>CM054810.1:30450520-31072867 GCA_028984105.1 Lavandula angustifolia | reverse complement strand
GCCACAAGTCAAAAATTGCATAAATTTATTGTCTTCAGAGAACAAAATAAGGAAATAGTAAAACCAGATACTACATAAACAAATGAAGTCCTTATAAATAAAAACCTTATGGCACTTGTTGGTACAATGTTATATGTTTCTCCCATATCTTTGTTCTTGTAATACAACTCACTATTCAGGCCCTGCTCCTTAAAAACTGAGTTATAATCTGTAACAAAAAATCCGCATTAGAAAGAACAATTTTAGTGTTGGGACCTATTTGGTAAATGAAAAGACATAAACAAGACCTGGAGTAAAGCCTCATGTTAAATTCAATCTGACATCTTCTGCTGTTGCTTCATTGCCTTTCCAATTGGTGCATTCCCGGCAAGTTTTCCCCACGAATACAGTCTGTCCACCTGCATTGTAAATAAAAACATTGAAAAAATCTATGGGTATGAAGAACCCAAGAAAAAAACAAGATACAAGGTGGCTCACTTTGTTCAAGGTAATAATAAAAATCTGTATTTCTCATTTTCAGAAGATTAAGCGACTCAATTGTCTGTGGTTCCAACCCATGCATTATATCAACAACCAAAAATTGCAAGATCACACAACCCTGATCCCCTCTAGAACGCAAGTTGGTGAAAGATTCGTGGTCCAGGGGTATCAATCACTAACAGACCCGGGACATTGAGCTTTGCATCAGCTTTCAGTTCCTTTGTTCTCTACGTATATTCTCAGCAGGGAAATAGGTAGCTCCAATTTGCTGTGTGATCCCACCTGCCTCACCTTCTTGGACATTAGTACCCCTAATACAATCAAGCAACTTCGTTTTTACCGGTATCAACATGACCCATAATACAGCATATAGGAGACCGAAGGTTCTGCCCATTCGGAACAGGAGTATCATCAGGTTTTGATTTTTCCTCTTTCACAACTTTTTTGTTCTTCCTATTTGCTGCAGCATCCGAACTCTCTGATTTAACTTTGGCATCACTGGAAGTGGTTGGTTGTGGTTTCAGCAGCTTCAGGTGCAGAGCGTGTGTTTTTACACATCCTTCTTAGGCAAGGGTTCAGGCTCTGAATCAACTTCTTCATCAGCAAATACACTTTTGCCGGGCAATTTTCAAGTCAGCATCATCCCAACTTTTAGCATCCCACTCTTCATCATCATCATCTTCTTCTTCGTCGTCACCAACTCCATTATCTTCAACAGCATCAGCTACCTCAGCTTTTCCCTGAGCACTTAGGGACTCCACTTACCTCAACATTCTCGGGTTCAACAGAATCCGACTCTGGTACAACATCCTCTTTTGAATCTTGCGTTCTCCACATCTTCGGAAAACGGCTGTTCCATTAGACTGGTTTTGCTGTTTTGACTTTTCTTCTGGTACAGAGGGTCTCTTACGCAGGTGCACCAGAAGGTTCTCCGCCGGATAAATCCAAATTCTGCATTAGCAAGTATTTGCTTCCTCATTGCCTCCAACCTCCTAGCCTCTTCCTTCTGCTTCCCTGTAAGAAGCTTTCCTTCTTGTTTTTTTTCTTAAGAATCTTCTCCTTCTCCCTCTCCTTTTTCAAGCGTTTTTCTCTTCAGCTAATCTTTCCAGCTCTTCTTCTTGTCTAAGCCTTTCCTCTTCTTCTTTCTTCCAACCGCTCTTCTTCTTCCCGTTTCTTTTCTCTTCCGCTTCCCTCACTTTGCTTAAGTTTCTCTTTGCATCTCCCTGACATGCTTTGGGACTTTCTTAGCAGCAGCTGCTTTACTATTTATCTCGTTTTTGGTTTCCTTCAGGTTTTTCTTCCCCTGCAGCAGATGTTTTCTTCTCTTTATCCTTCTTCTTTCTTCTTCTTCGATGCTACAGTCTCTGCAGGTCCCTCTTCTTCAGCCTCGTCTTTTCTGGTTGATTCTGCAATTTTTCCTCTGAAGGAGGTGCAACTGGAGCTCCACAGCAGACTCTTGAACAGGTTTAGACACAGGAGGGGTCCAGCACCCAAACTCAGCTAGGAGTTTGTCCAAGTCATCTTCATCTTCTTGCTGATTCTTCCCACCTTTCTTTTTCTTCTTTTTGTTTTTCGATACTACTTCTTCACCCTTCTTATCTTTGGAGTCCGGCTCAACAACATCGGATGGTGTATCAGCAGTTCCAGTTTCAGTTGCAGTTTCATCACTTATATTCTTCTTTTTTTGATGATTTCTTTTTGCCTGAAAATTGAACTGCCAAAATTCTTCACCATCTTCTCCCAAATCATCCCCAGCCTTTGAAATAGATGCACCATCTTCATTATCTTCCTCAAGCAATGCAGAAGCATAAAATGATGCCTTCTTCGACCCCTTTGATGACTTCTTCTTTTTACCAGTAAGAAGTAATTCCAACACTTCCTCTTCCTCTCTAGAACTCTCATCCTTGTCTCCCCCTTCATCCTCCTCATCAAGCAATTCAAAGGCAGAAGAGACACCACCACCACTCTTCTTACTCTTAGAAGGCTTCTTCTTCCCGGGCAACGAAAGCCGCAGGGCACGTCTAATTCTTCATCCTCATCGTCTTTTTCCGCCTTTCTCAATTCCATCCCTCATCCCTCATCTTCTCCTAGCAACCCAAATGCACTAAAACCGCTGTTATTTCCACTCTTTTTTCCCCTTGGCTTTCTTCTTTCCACCAAATTTAATCACAGGAGCATCATCCCTCCTCATATTCCTCTTCTGCAATAACATTACCCCCAAATTCGTCCTCATCATCATCCCTTTGGTCCTGTTTCTTCGACCCCCCTTTTTGCCCTTCTTTTTTGTTACCCAAGGGCGCAGCCTCCTTCTCTTCGAAACAACTGCATCCTCCGACAACTCGGTTCCCAATAGAATATTCATCATCAGTAATCATAGCAACTTCTTCTTCGATTTACCTCCCCCACCGCCACCCCCAGCAGGGGCGGTCTCCTCGTCACGCGTTGTAGGCTTCTTCCTCCCCATCGGATTACTTCAGACGTATTTTCGACTGATAAATCAAGTCCCACACCAAAAAATCAACAAAAATGCCTGCAAAAACACACAGTACGATAATCAGATGATCACTTCCCGAACCAACACAAACGAACTAACAACATTGAATTTTACCTTATAAATAAAACTGAAACCCCTAACCCAAAATAATCTTCAAAACTCACCGCTGTTCGCAACCGAATCAAAATCAGATCAAGAAACTCGAACACGAAACAACTTTTTGCTCAAACAATCATGAATCAGCACGTATTAAGCAATTCTTATAAGCGGCAGAAAGACAAGATAAATAGGGGATATAGCCATCATATATTCTGTATGTATTATGTCTCGGAGAGGACGATCTGATAGTTAGGGTTCATAAACACTGTAGATTTCGGGTCGGTGTTTTATATGTAAATGGGCCTCATGCTTAAAGCCGACTCGCTCGGGTCGGGTAAATTAATATCAACTGTAACTGTAGAATATGATAATTTCCTTAGTGTTTGTATATACACTTGTGGCTAAATACCTTATAAAGAATACTCCGTTCGTCCCGCTAATTACGTCCCAAGGTTGATTTCGGCGACGGAGATTAAGAATTTTAATTTAAGTGTATATTTTATGCAGTTTTAATTTGTATAAAGTTAAATTGACACAATTTCTCTAGGAGTATTTGTATGGAAAGAAATGGAATTATCCAAATTTTTGTAAGGCTAGTAAAGGCAATCGATTTTTATTTTTTATATATTTTTATATTGTATTTGAAGAAATAATCTAAAGTTTTAAAAAGATAAAAATTATAATCCCTTTACGAGTTCGGAACGAACATAATCGAATAGGAGGGAGATTTTGAAGAGAGAGAGTATAAGACCATGTGGGGGGAAGTGGCAGTGAGTAGTGGGGGACCCACTTCATTTTACATGTTTAAAAGTAATTTTTACTCTTATTTTAGAAAGATGACGGTGTTAACGGGGCAAAATGGATTAAGCCCAATAGGACAGTAATAACGGGACGGAGGGAGTACAACTTTAGCCAACAATAAAAATGGAAGAAGGGTCAAACGTCTTTAGTCGTAGAGAGAGAAGCAGTAATAATGGGAGGGAGACATGGTGGGGGAGGGGATGATGATGGAATGAGTTTTAATTATTATTATGGGTGAGATGAATATAAATATTATACTAAATGACTTAAATTATATTCTCTCCGTTCCACATTATTAGTAGCGCCTTTCTTTTCGTACGGTAATTAAGAATGTATGTAATAAAGTAGGAGAGGGGAGTAGATAATAAAGTAGGAGAGAGAGATGAAAGTGTAATAATGAGCGGAGTAGGAAAGAAGATAATAAAGCATTAGATAAAATGAGTATAATAATGAGAGTAGATATAAAGTAAGAGAGATAAAATGATAAAGTAGGAAATAGGGTGTTAACTTTTTACTAATTTGGGACGTTATCTCTAATAGCGGGATGTCCAATTGGGAAAGTAACCCTACGCTAATAATGAGAAGACGGATGGATATTTTATTATAATGTAGGGCTATAATTGTTTTCAATATAAGGTGGTTAGTAGTGCAAGGTTTGCATCATTTTCTTATATCGAAAAAATTCGGCAGTTGCTATATCTAGTTCATTTTTCGAGTTTTCGATGTATTTTTAGTTTAATATTTCTTCGGTATCAACTATTTTATCCATTTTGATTATGGGCGCGATTTTTAAAAATAATTGATAGTTTTGTTTAAAATTCCGTAAAATCGTATGTCCCACAAAAAGTTAAATGTAATAATTTACTAGAAAAGTAGTTGAACAATATATTTGAGACGGTTCAAAAGAAAAACAGGATAAAGATAATTGAGACGGATGGGATAGAATTTAAGTATTTATATTTAAAAATAGGAATATTTAACATAAGATGTGCTAGATTCTAAGCGTATGCATATCGAGAATAACTTTTATGATAAGGAGTATTTTGAGGCAGAGTAATTAAATTGATATACTGCACAGTTAATACAATTTACGTTGATATAAAATGCTATCAATTTGGGGTTTTATGTTTGAAATACTAATTAAGATCAAACAGCTGCTATGAGATTTTTAGGAAAAAAAAATTAATTAACATTATTTGATTATTTTTTCCTTTTTTATCTGATAAAGTATCTTATTGAATTGGGAAAGTAATAATAATGTAGTAGGAATTAACCAAAATACGAGTAGCGCTTGCTTTATCAAATTTTTTACCATTGATGTAATAGACCCCCAATTTTTTTAGCTAATAATTCATCAAATATGTTACAATTCGTATTTAGTGAAATTGGTCATTTCATCCATTAATACGATAGTCAACATTAATCAACAATTATTTTAATGGATTACCAGATTAATGAAACTACCATTTTCGGCGGTTTATTAGCCAAAATCCGAAAAATAAACAGATCCAATTTCTATATTATCACCAAAAGTACCTTATCTCTTGAATATATAATGTTGTATTTTAGACATGCCTTAGAGATTCACGCACAAGTAGAAAAGACGTTGGGTGTCCTTATACAACATTAATTATTCAAGAACAGGTAATAGTTCAACACAATTTCAACTGAATGCATCTACCTTTTTTTCTTTGTCCTCTCATAATAATATCCAAAAGTTGTGTTATACTTTTATCTCGAATAACGTAAAGTATAACACAACTAGTTGGATAACAAGAACACATCCAAATCCAATGACATTGATTCAAACACCCAAATGAATGTATGTTACTTTTATCTAATTATCTTTATCCGATTGTAATAGTATCCAAATTGACATAACAGTCTAGATAGAGAAAAATCACGATCTTCAAAAGTATAATTAGATAATAAAAATACATATAATGAACTGGATTCAAAACTCATTCAAAAGAGTCAAAAACAAATCTATTCTTCCAACAACAATTAAGGGGTGTTTGGGAGTAGTAGGAAGGCTTTATTGATAAGTAATAAAGCTGGCTTAAAGTCTTTATTTGAAAATCGGTTAATGTTTGAAAATAAGTGACTGAAAACCGAAAGTGGGGAAAATAAAGTGTTTGAGAATACTGCTGATAAAGTAGTTTATTGTTACTTTTTAAAAGAAATGTATGTTTTTTGCCCTTAGTATTACTTAATTATTATTTATAATAAATAATAAAATTCAAAAATAATTGTTATTCAATATTTATTTTTTGTTTACAATTTCAATCTAATACTATAAAATACTAAATTAATCTAAATATTATATATATTATAAAATTTTATCATAATAAATATAGTATACAATTATATGTTAAATACTATTTATTTGTATAAATTCATCAATACAAACAAAATACATAAAAATTCCTACCATAAATTTTATGAAGAATTGAGAGAGAGGAGAAAAGACGGGGCGGATGTGATAAAAATGTATTATCACAAAGTATTAGGGTTATGGATAGTTTTGTAATTAGATAAAATTATTAGGGGTAGTTTGGTTCGAAAAAGTATAAAAAGTATAAGCTAAAAAGCTAGAAAGGTTTGGGGTGGAGCTGCAGCTTACCGGTGATTCTCATTTTACGATCCAATTTTAGAGAATTCGCCTTTAGGCTGGGAGTCCTAAATTACCCCTGAACACCAAAAGCCCACCTTGTGTATTTACAAAAAGCCGTTCCAACATCCACTCAAGTAACCAGATACTATCAATAATTCAATAGGGTTATATTAATATCCAAATAGTCGTAACAGTCTGAATAAAAAAAAATCACCGTCAGTTCAACCATACCCATTCTTTTCACTCCCATTAACCCCAACCATCCAACCACCATTCCCTCTTCCCCCTCTTCATTAAACCCTCAAACTGCTTCTTGGCATTCAGACACATCAAGAGCCAAATCATCAAGACACTCACAAACCCTTAAAAAACCTTTACTCATTGCATCTCAAAGCACTGCACCAACAAACTCCACATCCTGCCACCCATTCGTGCAACTCCCCAACACCTCAATATTCGCTCGCCCGCCAGGCGGGCTCGGAGCAAAGACATGGCCATTTGGGTCACCTTGTTGCCTATTGAGTTGTGTGGGGAAGTGCCTCCCTATCTCCTCCATCTCTTGTGGGGTTAAAACCTCGTCGACCTCGGCCCGTGCTAGAAATATGGCGAGATCTTTGACAACGATAGCGATGTCGAGCGACATATCCTCTGCCGATTCGACCAACATTATGAAGCCGGAAACAACATCGTCCGAGGGGAAGCATAAGGAGGAGAGAGGAGAACAAAGGCCATTTCCTTCTCTTTGTTCTTCCTCTCTCCATTGCTAGGGTTACTAGCTTCTTCACGAAAATGCGTTCAATTCGCTTGAACTGTTCTCCGAATTCTGAACAACATATGATTTCTGATACATCGTCAGATAAGAAATACTCCCTTATTATAGACTCGGATTTCTTCTTGAATCCCTTGAGTATGCTATCTTCAACAACTTTCCTCCCGGGGAGTAGGGTAAGCGACTTTAGAGACGAAACGCTTAACCAACCCTCTGATGCTGCTTTTGAGATTAAAGCAAAACCTTTGCGTTCGGAATATCAAGAGACAAGTCATCAACCGAGTCTATGATTCTCAAAAATCCCTTCGAGATCTGGCTAGAGTTAATCAGGCCTTCTTAGGATGCCCTCTTGAGCAAGTCGAGTAATCGATTCTCCGTCTGCCTCTTCTCCATAGCCATCAGTACAACTCTCTTCACAATCTCGTGGTGAATGAAAGTGAGGGACGTGGAGATCCTGTATGCATCTCCGCGCCTCCTTCCACATCACCACTCACGACGTACTCCAGGAGTAAGTCGGTTATCTTTGCTTTGAGGTTCCTCAACCGTTCTTGTTCTTCCTCCCTCCCCAGCACCGCTCAATCACTTGCGCGTGGAGGGGGGGATAGGGAACCTCTTCTCCGCCCTCCTGATCACGTCGACGCCTTTTGAATCCCTACTCAGACACGCTATCGTCTTTGTTAAAAAGGACGGAGGGACGCACGATGGCTCTTGCGATGAATAATGCGAGGACGTCGACCGCGTCGGGGATATCCATGATTAAATCGTGGGCGGATTGGACGAGCTTTTAGAAGCCTTTGTAGACTTGCTGAGGGTCGATGACGTCGCCGCAGAGGAAGGAGAGGGGAATGGAAGCCATTTCTTTCTCCTTGTCCCGCCGATCCATGGCGATGGAGACTAGCTTCTTCACGAAGTAGAAGTAGTAAGTAGGCCCATCGAGTTCTCGTAGCTCATTCGCGGTGGAGGTGACGTCGTCGTTGTCGAAATACTCCTCCACCATTACCGTCGCCTTCTTGAATTCTTCAATTTTCTCGTCTACTCTTGTAGCGAGTTTCGTCTCGTCCTGAAATCACAAGGATTAATTTGATCAGTAGATCAATCACTACTCCAACAAGATCAAATCACTAATAGTAAACTAAATCACATTTTGATTGTTGGGATACTGTTCTTGATGCTCGTTTGGCATGAATGTATCGTTGTAGTCCATTGTCGGCGAATTTTCAAGATCATTTGTTTCCTCGAGCAATGGTTGATGATCAAGGAATGGTTTAGGAGAGTGATTTGGTGTTGTATTTGTGAAGGATTTCAAGAGATGTTAGATTTAGAAATGGAGGCGGTTATGATGAGAAAAAGACGTTTGTTTCAGTTGGATGTGGATCCAACTTCCAAACTGTCTTGAAATTGACCGGAGTAATCTTGTCTTTCTAAGGTATTTATCCGTTATTATAGCGAAAAATAAAATGAAATTTGACTTGCATCAAAGTTCAAACTAATTTCCTCCTATTT
This sequence comes from Lavandula angustifolia, assembly GCA_028984105.1. NCBI lineage: Eukaryota > Viridiplantae > Streptophyta > Magnoliopsida > Lamiales > Lamiaceae > Lavandula > Lavandula angustifolia. The sequence goes on along the minus strand of CM054810.1, from coordinate 31,064,107 downwards.
TCCACTAAATATTATTATCAAAATAAAATTAATTCATAAGGTCTCTCTCATAAAGTGCCTTCATGTTCAAAACCATGAAATTTGCATAAAATTCTCGTCTTTCTTCCAACACATCAGTTTGGACATCTCATCTTCCTATCTAGATTGTGTCTCCTCTTCATTTCCTTGTCTTTTCTGGATTTATTTCTAACTTCTTTTCAATCTATACTTGTAAATTGGAATGGGAAAGGTTAGATTTTTGAAATTCTTACAAGTGGGGTGTGATTCTTAGTAGAATTTTTTCATATTCCATAGTAGAATTGGTAGTTTAGTGTGATTCTCGTGCTAATTTAAAGAAATTGTGATTTTGATAGTAACAATTTGGTGGTAATTTCTTGAATGCTATAGTTTCCAGACAGTTTTCCAAATATTTGAACCAAGTAATTCTAAAAAATTGTGAATTTGTTAATAAATAATTTATCATAATTTCTTGAATATTATGATTTCAGAACAGTTTGACTGTGTTTGGACTTTTCCAAACACAGTACAGAGTTTGCATTTTTTTTTTAATAACATCTTGTATTCAAGTTTATTGATAGATTTCTCTATAAATTGATCATATGTAACCTATTAATATTGATGGAGGGTTTACTTTGTCTAACTACTCACACTACTACCATCTCTTGGGTGTCCTACCTCGATCCAGCCAAACATTGATTCCTTAATTCATCTTAGCGTTTTTCTTAATGGATTTCACTTCTTTCCCAATACAACAATTTCCATCATTACATCTAATTTACCATTTATATGTAGTTTCTTTTATTTATCTTCAATGTAACTTACCCATATTTATTATGAATGTGAGCATCACCAACATCAAACATCATTTAGCAAAACAATTGGATGTCAGGCAAATTACCTTAACAAATAAAAAAAAAAAGAGGATGCAATCAATAGCGAGGTTTCCAAATTAATGAATACATACTATATTACTTGCTCTACCGTGGCGGATCTGGGATTTTTTGTTGGGGGGTGAAATTTACGGGGATGAGTTGTATTTATCCCAGGGGTTCGGGGCGGAGCCCTCGTTTTTTTTTTTTTTGTGTTTTTGGTCTAAGTATACTTACTAATTAAGGCTTATTTAGCGAAATTATATTTTCTTTTACGAATAGCCGTTATATGTTGTTTGTAATTTATTCGAAAAATATAGCACAAAATTGTATTTTGACGACTCCTAGATTTAGTTGGAGGATATTACGAAGAATAACAATTTCTAAGTTGCTAATTTTACTTAAAGACAATCAAGTATAAAAAAGAAAAGAAAGCACAAATATAACATATAACTGCATAAAAGATATATGTTATATTATATATATAACTCTATCAAAATAGATATCCAAAACTTCAAATTTTAGACCTTCACTAAAATTAAAATTAGTGACACATAACATACATTTTTTAATATTTGCCTAAATTAGTGGTCACATTCACACTAATTCTTTATTTTTACTTTGGTGTAAGTTGACAAATTCAAAAATCTCGGGGGCGAATCCAAAAATTTAAATGGGACAAATGTATAAATTACTAAAAATCAAAAATAATTCATAGTATTACACGAAAGTTCGGGGCGGTCGCACCCACCCGCCCCCTTTCTATCCGCCTCTTGTGTCTATCATCGATGCATTCCCTCCCATTAAGATCTAATCTTTTACATGTACATCAAAGATGCACCCCGACGGGGAGAAAGAAAGGAGAAGAGAAGGGATGCGAGGCGGCGCGCAAAAAAGAAACACAATTTAAAAACTAAACATGTCGTTGCTGCTCACCTTACTTTGTCACCACTCGGTCAGTCGAGACACCTCTCTCCTAGTGAGAAAAAAAAATCTAAGTAAATCTATAAATGGGTAAATATATAAATAATTTCTTAAATTATTATTACCGAAATTAAATACTTCTTGTAGATAATTAGTTTAACATGATTTGTGGTACTTAAAGTTTTTTTGAATACATTTATGTTATTTATGACAATATTATTTTAAATTAGACCTTTATATGGTTAATAATTTATAATAGTTGTAGATTAGGCTAATTAAATATTTGAACGATTAATAATTCATATTTAGTTAAATATATGCCCACTATAGACTTTTTTTAAATAGTTGGAATTCTTTCTTTATTTGGTTTGTTTGTACATTAAAAATTATTTTGAAAATTGAAAAAATGAAAAATATATCATTTTAATTGCATAACTCATTTCCTTTTTCTTTTCTTTTTTAAAAAAAATTGTTATTACTAATGAAATTCTCTTTTTTAACTAATTAAATATAAATGTATCAAGAAAAATGAGAAATCATATAAAATATATAAATGCAATTTTTGAAATAAGGGTAATGCCCTTGCTTTTAGATATTGAGAAATTGAACATCCGATTTTTAGATAAATAAAATAATAGATAAATTCGATAGATTATTAATTAAATATACTGTTAATTGTTAATGAATATAAATTGAATTGAGATTGAATTGGTTTTGTAAAATAATATGATATGATTTTGGATTGAGATTGATTCTAATTGAATTTTTTTATTTTTTAGATGTAGTTGTGCATCTATAAATTAATAAAGAGAATAATATATTTACCGCTAAATTTAATGAAAGTTAAATTGAATTAAAATTAGAATATTTGATTTTTATATAGATAAGAATAGATTATTTTGAATAATTTAAAAAGAAATTATTTATTAAAGAGTTTAAAAGAAATTTAATGTAAATAGTTTTTGGAAAAATTAATTAAATTGAAATGCAATTAGATTTGAAATTTAATTTTTAATGTAGATGTGTATCTATTGAAAATAAAAAGAATAAAACATTTGTCCCCCAATTTTAGTGAAATTCCAATTGAGTTCAATTGAATTGAAATTGAGGTTGCTTTGGAATTGAAATTATTCGGCATATATATATATAAGATCTCCTCATTTGTTTGCTGAATTCTTGGAGAAATTTGGAATCTATTATCGATCAGACAATTTGTCGAACAATTAAATGGCATCGATGGGATCCTTCCCTGCATCACTAGACAAATTTCAATGAGTCATATGCAATTTCTTCTTCCGTAATTCTTTTATAAATCATATTTAATGACATTTGATGATTTTTGATTTTCTAGGAAACCATGATTTGAGACAAAGGGGAATTGATAAGATATGGAGAAAACAAATTTGTATTACTAATGCGGAGTATATAAATTTGTTTTTATTTCTTGTATGGGTAATTTTAGATTTATACACACTGAGGCATATTGATCAGAAATTACCATTTAAATTGAACAATCGAGATCATGGATTGTCGAAAACTTATGTTCTTTATCTTCTTTTTAACAAAATTCTATAATATTATGGTTAATACTTAATACAAAACTAAGAATTTATCCGGTATTTAGGATATTAAAGTTAGTTTGTAGATCCGATTAAATCTTCAAACGATATCATTAATTTCCTTCATTTCTCGTTTGAATTTGACATATAACATAATCAAAATGAAGCTCTTGAAGCATAGATTTCAATGTTACAAAAGATATTAATAAAAATAGTATAGATTGATAAAAATATAGGGTAAAATTGTTTTACTAGCGGATCTGGCAAAGGATGGAAGTTAATAATTTCTTGCTTTGATTAGACATAATTCTTAGATAAAGGGAAAGATTTAATAGCGGTTGCAGATCACTCGTCCATAAAAGGCATTTTCATCAACATCAATTTCTGCCTTTTGTTCTACCACCAGCCAGTTTAGCGCGTCGTTCTTCGTACGAGGCTGAAAGATTCAAAGAAGTTGCAGCTAATCAAACACATGACATCCATACACCAGTGAATAGAGCAACAACTTGTTGCTTTAGTGCAAATGAGACGAGCAAAGATGCAAATGATACCATATGATATGAAATATGCGGAACTTACGCTCAGTTGGTCGTGACATCAGAGGAATGTGAGTAGGTTCCTTCTTTTTTGTTCTACTGTTTAGCTGACTGTAATCTTCAAACAAGAAGCTCTGTAAGAGAATGAAGAAGCAGTAGGTAAGAAGCAACGCGGTATTAAGATTTGGTACCGTATAATGAGGTATAAGAAGAACTTAGCAAGGCCTCATGGAAGATTGCTGCTTGTAGTTTATAGTTTCGGCATTCCTTCTCCAAGTGCGTACGTAGAGCTTGCTGGGCATCTGTAAGACATACCCATGAAAGCTTTCGAAGTCAGAACAGCGAAGACTGAAGTGCCGTTGTATGAGTTAGTAGCAAAGCACCTGATGAACAGATAAATCTAAGACCATCAAATTCACAAGACTGGAGGACCAAGGGAAGCTCAGGAGCCATTTTGTATTGAGGTTTCTTTGGTGTTCGTTCAACATCGAGCAACTCATCTATCACCTGAAGGTTCAAAACAGTATCATCTTATAGAATTTATCATGAATCTTTAAGCACACATCATTCGGAATAGCTAAGCAATAATGAGAAAAATACGTCACGTGTATGGCAGAAACATACAAGCAAACATATACTATAGGAAGAATACTTAATAAGCTCCTTGATAAGGTATTTTATGTATTTATAAAATATGTTCAGCAGATAGCTTATTAACTCAATCTCTAGCCAAATGCTTATAATAAAAGTTATTATAAGTCTCTCATTTTAAATAGCAAGCTAGATAATGGAATCATCATAGAATTGACTTAAAAGTATCTCAGTCAATGAGTAGGACTTGATATGATAAAGCGTCACGCACATTAGAGGATTCAAGACCTTGGCCAATCAAAAACAGTACAGCAACCATGCAACGGATCTGGTGCCACAGGAAAGCACTACCCTTGATTTTCATAGCCCAGAGCTCGTGCCTGAAGAAGATGAGAAAGAAACGGGAATGAACAAAAACAATCAACTTATCATTATATTGCTTGCAATGATATCAATTTTTATTATACAAGTGTATTTTCTAACAAAAGGAGGAGCACAATGACATGATACCGCCCACAACCCCAATGATATTTTTTCTCCAAGGCTGGTGTGCGAAAACAATACCAAGCTAAATTGGAAAGAGTTTTCTAGAAGGTCCAGAATTACTTGTATACCTTTCATTGCAGGAGAAAATATCAAATGATGTGATGTGCCGCCTATAGTTGTGGACATTAGCTGCATCCATCTTGCAAAAATTTCTGAAATCATGTTCACCAATAAATTTCTTTCCGCCAGTTTCCATTGCCTGTTAAACACGTTCAAGAAATATCTCCAGACTCATCAAGTATCTCAGTACTGAAACAGGTAAAAAGCTCAGATGAGCTATATAGCATACAGTTAAATGCGTACCATGATATCTAGTTTATCTCTCCAAAAGAAGTATTTGTATTCCCTGCTCAAACAACTGAACCTGCATTTATGTTTGTGTTAGGGGGTCACTTCAAGTTCAAACTGAAACTTCTCTTATTTAAAAAAAGCCATCAAGATGCCATGAGCAAATAGGATAGGAAGAAGATGAAGAGAAATCACACCTAGCGCTGAAATCAGTTGGAGCAGGTGACCATCCAATAATTCTAATATCACAAGGAAGAACTCTATTTAGTATCTTAACATAATCTATTTCTCCATCTGGCGAGAAAAGAGAATATATATATCATGACGAGAGCAAACAGATTGAATAGAGCTAGAAAGGAGAACATTATGATGCCAGAATAGATGAACTTGACATTCATATATGTTGCAAAAAGATTATAAGAAAAGCTACAACACTTGAAGTGCATTTCTAAACCATTACAAAATGCAAAAAATGACATTAGTTGCCTATTTAAGGTGTGTCATATGTGGCAAATTAAAGTCTAATTAATCCATCCTTGTGAAGCTCATAATATCGTAGGGAAGCATTTCGCGAATATCATTAACGACCTGATGTTCTTATTTCAGAAATACCTAGAAATTCATTAGTGGGGATCTTCTATCCCATTAGGTGTCCCAATACATGTCCCACCAATAAGGTGGGAACATGTGTTGACTTAAGATAATTTGATGGCCCACCAATGCACGCGTGGCGCCACGTGATTGGTGGGCCACTCAATGGGACACCAACTTTTGGGATAGAGGATCCTTTCCTCGAAATTCACTTAGTCATGTAACATAAGACTTCGGATTTCAAAGTAGATATAGTTCAAAAACTTCACCAATTGAGCACGTCTAGCATATTTTTTCAAGTTAGGCATACCACATGATTCGGCACCGAAGATTTCTCCAGAAAATCCATGGTCACCTGGAGTTTCTTTAAGATTTGATCGCAGAAATAGAGAGATAACCTGGATCAACAAAGTTTAGTTTTCAACCAACTTGACAACTTCAATAGGGCTGTGCTCTACCCAAGGCGTTGCTTATGGAGGTGAGATACTCCTAACAGGAATCATGAGTAGATAAACACAGAATTGAAGGCAAGGAAACAAATTTAAACCTCATTCTTGAATGTCAGAAAAGACGAAGCAGTTAGAGGTATACACTTACTTGGCCAACAGAAGAAACTCCCTTGTCTGTTCTGCCACATCTCGAGTATTTCAATTCACTCTTATCACCAGATATTAACCTTGACTTTTGAAGGGCCTTAAAAATTTCTGACTGCATTATTATAGGAGATCGTAAATCACTTCTTCTCCACAATAACATTTTGTAGAATTCCAGTAAAAATCTTGATCAGATAAGTGCAAATTTCTGTTGTTCTGCTTGTGTGATGAATACAAGACACAAATCACATGTCACTACATCAACATAACATCGAAATCAAGTTATTCTATATCATGCTACCAATGATATATTGGACCAGTGAGCCAATCTCAGACTTGCACTTATAAATCACGGATAAAGGGAAGATTAATTTTGCTTGTAAAAATTGTGAGACAGCGAAAAAGAGAAAAAAGAGCCAATTATCACCTCTATTGTTGGATCCATCTGTGCCTCTGAAGCAAAACCGTAAAATCTGCAATGCATAGTACAACAGTTGATCATCATACAGATTACAGAAGCAACACAATTTGTGGTACGGAAATTATAAAAGACCTTTTGTTATGGTAATGACAACCATTCGTGCAAATAGTCATTTGATAGTAAAGATTCCAAACTTGTGAATCACATCTAAAATAAAATGCCTGGTTCATCACGTCCAAGTTCAATTAATATATTCTCTAATTGTGGAATCTGCTTCCTACTGAACAGCATCAATAGCTATCTAATGATTCTAATCCATGTAATAGATCTCTCAAAATGAAGTTGATCGCTCTGAAGTTTAATTATATACTCCCTCTGTCCTATTGATAATGTTTTGTTGGGTTTGGGCGCGGAGTTTAAGATAGTGGGTGTAAAGATGTAAGGTGTAAAAGTATAAGATAGTGGGTCCACTTGTTTTGATGATTGTGGTACACTCATTTCTTACCGGTAAGTGACAAGATGAGTGGAACACCCCAAAAAGGAAACAGAGGACATTATCAATGGGACGGAGGGAGTATATTCTATCGATTATAAGTTAAGGAAGATGGCTGCTATATCAATAACATATTCTCACATTCATAAGATGTCTGGACCCTTCACCCCGGAAAAGAAAATTAAAGAGACCTACATAAATGAATTGCAAGCATTGCCGAAAATGTACCTCCGCCCTAAATAAATAACTTTTAAAGCGACATATCGCTTCGGTAAATGATGCAATGCCATATTATCGCCACATGTATCTGAGAGAATAGAATATAGAGAATCAAATCAAACTCCACAATATCACGAAGATAAGTTTTGCAAATCAGTCCTTTCTCCACATATCGAGTATGATAATCACCTGATTTTTTATCTTTTAATCTGCTTAGCAAGCCATCTCCATCTAATTTCTGTTTCCCCGATTCCTCAATCGAGCTAGTGCAGTCTGCAAAAGGAGTTTTATCACTCTCTACAATCTGCACCAAGAAACTACACATTGAAGCACATCCAAGCCATAAGCCCAAGGAAAGACCTATAAACTAAGAGTGGTACATATACTGAGAGTTTCTTTCAAAATCCACAGCCATTTGAACAGGAAAGTTAATACTCCTACTTTTTTATACTCTCTCACATCGAATGCTACTTCAAATCTCGCTCAGAAATCCGAATCATTCAAAAACTCAATTACACTGATACGGCCATTTTCAGCGGAAGTTTATTATTTCAGGAAGAAATTTGCAATTCATATTGAGATCGCCTAATCCACACAAAAACATTAAACAGTCTGCACTATAATGCGTAATACGGAATAAACCGTAAACCGAGTAGAAACACGCCACATACCTTGCGGCAGACGCATTCAGAGAGCTGATGAGAGAGCTTAGCATTCTCAATTACAAGTTGCTGCAATTTCAGAAATAAACATAGAAAAAAAAAATATTAGCCGGAGAGATTTCTTGACAATCGAAAAGGAAGCAACTGAATTGGATACATTAATCTTTTCCCGAAGAGATTCCATCTGATTTCGTAGCGAATCGACGAGTTCGACGCTGGGTTTAACCTCCATTTGTGTTGGCTGGAAGAGAGTTGCAGACCAACTGTTTGAAATTGGGTCCCTGTAAGTAAAAATTAAGTTGCTCCATTTATATACGCCTATGCTTATTTAAACTCAAATGTAGATATAAAAATACTAAAGTTCAACTTATTTAGATGATTGTGGTCCAATTCATTTTAGGTATGAGACAGTATAAGTGGAAGAAGCCGAAATGATATATATGACAGTATGAATGAGACGAATGGAGTAAAATTTTAAACTTAGACCTCTAAACTAGGGATTTTGATAAGTTACTTTTGACGGAATTGTACCCTATTTTCGACTCAGTGATAATTCTACATTTCGATTGTGTTTTTTTTTTGGTTTCCACGTAAAATTATTGTGTTCTTGTTTCTCGCAGTTACTTCTTTGTAATTGTATAACACACTTCATCAAACGTGGGAGCAATCAAACACTAACATGAAAACTAGAGACGTCGATAAAATTCACCGGATAAACGTTGTAGGAAGGAAACATTGCAAATATACTAGGAGAGAATATCAGTCTGTATCATAAAAGCATCGAGAGTACAAAACTAGGGATAGCCCCAAAGTGATTTTCCTCCAATAATACAAAGTGAACAATACGAAAAGCAAAATAAGGCCTAAACAGGTGGCCGTCAATGTAAACAAGCCAAGAAAGTAAATCTACAAATCATAAAAAACCAAGAACGTCTGTAAAGCATAAGCTCAAGGAGGACGGTATCGGAATCTGAAATTAAAATAGCCTAACTGATCCATCCTAACTAGAGTCTATCGTGACGCATAAGATGGGTCAAATAGTGCAAGCTCAGAAGATTGTAAGTCCCTGCCGCGCCAAAAAAATCCGCCAGTTTGTTGCCCCCGCGATGAATATGAGGGAAACAAACACGGCAATCTTGAAGAAGGAAACACACTAGGTCCTCATTGGGGTTTTTTTTTGGGGGGGGGGGGGGAGTAAGCTACATATTAGCATACAATCAATCAATCATCCTCAACTATTCTTTCTTCAACCTGACCTCGTAACCCCCTTCAGCCCTCTTCACGAGAGTATACTCTACGTGTGTCCCGAGCAATTTGTCCCACAACGGAAAGAACGGTTGAGAGTAATTAAACTTCTTACCTTGGAGCTGATGATGGACGTCGTGGTAAGCAGTGTTGTTCTGGAAGAGGAGATGGAAGACGTTGCCCGGGAGCCAGAGGCCGCAGTGATCATCAACGGTCTTGATGACGGCGAAGCAGAAGAAGTAAACAGCGGTCCGTGCAGTCATCCCGGAGATGAGGAAGGACAGAGCGCCGCCGAATGTGTCGAGTAGAAGGCCTTCGAGCGGGTGGTTGTAGAGAGCCCCAATGGCGTAGGGAACGACGAGTCTGTGGTGCTGGGAGTGGATGTGTCGGTAGAGGAACTTGTTTTGGTGCATGTAACGGTGCACGAAGTACTGCCATGTATCCATAACCAGCATAGCAGTTAGAAACTGCACAGCTCGGATGGGAAGAGAGGGTTGAGGCATTTCACCAGAAGGATTTCCATTTGAAGTTATCTGCAGCACTAAGAATCGAACGTTAAGTTTCAATAATCCGATACGCCAACAGAACAAAACCAAAAATAGATCTCCGTACACATATCGACATAGAACTACAGAGTCGGATTTGACTTCCAAAGTTGAAAACAAAGGAACGTAATATAAAACTTCAAGGCGTAGATATTCAAGAAAATTGATAAGACACAAAAAGGGTTCATACGGTGTAAAGTAAAACGAAAGTATATAGGAAGACTCGTAACTTCATCCCTACGTGAAGTGCTTCGATTTCCATTACTATTGCAAAAGAAACAGTCGTTTATGCCTTATAGTTCCACACAACAGAAGGTAGAGCATTTTTGCAGTGGGAACAAAACCAAAAAGGATCTCCTTATACATTATCGACATAAAACTTTAAGAGTCGGATTAGACTTCCAAAATTGAAAACAAAACGACGTGATATATAACCGTAACTTCAAGAGGTAGATATTCAAGAAAACTGATCACACTCAAGAGGTTCAAACTGTAAAGTACAATCAAAGTATTTAGAAGGCGCGTAACTTTATTCCTACCTGAAGTACTTTGGATTTCGACGATTATTGCTAAAGAAACACTACATTTAAATGTTATTATTATGCTTAAGAAGTCTGAAAACTATTATAGGATAATGAATTTACCAAGAAGAGCAATTCAGCAACAATGGCCTGCACAAGCTGCTGAAGGAGAACTCCCTTGATCACAGACCCCAACGGCACCACATTCTTCTCATTTTCCTCTGTTCTGGTGTGCAATCTATACTTATCTAATGGAGGCAGGAGCTGATACAACCCGGCGTACAACCAGTATACCACCAACGGAGCAAATGTCCCCATTGTTTCATCACTGGCATATCCTTCCCAGAACACCATTTTTAACTACCTTTCCGAAATTTATCTCCTCCACTGCCAACGTCAAAATTTTCAGGTTCCTACCTTGAAAGAAGGAAAATAAACTAACATCACAAGGAATCCAGTAGACCTAAGCTTCAATACGGTTTCACTATAAGTCTAGTTAGTAGTTACATTCATGAATAAATCTTAGCTAATCTACACAAGTTTATGCATATCAATCAGCAAACACATGATTCAAAAATTACACCAATCAAATCTGAGCTACTTTCTACACAAGTTGACAAACACATTATACAAGAATTACACCAATCAAATCCCACATTATGGCAACTCCTAATTAAGGGTGTGTTTAAACTGCTTATTATAAGCACTTCTTATTTGCAAACACCCCCCTTAGGGTGTTTGCAAATGCTTATTTTAAGCATTTCGTGTTTAGTAAATTTGCTTCTTAACAGCTGACTTCTCTAAAATTAAGCAATTAAAGTGCTTAATTAAGCAGTTTTTTTAACCATCTATTGAGATGTTTTTGGGTGCATAAATTACCATAATTTCTAAAACTATCAAACATATCTGCTTTTTATTATTGATACAAAAAACTACCTACTTTTGCTTAAAAGCAATTATTTTCAACTTTAAGCAAAAATAAATAAAAAGTGCTTATGATAAGCAGTTGCAAACACCCACTAAGTTGAAAATAATTGTTTTTAAGCAAAATCAGAGAGTTTTTAGAATTGATTTTAAAAAGCAAATATTTTTTGGTAAATCTAATAATTATGTTGCTCTAAGAACCAAAAGTATCTCAATAGATATTTAAAATAAATTGTTTAATTAAGCAGTTTAACTCCTTAATTTTAGAGAAGCAAACTCAAAAATCAGCAAACATTAAATAACTGATTATGTGGTCAAAAAGCATAAAAGTGCTTAAAATAACCCTAACTTGAAATAATCAGGAAAGCAACAAAATAAGTAGCTAAAAACAGAAAAAAATATGCCAAGAAAAGTAAAATCCCCATTATATATCAAATGAATAAGGAATCCACATTTGCAACAACTGGAATTAAGCTACTACTGCATAAAGTAGCTACATTTCCCCATTACAAATTAACGAAGAAAGATAAAATCTCAGATTTGGACCTGTGAAAAAAGGTAAGAACTTGAAGTTTGGTAAGAAACTTACGGAGATGCAAACGAGAGAGATTACGCGAATACACGGAACAGATCAAGGCTACATGAAGAAAAGATGCAATTTTTCTACGGAAATTGTTAGGCGGCTAATTACAGGAACGCGATTTGGAAGCGGATATCTTGAGGGCGGTGACAGTTGTGACTTGAGAGAGTCATTGAGCAAAAATATAATCCATTTATTTTAAATTAAACAATAATGCCAAGATTCGTGGGAAAGGGAAAGACAAGGGCTGCAGGGCGTAGTGGCCACTGGAACGGAACCCAAAAACAAAGGCTATGTCGTTTTAATAATCCAAAAAATAAATAAATTATGCTCACATGATGTTCCAAGTAAAACTAATGTGGATAGTACGTGGTCGGAAGGCCACCAAAACTGCTATGTGTGATTAGCTTAGAATGGTTGAACCTCATGTGTTGCTTCACAAAAATGGGGTTTGGAGGCTGGAGCGAATACAAAGAATGGCCCTAAAGTATTTAAGTAAAATTTTATACTCCTTCCGTCCCACTCATCTTCGACGCGTTTTACTTTTCTGCGAGAATTAAGAAAGTTGATTATAAAGTATGAGAGATGGATAAATGATAAAGTAAGAAAGAGAAGATAAATGAGAGTAAATGATAAAGTATGAGAGAAAAATGAAAAATGATAAAGTAGGAGAGATAAATGAAAAAAAGTAGGAAATACTCCCTTCGTCCCATTATTAGTGGCGCTTTCTTTTCTTGCGGGAATTAAGAGAATATGCAATAAAGTTATGAGAGATGAGTAGATAATAAAGTAGGAGAGAGAAATGAGAATAATAATGGGAGAGTATGAGAGAGAAGATGATAAAGTAGAGAGAAAATAAATATAATAATAAAGTAGATGATAAAGTAGGAGAGATAAGATGATAAAGTAGGAAAGAGAGTGATAATTTTTTTACCAATTTGGGACGTCGCCACTAATAGCGGGACATCCGAATTAGGAAAGGTGGCCCACTAATAATGGGACGGAGGGAGTAATTTAGTAATATTTTTTAAAGCTTATTTACTTTTAAGAAACGTGTCATGTTAAGTGGGACGTCCCGAAATGAATACGCATCAAGATGAGTGGGACGAAGGGAGTACCATATATTTTAATTATTTAGGAAAGATAAATAAATATTATGTTGCTAATAATATAACTAGGATCTTTAAGTTCGATTTCAAATTCCACATACTACACTAATCTACTATAATCGAGTTTTTTTTCTATGGTTGTTACTATCTTTTTTTTTTTTTTTTTTTATACGTGGAACCCGGCCGCTATTTTCGGTCAAGATCGGTAAACCCCGCTCCTTCGTGCGGTAGTCCGCAAACCACACGGAGAATTCAACCACCCTGTACTAACCATAAAGGTGACGGGCCCCACAAAGCTTACTTATCTTTATTTCTATGGTGAATTGCTATAATAGTAAATTTGTTATTTGGGAAAAAAAAAAAAAAAAAGTAAATCTTGAAAAAATATAAGTAAAAATTTTAATTTATTATATAGGAATCATAACGGCACTAGATGCAATCATCATACTCATTTAGAAAACAACGTTACTTATGAATAAGTGCTTATAATATAAAAATTTTGAACTAAATCAGTTGTTATTTTGGATACATTTATTTATTTATATATATAAGCACTTAGATAAAAATAAAATATAGTTTAAAATATTGTTGTCACGAGATTTGATATGAGTATCTATTTTTGTTTTATTTTCATAAGTTATTCTTACTAGATAATGAAAATAAGCAAAAAAAAATGATCTATTTTTTTAAAATTAGTTATTTTCATAAACTCTCTCAACACATGTATAAGTCAAAAAAAATGATCTATTTTTTTAAAATTAGTTATTTTCATAAACTCTCTCAACACATGTATAAATATTTTTAAAGACTACTGATAAGCTTTGACTAATTTTGGAGGCTTTGCATGTTACGTGTGCATACACATGAAGTATGTCATTACTATAGCACATCATAACAACCTCATGATTGTATACGTAGTTTTAATCAAGCACTCCGATTATTTGAATCTTATTTTAAAATATAGAGAAATACAAAACTAATCATTTTAAATAAATAATCAATTTTGTAAGATTTTACATAATTGTACTTTTGCTGGTCCATAAACACTAAAAATACAAGAGAATTATTAAGGGTATTTTCGACATTGCAATAAAATTAACTAAAATTAATTCACTTAATTATAATGGCTAATTGCATTGCATTTATAAAATACCACAATATATTTTTATTTTACTCCCTTCGTCCCACCGAACTTGTTTAGTATTTCTTTTTGGGCTGTCTCATCGAACTTGTTCAATTTCTAAAAAAGAAAGTAGGTCTCATACCTTTAACAACTCAAATCAACTCAAAATATTAATTAATTAAATGAGTCTCACATCTCTATCTCACAAATCAATTCTAAATTATTAATTAATGTATGAGTCCACACCTTTATCAATCTACACCAATTTTTTTTAAATTATCGGCATAGAAAAAAAAATAGGCAACTGCTCATGGGACGGGGATTATGTATATTTCACAATAGCTCATAATAATAATAAAAAACTAAACAATATTTAAAATTTATAAACTTGCTCACCACGCTACGTACCATTTTCTCTCGTCCGCCTCGCTTTATTCGCAGGGTTTTACCCATCCACCAAAACCCCTGTGAAAAATCTGCAATTTTCCCCCAATTTCTTCTGCTGATATTTTTTAATATCTGCAGATGAGGGTGGATTTTGATTTCCTCATAAGCGGGCAGAGATTCCCTCCGGGATTCAGATTCCACCCCACCGATGAGGAGCTCGTGCTGTACTATCTCAAGAGGAAGATTTGCTGCAAACGCCACCTGCTCGACGTCGTCACCGAGACTGATGTTTACAAGTGGGACCCAGAGGAGCTTCCTGGTAGGGTTCTTCGTTCCAAGATTGGTGTTTTGATGATTGCAATTCGCTATGTTATTATTTCTGGCTGTTAGACCTTGGTCCTCAAATTGATCGTCTTGCTAGGGTATCTGATGAGATATTATCACGTTCCCTTTCACAAATTGTTTCAATTTTCCGGTATGTCGTCGCGATTTTCTGTTGTTTGTTTTTCGGATTAGTTGAAAATTTGAAATTGTCTTTCTTTTCTAGGGCTATTGCAGTTTTTATGCTCGTTATCTGAATCATTGAAGTTTTGTGATGAATGTGATGTAGCACTTAGTTCTATATGATTTAGGCGAAGGCGAGTAAAGTCGGGGTTATCGAATTAGCTGATTTGTGCTGAATTCTATAATGTAGAGACCTATATTTGTATATGTTTGAATTTTGAAGTTTTACTATTGTCATTTCCCACTTTTCATTTGTTGTAGTATGTGGGGCATTGGAGGCTACGAATTTCATTGATCATGTGATTGAGTTTTGTTAGTTTCCTTATTTTTCTTGATGGGGTAATTGATCGACTTTCTTTCTTCTAATGCCAGGTATTTCTAAGCTAAAAACCGGCGACAGACAGTGGTTCTTCTTCAGCCCTAGAGATAGGAAGTATCCGAATGGAGCAAGGTCTAACCGGGCGACTGGGAATGGTTATTGGAAGGCAACAGGGAAGGACCGTGCCATATCATATAATTCTCGTACTGTTGGGGTAAAGAAGACTCTGGTTTTCTACAGAGGCCGTGCGCCTAGTGGAGAACGCACGGACTGGGTGATGCACGAATACACCATTGATGAGGAGGAGCTGAAAAGATGCCAGAATGTTCAGGAATACTACGCGCTGTACAAGCTCTACAAGAAAAGCGGGCCTGGTCCGAAAAACGGTGAGCAGTACGGTGCAGTGTTTAGGGAAGAGGAATGGGATGAGGATTTTGAAGTTGAGAATCCCATTGAGCAGGCTAATGAAACCATGCCTGTTGATAATGCTAAAACAGTTGATTGTCAGCAGCTTTCCTCATTGGATGATGATTTTGAGGAGATCTTGAACCAAATCGAAACTGAGCCGATCTCTGTTCAGGCACCAGCTGTTGATTGTGGGCACATTCTTGATCAGTTTGTTGGTGACGATGAAATTCGGAGTACGTTAATTGGCCATTCTTGTGTTGATTTGCCTTTACCAGTGGTTCAAGAGTTTAGCCAACAACCATATGTACCAACTGACATTACGGAGATGGGCAAAACTCAGTTACAGTCACGAGAGGCGATTGAACTCGGCTCTGCCCCATTCATCAATATGCAAGAAGATCCTAAAGTGAGTGATGAAGACTTCCTCAAAGATTACCTTGAAATGGATGATCTAGTTAATCCAATCATACAAAGTCATGATGACTGGGGGAAGATTTTGGAGAGCCTGCAGTTTGAAAATTCTGATGGTTTGAATGAACTCTATGATGATGTTTCCTCTTTCCTTTCTGAGCCCGTTGAAGAAGCCGGGCACGTTTCTCATATCAACTTTGAGAATGGAGTTATGGATCCAAGTTCAAGCTCATACATGAACAGCCTAGACAATACAACTCAAAATCACGCGATGCAGCAGCAAAGCAACACTTTAAATCCAGCCATCTATCAGCAGCAGTATGAGCCAACATACAGTGTAGTAACCACCACAGAAGTTAATGTGGACTTCAATTCGCCTTCAACTTCAGGTAGGAATTCCCAGTGGAGCGACTCTTGAGCTGCTTCAACTATATATATGGTTTCCGTTCGAATTTCTTGATCAATCCAAAAGAGCTCTTAATCATTTGGATGGTATGGGATGAAAACTCTCATCCCAAATGGAGATGGAGGGGCATTAAACCGCCTCCAAGAGCTCTTATATTGAAGTTATCATACGCTCCGTCGCTAGCGTTGATGGATTTTGGCGTGTTTTGGTTCTACGCGTAAAAATCTAAACACCGGTTTTGTAAACCATCTTGGTGGAGGAGACGAAAATGAGAGGGGCGATAAGGGTGATGATACGGAGTCATGGTTCTCCTCTGCTATCTGGTCCTTCATGGAGTCGATACCGGCAAACCCTGCTTCGGCTTGTGAAGGTGTTTATGCTTTTGAAAAGATGGCTGGCTTAAGTAGGGTAAGAGTTGATGCCAGAAACATGAATGCTGATGTAACTTCAAGAAATTCTGGCAAATCTAGAACTGGTTTGTCATGTTTTTCTGTACTTGGAGTTATCTGTGCTGTTTTAGGGATGCTTAATGGAACTTCTAAGAGGATGATTTGTTTGTTTTCATTGTCTCATTGAATACATTGGCAAATCTATTGCATAAGAGTTACATTAGCAGTTTATTTTTAGAATTCTTATTGGAATGATATTTATGATTGCAACAGAAATAATAATCCAATAATTTTTTAGGGGTTGTTTGCTCTCGCACCCATCTCGTTGTGCTAGAATTTTCTTATTTTAGGTGTTTTTATCTAGTTATTATACTAAGTTTACACGTTTAGTCGTAGTGTGTCGACGGTTCGGTTCGATTTTTCATGTATTTTAGAAATCGAACTAAATACATAGAAGTAATTCAATTCCGTTTGGTGCGAAGCTTATTTAAGTAGTCAAAACCGAACCGAACTATTTATAAATGGTTTGGTTCGATTCGACTCATCGGCTCAACTTTTTATTTTTTATTTATTTATTAAATCATAAATAATGGAAGAACTCATAGTTATAGAGAAGTTACTCGTTCCGACCTCGTAACTATTGTATTATTACTCATTTTTCTTTCCTTGTATAGATTATGATTAATCTTGCTTAAATTCAATATTTAAATCCCCTAATATTCTTATATGTAATAAATAAAGCTATGAACTAAAAAATAAAATACATAATATATTGGTTTAGTTCGATTCGATTCATGGCGGTTCAAACCGCTTAAAAATCTTTAGAATTGCAACCGAACTTATTATAAATGGTTTCTAAATAAATTAATCAAACTAAATCATAAAACCGAGCCGAACCATATTTTTTCGATTTGATTTGATTTGATTCTCGTCCTATCGCCTCACTATCCCAAGAAAACCACTTATACCCCTAATTTTAATATTTTGGCCCATATCTTTATATGATTTGACCCATATATTGGTCCATTAAAAAAACTATTCCATATCTTTTGGTCCATTAAAAAAAAATTATCAAAAACCGTGAGAAATCCACGTGTAAGCTTCGAACTAAATCGCTCCTCCACGTCCCAAATTTTAGAATTCATTTTATAATCTCTCTAAAAGCCTCTACTTCGCGATCCCGAAATCCATCTATCTAATAACGTAACAAGAGAGAGAAATGGCGTCGAACCTGAAGCCGGTGTACGGGTACACGGTTGTGTACGTGAAAGATGTGGCCAAATATGTGGCCTTCTACGGCGAGGCCTTCGGCTACAACGTCCGCCGCCTCGACGATTCTCACAGGTACCCTGTCACAACTTTGAATAACAAAAATCAAATTAATATATATCGATTGCGGGCGGATGATGTTTAGATGGGGGGAGCTGGAGAGCGGGAAGACGACGATAGCGTTTACTCCGGCGAAGCAACACGAGACTGACGACCTCACGGGGAGCGTCAAGACCAAGCAGAGGAATCCCGTGGAGCTTTGCTTTGATTACACCGACGTCGATGCCGCCTACAAGGTATATTATAATACGCGCGCGGCCCTTATTTTAAATTTATGAAAAAACGATTTTAATTAATGTTGATGTGCAGAGAGCGGTGGAGAAAGGGGCAGAGGCGGTGGCGGAGCCGGAGGAGAAAGAGTGGGGGCAGAAAGTGGGATACGTGCGAGATATTGATGGCATCGTCGTCAGGTTGGGAAGCCATGTTAGGTCGTAGGTAAATACCCATCTTGCAATGTAATCAAACCAATGTTCTAGCATAAATAAATTAAAATCCAGTTTTTGTATTTTTCGATTTGCAGATATATACTGGGACATCATCTGGACTCCGTACGAAAAAATATTATAATTTTATGATATAATAGTTAATATTGTATCATTCTTATTGAGCAATAGTATCACAGGTTGTTAACAAAAGTATCATTCTTCCTAAGGAAAAGTATCATTCTTATTGAGCAATAGTATCACATATTGTTAACAAAAGTAACATTCTTCCTTAACAAAAGTATCATTCTGCCTTAAGAAAAGTATCATTCTTCCCTAAGAAAAGTATCATTCTTCCTTAAGAAAAATATCATTCTTATTGAAGCAATAATATCGATGTTGTTAACAAAAGTATCATTATTCCTTAAGAAAAGTACCATTCTTCCTAAAGAAAAGTATCA
The DNA here is from genome assembly GCA_028984105.1 of Lavandula angustifolia. Lineage (NCBI taxonomy): Eukaryota > Viridiplantae > Streptophyta > Magnoliopsida > Lamiales > Lamiaceae > Lavandula > Lavandula angustifolia. Next base: position 31,044,732 of record CM054810.1, on the reverse strand, counting down.
TTCTTCCTTAAGAAAAATATCATTCTTCCTAAAGAAAAGTATCATTCTTCCTTAAAAAAAGTATCATTCTTATTGAGCAATAGGATCACATGTTGCTTAACAAAAGTATCATTCTTCCTTAAGAAAAGTATCATTCTTATTGAGTAATAGTATCACATGTTGTAAAGAAAAGTATCATTCTGCCTAAAGAAAAGTATCATTCCTATTGAGCAATAATATTTTTTTGTGTTTTTACTGTACCCTAGAGGGGAAGTCTAAACCATACTTTTTTCTCCGGTTAAAAATGCTCGCGTTCCTTCCTAACACTCGCATTTTTAAAGGCTTTGAAAAAAACCATTTTAGTCGTGGAACCGCTACGGTATTTTTCCTTGTTTTTACTGTACCCTAGAAGGGAAGTCTAAACCCTATTTTTTTCTCTCAGTTAAAAATGCTCGCGTTCCTTCGGAACACTCGCATTTTTAAAGGGTTTGGAAAAAGCTAGCGTTCCTTTGGAACGCTAGCATTTTCAAACCCTTTTAGTCGTGGAACTGCTACGGTATTTTTCCTTATTTTTACTCTACCCTAGAGGGGAAGTCTAAACCCTACTTTTTTCTTCTCGGATAAAAATGCTCGCGTTCCTTCCTAACACTCACATTTTGAAAGGGTTTGGAAAAAGCTAGCGTTCTAAAACCTTTTAGTCGTGGAACCGATATGGTATTTTTCCTTGTTAATACCATTAAACTTTCATGCACTAGCCGTCAATGCCTATTAAACTTTCATGCGTAAATTTTATTAATAACAAGTGATCTCTTATTCGAACATGTGATATCTTGATACTTTTTTCATGAAAAGTGATACTTTTATTAAGAACAAGTGATACTTTTATTAAGAACAAGTGATACTTTGATTCATGACAAGTGATACATTAGTTAATAAGAAGTCGATACTTTTATTCGTAATAATTGATACGTTTTTCATATAAAGTGATACTTTTATCATCTCCACATATTTCCCTATCATGTAATTGAAAAAAAAATTAAAAAATATTGTATTTTTATTAACAAGAATAAATTCTAAATACATATTAATATTTTTTTGAGTCATATATTATTTTTTTGAAAATAAAAAAATTAAATTTATTATATTTTTTGTATCATAATGTAATTTAAAAATAAAAATTCTATTTTTAATGTTAAAAAAAAAAGGTTTGTTGGTGATGTAATTGAAAAAAATTATATATATTATATTTTTATTAACAAGAATAAATTTTAATGTACATATTAATATTTTTTTGAGTCATATTATTTTTTTGAAAATAAAATAATAAATTTATTATATTTTTTTGTATCATAATGTAATTTGAAAAAAAAAATTAAAATTTTAATGCCAAATTATGAAAAAAAACGAAAAGAATAAATTTTTTACATTTTAATGTTATTTTTTAAGTCATTCAGGTGTTGCTGAGTCTCGAACTCGCGTCTCTCGGGTGAGAGCCCAACAACACACCAACTGCTCTACATGAGCGGTTGTGCTAGTGTGTACATCAATATTGTATTTAGCTTATGCAGTTGGTTGCACCCCGCAACCAGGTTCGCACTAAAGTTTTTGCGTTGTTTTTATTATCCGGTCAAAGAAAACAAAGTCAACGGCGTCCCCACACAAAGCTCAGTGCACTTCACTCGCAGCATAAAATATTTCCTTGTGGGAAATTTCGACTTCCTTTTCGATTAATATATGTATATATTTCATTGACGAAACGAGGAACGTTTCCTTATACGCCACTCTTCTTTCTCCCCCAATTTCCCCAGTGATTCCTTCGACTAGGTTTCTCTCAATCACACTGAAAATCCAAATACGTAGGTGAAAAATGAAGGTGAAATCGGGCAGTTTCGGCGACGGCGACATTTTCCCGCCGGGATTCCGATTTCACCCGACGGATGAGGAGCTCGTGCTCTACTATCTGAAGCGGAAGATCTGCTGTCAGTCCCATCTTCTCGACGTTATAGCCGTGATCGATGTGTACAAGTGGGACCCCGAGGAGTTGCCTGGTAGGTTTTATCGTTCAATTTTCTCATTTCTCATTTCTGATGACTAATTTTTCAATTTAATAATTGAGCGTTCGTCCATGAATTGACTGTTGATGGGTTGATCATGTGTTTGATCGATACTATGGCTTATGGTGTATGCTAGGGCTTTAGATTTTTTTTTAATGCTTGTTCTAATTGAAGTTAACGCTCCGTGGATTTGTTAGTCTGGTTTTTCAGTATATATTGATGGTTAGTTGTTTTATGTGGATTGATTTGTCTTCTGGTTCTAGTGCATTGTATTTACGTATTCTTGATGATCATTCAGGTCTATAGGAACTGGAAATCAGTTGTAGGATTGTTTGAACCGTCGATCTATATATCTAAGTTTGTGAGATTTTTGCCTTCAATCTTTCTCTGATTTTATGCGTGATTGTGATGAGTTTTAAGTCTGGACTTGGAGTGGTGGTTTCTCTTATTTAGGATATGTGATTTGTGGCTGCTCTCTGTTGTTTTAGTTGGATCTTCTTGAGATTGTAATGGCATAATTTTCTGAAATGCAGGGCTGTCAAAACTGAAAACTGGGGATAGACAATGGTTCTTCTTTACTCCAAGAGATCGGAAATACCCAAATGGAGCGAGATCAAATAGGGCGACAAGGCAAGGATACTGGAAAACAACTGGGAAGGACCGCATCATCTCATGTGGTTCTCGTGCTGTTGGTCTAAAAGAAGACTCTGGTCTTCCACAGGGGCCGTGCGCCTAAAGGAGAGCGTACGGACTGGGTGATGCACGAATACACCATGGATGAAGTTGAGCTTAGAAGATGCCAGTCTGCTACTGAGTACTATGTTTTGTGCAAGGTCTACAAGAAAAGCGGACCTGGTCCCAAAAATGGCGAGCAGTATGGTGCACTGTTCAGAGAGGAGGAATGGGCTGATGATGAGGATGAAGTACAGTTTCCCATTGAGAAAGAAAGCCTACAAAAGCCAATTGATACGCATAGCACTAAAATGGTTGATTTTCAAGATCTTTCCCCATTGGATTACCTCGAGGAGATTATGAACCAAGTTGCAGATGAGACCCTCCCTGTTCAGCCATTGGCTGTTGATTATGGTTACAATCAGGAGCAGTTTTCTGGTGAGGAGGAAACTCACTGTTCGGTGGTTGACAATTCCTCTAGAGACACTTCTTTGCCAGCACGCCAACCATTGCCTATCCAACCCATCGTAGCAACTAGTTTTGACATCTTGCAGTCAGACACTTCTCAATACCGTATTAGTGAAGGGCCGGAGTTCTCTTCTGCTCAAGTTGCTAATGTGATGAATTCTCGTGCCATTGATGAGGCCTTCCTTGAAGATTTTCTTGAATTAAACGACCTGTCCCCAGATTCAACTGCACAAAACCCTGATGAACTGGTAAATGATACGGAGAAGTTGCTATTTGATGATCTTGATTGTCTGCTTGAGCATGATCTGTTTGAAGATGCACCCTTGTTCCTTTGCGAGAAGGGGCCGGTTGAGTCCGGGCAGATATCTCAACTATACATGAATGATTTTAGAAATGAAGCTATTGATCCAATCTCAAGCTCTTACATGAACAATCTGGAGAGTACAACAAGTTACATGCAGCAGCAAGAATTCAACTACTCCAATGGAGTCAGCTATCAGTTGGGTGCTGATGACCGAAGTTGCAGCGTAGTAACAGAGTCACAAACAAATCAGACATTTTATCCTCCATCAACTTCAGGTATTGATTGACATCAATGGAATCCCCATTGAAGCAATTCTTGATCTGCTGCCTAAGCATCTATGACTAGTATATGCATTTTGTGCTGTTACAGAAGCTTCTATACTTTATATATTCTTGAGCTGCTGCTGAAGCATCTATGACTATAAGAATCTTCAACTTTATATATTTCGAGCTGCTGCAGATTCATCTATGATCTATGTCTACACATTCTTACCTGCTAGAAAAGCATCTGTGACTATTCATTCATCTTGAACTGCTACAAAAGCATATTTTACTATTTCTGTTGCTTTTTTTGCATGACTTGCAAACTGTTTGCTCTGTTACACTTCGAAACTAATAGAGCTCTTGGTCAGATGGATGGTATGGGATGACCATGTCATCTTCAAGATGGTGAAAACTCTTATGCCCAAGTGGAAGTGGGAGAGCTTGAGCCAAACCTCAAGAGCTCTTCTTCTTCTTGTTTAAATTGTTAACTAATGTTATTATTGGTATGTTTAGGTGTTTTACATCAAAATCAAAATACCCATCTAGTGAATCATTCTACCGGAGCAATTCAGAATGGAAGCAGCAGACAGGATGATGGTACAGACTCATGGTTATCCTCTGCTCTCTGGTCCTTTGTAGAGTCTATACCTACTACTCCTGCTTCAGCTTCTGAAACTGCTTTGGTAAACAAGGCTTTTAAAAGAATGCCTAGCTTCAGTAGAGAGATAGTAAATCCCAGAAACTTAAATGCTACTGCAGGTAAAGCCTCAAGAAGTTCTGGCAAATCAAAGGCTAGTTTTATCTTTTTGGCCTTACTTGGAGTACTATGTGCTATATTATGTGTACTTGTTAGAACTTGACCAATTGGTGATAATAAGTATTTCCTCCATCACGTTAATAGTATAACTAATTTATTACTCCCTCCGTCCCGTTAAAAACGTCCCAGTTAACTTCGGCACGGAGATTAAGAAATTTTAATTTAGTGTGTATTTTATGAGTTTTAATTGTATAAAGAAAATGGCACGCTTTTGGTGAAAGAAATGAGAATTATTCAAAATTTTTGCAAGGCTAGTGAAAGACAATCGATTTTTATTTTTTATATTTTTTTAATATTGTATTTGAAGAAATAATCTAAAGTTTTCAAAAAGATAAAAATCATAATTTTCTCAGTTCGGAGCGGAACATAATCGAGTGAGATATAGATTTTTGAAGAGAGAGAAGATAAGAACGTGGGGTTGAAAGAAATGAGTAAGGGGGACTCACTTCATTTTATATTTAAAAGTAATTTTTACTATTTTAGGAAAGAGTACGAAATAGCGGGACAATCGACAGCAAAGTAGGACGTAAATAGCGGACGAGAGAGAGTATAATACTATTTCAATTTGTTGATACATATTTTAAAAATAGTGTAACTATTTTATTACTCCCTATGTCCCAAAATTCTCGTCCGTTATTCCATTTCTTAGGTTGTCCCAAAAATTCTTGTCCACTATCCTTTTTTAAGAAATTATTACACACAACTTTTTGTGGGACCCACAACTTTATACTAATTTACACACAACTAACAACTCTCCTTAAAAACGCGCAAAAAAGAAATTGGACAAGAATAATGGGACGGAGGGAGTATAATACTATTTCAATTATGTTTCATTTGTAGGACGGTTCGTATTCCTTCTGTATTATTCATAATATTACTTTTATTTATTTTTTCAAACTATCTCATTATTTCTCTCATACCAAATTAAAAAATAAATACAATCTAAATGTTCTACTTAATTTTTCAATTTGGGACTCTCATACTAAATTAAAAATAAATGGATTAACTACAATAAAATAGATTTCATATTTTATATTTTTATACTATTATCTATAATTTATAATACCACTCTCTAATACCATTCTCTTCATTTCTGTATCAATCTCAATGGAACATAAATAATTTCATATATTATACGTTCACTCTATAATTTTATGAAACCATTCCATGCTCCAACTCGCACTTGATTTCTTCCACGTTGGCATTCTCCGGCAACCGGAACCTCCTCGAAAAACTCCCGCGGCGGCGCTCCACCCTGTGCCACTTATCGTTCTCGTCCACCTTTTCCACAACTCTGCTCCCACTTATATGCAGCATGTTGTCGTCCTCCACCGCCACCTTCAAGTCTTCTTTCCCCACCCCTGCGAATGAATTAGGCAAAAATCGCAAATTTAGGATGAATCATTTTCTTTAAAAAATGCACTAAAAATCGAAATGTGACGCCGTTTGTGACCGGGAAGATCAATTTGGAAGATGTGGGCTCCTTCCATTTCGCGCCAGTCCACATTAGAGTGGGTTAGAGCGGCGGCGTCTCCGTTTCCACCGCCGTAGGGGCAAGGTTCAGAGGAGAATGGTGTGGTGAAGAAAGGGGTGCCGCCGCCCTTTCGCCGTGCCACAGTCCGATGTCGGAACTCATGCTTGCTTACGTATGGATTTAGTGCGGTTGTGTGCTGTGTGTGTTGTACGAGTACGACCGATGGAACTGTAGTTTCGTGGATTATATGCGGATGAGTTCTGCGTGTATAATTAAAAATAATAATAATAATGTTGGGATATGAGTCAGTAGATGATAGTCAGCTGTTTATGGTTAAAATAATATTGGGAGAAATCATAGTAGTACTATGAAATTGAAGATCCCAAAACCCAGCTGATATCAGTTGTGTAGTGTCTCGATAGGATTTGATGATGTATAGGTTAGACTTTTTTTGTGATAGTTTATCTTTTTGTCTAAGTCCTGTACAGGGTAAACTGTTGGACTGATCTTCTGACGAAGTTACTTTCCAGAACCCCACGTCATCAGTGTAATTCTTCTGTCTTCACCGAATCCGTCCTCGTAGAAGATTCTTCATCGCCCTGTAGACATCGCAGTAAGAACTTAATGCAAAGATCGCACCTTCGAAGTCATCACCGACCTACCAAAGCCTTATCGCCTTGTCACCCGACTCGGTCGAAGAAGACAGAGACTGTCCTAAGTCTACGTGGTCCGACGTAAAACGACCCGGGCCGCTCAAGTCATTTCGAAGTTCGGCAAGAAGATCATACGAGGTTGAAGAATAGTCAACTCTGAACACTGACACATTCTCACCTACCACAAACCTCGACCAATGAGAAGCCGACAACGCTTTACCTGCTCTGACCAACTAAAGCTGCTCTCATGTACAGTGTTAACTGCCCTGCTGCAACAATTCGAAAAATATGGTCGTCTTCTTTGGAAGCTTGTGACACGTGGCATCGTCTTCTCCAACGGACATATGCCTGCTCACAACTATAAATAGAGAAGAAAACCGAGCTCCACGCACGAGATTAAAAAAGGGAAAACGCTCAAGCATTCAAACACTCTAGCAAACTTGAAAGATCATCCAAATAAGAACTCGCCTTCATCAATATTTCTAGTTCTTCTCTCAGAGTTATTTAGATCCCTTTCTTCTCTAGCTAAGCTCATTTCCATATTCATAGCTTAGAAATTCGAAGGAGTTCACTTTCTGTGAATTGTTCTTATTGTAAGAACTCCTTCTTAATTGGAGATCATCCCCTCCCTTTCGAACTTAGGTTTGAATTGTAAAGTCGCTAAGGACTATAACTTAGGAAGTGGTCCGTCCCAACACGCATTCCTTGCCGAGGCTTGCTCGAATAAATCAACAAGTTCTCCCCGCTTGTCAGGACCGTGGACGTAGGATCTTGCGTATCCGAACCACGTTAAATTGCTTGTGTTATTTACTGTTTTATTGCATTGCATACAAACTGGTTTAAAATCATATCTTTGCATAAAACGTATTTATAAAAGCGCACTAGCCAAAATACTTTAACTTGCGAAAACACGTTTTCAAACCGAGACGAATCTCCGGCCCCTACACACTTATCCGCACAACGCCTCCGACGGAGTTTCAAGCACCGACAAAAGTCGCAGGGAGAGCTCGTAGGCCGATACACTCCGACTCGTGATCGAAGGTTATTATCTAGCACTCGTTCATCGGTTGCAACCTACGCCACTGTCCTTCACGTTCGAGAAAAGAAACCGTGATCGTGTATTCACCCCCCCCTCTACACCCGAGTATCGTCTCCGACCAACAATTGGTACCCGAGCCTCCGTGTTCTTCCGATCACCGATTCTCGTACTCACCGGGTCTTCTCGAACGCATCCCGAAAATGTTTTCACCGCACAAGCATCTCTTCTTTCATCCTTATACTCGTTCACAACATGTCCGATATGTCGTATTCGGATGGTACCTATGTTCTCAATAGAGAACTATACGGTATGGGCGTGTGAGAATGGAGGCACACCTTACATCGCCGCATGACAAGACATGATGGACGTCCTTGAAACCGGACCCATCGTTCCCATGATCGACGCCGTACAATTTGCCGCCGGGGGAGGTGTAGGAGCACACACCGGTGCTAAGATCCCCCGAAGAAAAATCTGCCTTCACACCGTAAGAGAAAAAGCCGCACAACCTCGATCGAGTTGCGCGAAATGCACATCGACAACGCTCAATGACTCTCACCTCGGGAGGGTGCGGGATCGCAAAAACAAAGAAAAGAACTCCGGGATGCCCCCGGCATGACCGAGCCAAGGAACCCCGCAGATTAAGGAAAATAAGCTTCGAAGTTAGAGCTACGGAAGTTCGATGCCTTTGCAATGGAGCCCAAGGGGAAACCATTGACGAGCTTAGCGTCGATTCACAAATCAAGTCAATGTGATCAACGGCCGGGGAGGATGTTCACCAACAAAGAGATGAACACCAAGATCTTGAGAGCACTACCTCGACAGAAGTGGCTTCCATTTGCTACTTATTTACGATGCTCTGATCTTAATGCTCTAACTCATGATGTTATCTTTTTAGAATTAAAAACAGAGGAATTTGAGCACAGCTTACCCCAAAGATGTTCCAGTGCTCCAGCTGACACTCAGATTGACCATGCTTTCAAAGCAACAACAAGAAAACTGGAGCCAAACCTATTTCCTCCAAAGAAGGCAAAGGTGGCACGATAGAAGCAAAGTCCTCTAAGACTTCGTGCATTGACCAACTCGCACTAATGACTCTCAAATATCAGAGAGAAAAGGAGAGAGTCAGAAAGCTAAGGAAATACAACAGAGATTCTCCATCAGGTAAGAAAGACTATCAGAAAAGGGAAGAATCTAAACCTTCTACTGATTGCAGGAACTCGTAACCCGCCGCAAGTCCATCAAAGGACTCACTGGGAAAAAGCAAAGAAATCATCCGTCTGCGCTATAACCGCAAGAAGGAGGGACATTATCGCACGACTGTCCCGAACTCTCAGCTGCTCAACGAGCAGAACGGCAGGCTAGACGTGAAAAATTTGCTCGAAGAAGGCAGGCCTATATAGCTAGAGAGATATCCAAAAACTCAATCGAGGAAGATACATTTATGTATTCCTCCGAGGACGAAGCCGCATTCGTCGCAGCTTGAGATCGGAGAGACGGTTCCTCGAAGAAACGGTTGAATATCGTCTAACGGCCTGAGAAGAGGTTGAGGTAAATTCTAAACTTAACATAACCTCTTCTTCACATAGCACACACGACACATGCTCGGTCAAAGATGAGCCTCTAGATGTGGTACAAGCCTACGACGATCTACTAGAGGAGCAGATTCAGCTGAGCAGAGAGTTCAAGCAGAACTATTCAGGAACTGGAACAGGTAAAGGCTGAGAATTAGAGACTTTCTTCTGATTGTCATGTCTCTACCGAGTCGAGAATCCGGTAGCGAGACTCAAGGAAGAGATTGAATCTCTTATGCGACTAAGTCTCGCCTTCAAGAGACTCGCATCTCGCCCGACTAAGAACAATTTCCGAGAAAGAGACTCGAAATAGCCCGACTCGGCCGAAGCTCACATACGTAGAAAAAGATTATGACTCACTCGTAAAGAAGTGACGAGGTCCGGCGAGGACGATGACCGAACAAGCACTGGGAGCTAAGGAGAAGCTGGAAAGTATGCTTAGAGCACAAAGGCCAACAAACATAAAAGAAGGACTTGGCTATACTCACGAGGCTTCCACTTCAAAAAGCTCGTAAATGCCGGGCCGATAGGTTCGCCGAGGAAAGGTGCAAGCCGCCGACACCACACCTCGACGAAGAATAAACAGAAAATCGTTGCACCTCAGCCGAGCCATAAGAAGCAGCTGACCAAAGGTTCCAGCCCCATGACACCACGATCAAACTCAGGGGGAACCAAGAAGGTCGTGGGCGGAACAAAGATAACGAACCATCGAATGAGCACCCGGCCGCATGGTTTGTACTACTATGAGCCCGTGGTCGGGAGAAGCGCAAAGACTCGAAGAAGAAAGCTCCTCGAACCCAAAATCATCGGGAAGTCGAGATCTCCGTGTCCCGTGGAGAAGAAAACTGACAAGGTTCGAAGAAGAAGTCTCGTGACTTCTAAGGTCCCTAAAGCGGATCCGGGTTTCGAAATCACCCACAACATGTAAGGACCCAACTAAACCAAAGGGTACCTAAAAATGCTTCTGTTTTGCAAGTGCATAAGGACCCTTGGATAGTGGACAACGGCTGCTCAAGACACATGACATACCGTAAGAGTCTCGCCGACCAACTACGTACAAGAAGATGGTCCCGCACTGAGTTCGGTGACAACTCAAAAGGCTACACAAGGGGATATGGAACGCCGAACATTGGGACTCGCTTCGGTCCCTAAGAGTAACATATGTTGAAGGACTTCAACATAATCTCCTTTCGTCGCCAATTCCCGTGACAATCTAAATAGAGTTATCTTTGACGCTGATTTATGTGATATTGTTGATAAATCTACAGGGAAAATAGTGTTATCAGGCTCGCGGAGAAAGAATATCTATGTTGCAAACTGGAAAACCGCAGAACCTGAGGCTTGCTTACTAGCGCAGACGAAATCAAGTGACAAGTCAGGATGGCTAAGACATAAGAGACTCAGCCACATGAACTTCAAGACTATGAACAAGCTAACCAAGAACTCCAAAGCCAGAGGACTGCCCAACGAATCGTTTATCAAAGATAGAAATTGTGAAGCATGCCTGAAGGGAAAGCAGACAAAGAAAAGCAATCCACCTATTCCTTCAACTTCCACTGATGGAATCCTTCAGCTGCTGCACATGGACTTATTCGGGCCAGTCTCTCCAGTGACTATACGAGGCAAGAAGTATGCCCTCGTCGTTATTGACGACTACTCGAGATATACTTGGGTCATCTTTATTGCCAACAAATCTGATGTTCAAACTGAGCTACCCAACCTGCTGAAGAAACCTAGTGTGGAAAAGAACATCAAGATTCAAAGAATTCGCTCAGACAGAGGAACAAAATCTCTCAACTCAGTAGTTAAAGAGTACTACGAAAAGGAGGGAATTAAGCACGAGACATCAGCTGCTCGCACCCCTCAGCAGAACGGGCTTGCTGAACGCAAAAACAGAACACTCAAAGAAGCAAAGAAGAACGCTCCCTAGCGCACTCGGACTACCCTCAAAGTTTTGGGCTGATGCTACTGACACCGCCTGCTATACTCAGAATCGCTCTTTACTTACACAACAACACATGAAGACACCCTACGAATTATGGAAAGGGAGAATTCCTTCTATCTCTCATTTTCATATTTTTGGCTGTCCTTGCTTTATTCACAATAATGGGAAAGATCAGTTGAAGGTTTTTGATAGCAAATCTGATCAAGGAGTATTCTTAGGATACTCCCGAGTCAGTAAAGCCTTCAGAGTCTTTAACTATCGGACCCTTTGCGTGGAGGAAAGCCCTCATGTTGTTTTTGATGAGTTTGTTACTGAGAACAGGAAAACTACATAGACAGATACTGAAAACTTCAGCAGCACGCTATAGGATCTCGCACTAACTGATAAAGCTAAAAAGATCCAGCATTGTTGGGATGATGAGTCAGACGATGAAGAAATTCAGACTCAGCCAACAGCATTGTGGCCGACCCGGTTGATTCTACCGAACGTAATCAACATCGGGTAACAACGGTCGATGAGGAAGCCCCAGTGGTAACTGAGACCTCTACTGAGAATATAAACTCAGGGGGAACACAAATTGTTCCTGAGCTAAATGCCCCTGAACCTGGAAACTCAGTAGATCCTAACCTTCTTACTGAACTACTGCAATCACAAAACAGTACTACTGAAATGCCTAATACACCTACGGACTATGCGAAAGTAGTATCGAAGAAGAAGCCATACTCAGACGTTCACGGCTTCGACGCTCATTCTTCGGATCTAATTATAGGAGATCCGTCAAGAACGATAAGAACAAGATCGAAATTAAGTCAAGGAGAAAGCTCACTCTATTCTTGTTTCTTGTCTGCAGAAGAACCTCAGTCAATAGAGGACACTCTCAATGATGCTGACTGGATCATCGCCATGCAAGAAGAGCTGAACCAGTTTGTCAGAAACGAAGTTTGGGAGCTTGTTGACAGACTTAGACATCAGCACGTTATTGGCACTAAGTGGGTCTTCAAAAACAAGCGTGATGAAAACAACGTCATCGTCAGAAATAAAGCTCGACTAGTTGCCAAGGGTTACTGTCAAGCAGAGGGAATCGACTTTGATGAAACGTTCGCTCCAGTCGCAAGATTGGAAGTCATTCGTCTTTTCCTAGCTTACGCAACGCATCAAGGATTCAAAGTATATCAGATGGATGTAAAGTCAGCTTTTCTGAACGGCGTAATGAAGGAAGAAGTCTACGTGGAACAACCGCCCGACTTTCAACAGGGACATCAAGTGTACAGACTTCGGAAAGCTCTATACGGGTTAAAACAAGCACCCAGGGCTTGGTACGATACCCTATCAGACTTTCTACTTCAGAAAGGTTTTTAGAAGGGGACAGTAGATCGCACCCTATTCAACATAAAGTCAGGAGATGATATCCTACTGGTGCAAATCTACGTGGACGACATCATTTTCGGTTGCAGAAACGTGACTATATGTCAACAATTCGAGAAAATGATGAAGGAGAAATTCGAGATGTCTATGATGGGAGAGATGAACTATTTCCTTGGATTTCAAGTGAAGCAATCACCTGAAGGAATTTTCGTCAATCAAGCCAAGACACTCGAGATCTTCCAAAAAAGATTTGGGCCGCGATTCAAGCAAACCACCAAGATCCCCATGAACACAAATTTCAAAATCGATCTAGACAAAGAGGGAGCTTCGTTAACTCTACCGATTATAGAGCTATTATTGGTTCTTTATTATACTTAACAACCTAGCCGATCCGATATAACTTATGCCGTAGGTGTATGTGCAAGATTTCAAGCGAATCCCAAGTGAAGTCATCTAGACTCAGCAAAGAAGATTCTGCGATATCTAAGAGGAACACCTGATGCAGGGTTATGGTATCCTCGCCGATGATAATCTAATACCGACGAGTTATTCTCGATGCCGATTATGCAGGATGCGGATAGATCGAAAGTCAACTTCCGAACGTGTCGGCCCATAGGCAAAGAAACTAATATCTTGGTTTTCAAAGAAGCAAGCATTCGCAGCAACGTCCACTACCGAAGCCGAGTACATGGCCGCCGGAAGTTGCTGTGCCCGCATCCTTTGGCTTCGACAACAACCGAGAGACTATGGTATAATTCGGGATGAAGTGCCCATCTACCGTGACTCCACCAAGTGCTATTGCAATTACTCGTAATCCAGCTTCCATACGAGATGCAAGCACGTGGATATTCGACACCACTTCATCGTGAGACCATGTCGAGAAGAAGGATATCGAATGGAGAAAATCCATACCGACAAGCAAAGGACAAACATACCCGACCAAACCACTAGCCGAGAACGGATTCGCAGAATTATCGGTTGAGCTATAGGTCTCATCGGATCCTACCGAATCGTGTCGCAGAACACAACAATTGGTTGGTATCAATTGGTATCGTAGAAGCCAACCACGAATATATCAACAATTGGTATCAAGTGTAAGGAACCAAGATGACAGTCGAAGACTCGCACATTGATTCGCCGGGAGAATCAAACTGCATACGTAAGGGGGAACGTGGTCATCGGCACGTCAACCATCCTCCTTAGTCTTAATCGGTAACCACTGATCGTAAAAGTTCAACCGAAGAGGTTTGCGTAGTATTTACTTAAACTTAATCAGAGCATGCTCGCATTTATTATCTCGCCGCTTGGACTCGGTAGTTAATGAGCATTTATTTCCCGCCATTAATTTTTAAGGATAAACAGTAGGGAAACCGTTCTCATTTAAAATGACTTAGTCTTTAATGTTGCTCGCAGCCGTATTTAATGCATGTCTTCTCACTTACTTTAACCGCGCATCATCCTACGCTGGTCTATAGTAGAGGCGGCTTAGCAATCATTCCTTTTATAACATATAATCTCGCCCGCAAATAACAATGAGAGATTAAATCCCAACCGTTCAATCTAAACGGTTTTTCACGCATGATCTTACAAAATCTTTCATTTTCTACCTTCTCCTCACTTGTCGCCATTTCCGAAATTTTAGAGCTTTCTCTCCGCGATTCAGTTTTCTTCCAAAATTTTAAGACTGCTTTGCATTTTTACTATCTTCAAGCTCTAAATCACTCGGTAATGTATTAAATCGTGCTTAAAACTCATACTAACTTATTCTTTTTTCAAGTGCTAACAAGTTATTTTGCAGATTCTCATGGCGACGCATGTACACCCACCAACATTGATGAGAACATCGTCTCTCGCATCCAGTTCGAACCCACTATGGCGCTTCGTCAAGTTGATCTTCCATATCTGGAGCCCGTATTCACAGCTATTGAAAGTTCTAGATTAGAACTGCTCGTCTCCAAGCAACCTCGGGCGTTTTTGCCCAGACAAGTGGCGGAAGTCTACTTCAACTGGAGAACCCTAGATTCAGGGGTAGAGGAAGCATCCTTCGCATTCATGAAGGAGGTTGTACCAAATTCTTGGGATGCGAGTCATCACGTCATCAACATCCGTGATGCATTAGAGTTAGCATTTGATCTCCCAGCCAGTGGAATTTCTCCTATTGGATATAAGGAGAAGGAGATCAACGCTTATGTTCAGAAGTTCTGCGGCAGGAGCGACATAGTCTTCAAGACAGCTCTGCCAAAGAATCAGCTACTGCCACAATATTGGGGGCTCGCTTATATTGTCTCACACATACTCACAAGCTCAGCGGGTTCCTATGATCAGCTGTCCAAGCCACGCATCCAGCTGATGATGGCTATAGATGATGGAGTCCAACTTAACTGGACTGACTACTATGTAGCCGAGCTGAAGGCTCAGGCTCAGAAGTTCACAGCCTCGCCCACTGGAGAGAGAAAACTTATAAGTGTGGGGAAGCTGCTGTATGGGACGAAGATGTCCATACTGATCGAGCAGTCAGTCTCGAGGAGTTCAGCCTTTGCTGACTCCAGGTATTTCGACAGCAAGCTTATTAAATTTAAAACAAGAGCCGCTGCTGAGAAATCAATCGGGCGAGGGCCACCTGAGCCGAAGAGAGCAGTCTCAAATTTGTCCCCTCGCGCCGACCCACCCAAGAAGAAGAGGCTTACTTAGACTGGACCGTCTGAGGTCTCAGTAGTACATGCTCAACAAGCCTCTCCTCCACCCACTAAAGAAGAACAGATCCTAGATTCTGACACCGGCATTGAGGGTGCCACGATAAAGGACAAAGTTCAGTGCATCAGTTCTGAGGAGACTCAGTCGGACATCAGGGTACCGACTGAGGAAACATCCTCTGAGTGGACCACCCTACACTCCACTCGTCTCCGAGCTACAGGAGAAGTACATGCTCAAATCCCTGAGATCTTTGAGCACCCAGACTTAGTGGAGATAGCCATAAGGGCAAGGACACAAATGCTGCTGAGGTTCCTCAGCTGGGATATTCTCGAAGACATAATCAGAACCCAGTCAGCTCTGTCCCTTCTTGCCGAGGAGCAGGAGTTACAATCAGCTATAGGGTTCGGGGAACCAGCTGATCTTGCGTCTTTTGAAGATCTGACAGCAGCGATGCTATATCTTCTCAGCCTGCGATCCTCAATCCCTGTCAACAGCCCCTCGCCTCCATCTCATCATGGCGATGATGATGATAAGATTGATGACGAGATGGAACAAGCACCACCCAAGGATGCAGATTTGGGAGGATCTGCTGAGGGCTCCACTCCCCGCGAAAAAGGCCAATCACCACCACCCTCCAAATCTGGTGAAGCTCAAGTTGCCTTAAAGCCGAGTCAAGCGCAACAACTCGTGATATCTGAGCAGAGGCTCGGGACCAGTTCTTATCAGATAAAACCGATAGGTTCCGTGGCCTCTAAGTTGGTAAACAGAGCTATCAGGCGCCAAGGGGACAAGAATCGTCTCCTCGCCAAAGACGTGCACATCAAATGGGCTCAATACACAAAGGCCCAGACTGAAAGCGTCGACCGACTAGCAGAAGGGGTTAAGAAAGTCTCAGAAGCTCCTACTCCACAGATAAACATTCAGGAAATCATTGAGATAGCCCTTGCAGCTCAGAAGGCGGACTTAGCCGCTCAGAGTCAGCAGCTCCTACTATCTCAGCAGAAATCTTTCTCTGAGCAATGACTCGTAGTCTCGCGGCGATCCGTGCCACCATGGACGAGAGAAATAAATTGGCCACCACTAGCCTTCAATCAGCTATTACGCAACAGGATGCGGCACTGAAAGCCATACAGAAGGAGATGATAGAATCTCACAATCAGTCTCTGCTGAAACTCCGACAGGAGTCAGCTGCTCAACTGAAAACATTCAGAGCTGATCAGGAGAAGGACTGTGAGCAATATTGCGACCTAGTCAAGGATTTTGAAGCAACTGCTACCCAAATCAAAGATCTAGTACATAATTTGGAGAAGGACGTGAAAGCCATCCGTACTCACCTCTCCCAGGCTGATGATGCCAAAAAGGGGGAAGGAGAAGTAAAAGAAGAACAAACTGAGACGGAACATGCTGAGGCGGAGAAGAGTCCTGAAGTCCAATTTATTAAGGGAGGAAATCAAGGGGGTAGGTTCAGCCACTCAGCCGGAACCGGTTCAAGACCCTGTGGGGAAGGTTCACCGCTCGAGTTGGAACCAACTCGCAGCACTCCTTCGGAGTATGTTCCCCAAGTCCAAACAACACCTATCGCGATCGAGCCAAAGATTCGCCTCATCCGCTCGCACATCGAGGATATTGTTCGCTTCCTCGATCAGGAGGACGAAGACGAGCCACAGCCACTGCCACCGCAAAGGCCGGTGAAGGAGATTACAACTGAAGCCACTCCTCCACCTTCCCCGACGCCAAAATTCAAAACTAAAGCGGAGCAGCAAGCCTATGATCTACAAATTGCTCAACAGCCTACAAGACAAGTCGGATCAAGAGCATCGCCTAGAAGAGGCCAAGAATCCTAAGAAAGTGATTAAGAAGGCTGCCAAAGGCAAGGTGATGAGTCAATTTCGTACCTAATTATTTCTGTCCGAAAAGGTCTCTTAACTGTGCAGGTGAGACGTATTTGTTGGCAGTTATGCAGAAAATGAGCTGATTTGGCACGTCACCAGGAGATGATGTGGCAATGCAATTTACAGCTGGAATGGCGAGATTTTGAGTGGTTTTAGCCGAAGAAAGGAAGAAGGAAAGAAAAGGATCTAGAAAGGAAAGAGAGAGGAAGGAAAGAAGAAGATAAGGAAGGATTAGATATTTCCATATCTAACAAGATCATTTCCTTATCTATCAAGAAACCCTAGATTTGATCTAGGTATTATAAAAGGAGGATTGGAGTACGAAATTCAGAGAGCGTTTACACACGTATACAGCGCCGTGCATACCTTTCCACCTCTGAGACTCATCCTTTCGATCCGATCAACTTACCACCGCCACCGAACTCGCCGAAGCCAAACGCCGCCGAGAAGATCACAACCACCAGCCTTCCGATCAATTCATGCTATCAGTAGTTTTATGTTTAAGAAACAAACACTTCTATGCTTTCGTATTTTAGTTTTCAGTTTCGGATTCTAGCTAGTTTTATTATCGTTTTAATTTCGTTTCTAGTTTTATGTTCGTTTCGTAAGACCGACTGCTACAATACTTTTAATCTAGTTTTAAGTTGAGTTTTAATTCGGTTTACTTTTGGTTTAAGATTCCCGTTATTATCCGTTTTCGCTTTATAGTTCGTTATCTTTAGTTTAATTTTGTTTACGTGCATGCTAGGGTTAGAGTTACAAATGGTGCATGTTCTGATTTGCAGGGTGTCTTATCTGTGCAGTCAGGACAGTACTATGAGTAGCTAAACTTTCAGTGGTCCGGCAGGATGTAAACGCACACGTGAACAGTACATGAGGCTTAGGTTCTAATAATTAATCAAAGGGTTTCGGGTTAATTCTGGTTTATTTAATCTGACTAGTAATTTAGGATTGGTCATCCTTAAGTTGCGTAGTTTGTAGCTAACTTAGTACTTCCATCGTTTCTCGTGGAACAAGGCTAGGTAAGTAGCAAAGTTATTCATTAGAATAATTGGATTAAACCGGTAGGAGACTATTAGATGCCCAACATACGAGTAGGCTCCTAGACTAGGCTCCCTTAGTTCGATAAAGCTGTTTAGCTATTACATCTATTGATTGCCCAACAACGTAGGTTGTAGCTAAATTAGGGAAGTAGCCGTTTCGATGCCCAACATGGCGGTTACCGACTAAGTAAGTGGGAGTAAGGATTACGCAGTTTAAATTACGGTAGTCTATAACTAGTTGATCCATGAGATTAATTCATTTTATGTGCCAAGGATTGGAATTACGTGTGTGTGAATATTCTCTTTGGACCCATCTCTTATCCGCCTAGTTAAAACAGCTTTATTTTCGGTTTCGCTTTACGCAATTTGTTTCGCTTTTAATAAGTTCTTAGTTTAGTTAAAAACTCAAAACTTGCGTGGTTGCTAACCAAACCCAAGATAAGTAGAAAAATGATATGTCTAGTCCTCCGTTCCCCGTGTTCGATACCCCGTAAACTATACCGATATAATTCTCTATTTTTGCGGGATTATTTGGTGCAATACAACGATCACCAAATTGGCGCCGTTGCTTGGGAACGGTGTTATCTAGTTTTATTGTTTTCTACTAATCTTTTGTTCTTTTTAGCGTTGCATGAGCAGTCTTCCAAACCTAACCTCATATTTGATCCGGAGGTCGAGAAAACAAAGAAAGAGGATTACGAAGAGGACAAAGCTGCAAAAGCAACAGATTCTATCCGAGGCAGAACACGTCTTAACCGCCCGGTCGAGAAGACGTAATAGACACCGGTGATCAGACCAGCGACTCCGAACCAGAAGCTGTTAGGTTCGACAAAACACTTCATAATACTCTAGTAACCAGCTCAGAATCAGAATCAGAAGAGATGGAGGACGAAGTGCACAATCCTCAACCCTTGAGGATGAATACCGGATCACTTGACATGGGAGCGGACCTTCCCGGTCCAATTCAAATCACAACTACCGAGCAAATCGATGTCAAGTTGAATATGGTAGCTGCAATGCCGAAGTTCTATGGAAGAACGAACGAGAATCCCAATTCCTTTTTGGCCTCGTTCAACCAAGTCTCGCAATCCGCACAGCGGGGCAACTGGATGCATTCAAGCTAAAGGATTTTCCATTCACACCGCAAGATGGAGCACAAGCATGGTTCTCAAGTCTAAAGCCAAATACAATTACAACATGGGCCCGAGATGCGTCTTGCTTTTCTTGAAGAAGTATTTCCCGCATCAAAGACAAATGCACTTAAGAAGCGAGATTTCGGGGATCGCTCAAGAAATAGATGAAACTTTCGGTGCATATTGGGAGAGATTCGGGCGACTTGTTGATAGTTGTCCGAACCATGGCTATTCGGATGTGGAGCTTCTACGCATTTTCTATCAAGGGATGACAGACGAAGCAAAGGCCATGGTTGATATCGGTCCGAGAGGAAATTTCCACACAAGCCTCTACGAAGATGCAAGGAATATAATCGAAGGGCTTGCGGAGTCTACCTCGCAATATAAAGGGCCGAGACCAACAAGGAGAGTCAGTAAATTGGTCTCATTCCGATTACATGGATGAGATTGATAATAAAGTGGAGGTAAAATTCAGCTTGTTACAAGATAAGCTCGACTTGTTACTCAAGCGAGGCGCTCCTACCCCAAGTCGATCAAATGCCGATCATGCATGTGGAGCATGCGGAGAAAAGGGACATACGTTGCTGCAATATCCGGGAGAAGAAGTAAACGCCGCAGAAATTGGAGCGGACAACAAGGGGTTCATCCGAATCTCCGTTGAAGCAACCCGGGAGGAGCATTTTCAGCCTAGGAATCCGCCTCAAACCCAATTTCCAAGCAACCATATCAGCAGCAACATGGCTATCGCCAGCCCATACAATCCTCCTAATCATAACAACTATCGCCAGACGTATAGACCCCCCGCACCGTAGGCAATTTCAGCAGCCAGAACGCCCACCGCCCATTTTCGGCAGACAGAACGCCCGCTGCCCGGTCGGAACAAAAGAGCCCTTTAGAAAAACTCTTGGCCGAGATGGTTTCTTCGCAGAAAGATACCACCGCATTTCAACAACAAATATAGCGGGAAATTAATCAGACCAAGAAGGATCAGCTAGCTACGATGGATAATTTGGCTAAGAAGATGAATAAGCTAAGTTCTGCAATACAAGAAATAAAGACTTCCCAAGGACAGCTTCCAGCTCAAACTCAGCAGAATCCTAATGCCCACAACTGCAATCAGATTACGCTGCGTGGAGGGAAAGAATTACCTGGCCCGACTGTACAGGTAAGACACCCAGAGAAGTCAGCAGAGAAGAAGAAGGCTGCTGAACAGCCTCTACCATCAGAAAGTTCAAAGGAACAATATGCTGAAGATCCAGAACAAGAAAGAGATGAGGAGCACGTCCAAACTGACCAGTCGAGCATGAAAATCTGATTTCCGCCACCTTTCCCCGAAGCTTTAGAAAGGAAGAGAACGCCAAACAAGGAAAGCATGGATTACATGAAGTTGTTCGAGAAGTTGGAAATAAATA
This sequence comes from Lavandula angustifolia, assembly GCA_028984105.1. Classification (NCBI taxonomy): domain Eukaryota; kingdom Viridiplantae; phylum Streptophyta; class Magnoliopsida; order Lamiales; family Lamiaceae; genus Lavandula; species Lavandula angustifolia. Next base: position 31,023,954 of record CM054810.1, on the reverse strand, counting down.
TCCCTTTCCTTGAAGCCGTAAAGATTCCCAAGTTCGGGAAATTTGTGAAGGACTTCATAGGCTGGAAAAGTTCCCAAGTCCGGTAAGGTTTTGTTCGATCACACAAGACGGCAATTATACGTAAGATGCTTCCGGCTAAATGTGCCGACCCGTATGTTCACACCGCCCGTCTAATGGGTGATGTCATGATTAAACAAGCCATGTGTGATCTAGGAGCATCTATAAATGTTATGCCTTTATCTGTATATAATCAATTGGTAGGAGCTGAGTTAATATCCACTAAGGTGATTTCAATTAGCGGATAGGTCATGCATTGCTCCAATTGGTTTACTTGAAAACATTTTGGTCAGAATCAACAACTTTGTCTATCCTGCTGATTTTTATGTGATTGATACAAATGATAAGCAAGTTGAAGGAACTGCAGGAGTGTTATTAGGTAGACCGTTTTCAAAGACTGTAAAGGAAATAATTAATGTGGATGAAGGTTCAATAAGTGTGGCATATCATAATGAAACTTATGTTCATAAAATATCTGAAGCACTTAAGAAACCCTACGATCATGAAAATGAGAATGCTTTTTCTACTGACTCCATTGATGAAATTGTCCAAAAATATCTTGAGACGTATGTGGTGCAGGACAAAATGGAAGTTACCTTGACTCAAGGACTGACCGAAGCAGACCTCGAAGGTATGAGAGACGAAGAAATCAGAGAGAGCATCTCAGCTTTGTACGCAACTCCAGAACTACAAACTGTCGGCAGTATGTCTCAACTGCCCATACAGGACGCTTCTGAAAAGCTGCTGCCGTCAATCATCAAGGCACCAAAACTGGAGCTTAAGCCACTTCCAACAAATCTGAAATATGCCTATCTCGGAGAGAATGAGACGCTGCCCGTCATCATTAATAAAGAGCTTGATGAAGATCAAGAGAAGGCGTTGTTGGAAATTCTGAAGAAGCACAAGAAGGCCATAGGTTGGACTCTAGCCGACATTACCGGCATTAGTCCCGACATATGTGAACACTCCATCCTCATGGAGCCGGATAGCAAACCTTTCCGAGACCATCAAAGAAAACTCAATCCGAACATGAGAGAGGTCGTGTTGAAGGAAGTATTAAAGCTCTTATCCATGGGTATTATCTATCCCATATCGGATAGCAAGTGGGTAAGTCCTGTACACGTTGTGCCCAAGAAGTCCGGATTCCAAGTTGTCGAGAATGAGAAGAACGAGTTGGTTCCGGTACGCTTAGTGACGGGATGGCGCATGTGTATCGATTATAGGAAGCTCAATGCCGCGACGCGTAAAGACCATTTCCCGCTTCCATTTATCGACCAGATGCTCGAGAGACTTGCAGGGCAAGCTTATTTTAGCTTCTTGGATGGATACAGTGGCTATTTCCAAATCCAAGTGCGAGAAGAAGATCAAGATAAGACGACGTTCACATGCCCATATGGAACGTTTGCTTACCGAAGAATGCCGTTTGGATTATGCAATGCGCCGGGCACCTTTCAAGGATGCATGATGAGCATATTCTCGGACCTCATCGAGATGTGCATAGAGGTCTTCATGGACAACTTCACCGTTTACGGTGACTCTTACACTTCGTGCTTGAAGAACCTCGACAAAGTCCTAGCTCGTTGTGTTGAGAAGAATTTGGTATTGAATTACGAGAAATGCCATTTTATGGTGACCGAAGGAATAGTACTCGATCACGTCGTTTCTAAAAGAGGATTAGAAGTCGACAAGGCAAAAGTGGAGGCCATCGCAAAATTGCCATATCCGACAAATACGAAGGAAGTTCGTGGTTTCTTAGGACACGCCGGCTTCTATCGGCGTTTCATAAAGGATTTCGCAAAAGTCGCTCAACCACTAACAAACCTACTTCACAAGGATGTCAAGTTCGAATTCGATACTAAGTGTAAGGAGGCCTTCACTATCCTTAAGGGCAAGCTTACAACACTCGTGATGCAAGCCCCGAACCGGAATAAGCAATTCGAGATTATGTGCGATGCTTCTTTGATGCGGTCGGGCGATCTTTGGGACGAGAAAAAATGGAAAGGAGAGTCATGTGATATATTATGCATCCAAGACATTAAATCCAGCTCAAAGAAACTATTCCACCACAGAGAAGGAGCTGTTAGCTATCGTCTTTGCCTTCGACAAGTTTCGATCTTATTTACTTGGCTCAAAAATCATAGTGTATACCGATCATGCTGCCGTCAAACATCTCCTTGCCAAGAAAGAAACAAAGCCGAGACTCATCCGACGGATTCTTCTCTTACAAGAATTTGATTGGGAAGTTAAGGACAAGAAAGGAGCTGAAAACTATGTGGCAGATCACTTGAGCCGATTAATTCAAAAAGACGATGGAGAGCCGATTAAGGAGATTTTTCCCGAAGAGCATTTATATGCTGTTCGCGAGACGGTGTCCAGCCTTGCCAAGCTTCTGCCAGCACAGTGTTTTACAGTTGGAGTCCAAAAAGTGTCTCGGCTGCCCAGTCAAGACAACTCTGAAATAGAATTGCTGAAAGTCGTGGGTAACACTTCTAAATTACCTTGGTTTGCTAATATTGTGAATTTCTTGACTTCTAAGCAGCTTCCACCCGAGTTCACTCATGCCCAAAAGGCAAAATTGAAGAGCGAGTGTAAGCGATTCTTTTGGGACTCTCCAATCCTTTGGAAAATGGGAGTTGATCAGGTTATCCGAAGATGCATTCCAGAAGAAGAGCAAGGCGACATCCTTCACCATTGTCATTCATCCGCTTATGGAGGACACTTCGGACCAAAACGAACCAAAAGGAAAGTGTTGGATGCGGGTTTCTTTTGGCCGAGCTTACACCTTGACGTCTATAAGTACTGTAAGTCATGTGCACGTTGCCAAATAACTGGGAATATATCTATGAAGGATGAAATGCCCCAAAAGCCTTTGAGATTTTGTGAGATATTTGATGTATGGGGTATGGATTTCATGGGTCCGTTTCCTAGTTCAAGGGGTAACATGTACATTTTACTTGCCGTTGATTATGTTTCTAAATGGGTTGAGGCAAAGGCTACAAAAATTAACGACTCTAAAGTGGTTGCAGGATTTCTTCGAACTAACATCTTTTGCAGATATGGAGTACCAAAAGCCATCATAAGTGATCGAGGAACACATTTCTGCAACCGTACCATAGAGTCGTTGATGAAGAAATATGGAGTAGCCCATCGAAGTTTCTACCGCTTACCATCCACGCGACGAATGGGCAAGTCGAAGTTTCAAATCGAGAAGTGAAGTCTATCTTGGAGAAAACGGTCAATCCTTCAAGGAAAGATTGGAGTACGAGGCCGGACGACGTCTTATGGGCTTATCGAACGTACCTATAAAACCCCCCTCGGTATGTCTCCTTATAGATTGATTTTCGGTAAATTATGTCACTTGCTCGTGCGGTTGGAACACAAAGCCCGGTGGGCGGTACGTAAAATCAATATGGATCCGACCAAGAGTGCTAAGGAGCGGAAATATCGGCTTCAAGAGCTTGAAGAAATCCGGTTAGAGTCCTATGATGCTATGAGGTATAAAGATCGCACAAAGGCATGGCATGATAAAACAATCCTGCGAAGACTTTTGAAGTGGGCCAACTCGTATTACTTTACCAATCGCGCCTACGCATCATGCCCGGAAAGCTCCGCTCAAGGTGGATCGGTCCATTTCGGGTGTGTTCGGGTTTGGCCGACGGAGGAGGTTGTGATACGTAAATTGAATTCAAACGAGACTTTTATCTCAACGGTCATCGTTTGAAAATTTATCATGCCGTCGCAATGATAGAAGCCGTGGACGAGCGAGCTTGTCCATTCCCTCGTATCTTTGACTTTTTGAAGAGGAGGTCTAGCCGAAGACTCTAAAGAAAGGCGCTTCCGGAGGCCACCCGTTATATTTTCCGATTTTCTTTGATTTATTTTTCGTGTTTTTAGTTTGATTTTATGCTTGGTGTTGTTTCTTTTATTTTTCAGAAATTTTGCTAAGGAAGGAATTGGGGATAAAAGTGCAAGGAAAGGAGTTGGAGGAGTAAAGATGAAGTAGATGGGTTGTCATAGTATACCGAGCAAGGATCCAAGCTATATAGGTTCACGGGCCGCGTGGAGGCTTCTCGCCCCCAAGCGACCCGGATGAGTTTGTTACCTCCGGTTCACATGTTAGTTTTATAGAGGATCCCGCCCTTCGCATGTGTCATCAATACTTAGCCCACAATTTGACCGGAAAGAGTACATCTTTTGAAAAGGTGAGTGCAAACGAGTTGTATTTTCTTTGGTGCATGGTTAATAGGAGACTCGTTAACTTAGGTTGGTGGATTGCGCATAACATGTTTATAATTGCTAGTCATACCGTGCGTCACATGACTCTATGCCATCTTCTTGCCACGTTCATTGAACGTAACTTTATCGTCCAAGATGCCGGTTATTTGACTAGGGTAGAACCACCAACTTTGTTTGATTGGTCTTTGTTGAGACACACTCGCCTTCTGTACCAACTGCCTAATCGGGAGATCCAGTTTTATCCACCGGGACCTCGTGTCTCGAGTGCCTTTACTTCTGCAGGATAGGATACAGACGCTAAGGACGGATCTGGATTCCCTTGGACGCAGAGTAGATCGCCTCCGCCGCACGCTTATGAGCGGCATCGCCTCGCTCGCCCGGGCGAGGCGACCGGTGACTTGTCTTCCCCCATTTTATTTTATTTTCGCTTTTTTGTCTTTTTTGTTTTGTGTTTTTGAGTCTGCTTTTTTTTTTTTTTTTGTGTTTTCTTGTTCTTACACTTGTTAGGGATCAAGTGTAAGGAGGGGTGTTTCTTTTGTTTTTATTTGTCCTTAGTTTTCGTAGTTTCTTACACTTGGTAGGGACCAAGTGTAAGGAGGGTGTTTGTGTCTTTATTTTGTCATGCCTTCTCCCTTATTTTGTCTTTTCTCTCTTGCTCGAGGGCGAGCAAGGTTTAAGTGTAAGGAGGGGGGGGTATTTTGTGTCGAAGCATGCCAAAATTTTTGATTTTCGAAGTGCCGTTTTCTATGATCAAGCTTGTCTTATTCATGCTTTTATTTTCAATATGCTAGCTTGTAAACTTTGTGAAGAGTAGATCTAGGCACGTATGTGTATGTAACTTGGGATGACGAAAAATAAACCTTGTTGGATCGAAATTTATAACCACTCACTTAAATAAGATTTGAGCCTTAAAGTAGGACACTTCCTACTATTCTTTTGAGAGTGTTTATCCACAAAGTCGCAATATGTTTGAATCACTTGTGATAAATGATAGGAGGCACTAGGGATTCTTAAAGCCACACGGCCGCGACAAAATATTTCCTACCCGAAATTATCCCTTAGTGAACCAATTTGAGCCTTGACCGAATTTCTTTGATTTGAGTTAGTAAAATTTTAGCCAAGGCCATTTTAAACTTTCTCTTGACCCGTGTCATTGCATGTTTTACAGACTCTTTTGTGCGAGATAGTTAAAATCTGAAGTGAATTACATACATCTTCTACCTGTCCAGTATAGACATGCTGCGAAAGAATCAGATGGGATAAAAGTCTAAGTATAAAAACTGCTCAATATAAGCGAGAATTGAAAGTGTCCTCGTTTGTACAATTGAAACAGTTTTGTGCCCGGGCCATCGAAAGAGAGTTTATGCCACGAATGTTAAAAAAAAAAAAAAAAAAAAATCCTGAATAAGATACGTGGCAGGAAAGAAAGAAAAAATGGGTACATAGTATTGATTTTGTAGCATGGATGTAAATTTTCTAAGTGGTGGGAGTTTTGCTGACTTGACTGCACAGGAGAGAGAGTTTTACATGCATAACACTTAATTTGAATCTTAATGGAGCTTAGTACCCCTAGGGCCCTTACCAACATCAAATTGTCTAAGTCCTAAGCCCCATTACAACCGAATGAGAAAGACCTCCTTGATATTGCTATTGTGATGATCTCTTATCGTGATTGCGTGGATTGTTTTCTTTGAGTGGCTTGAACCGGACCTAGATTAGTTGAGTGTAGAGTGAAAATTGAGGAGATCCGCATTGTTTAGATTTTGACCAAGTTGAAATATATGTGTTTAGTTTCAAAATTTGCATCGTTTGCTTGTTGGATGAGATTATGATTGCATGGTTTGATATTGCTTGGCTAGTGAATTGGTGCAGAGAATTTCGAGTTGCTTGGTATGGCTTCTTGTCTTTGTTTTGTGAGTCCGTTGTTATTTTCTTTTTCCGTTCGTGACGAGTCTTGTTTGTTCTTGTTCGAGTCTTGAGTCTTTTATTTTGAGTCTTGGGTTTTGGGGAAGACCAAAAATAATTAGGTACTTATCTTTTGCTCTTCTTATACTCGAGGGCGAGTATAGCTCAAGTGTAAGGAGATTTGATGAGTCAATTTCGTACCTAATTATTTCCGTCCGAAAAGGTCTCTTAACCGTGCGGGTGAGACGTATTTGTTGGCGAGTTATGCGTAAAATGAGCTGATTTGGCACGACACCGGGAGATGATGTGGCAATGCAATTTACAATTGGAATGGCGAGATTTTGAGTGGTTTTGGCCGAAGAAAGGAAGAAGGAAAGAAAAGGATCTAGAAAGGAAAGAGAGATGAAGGAAAGAAGAAGATAAGGAAGGATTAGATATTTCCATATCTAACAAGATCCTTTCCTTATCTATCAAGAAACCCTAGATTTGATCTAGGTATTATAAAAGGAGGATTGGAGCACGAAATTCAGAGAGCCTTTACACACGTATACAGCGCCGTGCATACCTTTCCACCTCGGAGACTCATCCTTTCGATCCGATCAACTTACCACCGCCACCGAACTCGCCGAAGCCAAACACCGCCGCCGCCGAGAAGATCACAACCACCAGCCTTCCGATCAATTCATGCTATCAGTAGTTTTATGTTTAAGAAACAAACACTTCTATGCTTTCGTATTTTAGTTTTCAGTTTCGGATTCTAGCTAGTTTTATTATCGTTTTAATTTCGTTTCTAGTTTTATGTTCGTTTCGTAAGACCGATTGCTACGATTCTTTTAATCTAGTTTTAAGTTGAGTTTTAATTCGGTTTACTTTTGGTTTAAGATTCTCGTTATTATCTCGTTTTCGGTTTATAGTTCGTTATCTTTAGTTTAATTTCGTTTACGTGCATGCTAGGGTTAGAGTTACAAATGGTGCATGTTCTGATTTGCAGGGTGTCTTATCTGTGCAGTCAGGACAGTACTATGAGTAGCTAAACTTTCAGTGGTCCGGCAGGATGTAAACGCACACGTGAACAGTACATGAGGCTTAGGTTCTAATAATTAATCAAAGGGTTTCGGGTTAATTCTGGTTTATTTAATCTGACTAGTAATTTAGGATTGACCATCCTTAAGTTGCGTAGTTTGTAGCTAACTTAGTACTTCCATCGTTTCTCGTGGAACAAGGCTAGGTAAGTAGCAAAGTTATTCATTAGAATAATTGGATTAAACCGGTAGGAGACTATTAGATGCCCAACATACGAGTAGGCTCCTATACTAGGCTCCCTTAGTTCGATAAAGCTGTTTAGCTATTAAATCTATTGATTGCCCAACAACGTAGGTTGTAGCTAAATTAGGGAAGTAGCCGTTTCGATGCCCAACATGGCGGTTACCGACTAAGTAAGTGGGAGTAAGGATTACGCAGTTTAAGTTACGGTAGTCTATAACTAGTTGATCCATGAGATTAATTCATTTTATGTGCCAAGGATTGGAATTACGTGTGTGTGAATATTCTCGTTGGACCCATCTCTTATCCGCCTAGTTAAAACAGCTTTATTTTCGTCGGTTTACGCAATTTGTTTCGCTTTTAATAAGTTCTTAGTTTAGTTAAAAACTCAAAACTTGCGTGGTTGTTAACCAAACCCAAGATAAGTAGAAAAATGATATGTCTAGTCCTCCGTTCCCTGTGTTCGATACCCTGTAAACTATACTGATATAATTCTCTATTTTTGCAGGATTATTTGGTGCAATACAGCGATCACCACAAGGCTAAGAAAATCGAGGAGGAACTGAAGAAGAAAGCTCAAGAGGAGCTAGCCAAAGCTCTAATTGCCAAGTCCAGCCAACGACTCGTAGTTACTACACTTCAACTTTTACACTCGAAAGCGGGAGGCCGAGGACGAGCTACCCGGGAGGCAACGCCGAAGGGACTTAGTCTCGGGAGAGGAGATGCTAGATCGCGGCCCTCGAGAGAGAAGAAAAGATTGGCTGACATGGCTAAGATGATCAGCCTGGCTGACAAGCCAGCAGCTGACTGAAGAAAGCAAATACCCAGAGCTTCAAAGTACTATGGGAGAGGAGCACTCAAAGCGCCGTACATCAAGAAGGCCCCTACTCCTCACATAGACAAATGGGTACCAGCTGAACTAAACGAGCAGTGGGAGGAACTCAAAGTCTTATTCATCAAGGGATATTATGTATGGGGCTTCTACCCGTCTGAGGTACCTGTTGATCAGTTGTTCGAAGAATTCCTTCGTCAAAACCTTGCCCATATCGGAACACAAATTCTACCAATCATGGAAAGGGAGAAGATACCCATCAGAGCTCCAGCCTTCAGAAGAATCCCTCCTCCCATGACGACTCGCGGCGTGCTATGCACAAAGGAAATAGAAGATGAGATCGAGGCAGCTGCTTATCATCACAATCTCAGCACTGATCAGCCTGGAGATCTCGAGGACATTCAGACTCTAAGGAAAAGGATTTACAAGTATTACTGTCTGGACCCTCCTGCTGATAGGTCTGCTGCTTTTAAGAGCCGAACTCAGAGATTCAGACGTCAGCCGTGATCGTCCTGTTCTTGTTTTTGCAATAGAGATAGGAACCTGTAATCATCATGTTCATATATATATCAGTTCCTATTTCTAGCCAGACAATTACTCATTGTCTTACGGCTTTTGCTTGTGTTTTTCACAACTGATCACTGAAGTGATCTGACACACACTCACACATAACCGTTTCTCTGATTTTGCCTATCTCTCACCTGCTGAACTTACTGAAGTTATCTATTTCAGTTTTACTGAAGTCTTTCTAAGTCAGTAGTCTAGCATTCATGTCTTTGTTTTTATAATAGTAGAGGTTTTTGCATCATCAATTAGGGGGAAATTGTTGGGTTATGAGTCAGTAGATGGTAGTCAGCTGTTTGTGGTTAAAATAATATTGGGGGAAATCATAGTAGTACTATGGAATTGAAGATCCCAAAACCCAGCTGATATCAGTAGTGTAGTGTCTCGATAGGATTTGATGATGTATAGGTTAGACTTTTTTTGTGATAGTTTATCTTTTTGTTAAGTCATGTACGGGGTAAACTGTTGGACTGATCTTCTGACGAAGTTACTTTCAGAACCCCACGTCATCAGTGTAATCGCTTGCATTCTTCTGTCTTCAGCAGAAGATTCTTCATCAGCCGGTAGACATCAACAGAAGAACTTAATGCAAAGATCAGTACCTTCGAAGTCATCAGCTGACCTACCAAAGCCTTATCAGCTTGTCAGCCGACTCAGTCGAAGAAGACAGAGACTGTCCTAAGTCTAGTATGTCCGACAGAAAATGACCCAGTCGCTCAAGTCATTTCGAAGTTCAGCAGAAGATCATACGAGGTTGAAGAATAGTCAACTCTGAACACTGACACATTCTCACCTACCACAAACCTCGACCAATGAGAAGCCGACAACGCTTTACCTGCTCTGACCAACTAAAGTTGCTCTCGTGTACAGTGTCAACTGCCCTGCTGCAACAATTCGAAAAATATGACCGTCTTCTTTGGAAGCTTGTGACACGTGGCATCGTCCTCTCCAACGGACATATGCCTGCTCACAACTATAAATAGAGAAGAAAACCGAGCTCCACGCACGAGATTAAAAAAGGGAAAACGCTCAAGCATTCAAACACTCTAGCAAACTTGAAAGATCATCCAGCGAAGAACTTGCCTTTATTGAATATTTCTAGTTCTTCTCTCTAGAGTTATTTAGATCTCTTTCTTCTTTAGCTAAGCTCATTGCCATATTCATAGCTTAGAAATTCGAAGGAGTTCACTTTCTGTGAATTGTTCTTATTGTAAGAACTCCTTAGTTGGAGATCATCCCCTCCCTTTCTAACTTAGGTTTGAATTGTAAAGTCGCTAAGGACTATAACTTAGAAGGGTCTGTCCAGTGCACAGATTCCTTGCTGAGGCTTGCTCAGATAAATCAACAAGTTCTCCTGCCTTGTCAGGACCGTGGACGTAGGATCTTGCGTATCCGAACCACGTTAAATTTCTTGTGTTATTTACTGTTTTATTGCATTGCATACAAACTGGTTTAAAATCATATCTTTGCATAAAACGTATTTATAAAAGCGCACTAGCCAAAATACTTTAACTTGCGAAAACACGTTTTTAAACTGAGACGAATCTCCGGGTCCTACACACTTATCCGCACAACGTCTCCGACTGAGTTTCAAGTACTGACAAAAGTCAGTAGGAGAGCTCAGTAGCTGACACACTCTGACCCGTGATCGAAGGTTATTATCTGGCACTGTGCATCAGTTGCAACCTACAGTTCAGTTGTCCTTCACGTTCTGAGAAAAGAAACTGTGATCAGGTGTATTCACCCCCCCTCTACACCTGAGTATCGTCTCCGGACCAACAAATAATAATAAAAATATATGTTGGATCCTTGCATGAAGCCACATGTCGAGTTTTGGGGGTCGAATTTGCATGCTTGTCTGCCATATGGAGCCTCCTTTGATTGCATGCCGATAATTCTCTCCTTTATTTGCAAAACGAAATAAAATTGTAAGATAAAATCTTATCCGGAATTGTAGGATTACGACTAAGAGGGCAAATTACATATTTTAAAAAAAAATCATAAGCAAGTGTGACCTCTTTTTAAAAAATACAAATAAAATCGAACCTATATTCGTTAATGGTTATACGTAATTAAATGTATTATTTATAACCATATATATTTCTTTCATTTTAATTATAATGTTCACTTTGTTTTTTGTACGATTTTTAAGGAGAATCATTAGTTGCAAGTAAAAATATGTAAATGTGTGGATCTTAAAAAAAGTTGTGTCTAATAATTTGTTAAAAATATAAACTGAACATTACATTTGAAACAATCCGAAATGAAAAACTGGACATTATAATTAGGACGGAGGAAGTATAACATATGTTACATAGTTTTGCTTTTAATATCTCAAACATGAACTATGACATAAAATGAAAAAAAACTATATCATGGTTTTTGTTGTAAATATATTTTATATATATACTTACCATATATTGTGATGACCAAGTAAACCCTAAAAGCCCATGAGCCCATCTTGTACTCTATAAATAGAGGTCTCCACCCTCATAATAATACACATCTTATTTCTGCTCTCTTTATTTATTCTCTACATTCTCTCTAGTTTATAACACGTTATCAGCACGATTGTTCTACATTTACTATTATGGCCGAGGATGGAATCGTTACTTTCTAGTAAGTATCATTCTTATTGCAAATTATAGTGTTAACATTATTGATCCTTGTTTCATTGGGCTCTATCCGTACGCCATCTGAATTAAAATTCTTAATTGCTATGTTATGATTAATGTTTAAAAACCGACGGGAATTGATACTTAAGAAAAAAAAAATTCTTAATCTTATTTTTATGTTGTTGCACGTTGTTCAAAGTCTGGTTATGAATATTGATTCAACCATTATGAATGTTCATATTATTTTATTTGGCCACATCAATTAGTTGGCATTACATTAGATTTTTTTTTTTAATAATCATTAGATGATTGAAATATAAGTGTGTATATATCGTTCTGAATTGTTCGAAGAATACAGAGGAGATTCTAGCTACCGACGTTTATCTATTTTATTATATTGTTGCTCCTGAAGTAGCACAATACCCTAATATTCCTGAAGAATATCATATGCTCTTAAAGAGCAATTCAATCTTATTTATTGAAATAATTTAATTATTGCTCCAGAAGTAGCACAATTTAATATTCTTGAAGAATATTACATGCTCTTGAAGAGCATTTACAATTGATATTTCTACATATATATACGTTTTTACTTATTTATTTATTTATTTGTTTATTTTATTAATGTTGAATTTAGATTGTTGCTCCTGAAGTAACACAATCCATATTCCTGAAGAATATCATATGCTCTTAAAGAGCAATTCAAATTTATTGAAAATAACTCAATTGTTGCTCCATAAGTAGCATAAGTTAATATTCATGAAGAATATTACATACTCTTAAAGAGTTATTAATATTATCTATGTATTTACTGTATACCTCAAATTTTTTTTGTTACATACTGTATAATATTTATATCTATATATACATACAATCTTAATTTGGTGCTCCTGAAGCAGCACACAATTAATATTCCTGAAGAATATTATGTACTTTTGATGAACAATTCATATAATATGTCTTATTGATGGGCGAATCTTGGTTCTTGAATTATTATTGTTGCTCCCGAAGTAGCACAATTTATATCCCAAAGAACATTATATGTTCCTAAAGAGCAATTGGGCGAATCTTGGTTCTTGAATTGTTATGCTCCCGAAGTAGCACAATTGATATCCCCAAAGAACACTTTATGTTTCTAAAGAGCAATTGAGTTTCTCAAAAATACTAGCCTTTCGCCTGAAGAAGTTTAATATAGACTAAAATTGTTGCTCCTGAAGTAGCACAATTTGTATTCCTAAAGAATATTATATGTTCTTGAAGAACGATTCAAACTCTTGATTTTGACAAATGCTATATGTCCAAATTCTTGTTGAAGAGGATATGTGAATTATTATGTACAAAAGTACTTGATGAAATCAACTCATGCCTAAAGACGGAGTTCGAATCAAAATACTTGGGTTGAACTAATAATTGTCTCGACCTGTAGATCGAGCATCTTCCTGATGGAGTTACGCTAGTAGACCTACCTGAAAGGTCTTTAAAGAGATTTATTGTATTGCATCCACATGCCTGTCTAATGGTTGATTCAATCCCTTAAAGTGGATAGAGACTCGTTTAGACCTATAGAAGATAACAAAGATGAGGACCAGAAGTTCCTTAATTATGTGCAATTGGAGAATTTGAAATGATATTGACCATCCTTTGTTATTTTCGAGACAAATATGATATTGGTCTATTTACGAGAGTAATGATATATTGACATATTTCATGTTATTATCTATACTGATAATTAAACTTGTGTTGCACATATTAGTGTAGACCTTGAAGATAACCTTGAAGATTGTTATCTTGAGGTGGAGTAACAAATTGTAAATAATCCTGAAGATTAGACTGACTCCTAAAGGTCAAAGACCCTGAAGGTCAAATGGTTGTACTATTTTTTCCTTCCTAAGTTTTTTCCCCAGAGGGTTTTCTTAGTCAAGGTTTTTAACGAGGCATCCAATGCAACACACGAGTAAATGAGTCATTGAGATTGATTCATAAAAGAGCCAATGCAACACATGATCTCCAAAAGAGTGGCGGCATCAACATCCAGCAAATTCGCTCAAGTGACAACCTAGCAGATTCTTTTACAAAGGCATTACCAACATTCAAGAAGTTGTTATACAAGATCGATATGCGCCGACTCAATGATCAAGAATGATTATATTGAGATGGAGCAGCTGTACTCTTTTTCCTTCGTCCAGTTTTTATCCCAATGGATTTTTCTGGCAAGGTTTTAACGAGGCATCAGTTTCTTTTAGGGATGGTCAATCAAGGGGGAGTGTTGTAAATATATTTTATATATATACTTACCATATATTGTGATGACCATGTAAACCCTAAAAGCCCATGAGCCCATCTTGTACTCTATAAATAGAGGTTTCCACCCTCATAATAATACACATCTTATTTCTGCTCTCTTTATTTATTCTCTACATTCTCTCTAGTTTATAACAGTTTTAAAATTAAAATCAGAACCGTCGAGCGTAAATTCTTATTTATATCTAATTACTCCCTCCGTCCGACTTGTCTTGTTTCTTTTCGGCACAGAGATTAAGATGAGTGAGTGGTTGTATGTAGATGAGTGAATGATTGTGTGTAAAAAAGTAGGTTCCACAAAGAAAAAGTAAGAGTTTATGTAGTAATTATTTTCCTTTTTAGGAAACAAGACAAGTCAAATGGAACAACCAAAAAAAAAAATAAGACAAGACAAGCAGGACGGAGGGAGTATATATTAACTGAACTCGATAACAATTTTCCTTTTACATGTCAAACATGCTTATTTTATCCTTTTATACGGTTTGTAGAAAATTACAAGGAAATAGAATTCACATAAAAGTAAAATTTGAATTCACAGCTCTAGTCACATCGCACAAAAGAAAGAAAATATGATTCTCCCACCAGGGCGGATGCACGTTGAGGCATGAGGTGACAATCTTTTTACATTAAATCATTATAATGCTTTTATGTATATTAATTAAATAAAATTCATCACATCTTATAATAAAAATTAATGAAAAAGTTAAAATTATGCTTTAGTATTATTGAAAATTTATGTTAGAAACACTCAAATTCATGTATATATAATTTAATTATGCAAAATTTCTTCACTTAGCAATTTTTATAGTTTGATTATAATATATTTTAACATTTTATAATTTTGTTTCCCCTTAATTAAAATCTTGCATACGTCCCTGTCTCCAACTATATACAATCAATCTCTAGTCTTGACAAATCAAATGAAAAGTCTATTATTAAATTTGACCCGATTCAAATTAAAAGCACCGGTCCCACAAAATTCGATTTACGTTTCAAATTTTGTCATCAAACAAAATAATCCGACCGCCCCCATTTTCGGAATTTTACCCAAATTGGCATTAGACAGAATAATTGAATAATCCATGTAGAAATTGTAAGCATATCATTTTTAAGTTTTTAACTTTCAAGATTCATCGCCTACAATTTCTTGTTCCTACCTCTCAATTGCTGATTTTACATTCCTAACAAGAGAAGAAAAATCAATCCACCAATAGAAAAAAATTCAACAAAAGTTCTTATATTGAACAATTTGTATTTGTATCTTTGGAGTTTCTATTCTAATTCAATTCCACAACTTAAATATTACTCCATCCGTCTCACTGTAAAATGATACGTTTCTTTTGGGTGCAGGAATTAAGAAAGTAGTGTAAGATTGACTATTTAGTAGTTAATTGTGGTCCACACAATCTTTACCATTTTAGAATACGCGTAATTTTTAGTGGGACGACTCAATAAGAAAAACGAATCATTTCTAGTGGGATAAAGGGAGTACCATAACATAGAAAATGTGATAATTTTCGTGCTAAAAAATAATGAAACTTAAATTTGTGGGATGGAAAGAGTACATATTAATCATGCAATACCTGTACAATTTGGACATGAATTCTTTCTTGAAAAATGATTTAGGACAGAAATATTTGTTTTAAAAAACAGAAGAAAAAGATAAGTAAACCAATCCAAATCCACCAATGATTGGATGCAAGATTGCATTTATACCCCGCAGTTCTTCATTCTCTACTTCAACACTCCACCCATCGCCGCCGCTGTCTCCCACATCTCCGTCGAACCCACCACCCAACCATGGCGGCGCCTCCCATCAAATTCGGAATCCTGGGCTGCGCCGATATAGCCCGAAAGGTCTCCCGTGCCATAACCCTCTCTCCCAATAGCACCCTCTACGCCGTCGGCAGCCGGTCCCACGAGAAAGCCGCCAAATTCGCTGCCGATAACGGCTTCCCGGACTCGGCGAAGGTGTACGGCTCCTACGACGCCGTATTGGACGACCCGGAGGTGGACGCCGTGTACGTGCCGCTGCCCACGAGCCTGCACATCAAGTGGGCGGTGCTCGCCGCGCAGAAGAAGAAGCACGTGCTGTTGGAGAAGCCGGTGGCGCTGAACGTTGGGGAGTTTGATCGGATTCTCGAGGCGTGTGAATCTAGTGGGGTGCAGCTTATGGATGGCACCATGTGGATGCACCATCCTCGGACTGCTAAGATGAGCGAGTTTCTCTCCGATTCTTCCCAATTCGGCCAACTCAAGACAGTATGTTGCATTTTTTTTTACTGTTTATTCGTTTTTATTTCTTCAATTTGATTGGTTTTTTCTTGGTTAGAGCTGGTGTTTGATGACAAGAACCGTTTTTTATTGTTCGAAAGATTAGATTTCTTAATGTTCTTATGTTTTTTTTCATTTTCTTGGATAAATTAGTGGTGGGAAGTGAGTTTAAGTTGCAGTGGAGTTTTGTTTCAGTCTTGAATGTGAAGTTTTCAGTTGAGTGAAGTAGTCAATTTTGAATCTCAGACTTGGTTAAGTGAATTGCTGTCAGATTCTTGAATTCATCTGAATCTAATCATTTAGGCTTCATTCCTGATTTGAATGAGTGAATTTTAGTGAATGGTAATGTGAATTGTCATGCCAGATTCTTGAATTCATATGCAAACTAATCAAATAGGCTTCATTTCCGATTTGAATGAGTGAATTTTAGTGAATGGTTATGTCTGATTCTTGAATTCATATGCAAACTAATCAAATAGGCTTCATTTCTGATTTGAATGAGTAAATTTTAGTCAATGCTTTGATAATATTATTTCTTGTTAATAGCAAAAATTGAAGTGTGAAACCATTTTCCTAATGCTTTTATGATTATCTTGTAATTGGAATCTCCCATTGCTGTGCAGGTACATAGCTGCTTCACCTTTGCTGTAGAGAAGAAATTCCTAGAGGACGACATCCGTGTGAAGCCGGATCTTGATGCTCTTGGTGCACTCGGTGATGTAGGCTGGTACTGCACCAGATCAATCTTGTGGGCTGCTGATTTCGAGCTCCCCAAAACCGCGCTTGCACTGCGTGGAACCGTGAAAAACAGTGCAGGAATCATCTTAGCTTGCAGTGCTTTTCTTCAATGGGAAGATGGAAAGACAGCCACCTTCCACTGCTCCTTCTTATCCAATTTAACCATGGACTTAACCGTAGTTGGAACAAACGGCACTTTGAAATTTCAAGACTTCGTTATCCCATTCGAGGAGTACAAGGCTTCGTTCACCACAGCTGTAAAATCCGGATTCAAGGAGCTTGTAACCGGATGGGACCCAAAGCCGAGCGACCACATTGTCACTACCGACCTTCCTCAAGAAGTACTCATGGTGAAGGAGTTTAGTAGGCTGGTCGGAAGCATCAAATACGACGGTGCGAAGCCCGAGAAGAAGTGGCCGACGCTTAGCAGGAAGACACAACTTGTTTTGGATGCTGTCAAGGCTTCAATTGACAAAGGCTATGAAGTTGTTGACATCACAAGTTAGCTCTACTCTCTTGTTGTATCCTCTGGCTTATTTGCTTGGTCTTTGTGCTTGTTGAGTTATAGAGATTAGAAATATTCTAAAGAATGCAATTTCTGCTTCTTTTGATGCTCTACTTGTCTATCATACCACTTGTGTATTATTCCTCTTTGAAATAAAATACGGATTTGTTTGGTGCTATTGGATTACTCATCACAGTATCAAGAAACAGAGTATGGTATGCTGATCTTCGGTTACGAACTCGAAACTAATCCATTTATTCATTTCCAAACTTACAAAACAATGATATTTAGAAGGTACTACTAATACATGTGTTCTTGCATTATGTGTTTCTTTGATCTCTTGAGCCTTTTCAGCATTTAGGCATATCCGGAGGTGGAGGCAACATCTTAGCATCCCGGCTCGTACCCTCCTTGACGATGAACGCCGTCTCCATCCCCCAACTCACGTGGCGATCCAAATGGCAATGCAGAAGCCAAACACCTGCAAGAATTTGAAAATTTTCCCATTCCAAGTAAGTTTACAGTTTATGCTAATGGCATCAAGAGAAGTACAGATATGAGGTATATATACCGGGATTGTTCGCCTTGAATCTTATCGCTGTCCACCCGTTTCTAGGAATGGCGATCGTGTTCTGCAGAGGAGGATCAACAAGGTTATAGCTTGAAGGATGGGTTTCTCTATCAAAGTTTCCGTAACCCCTCCCAACGACGTAGAAGCTGTATCCATGCAAATGCATGGGATGATAAGTCCCACCAAGTATGTTGGTCCCTTGAAAGACAAGCTCGACCGAGGTGTTGTACTCGACGACTCTAACTTCCGTCGCGTTTTGAGGCACCCATAGTAGCCGTGGCACGAATTCCATCGTGTAATTGTACGGGTTAGGCGGGTTTTGAGGGAAATCCTCTCCATAGACGCCCGTAATCTTATTATAGTAGGCTTCAAGAATGTCGATCTTTGGTTGAACGAACGTCATGTTGTTGATGCTAGCCCTAAAACGGCCTTGCAACGACCCGTTGCAAGACTCGTTGAGCGAGCATTCGAAGATGTTCACCGAGAGGGTGTACAAGAACTCCTTGTCTGCCGTCTGGGGGACGTCGGTTGGGGTTGTTAGGCTTCTCAGCCGCGCGGTGAAAGTGTCGGCGGATACGGTGTTGTTGATTTCGGGGAGGGTGGGGAGGAGGGGAGAGGACGGGACGGAGTAGTTTCCGCTGTAGATTAGGGCGGCGGTTGTAGTGTTGTTGCCTGAGTTTCCGGCGACGTTGTGGGGTCTTGAGGCCATGTAGTAGTGGCTAGGTTGTTGGTTGGCTTGTAGCAAGACGTCGATGGTTTGGCCGGGGGAGATCGCGATGTAGTTGGTGGTGAACGGCTTTGTGTAAGCTGCGTCGGAGCCGACGACGGTGAGGTTGTGGTTGGCGATCTTGAAGAACATGATGGTGTTCATCACATCGTTGATCATTCGGAGTAGGTATGTTTTGCCATACTCCACTGTCACCTTGAATGTATCTGCAATCCAAGTATACGAGCAATTAAACTGCGATAAAATAATGTTTATTAAAAATAACCTTGAGTAATTATAATTTATTTCTGTTCCGACTTAAATCAATGTACTAAATTAACAATTGCACGCAATAATTTCGCAATGGTAAGTAATTGAAAAGTTAAATCTTCAAGAGGCCAATGAGAATATTTAGTTAACCCTCTAAAGTATTTATTTCTTAATAATTGAAATATTATTTTGTAGAATTTTAACAACTTTTAACTGTAAATAAATATTCTAATATTCGATTAATATTCAACTATGTTAGTCTCGAGAATCTGAGAAAACTGGAAAAGCTTGTTCATATTTTCCGGAGAGTTGATAAACATTTGACTTATTTAAACTGGGAGAAAAATGTGATTTGTATTAATCTAATGGATTAATAAAGTAGCAGTTAAAATTTACTTTAACGGTAAGAGAGCACACATTTAGGGATGACAATGGATCGAATTTGGACCGGATCATCCTCGGTCCAGATTTAGATCCAGAGGATCTCAAAAAATGAAATCCAGATCCAAATTTATTGGATCCACAGGGTCTCGGGTCAAGACTCGGATCCATAAGTTTTTTTTAACTAAAATTAAAAAAAATTCTAAATTAATTAAAATTTTATTTAGTTAATTAATTCTACGATAACATGATAATCTATAATAGCATTATTATAATAAAAAAGTCAAAATACTCATGATATTATAAAAATATTATTAGATTACTAGTAAAGTATTTCAAACTCAACAAATAATGTAATGTGATATTTTAAATAGAATAATATAAATATAATATTTTAAATATGATAATAAAATAATTTTTTAGTTATAAAAATTGGCGGATTTGGACCGTATCCGGATCTCCCAGATCCAGATCCGTAATTTCTAAAATAGGTCAAGATCCGATCCAGATCCAATGGATCCAATTTTTTAAAATCCAGATCTAAAAAAATAGATTTGGATCTATGGATCTGGATCCACGAATCTGGACCGGATCCAAGATCTATTGCCATCTCTACACACATTTTCCAAAAGTAGTAAAGACATTGCATCTATGAATAAAAGAAATCCATAGTATTTTTTAATTATTAATTAAAAAACTCACAACGGCTATCCAAAATTCGATAGAAATTATTACCTGACATAGAACAAGGATATAAATCACCAGGCTGGCCATTAATGAGATAAGCATCAGAAGCATTTGGGTCCGATCCACTTGCAAGAGCTTCACTCAATACATCCTTTAAATCACTTTTCCACCATTCTCCTATAATTAATAGACATTATTCAAGAACACGAGATGCAACGTAACGTTACTTTACGACTATATACGAACCTAATATAATTGGAATCTCCGCACTAGGTTTCGCAAAGGGGTACGCATCCCCTTCCTTCGGGTAAACGATAAGCGCACCATACACGGTAGCACGAGACCACTCGATATGAGCGTGCCACCACAGAGTCCCGACTTCATCCGACAACACGATTCTTTGGCCAAAACTCGTCCCCGGTCGGATCGGACACTGGGTTATGTACGCCGGTCCGTCCGACCACGGATTCCTCGGCTGCTTCACCCCATGCCTATGAATTAAAACAAAATCAATATATTTCGTAAACTACACTGAAGATATCGAGAATCGAAAGCATATTACCAATGTATCGTTACGTTCTCGCTTGCTCGGTTTATAACATCGACAACTACGGTGTCTCCAACCCTAGCATATAATGTGGGCCCGGGAAATTTCCCATTAACAGTCAATATGTTCTTAGTGCTGCATAGTCTTGTTTGTGGAACATCTTGCAACTGCAAATTCATTCACATTTGTTAATATAAACTATGAGAAAGAAATTGTATTAATGCAAAGACTCATACTTACCACAAATATTTGTCTAAGGGTCTTTGCATGAATTGGTAAGAAGCCACACAGTAGAAGGACAATCAAGACATGCAAGAAGAAAAACTTCATATCTATCCAAAATATTTGAGCTATTTTTAGTTCTTGGTGGGGTTTTTTTTTTTTTTAAAATTAATTAGGTTTTGTGGTGAGGTTTGAAGTATTTATAGTGCTTGGATAAGATGAACATGATGACTTTGCCTTTGTTTTTGACAATTAGGAAGGTGGTATTTCTTCATTTTCAATTCCATATATAGTAGTTTGAACTTTCTCATACTTTTCCTTAAAGGTTTCTCTTTTGACAATTATTTGTAATAAGATTCTATTCATAGCAAATGTCAAGAATTCGTGGTTTTCTTCTTGCACTTCGTTGGAATTTTCCCATAATAACATTCCTTTTGTTAATTTTAAAATATTAGTGAGTACCAAACATCGACTGATTTAGGGAGTTCGTTTATAAGGGTTGATCGACCTTTAGCTGCATGAATTATTCCTCAATAGGGGTATCCCTCCTCCATTCGACCATCCGATCACCGTTGTTTCTCTCCTATTTTCTACTCCGATCCTCCTATTTGAAAGTCCCGAGTCCACGACTGGTTCCACGTTATGTTTAGGTCATATTGTCAACAAAATTGGTTAATTTGCATAAATGCCTAACATCTAAGCATATTATAATTTATTTATATTACTACAATCACTAAAAGTCTAGTTTTACCCTAATCATTTTTTTGGGGTTGAATTTAACGTTGTGGTGCCTAACTTAATTGAAAATGTTGAGATAATGAGTTTGCTCAGTTTTGACGAAACTGTCTATACGCGTAGGAAATTTTATCTTAGTGCACTTGGTATCTTTTATCTCATTTACAAATTATTTTATATGATCGAGATTTATTTAATCCGTACTTTAATTAGAAGTTGCGGATTATCTTCCAGTTAAAGTAGGTTAAATTATTGTAGTTACTTATGTACATAGGGACAAGTTTCCGTGTGAACAATTATTATCGTGTGAACACTGCACTTTTAAGACAAATGTACTGTACTCAGTGGCGGATGCACATAGAGGCAAGGAGAGGCAACTGCCTCACCTCAAAATTTGATTGAATTTTTTTTTTATATATTTTAAGTATCACAAAATTATTTATTTTGTTGTAAAACTTCTCCAAATCTAGTATTTACGAGAGTAACAAATTAAAATCTTTTATTCTCCGGAGACATTAATTCATCAGTGCTTCGTGAGCAATTTTATAAGACTTATGTATATTATTTTGCCTTAGTTAGATATTGTTATTCTTTATAATTTCCTCTAACTAAATTTAGAGTGATGTCAAAATAGGATTGTGTAATAAGTTTTTCGAATAAATATTAAAAATATATGAGTTATTCATGAAAGAAGAATATAATCCTTAAATAAGCCATAAAAAGTAATTATAATTAGATTTAAATAGAAAAATGTGCTTAAATTTTTTTTTTCGGGGGCTCCGCCCCCGAACCCCCGTACAAAGATAACTCAAGCCCCAATAAGTTTTGCCCCCTAACCAAAAATCCTGGATCCGATTTGACCCATGGATGAATATACAAGGATACGTTTCAAGCTTGTTTGAGTAATAGCAATGATGAAGCCGAAGTCAATCTTCTGTAATCCGATAAAAGAAACGAAAATTCGAGTCACATTAATTTATTTACTTTACAACTTCCTGTTACGTTCTAATATACTACAATGTGAATCTAAATTACAAATGTATATACATCGATTTTTTTTTTGATTTATATTTACATATGATATTATTGTAAACTCGGGGCCCATCAAATTTGGGCTGTCTTTAAATAACTACGAACTTGTTACACGTATAAGCATTTTGATGGGCTATTGTTTTTTCTAAAAGAAAAATTAGCAGTAAAATTAACCACTATTCATTTCAGTTTACGGAATCCCTCCTCCTATTGAGCTTGATTCACTTCGTGGGTTCTACGATAGAATTATGAATAGTTGATGCTCGCAAAGTGCTCGACTAAATGTCACTATGAACAAACTTTTGTGCTTTCCTGGATTTGCTGCCGTAACTGCCATTTTCTCCGATTTTTAACACTCTAATGCTTGATTATATGAACGTGGCTTCATAATGAAAGTTGATTCGCTTTGAAAACGCTTGCTGCAAGCACTTTTCTTTTTCTAAACAACCGAACAGTAAACTTGAATCCAATTTCTGAAGCTCCTCATTCACTGAAATCTTGCAAGTCTGATACCATTCTAAAGTACTTTCCAGTGGTTTTCCAAAGACACTGTTCGTTCATTTGTCGGAGCTGAAACGAGGGAGTTACGAGTCATGGAAGTTCAGCTGCCGGAGTGCTCAAGAAAGCGAGCAGCAACTTTTACAAGCGTTTTCTACTATTTTTACCAACTTAAAACGATTCAAAACCACTCCTCTGTAAATATGTGTTTACTGGCTTTCCAACGCATACTTCGGTTCAGGAACCGGAGCCCCGATCGAGAAGTTGTACCTCGATGAACATCGCCCAGAAACTCTTCGTCAAAATGCCAGATTTTTATGCAAAAACTCTGCTATAATGCGACTCAATTCCCGATCGATACCGTGAACCAGAAATCCAAAATAATACACCTCTAGAAAGAAGTTCTTTACAGCTTTCCAGAATATCTTTTCGTTTGTAAATCGGAGGCCCGATCATTGGAATATGCGCAGTTGTAAATGGCCTGGAAAGTGTTCGATGTAATGTCTAAACCAAAAAATTTAAGTGTAATAAGAAACTTAAATTCCACGAGTTCTTTTATGAACGACCTTGTAAACTGTTAAATAGGATTGTAAACGAATCAAATATTTTTGGTTCGATTCGGTATTCGTATTCGATTTTTTAATATTTGAGTTCGATTATAAATAATTGATTCGATTCGATTAGTATTCAAATACGAATACAAAATTATGATATTCAATTCGATATTCAATTGCACCCACTTTTTGTGTAGGCATTTTGAATCTTTGATGGGCTGTTGGCAGTTTTAATTTAAAATTCCAGTATATACAGTTAAACATTGATAAATAAAATATTCAATAGAGTAATAACTTAATTTAAATAATATTTTTTTTTGGATTAATAAATTAAAATAATATTTAATAAAATAATAATTTCATTAAAATAATATTTTTCTCGACCATAATATTATTACTTTAAAGAGATTTAACTGTAGTTTTTCTATTACAAAATTAAAAAGTAAAATTGACACTGATGATCGAGTTCGTCATCGTATATAGCCGAACAGTTTTTTTTTTAATTGTTTTTTTTGTCCTATTACTAATGAGTAATGAAACACCTAGCTAGACGCTATTCGATATAATCAGAGTATATTCAGCTACTGTAATAAACTGCATTAACCCAACTGTATGATAGATTCAAATTAAATTAGAAGCGTAATTGATGAGATTCAACACGTCTTTCTGTGTAAACAACTTACCCTCTGACTACGCGCTACATATCCTCAACATCACAATGCCATTTTTGTCTAAATTGCGAAGTAAATGGGCTTCTAAATGCGGTATTTCATTAATGATCATTTCAGGGCCTTAGCTTGTCACATGAGCCTGAAAGTATAAATATCTTTATATACCAAACGATCGCTAATGAGTACTGCATCTTCAGAATTGTAACCCTCCCACGGCATATAAGCTACTAATACGTTTTTTCCCAAAGCAAGTTCGCCGTCAACCGTAGCAGCACCGTCTGCTAAAATTTGTCCCTTTTTAATGCATTTACCCCGCCGAACCTGGGTCCCAAAATTGGGAGTTCCACTACATGACCCACCAATCATGTGATGTCATATGTATGTTGGTGGACCATGTAGTTAATATTATATCAATTATTTAATTTTAAAAATATACATGACACCACCTAATTGGTGGACTATGTAGTAGAATTTACATATTGGGCCAGACGCTTTGCTGACTACGTACTTCGTTCACAATAGGATAAAATTGTTTTTTTATGACGAGTGCAATTAACCGTCGTTATTCGAAGCGAGTGGCGGAGAAAATTCGCTACCAAAATAGTCTACTATTTCAGATTACACGGATTAGTATATTACATGCACCATACATAGTTTAGGAATCGGGTTTCAATCAGGATACACGAGGGGGTATTAATTTATGCTCGTGTTTTCAAACACCAAGATAGTTATGTATGAAATTGTTACCTACGATCAGCCTAGGATGGTTAGCTCCTCCTTTGTTGTTTGCAGGCTAGAGCGCATGAGTGAAATTTACGATTAGCCTAGGATGGTTAGCTCCTCCTATATTGTTTGTAGGCTAGAGCGTATGAGTGAAATTTACCTATTACATACTTCAACAGCGGTTGTGGGTTATTATCGTTATAAAAAAAAGAAAAAAGAATTAGGTGATGTCTACCTTCCTATGATTTTAAAAAGGTGCAATTATCCCCGTTATTTTAAAAATATACAGTATATCTCCTTTTAATTTTAGTTTGGTACTCCCCTGCATGCTTCACACATTTTTCTAAACCAAAATATGTGCAATCTAAGCCCATGTTTTTAAAAAGGCAAATTAATAAAAATAGTTTTAAAACTTCGAGTTTTTGTGAATTTTGTCCTCAATTTTTTTCTTTTTATTTTTTTGACCCTCAACTCCTTGTTTTTGTGATTTTAGTCCTACTGTTAGATTTTATGTCAATTTGACCGTCAATTCAATTTTAAATTTAAAATAATAAAAAACTGAAGGGGCAAAATCGGAATTGTTTATTTACATGGACCAAAATTGCAAATGAAGAATTATTTGAGACCTATTTAGCAAAATAAAATAGTTTAAGGACTGTTTTCACAAATTTTAGACAAATAAGGTTTGCTTCATATCGACGAGATTTTGCATTAAATTTTCCAACTTTTCATATAACTTTATTGCTTCGTATCAAATATAAGCTAACTGAGAATTCTTACTAATATAAACAACATTTAATTCAAAATGCAAAATATATATTGTGAATTAATTATTAAAAAACAAAGCTATTATCACCCAAAATTTTTACTTCAAAATAAACATTTGGTGCATAATATTTACTTCAAAATAACTAATTTCAATATTCCCCTTCTACATGTTTTCAATCGAAGAGACAAAAAGTGTTCAAAATATACATTCTCCTAACTTCAATCTATCATCCTCAAAGTTGTCTCCTTGCTTATGTGCATATCCAAGCATGCTCCAAGTTTACTGGAAGTCGCTCTATTGTGACCTTCTTGGCCGCACCAACCACATCGAACTGGTTTCTTTTTTTTTAGCAATCTTCTGAGGTGTCTTCTTCTATATTAAACAAGAAATACAAGTCATATATGCAACATATACCAAGCTATGAACCATCACAACCAAATAGATCCAAGGACATTCTAAAGCTGATATGTACATCCAAAAAAGTGCCTCAATGTATAAGAAAAACTAAGCAAACAGATCAAATTAGTTTGCACCGTTCGCGCCTTCCTATTCCCAACTATGCCGCGACTTCCTGTTCCTGCTCCGTCCGCGCCACTCCACTTTCGAACGGAAGAAAGAATGAAGAAAGAAGATGGACGAAAGAATAGAAATTAGTTTAGGGTTCTCACATAAAATTCAATTTTATTACCCAAATTACTATTTTACCCTTATAATTTTTTTTAATAATAATTTGATTACATGTTTAAATTGACGGAAAATCTAACGGTAGGACTAAAGTTGCAAAAACAAGAAGTTGAGAGTCTAAAAAACAAAACAAAAAAGTTTGAGGAAAAAATTCACAAAAATGCGAAGTTTGATGACTATTTTTGTCAATTTGACTTTTAAAAATAACGTGGGGAGCCTAACTGTCAATTGATTTATCATAAAAACATGTCTATCTTTTCACATCAAGATCTGACAATTAAGGCACTGGCCCAAATTAAATACTGCTCCCGCTGTCCCTTTTCAATTGTTTAGTAATCATTTTCAGAATATTCCACTTCAATTGTCCTCTTTTTTTTTTTTTAGTAAAATAATACTAGAAATAAATTAGTGGGTTACACCACTTTATTATCTTCTCCTACTACAAAAAAAACTGTCTTTTATCGACGGAAAATTTCGTCGCTAAACCTGTCGACGAATTTTTTAAAATTAAGCCGACAATTGACCCGTCGGCTATTGGAGTTGGTAGCCGGCGGCGGTCGGACAGTGACAGTGGCCGGCGGAAATCGGATGCTGACGACGACCGACTGTGGAGGCCTAAGAATAAACTAACAGAGTTATAACTAGGGGCATGTTGCAACTAGTTAAATAGTTTAGGGGATTGATCACCAATTATATTTGTTCGGGGCACAATGCACATAATGCAATAGTTCATGGGGTTAACGTCATTTTCGCTTTTAAAAATAACGTACTTCGCCTTACTGTCAATTGATTTATCATAAAAGCATGTCTATCTTTTCACATCAAGATCTGTCAAATAAGTCACGGGCTCAAATTAAATACTGCTCTCACTCTTATTTCAATTGTTCAATATTTATTTTTGAAATATTCCACTTTAATTATCCATTTTTTTTTAGTAAAGCAAAATTCGAAATTAATTAGTGGATTACACCATTTTATTATTTATTTATATACAACCATCAACTTTATTAATCTAAAAAAAATTGAAAAAATTGAACAATTAGAATGGAATGGAGGGGAAGAAAATGAACAATAGCCACTTTCCCGTTATAGCGAGCAAGCAACCAACTCTCTTGGATTTTATCTTCTTTTATATAAATGCCAATCGTGTCGAAATCAATTACTGTCAATGAAGTGATTGTCAAATCTAATCAACGATATTATCGAGTAAAATCGTATTTTTTTTATAATTTTGGAAAAGCTTCAATCACAAATGTCTCATTCACATATATATTACAACACGTAAGATTATGTTCCACTAGTTTCTGGAAACTTCACAGCAGCTATTGATAAATAATACTCCATCGGTTAATTATTAATGTTTTATTTGTTTTTTTTAATTATTCTATTATTTATGTCTCATATTAAATAAAAAATAAATAAGTAGATCACAATTAATCTAAACAAGTGAATTATGCCCCTTTACACTTTACAACACAACTTTACACGAAATAAATAAAGATTATACATGATTCATATTGACGAATTTGAGCATGGGCTGGTATTACTCCTTCGAGCAGAATACTACCTAATAAGCAAACCAAGAAAAGCTTCACAGCCGAGGAGATATTTTTTGCTTTTATTGCCGACATTTTTTTTTTGTAATTGTGAATAAAATATAATTTAAACTTTTCTTGTGCTGAAGTGGGATACCATTGCCGCTACTTGTAACAAAGTGGGCAAGTGAGGGTTGTCATAAAATTAAAGTGTTGCACGTGAGTGGTTGTCATAAATTTTTTGCATGTGTCAAATGTGACAGTCGTAGTGACCCTCGTCTTAGCGTCAAATAAATCGACTTTTTTCATTATCTTTTCGTATGAAATCATTTGTCCAATAAATTCTTATTCAATCCAATAAATTCTTATTCAATAATGTCTGATTCAAAATAACGTAATTTTGTATTAAAAAAATATAAATTAAGAATATAAGATTGAAAAAAAAAATTAATAAATAATTAAAGAGTACATTATCTAATATAAAACCATTGGCGGAACTAGAGGGGGGCCGGGAGGGTCGACCGACCCGCCGGCCGTCGGAACTTCGACTAAATAGGGTATAAGATTTGTATTGCTTTAGATAATTTTAGTGAAAAATATAATTAACTATTTGCTTGTAGTGCAGTTGGTTATTGACTTTATTTCTTTTAAGAGAGGTCTCATGTTCGAAATCCAATGCACTCATTTGATTTTTATTTTTAGACTTTTAAATTATTTCTTTTCTAGTTTTTTAGACTTTTAAATTATTTATTTTCTAGTTTTCTTTAGTTTTATTACAAGTATAATTAATTCATTATATATACATAATTCTCTCACATGTTATAAATATTTATCTCTCTTTTTTCTACTAGTTATATAAGTATCTTTCTCAGCGTAACAAATACAAGAAATAATATATATTATATCTTTCATATCGTGTTTGTGTTCGAACCATTTAAAATTATATTTAGCAACTCTCGATTTTTTCTCTGCCTTCGGCCACCGTTGTTCCTCTATTTCGACTCCCCAACTTCATTGCTCTAGTTCCGCCACTATATAAAACTATATCATTTTAAATCGGATACCAATTGGACAGTGATTTATTAGACATGTGATCTCATCCCATCTTTTGTATTATCATTTCAAAATATTCGGCATATGACTTTAAACATATTCAGCATAATGATTAATTACTCTCTGTCACACACTTGCAGTGGAAGTTGTGAGTTGCATATTATTCACTAATAAACAATAAGTTGTAGATTGGGTCTTAATATGTGATTTAATGGTACCGACTAGAGAAATTTATAGAAAAATAAACCACAATCTTCATATTCAATAGGTATAATATACAAAAAGTTGGGGGGTTTTCAAAACCCCTGGAATTAGCCCATTCTAAATCCTAAATAAATGATTAATCATGAACTCAAATCATAATATCCAACTAACGAATTAAACGCCCCTAATTACATATTGGTGTTATGCACACATATCTAATGTTTGAATTGAATACACATTATTTTACTTAAATAATCATGTAACATAAATTTGACCTAATGCTAATGGCAACCAAACTTATTATAATATTTTTTTAGAATCCGCAATCGCTACCTATGGCGCAAACTTATTATACTTAGTCCATTGGTTGAAATCAAGTTATGACAAATAAATCGTCACGAAATAAATGTCTTAGCATCACAATGAATATTATTTTAAGAAGATAAATACGATTACTTCCAACGTACAAATACATGCCTACTTGGTCAAAGTCGAAGAACTATCGTCATACACTTGGGCCCTCGATCGCCAAAAAAATTTATTTTGATGCGCAGAGGCATATGAGATCAGACTTGAATGCATGACCTTTAGCTACATGCTTAACCCTCTAACCTATATGTCCATATTATACATATTTACATTTATTATATTGCATGTAGTGATGATTCGAACTTTTCAAGAGCCTAAAGCAAATGAAACAGTCTTGACATATTGAAAAACTTCTGTAATTTTTGTTAAAAGTGCACCGAGTCACAAACTCGGGGCCATCCGACCATGGATATCTCCGCATTTTCACTCCATGATAATATATCGTAGAAAATTATGTGGCTACTCTTACTTCAAATCTATATCGACGAAGTAAAGCTTCCTTGCTAACATCTTCTTTTGGCAATTATGAATAATCTTCTGCTGCTGCAGTATAAATGTATATTATGTCCCCTTTGATGTTACAGATTTATTATGTGTGAATAGGCTTATAACCTAAGGTGGTTTGCATCTTGTTCTATATAACAAGAGTTTGAAGTTGTTCGAATATCTAATATCACCATGTTATCAAAGTAAAGAAATAATTAGATTGAGGTTAAAATTATGAATAAATTAGGTCTCGATTGGGAAAACAACTTAAATAAGTGTTTATATAACAGAAGTGATTATGGTATAAGTACTTATGATATAAGCACTTAAATTAAATAAGTTGTTGCGTTTAGGATATATATTTATGTATAAGCACTTAATTAGAGAAAAACATAATATATAATTTTAAAAAAATATTGTCGAGAGGGATTTGATATGAAATATACTTTTCATAAGTTTTGTTGGCTTATTTTCATAATCTATTCCTATCGAACCTTATGAAAATAAGTCAAAAACAACTTATTTTTTAAAATAAGTTGTTTTCATAAGTCCTTCCAAATACGTGCATAAACGCTTATTTTTTAGAATAAGCTTAATTAATGTTTGAAGTTCACATGGATATACCAAGTTTACAAAGGGTATTAATGTACAACCATTATATACTAAATTAGATAGATACATATAAAATGTATGAATTTGATAGAAAGACAGACTTATACATGAAGATAGAAAGTATGAATATTTCTTATATATTTTATATAAAATGCTATATTAATGAAATATAAAATCGTTGTTGGGACTTCTTATATATTTTGGTCATAATAAATTCGAAATATCCAGAAATTGGCAGGCAAAATGATGAACATAAGAAAGCAAGGGTAAACGCAGGTTCTTTTGATATAAATCACAACATACATATTAACTTTCATTTTTGTGACATGAGATACATACATCTATATTTGCAATCACAATCTAAAATGTGTAAATAGAATAAATCTACTCATAATCACATTCATTGATCTCCACCTCTCTTAGATACCCTTATCTCTCTCACCCACTTTATCTTTCCTCTCTCTCCTCCAAAATGAAAATATTTTGGCTTTTTTCTTTAAACAAAAAAAGTTATAAATTAACAAAAGATATGGTAAAAAATTATGTTTAAATAAATTAAAAAATGTTATATAAGGGAATTGCATTTAAGGACATCTTTATTAGAATATATAGATGTTTGAATTCCCAAATTCCAAATAAATTGGATTCTAAGAATATATGTCTGAATTCCCAAATTCCAATAAATTTTATTTAAGTATATATGTTTAAATGGTGGACAAACCCTAAATATATTGTTTGGTCCGTCAATAAATTGTAGTTGAATTCGAACCTAAGACTTCTACTGTAGACTTAAGTCCAATGCAGAACTCGCGGAAAATCTCGCCACCCGATTGGAGCACCACGGCATATCCCGCGGCGGCGGCAACATCTTCTCATTGACTTTTTCGCCGTCTTTTACTATGAACACCACCGCCATTCCCCAGCTTATGTGACGCTCGAAATGGCAATGCAAGAACCAAACTCCTGCAACATTTAATTTTATTTCATATCAATTTTATATGAAAGTGTAATATGTTACGTACAAGAAAAAAAATCATAAATATAGCGACGAAGAATTAATAATTGCAGAAATTAGGTAAGGAATTGATTGACCTGGGTTGTTAGCCTTGAATCTTATAGCGGTCCACCCCTTCATAGGAACAGTGATTGTTTGCATTAACGGAGGGTCGACAAGATTATAGTTGGCCGGGTCTCGGTTCGGGTCGAAGTTACGAACCCGGATCCGATGACGTAAAAGCTGTATCCATGCAAATGCATGGGATGTTCAACACCTCCGCCGTGGTTGGTTCCTTGGAAAACAATCTCCACCGTCGAATTATACTCGTGAATACTAACTTTGGTTCCGTATTCCGTCCGAGACTCGCCTACGCTCTTTGTACCTTGTGTGTAGTTAAAAGGAGAAGGTGGATTATCGGGGAAATCAGTCTCGTAAACTCCACTAATCCCCCAGTAATAAGCCTCGAGAATGGCCGCGGTCGTCGGAAGCACCATCGTCACGTTGTTCACACTCGACCGGAGCCGGTCGCCCAATGGCCCCTCGCACGACGCGTTCCCACACGCCTGCAGATTGACGGAGAGGGAGTAGAATAAATTCCTCGTCACGTTCATGGGAACGTTGACCGGGTATTTATTATTCGCTGGACTTCTGAGTCGGTCGGTGAAGCCGGTGAAGGCCGACATGCTGTTGAAGGGGGGTAACAGTGGTAGCGGCGGTGGCGATGATTGTAGCGTGTCGTCTAAGGGTCCGGTGTATTCGACGTATCCCGTTGTGGTTTTGTCGTTGAAAGCTCCTCCACTGCAATACGCCTTCGACGCCATGTAGTAACGCTTCGCCGGCCGGTTGGCTTCCACCAAGAAGTCGAGGGTCTGTCCGGGGGAAATTGCGATGTAATTGGTCGTAAACGGCTTCACGTACGCGCCGTC
This sequence comes from Lavandula angustifolia, assembly GCA_028984105.1. NCBI lineage: Eukaryota > Viridiplantae > Streptophyta > Magnoliopsida > Lamiales > Lamiaceae > Lavandula > Lavandula angustifolia. Next base: position 30,991,432 of record CM054810.1, on the reverse strand, counting down.
GGCTCCCACGACGGTGAGATTGTGGTCGGCGATTCCGAAGAACATGATGAAGTCAATCGCCGCGTTGACCATTCTGATTAGGTAAGTCTTGCCCCACTCCACTCTCAACTTGAAGATATCTGCGCCAAATTAAAACGACCTCGTTTAAATTTAGTTTGAGATATACTACTAAATTAAGTCCAATTGAATCCACCTTGCGTCGAGCATGGATAGAAGTCGCCCGCTTGACCATTTATGAGGAATGCGTCACACACTACCGGATCGCTTCCGCGGCGGAGAAACCCCTCCATCACTTTTTGCACCTCGGCATTCCACCACTCTCCTACAATATCATATCATTCATAAAATACTCGATAAATTAATAAACTTTCTAAAATAATATTTTTCTTCAACCCAAACACGGGCCAATTGATTTACCTAGTAAAATAGGAACTTGCGCGTGGGGTTCAGGGAGCGGATAAGTTTCACCCTCGGGAGGCAAAACAACAAGGGTTCCATGGACAGTGGCACGCGACCAATCACTATGGGCGTGCCACCATACAGTCCCTTCCTCAGTGGAGAGGACAACACGCTGGCTGAACGTGTTACCAGGAGTAATGGGGCACTGAGTCACGAACTCGGGACCATCTGACCACGGATATCTGGGCATTTTCACTCCATGCCTGTGATTATCATAACTTCGTTAAACTGCTTCTTTAGAATGAAGACAGTAAATGTGCTTTTACCAATGGATAGTAATGTTATGTTGAGCGAGATTGATAACATCGACTATGAAGCATTCTCCTCTTCTTGCGTATATAGTTGGCCCCGGAAACTGCCCGTTTACCGTCAGTATATTCTTCTTCGTGCATAGCCTACTAAATGAAGAACTTCTCACCTGCAAAAATCCGGATTTTAGATAATTAAAAATCACATAAAATATAATGGTGATTATGATGAGTGCATATATGCTTGCTTCAAATCTGTAGCGACGAAGTTGAGCATGGGCAGGCGTTACTCCTCCCACCAGAATACTACCTAAGAACCAAACCAACAAAAGCTTCACAACCGAGATATTTTTTGCGCTTCTTGCCAACATTTTTTTTATTCCTTTTGTAACTATGAATGATAATTGAAACTCTGCAGCATGGTCACCGCTTATAATAAAGTGAGCTATCATTTAATTTGTACGATCAATACAGTGAAATACTACTTCGAGGCTTTTATCGGCACGTGATCAATTATTGTCATAAAGACAAGGGATGTTTGGTTGCAGCTTGGAATCAGATTCAGATTCAGAATGTTTCTCTCCAATTTCGGAATAAGCTGAATCATTCCAATATTATCTGTTTGGATTAATTGTTCGAATTCAGGATCATTAATATACATTTGTTTTGTATAAATTTTTTAATTTCACCCTTAACTTGTATAAAATATAATATATTAAAATAATAATAATAATAATAATAAATGAGAATATAAAAAATGAATAACGAAGAACGAAAAATCAAAAAATACAATTGAAAAATCAAATAATGAAATAAAGAAAAGTTGAAAGAATAAAAAAAAATGAAAAAATGAAAAAAAAATAGAAACGAAAAAAATGCAAAAGGAATAATGAGAAAATTAAAAAAATTGAATTTATAAAAATGGTAGGGAATCAAACCTACAAAATAGTAGGTAATTGAGGATTCCTAAATTTTTAATATCATTCCAAAATTTTGATTCCGATAGTCTTAATTCAAATACTATTTTTAAGTTTCATACCGATTTTTGATTCCGAACCCCTCTTACCAAACGCCCTAACATCAAAGAATTAGGCTTTTTTCAATTGTGTTTTATATTGTCTGAACGTATTGTATTGACTTGTATCGGACGTGGCACTCCAATTATTGTGTTCTATACATTTTTAGGGGCATCTTATTCTAATAAAATTTAATAGTTAGATTATATATTTTTATATATATCATCGCCTATGTAGTGTCCTAATTTTTTTAGAAAAATCCGTGTCATGTATTTGTATCGTGTCGTGTGTTCCGTGTCAGCGCAATCTAGCTAATTTGGTATTAATAGTATCAAAATTTAGTCACACACTTGTAGTGAAAGTTGGACATATTATCAGGTTTGGCATATTTCCTAATATACATATTATTATTAGAAACTTGTATAAATAGCATTGCAATTCCTTGATATTATATATATATATATATATATATATATATATATATATATATATATATAGAATGGATCATATGAGAAAGCCTCCTTAAAATAAGAAATAAGAAGGAATTTGCACCCTTGATTTCATTTTTTGATGATTTAGATTGAATATGCTCTGAAATATTCCTTTTGCATATTTCTTATATGTTTTATGCATAAGGGCAAAAATGTAAAAAATACAAGATGTATGCATAAAAAAATAAAGAATATGAATAAAACATATAAGGAATATGTATACTTCTCACCTTCCTACATAACCATGTCTTCCCACCGGATCCATATCATATATATATATATATATATATATATATATATATATATATAAAAGAGAGAAAGTGGTTGCCACAAAATAAATGTGTACCCTTTTCTGAAGATATTTTAGGATATAACCACAATCGCTCGAAACGTGTCACGTTTAATTCTTTCAAATACGTGTCTATTCATTGCCAACTCATCATAATATGATACTCTGACAAATTAATTAGCTGCGCGTAGAGGTATGAAAACATATTTCATCAAATAAACTAGTAATTGTTTGTTGATATATAACCACACAAAAAATAATTTTTGAAATAATTAACAAAATAACCCTACAACCTTAAATACAAAAATTATACTAACACACTCATTTACTTAAGAATTTATAAATAAAATTCTATTCACAAACAACTTTGCATAAAATGAAACTAACATAACCATACATTTATTCTGCAAGTATATATGAAACACCTTATGGGCATAAACATTAAAACATATAAACATAAAATGTGAAATATCATTCAAATTAGCACGATGCATGCTATCAATCGGGTATAAATCTTGTCGAAAACTAACCCAAATGCGTGTAAAACTTATTTTCTAAGGTAGCTTCTCCAAAATTTAGCAATTTTTTTGTTAAACATATTTTGAGAAGCTTTAAGTGCTTAAAACATCATAATTTCCGCAATTACTAAAAATATCTATTTTTTATTTAATTCCAATAATCCTTTACTTTTGTTTAAAAATAATTATATTTAATTTTAAGGAAAAAAAATAAAAATAATTATAATAAGCATTTACAAACACTCCCCTACTCTCAAGACATCTGATCGGTTATAATGGGAGCTAAAACTGCACGAGGAGCGGAGCTTATAACTTATGACGTATAAGTAACATTCACATTCATTAGTCAGGGAAATTTGAAGAAAACCATATGTGCCGGGTGTTTCATACACTACATTAATAGTAATAGGTACTTAAAATATTTAAATGACAACAATGCTTTGATATATATATATATATAATGTTTTGATACATTTATATTACCATGGCTTTTATTTGATACTTTACCACCATTTTTTTCATTATATATATTCTGTTGGAAAAAATCGTTTATATATATATTATTTATATATATTATGGAAATTCAATTAGCATTAAATGCTAATTTGACTTGGGCAAAATTCAGCTCTTTTTCGATCGCAATTTCGAGCCTCGATATTTATCCGATTAATGTTTTGAGATATATGACGTCGATCTACGTTTCGAGTAGATAATTATAGTGTGCTTAATTTCTCGATTCCGATTTTCGGTGAGTGAGAAATAGTGGCTCGAAGTTTGGGGGGACAAAACTAATATGTTACCTAAAGTGGAGAAACTTACCTTATTCGGGTTTTGGAGAGTTATTACATTAATCATGTCCCACATCGATTAATGAATAATGTTTTGTGTGGTATTTAAGTCTCTACAATATTGTAGAAGATAACTAAGTGACATATGGTGGGCTTGGGCCACACATGCTCATGCTGTGCGAGCCTTTTCGCCCGACCAGCCTCACACGCGGCGCGGCGCGCCCGCGCCGCACCGCACCGCACCGCGCCACCGCGCCCGCGCCCGCGCCCTCCGTGCCCGTGCCCGGCTCCGGCTCCGGCTCCGGTTCGGTTCCGTGTCCGTGGACTTGGACTTGGACTTGGACTTGGACTTGGATCTTGGCAATTGGTCCTTAATTGGCAGCCACCCTTCCATCTCTCCACTCCTCCACTCCCCTGGACACGTCAGCATGCCTTAATTGGCAGGAGTTACCAACACCCTTTCACACAGGGGGCAACAAACTTATAAATAGGCGGGTGTTCGATTCATTTCATCACACCAACACTTGCAACAACAAAGCTTCCATACAAAGCTTGCATTCCATTCTTAGCTCTTAGTCGCTCTTAGCTCAAGTCCAAGGCTTACGTCCTCGCCGGAAAGTCCTGTTCGCCGGAGCTCAAAGATCCTGCGGTGCTGCAATCCTTGAGACGTCGTCGTTTCATCTTTGGGGACGAAACGCCACAACCGAGAGCACTACCGGGGCGTTTTTCGTCTTGCGGAGAGAGGCCTTTCTCGACTCGACGGTTTTCTCCTTTTGTTGTTTTAATTCATTTTGTTATTTAATAGTTTACTTGTAATAGCAGTTTATAATACCAACAATCGCAAGACGAAAAATAAACTATATCTGCTTCAAGTAAACTAAGAAGATGTCTTCCTCAAGTGCTGCTTTCTCCGATGCTACCGCCGCCGCTGCTTCTGCCGCCGCCACCAACCCCGCTGTATCTGACGTCATTGCCTCCTCCGGCAACACTGTTCCACCGACGTCTGTCCCTACACCTGCTCCGGCCTTTGCTAATCCAACCCTAGCTGCCATTTCCGCCGCTACCGACGCCAGGATAGCACTTAACCGTGCTAATGCCGCTCACACGGCATTCAACTTCACTGCTATGTCCTCTGCCTTGCAGAGCAACGTCCCATTTGGGAGTGTGAACCACCATGGAGTGGTGGGGGGGGGTTCGAACCCAACCCCGACGGCACCTCCGCACTCGTCTGCAGAGTCGCTGCGCCGAGAAGCCGGCTAAGTTTGGTGGAGCCGACTTCAAGAGGTGGCAACAGAAGATGTTGTTCTACCTGACAACATTAGGGTTTACAACCGTGCTGATGGAGAATGCTCCTGCCCCTCCAAGTGACAACGAAGAGAACTTGGAAGTCCGCATAGCCTATGATAATTGGCTAACTTCTGACTACTTCTGTAAAAACTTCTTGCTTAGTGGACTAGATGATAGTGCATACGGTGTATATGCAAATGTAAAGACCTCCAAGGCAATTTGGGAGGCACTTGAAAGAAAATCCGCATGCGACGATGCAGTACCAAGAAGTTTGTAGTCGCCAAGTTCTTGGACTACAAAATGGTGGACTCTCGACCGGTCATGGACCAAGTGCAAGAGTTCCAACTCATTGTCCATGATGTCCACGCCGAAGGTATGCTTTTGCCGGATGCTTTTATCGTGGCAACCGTAATTGAGAAGCTTCCCCGAGCCGGAAGGACTTCAAGAGCTACTTGAAGCACAAGCGAAAGGAAATGACGCTTGAGGACCTTGTGGTTAAGCTCCGCATCGTGACCGACATGAGGACTCGAGATGGGAAGGGCAAAGCACCCGTGGAGCCAAGAGTCAACCTTGGCTGAGAAAGGTGGCAACTCCAACAATGCTAAGAGAGGGCGTCCAAACAAAGAACCCCAAAGGGAAGGGCAAGGTGCAATCCCGCAAGTTTGAAGGGGACTGCTACAACGTAGCAAATCCGGCCACATGTCCAAGGACCGCCGAAAGCCGAAGAAGAAGAGGGCTCGTCAAGCCAATATGTTGGAGATTGACCTCACCGAAGCCGACCTTGCGGCCGTGGTCACCGAAGAAGCTAACGTCGTGGAGAATGAGGGGAAGTGGTATATTGATACCGCCGCCACGGCACATGTTTGTGGTGACCGAGCCGCTTCACCAAGTACAAGAGCTGCCAAGGGAGGAAGCTCAATATGGGTAATCAAGCCTCGTCTGAGGTGGTTGGTTATGGTACTGTGGTGCTAAGGTTGAGCTCGGCAAGAACCTTACTCCGGGAGAGGTGCTTTGCATGTCCCCGATATCCCAGGAAGAATCTTGTGTCCGGCTCTGTACTAGTCAAGAGAGGGTTTAGACTAGTTTTTGAGTCGGATAAATTTATCCTGACTAAATTTGGTATGTTCTTATGAAAAGGTTACCTGTCTGAGGGCCTTTTCAAGTTATCTGTAATGGCACTGCGCCAAGAGCCCGTGGAGGCGAAAAATAATGAAAATGAAGCCACTTCCTCTTACTTGCTTGAGTGTTCCGATTTATGGCATTCTAGATTAGGACATGTTAATCTAAATGCTATAAAAAGATTAGTTAATCTCGATCTACTTAAAGTAAATGAGTTTAACAAAACCAAGTGTGAAGTTTGTGTTGAAGCAAAATTGGCTAAGCAACCATTTCATTCTGTAGAAAGGAACACAAAACCTCTAGAACTCATTCACACTGACGTATGTGACTTGAAGTTTGTACAAACTAGAGGTGGGAAAAAGTATTTTATTACTTTTATTGATGACTGCACCAAGTATTGTACTCTTTATCTTTTAAGGAGTAAAGATGAGGCGATTGAAGCTTTTTCTAACTTCAAAGCAGAAGCCGAAAACCAACTTGATTGTAAAATCAAAATGGTACGAAGTGATAGAGGTGGAGAATATGTAGCTCCTTTTGAAGAGTTGTGTAAGACAAGTGGTATTATTCATCAAACCACTGCCCCCTATTCGCCTCAATCAAATGGTGTAGCTGAAAGGAAGAACCGAACTCTAAAGGAGATGATGAATGCTTTGTTGATAAGTTCTGGACTGCCCCAGAACATGTGGGGGAAGCCGTCTTGACGGCTAACTACTTATTAAACAAAATACCTCTAAAAGGTAGAGATGTAACTCCTTACGAGTTGTGGAAAGGAAGGAAACCTTCCTATAAATACCTCAAAGTGTGGGGGTGTTTGGCTAAGGTAGAAGTGCCTTTGCCGAAGCAAGTTACAATCGGACCTAAGACCGTCGATTGTATCTTTATAGGATATGCACTGAATAGTAGTGCATATCGATTTGTCATTCATAAGTCGGCTGTGCCCGATATGAATGTTGGAACTACTATTGAATCAAGGAATGCTATATTCTTTGAACATGTATATCCTTGTAAGAAGGATGATAAAATTGAGTCGAACTCTAGTGGTGAAGCAAGAGAAGTTGCTAATAGTTCTAGAAATGTGGGGGTAGAACCCGATACACGTAAAAGGCAAGTCATCGATCTTGAAACTTTAGAACCAAGACGTAGCACTAGAGCAAGAGTTGCTAAGAACTTTGGTCCTGATTATGTTGTCTTTCTTTTGGATGAAGAGCCGCGGTCTATAAAAGAAGCTCTTTCTAGACCCGATGGCCCACTTTGGCAAGAAGCTGTCCAAAGTGAAATTGATTCCATTATGCAGAATCACACTTGGGTCTTAGCAGACTTACCCGAAGGTTGCAAGGCCTTAGGATGTAAATGGATCCTAAAAAGAAAGTATAAGGCAGATGGGTCAATTGATAAGTATAAAGCTCGTTTAGTGGTTAAAGGCTTTAAGCAAATTGAAGGATATGACTTCTTCGATACTTATTCGCATGTAACGAGGATTACGTCTATCCGTGTGCTTCTCGCGATTCTTTGCTTTGCACAATCTTGAGATTCACCAAATGGACGTGAAAACGACCTTTCTAAATGGAGATTTAGAAGAGGAAATTTATATGGAACAACTTTGAAGGGTTCATTGTACACTGGTCAAGAGCGAAAGGTATGTAAGTTGGTGAAATCCCTATATGGGTTAAAACAAGCACCATTACAATGGCACTTGAAATTCGACGAGGCTATGTTGTCGAATGGCTTTAAGATTAATGAATGTGACAAGTGTGTTTACATAAAGAATACAAAGAATGGCTTTGTAATTGTTTGTCTTTATGTAGACGACATGTTAATTATGGGACAAAACCTTCAAGTCATAAATGACACCAAGCGTATGTTTAAAAGAAATTTCGATATGAAAGATATGGGAGTTGCTGATGTTATTCTTGGAGTAAAGATACAAAGAACTCCTAAAGGGATTGTTTTGTCTCAATCTCATTATATTGAGAAAGTACTTAAGAGGTTTAATGCCTTTGATAGTGCGCCGGCAAAGACTCCTCTAGAAGTTAATGTTCACTTGAGCAAGAATAGGGGTGATCCTGTTACTCAAGAGGATTATGCTAGAGTCATTGGTTGTCTTATGTACATCACGAATTGTACGAGGCCTGATCTAGCTTGTCCTGTGAACAAACTGAGTCGCTATACTAGTAATCCTAGTAGAGAACATTGGAAATCTCTTGTAAGAGTTCTGAGGTATTTGAAATACACTCTTAACTTTGGGATGCACTACTCGTGACATCCCCCAGTACTTGAAGGGTACTGTGATGCAAATTGGATATCCAACACTAAAAACTCGTTGTCAACTAGTGGTTATGTGTTCACTATAGGGGGAGGAGCTGTGTCGTGGAGATCCACGAAACAGACGTGCATTGCCAGATCCACCATGGAATCTGAATTTATTGCTTTAGATAAAGCCGGTGAGGAAGCCGAATGGCTCCGTAATTTTCTTGAAGATATTCCATGTTGGACGAAACCCGTGCCACCTGTGATGATTCACTGTGATAGCCAAGCGGCTATTGGTAGGGCCAAGAGTGGGTTGTATAATGGTAAGTCGAGACATATTCGTCGTCGACATAATACCGTAAGACATTTGATCACGAGTGGGGTTATCTCTATAGACTATGTCAAGTCTATAGATAACTTAACGGATCCGCTTACTAAGAGTTTGAATCGAGATCAAATGTATAAGCTCGTAGAGGGAATGGGAGTTAAATCCACACGTTAAAGACGATTATAGTGGATACCCAACCTTGTAGATTGGAGATCCCATGAACTTGGTTCAATGGGAAAACTAAGCTATATGAGTCTGTTGATACCACACTCAAATAGTTTATTCCCTAAAAGAGCTCGAGAGTGTTGGTGACCTGTCAAGTGGTGAGGTTAAGTCTTTGACTTTTAATGATTCTTGGATGCCTTGAGAAGGTGGAGTATGACATGATACTCGAGTAAGAATCACCTATGTAAGTGAGAAGTGAGGGCCGCTTCTATGTAACACTTATGAATCCAAAGAGGTTGTCCATGGCCAGTAAAGGACACAAACGTGAGAACGGACGAGGTTGAGACTTTATAGTGTTAGTGTTATTGTCTCAGTATACACCATGGAGGAATAGTTCAAGGCCACGTGTCCACTAATCCGCCGGTATGCTCGATAGCACTGACTAAGGAAGGTTCAAGGTCACAAGCCACCTACCCTGATGCTTTATTGTCTCTTGAGGACAGAGCTGTGTGTCTGCATGCATGCATTTGGCTATTTCCACTCATGTGGGGGATTGTTGGAAAAAATCGTTTATATATATATTATTTATATATATTATGGAAATTCAATTAGCATTAAATGCTAATTTGACTTGGGCAAAATTAAGCCCTTTTTCGATCGCAATTTCGAGTCTCGATATTTATCCGATTAATGTTTTGAGATATATGACGTCGATCTACGTTTCGAGTAGATAATTATAGTGTGCTTAATTTCTCGATTCCGATTTTCGGTGAGTGAGAAATAGTGGCTCGAAGTTTGGGGGGACAAAACTAATATGTTACCTAAAGTGGAGAAACTTACCTTATTCGGGTTTTGGAGAGTTATTACATTAATCATGTCCCACATCGATTAATGAATAATGTTTTGTGTGGTATTTAAGTCTCTACAATATTGTAGAAGATAACTAAGTGACATGTGGTGGGCTTGGGCCACACGTGCTCATGCGCGCGAGCCTTTTCGCCGACCACCTCACACGCGGCGCGGCGCGGCGCGCCGCACCGCACCGCGCCCGCGCCCCGTGCCCGTGCCCGGCTCCGGCTCCGGCTCGGTTCCGGGTCCGTGTCCGTGGACTTGGACTTGGATCTTGGCAATTGGTCCTTTGGGTGGTCCGTCGGGTCGTTCGCCGGGTCGGGTGCTGGGTCGGGTGTCGGGTCGGGCGGTGCAGTGGACCGGCTGCACTGGATTCCTCTTCGTGGTGCACTGCACCTGCTACACCAGAGTAGTACTTTTGGGAAGGATTTGGAAGCCACCCTTCCATCTCTCCACTCCTCCACTCCCCTGGACACGTCAACATGCCTTAATTGGCAGGAGTTACCAACACCCTTTCACCTGGGGGGCAGCAGCCTATAAATAGGCAGGTGTTCAGTTCATTTCATCACACCAACACTTGCAACAACAAAGCTTCCATACAAAGCTTGTATTCCATTCTTAGCTCTTAGCTGCTCTTAGCTCAAGTCCAGCAGCTTCTGTCCTCGCCGGAAAGTCCTGTTCGCCGGAGCTCAAAGATCCTGCGGTGCTGCAATCCTTGAGACGTCGTCGTTTCATCTTTGGGGACAAAACGCCACAACCGAGAGCACTACCGGGGCGTTTTTCGTCTTGCGGAGAGAGGTCTTCCTCGACTCGACGGTTTCTCCTTTTGTTGTTTTAATTCATTTTGTTATTTAATAGTTTACTTGTAATAGCAGTTTATAATACCAACATATTCTTCTCAAAGGACGACCACATTGTACTATTATAGGGATGAATGGTGCTACCACCTCTTGAATCGTGTCCTTATAATTATTATTGTTAGGATATAATTTCGATTTTGCACACACCCACCCACACACACATACACACACACACACACACACACACATATATATATATATATATATATATATATATATATATATATATAAAGGAGGTTCAAATGTGAACGGCGCTTTTATCGTGTGAACGTGTGAAACACCGCACTTTAAAAGACAAATGTACTGTAACTTTAAAGGCAAACAAACCGTATTATAAAGTGCAATACTTAAAGTGCGAAGTACATTGTCTTTAAGTGCAATTCGTAAAGTGCGATATTAAAGTGCGATATATTTACCTTGAAAGTGCAATACGTTTGTCTTTAAAGTGCGGTGTTCACACGTTCACACGATAAAAGGCCGTTCACACGGAACCACTCCCTATATATATATATATATATATAAGTAGATATGCCCCTATTCGATTTCGGTTACGATTTGAAATCGTCAATTAAGGTTTGCCAAAAACTGCACTAAAATCGAATCATTTGTAGATGGGTTACTAGTCCCGTTTTGAAACCGCAAGTTTTGGTTTCGATTTTCAGATTTCACGGTTTTTATAAAATTATTACAAATATTTATTTAGAGAATTAATTTTATTTCATTCAATTTTTTTTTAAAAAAAATAGATTCAAAACAAGTCAAGAATCAACTGCAAATTATATTATACTATAATTTATAAAATCTAAAAAATCAAACTCTTAAATATATTCCCGTTGTTGATTCTTCACTATCATCATCGTTTTAGAATAAAAATATATGTTCTTGTTTTCGATTATTTGCCGAGTAGCAATTTTTAAACAATATTTGATAATCTAAGTTTTAGTAAAAAAAAATTGGCTTATCTTTCACCCCATATATATTTTTCTAGAGAAGTTAATATCCATTTGCAATTACAAAATACAAAACAAAATTTCTCATTTTTGGCACTATTTTAAAATATCAAAAATATTGGGATCTTGTATTTACATGAAAAGTATACTTTTAAATATAAGTGATAATTAGAAAATCAAGAGCCTCAAGAATGTTTTCAATAGGTGAAATTGTGAGTTTCATCCGGTTTGGAATTGACGATTTCACGGTTTGAAAAAAAATAAATCGAAACGGAATGGCAGACCGACGCTTGTATATCAAGGCGGTTTCGGTTTACACTAATTTTGATTTATGCCGGTTTCGATTTTGGTCTGAAACTCAGTTTGAACCTATTTCTGTTTGAAAATGGGCATGTCTATATAAGTGCAATTGGATTCAAAAGATAAGGCAAACGATAAAAAAATATAATATCTTCTAAAAAGTTTAAATTACAGCAAGTTCAACAACAATATGAAAAAATATGGAAACAAGGGACACAAAAGAGATAATGCCCATCTCATGCATGTTTGACATAAATTACTTATTTTTACATTTAAAGTGTTAGAATTTACCCATTTTTAATTCTTGCCTATAATAAATTACTGTATGTAATAAGGTATTTTTAAATTCTCCAAAAAAATTATCTGTCTTCTAATCTTGAATTCCGGAGATCCGATCAACCCGCCAAACTAAATTTTGGTCGGCCTTCCTTAAAATTCCATTTATGCCAAATCTTTTTTAATCTGTATCTCTTTGCTAATTGTTTATCTTTATTTCTGTTGTGTTATTTGGTCCGACTCTACTCTATCATTCTAAACTCCTCAAAATGATAGTAGTTGATTTATTGAATTCCAACCAATGATCGAGTATTAATTTGTGTTGTTGCGTGCACTGAGTAAATATAATTTTATACATGTAGTCTACATACGACTAATTAAGTACTAATTCCGTTTCATTAGTAACGTCGTGTATTTTTTATTGAGGTGTTCCATTATAAATAACCGATTTCTAAAAAAAGCAAAGATGTCCGAACATAAATTAATTAGGAAAAGTCAAACCATATACCGACCAAACACAATTCTTTTAATTTTCGTATTTAAAAGAAATAATACGCTACTAATGGGACGAAAGGAGTATATAAATGAATGAATCATACTAAAGTAATTAAGTGCGACATGCTTAATCTAAAGAGAGGTGTTAGTGGTACTCAAATACGAAAGAGATAAACAAATGACAACAATAATGAATAATAAATAAATAATACTCCTTGTATGTTGTTTGCAGGTTAAAACACAGGAAAACCCAGTGTGTAATTCGATAGCGGCTGCAGATTACTCTCATCATCAAAATAAATAAATAAATAAATAAAAAGTAATACTTCTTCAACAAGAAATTACTTCAAAATTCTACCCTAGACTCAACCCCACAGTTGAATTTCGTTATAATTGTGTACAGGTTCAAGATTAATTGGTACAAAGTTGTCGAGAAAATCTCACCGTATGATTCATGCGGTACAGATTCATGCGGTACAAATTTTATTAAGACTATTTTGGCTATATTCAAACCTATTACAGCTTGACACCAACCTTACTGCATGTACAATTGTTCAAATGCAAGCAGTGCCGTGGGCAGAGGGGGCCACTGTGACTAAAAAATTTATTAATTACGTAAATTAAAATATAATAATTTTTTAGTTGAGTGGTTAAAAGTTATAATATCAGAATTTCAAAAGTTTAATTTTTCATTCTATAATACACAATTTTTTTTTGTTTATCTCTACTTTTTTTATTTTTGCTTCTTTCTTTCCCTTTTTCTTTTTATCTCTTCATTTTTAGCTAAAATATCTAAATTTTTTAAGTCATATGTGCGTTTATTAAATTCTCTTTCTTTTATTTTTATCTCCCTTTTTTCCCGTCTCACTTTATTTTTCATTTTATCTCTTCTTTTTAGTTAAAGTGTATAAAAATTCGAAATATTATAGTGTTTATGTTTTATAAAATATGCTCATTTTTTTAAATAATGATACAATTTGTATTTTTTTTTCAACATCCAATATAAAGTACGATGTGTTAGTAGTTGATCCCCACTGACTCGAAAGTCTTACTACGCGTCTACGCCACTAAATGCAATTAATGTGAAAGAAGTGGTCGTAAAAGAAAAAAGAGAAAGTATTTGTTACCAATACATGCCCACCTAAAAGAAAATAAGTACCTCAAAATAAATGGGAACGGTCCACCCTTGTACAGAAGATATCTTTAAGAAGCGACCACAATCACCCGACACGTGTCACGTATTTGTTACCAATACATGCCCACCTATTGGAAACTTAGAACACATCGTCATATGGAATATTTGGGATTTAAAGCCAACAAATTAATTAATTACGCGTATAGTTATGAAAACATATCTACATATAATCATATATTTCAGGATTAGAGTACATATAAAAAAAAACATTATTCCTACTTTTATTTAGGGTTGTAAAGGAGTCGGGCTTTATTTGAATAACTCGGCTTTTGAGCTTGGTAAGGCTCGATTTGAATTCGAAAGTTTCGAGCTCGAGCTCGAGCTCGAGCCTCATTTTATCGTCTACTTTTTCGAGTGAAATTCGAGTCCGGGACCATTCACCTCGAGAGCTCACGAGCTCGGTTCGATTTAAATTTTATTATTAATTATATATGTTATATTAAATAATAATAATATTTATTTATCTATTTATATATATATATATAATTATAATTTTATGAGAAAATACAAAAATTATCAAGCTTCCGAGTCGAGCTCGAATTTTTTCATTTATCGAATCGAGTTCAAGCTCAATCCCATATTAAAAGCTCGAACCGTCGAGCCTGAATTAGAGCTCGAGCTTGAAACAACTAATCGAGTCGAGCCTCGGCCCTCTCGCAAAGATCGGCTCGTTTCTACTACATTACAACCCTACTCTTAGTATTAAGAAGATCAATCACGAAAAATTTGAAGTTAGGAGTCACTCTGAACAACTAAATTAACCCTTATTAGTAAAGTTGAGAAATTTCAATTAAATACTCCCTCAGTCCCAATATTTATGTCTTATAGGGATTTGACACGAATATTAAAACGGTTGTAGAAACGCATAAAGTAGTGGGAGAAATATATAAAGTGATAGAATCCACTTTTGAAATGAGACATAAATAGTAAAACAAATAGAAGTAGTAAATGTGACATAAATAATGACACACATTAGCAATAAAGGAACTGTGGCATTTTATTAATACATATTTTGGTGATGTAGATTCAGTACGTTAAAAGTATTAATTATTATAACATATCATATATATATATATATATATATATATATAGTCTCATAATTATTGTTTCATTTTCTTTTCGAACTGTTCCACAATAATTATTCTATTTCTGAAAATAGCCAATTATTACTAACACTTTATTTAAGAGCTCAACATTGTTACACACAACTAACAATTATTCTTAAAAATCATGCCGAAAAGTTTTGGATCAAAAATTGTGATTCGCTATTCACCTTCTATAGTAAAAATATAGTCATATTATTAAAAGCTTGTAGATCTCCGCTATTCGCATGGATGATGGATATCTCACGTACAAAATAGTTTCTAAATTATAATAGGATTATTAGTGATATAAAATATGTACAATAAATAAACTAATTTATAATTATGGTCCGATATTTAAAGTTTGATGAATTAATGCATGAATTTTTTATTTTTATAATTAAATGTATACTTTAATCTCCAATTCATTTTCGGGGCCGATTAAAAGAGAAGTTGGACGCGACGTTGTACAATGTAGAACGATGTCGTTTTAGCTTAACGAATTTATATGCCTCTAGTGTTCACCTCCGCAGTTGTAGGGGGTGTTTGAGATAGCTTATTGAAAACATCTTATAGTTGAAAGCTGCCTCGAAAAACGAAATGAGTGTTTGAGAAATGCAGCTGCTAGAGCCAGCTTCTCTATTTCCCTTCCAAATAAGCTGATTTTTGTAAGCTGCTATCAGCCAGCTTATTTCAACAGCTTATCACTAATATTACTTTTTAAGATAAATTTATCCTTGACAAAATTAATTAATTCTAAAATTACTCATAATAAAAAAATTAAAATAATAATCCTTATATTTATCTTGTTCAAATATTTTAAAATTTAATAGACATTTATACATTATATTATATATATAATTTCTTGATTACTCTGAAATGTTTAATATTCTATAGTGTAATCAATAGACTAATATATAATAATAGATAAATATTATAATATTTTATGATAATTATAATAATAAGTTATAATAAATATTTAGATTATATCTATGAATATTTCATACAATTTTTTAATTTAATAATATGAAAAATATAATAGATTTTTATTTAAAAATTGAAATAAGCTACTAACATTCTAATTTTTCAAACACTTTATTCACTTTCAGCAGCTTTCATCATTTTTTTTGCACACACTTCCAAATTATAAAATAAGCTACTTTCAGCAGCTTTCAGCAACTTTCAGCCACTTTCAGCACTTATAAATAAGCTACAACTACTCCAAACACCCCCGTAGTGTGACGTCTAGCTAACACATAACTAAAGTAGTTTCGCCATTGTTCTAATTAAGGAGAGTATTGGAGATACTCCCGTTACATATGTAAACCATCACTTCAACACAAAGAAATTGTTAATTACTCAAGATTTATAATTAATCTCATACTCTGCCTCATTAAAAGTGTTATGTATTATTTATAGGGATGTTTCACTAATTTGAAGCGTCATGTTTCTAAAAAAAGCAAAAAATATGTGGACAAAAATTATTAGGCCAAAAGTCAAATAATATATAACATACATTAACATTTTCTAAATCTCCGTCCCAAAAAGAAATATTCCCTCCATCTCATTATTTTTGACCTGGTCCCAAGTTGGCAAAAAATTAATATACTATCTCCTACTTTTTCATTTTCTTTCTACTTTATCTATTTTATCATTATATCATTCATGTTATTTCATATTTTATCATTTATTATCTCATTGTCCCACTTATATATATATATATATATATGTGTGTGTGTGCAAAATCGAAATTACTATCTCATTGTCTCTCTTCTACCCTCTTTCTCATATTTTTAATGTCTATTTTCTTAATTCCCGCCGTGCCGAAAAAAAATGAATTAGAAGTAATGGGACGGAAGGAGTAAGACGTTTGAATGAGTCCGAGGGAATACTATTTATATTTACTGTATAATAAGAATATAAATATATATACTAGGGCAAATTTGAGTATTATATCCAAAAGAGAAGATGACGTGTTCTCTAGGCCGCTGGTGATCGCTGTTTTCACACCAAATAAAATCCCTGCACACACTTAGAATTTTATAATTAGTATAGAACAGGGTCGAACTCAGGGAACAGTGAAAATCAACAATATTTATCCTTTTGATCAAAATTTTGGTGGTGCCACCACGGATAAATTTTGGGGTTTACTACCTAGGCAAAGAAAAGTAAATAGCACGAAAAATAGATAAAAATAATCAAATAAAGAAAGGCGGACTCGGCTTCGGGTAACTCGTATGAGACAACTACTTCGATCATGGATGCATAGATTTAATTAATTCCTAAGATCAACCAGTTATAGGATACAGTGTTGGACACGTACATACCCCAATTCCTACTTACTTAGTCGGTAGTGGCTTGTTGAACAAATTTCCACTACTCCCTAATCTAACCACAACCTAGCTTGTTGAACAAACCTAGATTTAGTGTTTAGAAAGCATTACGAGGAAGGAACCCAATTTTAATCTCTACCGTTGTTGGACAAGCTGACATAGATGATTAACCTCCTTAATTCCACTACCGTTAGGATAGCTTCGCCACCTAAGTTGTTGAACAATCTGGCACTAATCTTCATAACCTAAATTGATCAGGTTTAAGTTAATCCAATTAAATCTTTCTTCCCCGAATTAAGTCGAAACCTTAGTCTTCAATTACTACGAACAATTAGATCTCACAAAGTTTGTATCTCATACTCGTCACCCTCGCCGAAGCCCTAAAAAGTTTAGCTACACATACTTAACTTGGACAAGCAGAATGAAACGAACATATTCAGAACAGAAATTAAAGTGCGAAAATATAAAAGCATGCAACGTAATTAAAATATGAGAAACTTAAAGAATGCCGAAACCTAAACTGAAAGAAAACTTGAATTGAAACTGGAAATCTGAACGAAGTACTTGAAGTCTTGAAATCTGAAAATAACTAAACTAAGAAAGCGAATAAAAGTGTTTGGGAATTCTTGTGCAGAAATTAAAATCTAAACTACGGGACTTAAGAACGAGATTGGCTGGAAACGATGTAGAGAATGGTGTAGAATGGTTCTGATCGGGTGTTGTGAATGATGTCCGTCTCCAGCCCTTTATATAGATTTGGAGCTTGATCTTCAAAAGGAAAGATATCTTAGGGCATATCTTTTAAATCTTGATCTTGAAGATTCATTTTCCTTGTATAAGTCCAGCCCTAAAATATCTTTAAACTCCAAATCTTCAGCATATCTTTCCTTCTCGATCTCAATCCCGTTTTTTCTCCAAAAACCGCCAAAATATCTCCAAATCAGCTCCGAATCGCCACCTCATCATCGGATCATAAACCTGCTGAAAATAGACATTTCTCGCGCACAAAACAAAGATCAACTTGGACAAGATGAGCGTCGAACCGGGTGAATTCGAGGGGTATAAAATCGACACATCAAATATCCTCACACTTGAATCATACTTGCCCTCAAGTATGGGATGAACAAAAGAATACTCCCACTCGAATCACCATTCCCCAAGACTCAAAACGGACTCAAGGAACGAAAATAAAAAACACTAAGACACGAGACTCGCATTCAAAGAAGAGAAATAAATCAAAAGACTCAAACACAATAGACTAAACATTAAAGCATACCAAGCGACCATGAAATGTCCATGATTCTCAATCTCCGCCCAATCATGTAATGCAATCAAAACCTTCATCAAACAAGTCAAGCGAAGATAATTCTCAAACCATGGATTCGGATATCGCCTTGGTCAAAACATAAGCATAACCGAACTAGCTCACCGATTCACTCATCTCTCTCTAATCTAGTCCGGGCAAGCCGCTCATGAAAACAACATAGTCACGCAGTTACAATAGCAAGTGGTCAATCTAGCAACTCAAAGAGGTCTTTCTCTTGGATGTAATGGGGCTTAAGGACTCATTCAAATATATGACATGGTAAGGAATCCTATGGGTCCTAAGCTTTTGAAAATTAAGTACAAGTATGCAACATGCTATTCATCGAGGCATTTGATTAGGCAAGCGAGATAATAAGCATAAGAGATATACGGTTCAAAGACCGATGGAGATTTATTTTCGCATACGGACTTGGGCAAGGCGTAAATATAAACATTCGTGACTTCATCATTCCCTTTATTTTTTTCAACGGGCGCTCTCTTTTTTTTTCTTTTTCCTTTTCTTTTTTTTTGCACCTTCCCCTCTCTCTCTTTTTTTTTTTTTTAGCCCCCCTTCAATATTTATTTCTTTTCAGCACAACACTCGCCCGGCCAAACCGACAAATGCGAAATTCGAATGTAAAACAAAGACAACTCCGTGGGGGTATCAATTCAAACACTATCTCCAACTAATCAAAAAAATCTCTTCAATAAAAATTGCCTCAAATTATGAATATCCACAGCAAACACATGCATGCATAAGGTCAAGAGAAAGGCTTTGAAATGCTTGGCTTCTTTAAATAACTCATGAAAGAACTAAGTCAAGGCTTCAAAGTAGCTAACTAGGGGCTGAGCGAATGTAGGAATTGAAAGAATTAAAAGCTCAAATTGGTTAACCCTAATTTGCCTCCTATCATTTGTCACACATGACCACAAGCTATGGAGACTTTGCAACATATCACTCTCAAGAAAATAGTGGGAAGTGTCCCACTCTTAAAGGCTCAAATCTCCCTTTAGTGATGGGGTTTTAAAGTTCAGTTTTATCATGCTTAAATTTCCTCATCCCAAGCCACATACAAAATCCTCCATAGAAAGAGAAAATACACTACAATCATGCAGAATTCAGTCAAGGAAAGCACGCAGAATCTGGGCAGATTTATCCTAAAATCACATAAACAAATCATGTAAACCTAGCATACTTCGACCTAGGACGAAGGACACAAACCTAAAATAAACCTAAAATAACCTCCTCACACTTCAACCTTGCTCGCCCTCGAGCAAGTAACAGAGAAAATATAGAAGCATGCAGAGGAAACAAACATAGACACACAAAGACTGAAAACAAATAAGACAGAAAAAAAACAAAAAAAAAACTGACTGACTAGGGGAATGGTTCACCGGTTCTTCAGGTCATCCAAGCGAGCTATCACGTCCCTCTGAAAATCATCCAGCTGTTCAGCAAGCTTCTCCAACCGGGCTTCTATCCGGCCGAGGCAGTAGTCTTTTGCTTATTGGGAGCCATTGATGGTTGTGGAAGATGATGTAGAAGGGAGGAGATGATGAGTAGTTTGGTCGAAGACGATTTGGAAGAGAGGGGAAAAGTTTGAGCGCGGGAACAGTTATGAGATCCCCCCTTTTGATTCGATCTTACAGCTTCCAATTCCTGAGGGTTTGCGATTGAGTCCTTCAATTTCTTTTAGTGAACAAATACACCCCCGCTCGCTTCAACCTCCTCACACTTCAGCTTTTGTATCAATTTGACCACAAAAGTTTGAAGTATTTTGCAATTAGGTCCTCGACCTATACTTGGACATATTTCCTCCTTCAAACTCCTTCCTTAATTCTTGAAGTTTATTTCCTAAAGTGACGAATTTCTTCCACAATTATCTAGATCTCCTGCATAAAAATAATTAGCACAAGAATCCAACACTAAAAACCAAATATGAAAAACATAAAATGAACCTAGACTATGAAATAAAATGCGGAAAATAAAGGATATGTGTGGGGTGCCTCCCACAAGCGCCTTGAGTTAGAGTCGCAGGCTCGACTCTTCCAAGCTGATCAAGTGTATGTTGGGAGGTACAATGGAATCTCGTCCACTGTTTTTATTTGGTGCAAGTGATGATATAGCTTTAGCCGATGACCATTCACTACGAAAGTAGACTTCGTTGCGGGATCCTCTAAATCGACCACTCCACTTGGTCGAACTGACTTGATAACAAATGGCCCTATCCATCTTGAACGAAGCTTCCTGGCATGAGTCAAAGTTTAGATTGGTATAAGAGCACCAATTGTCCAACTTTGAATTGTTTAGATCTCAGATTACGATCATGCCAAGCCTTGATTCGATCCTTGTACCACATAGAGGCATCATAAGCTTCAAGTCGAAGCTCTTCTAATTCTTGCAAATGATACTTGCGTTCCTCCTCACACTTGAACAAGTTCATATTCATCGTTTTCACGGCCCAAAATGCCTTATGTTCGAGCTCAACCGGTAAGTGACACATCTTTCCGAAAATCAAACGATAAGGGGACATACCAATAGGGGTTTTGTATGCGGTTCTGTATGCCCAAAGAGCATCCTCCAAGCGTGTACTCCAATCTTTTCGAGACGGATTAACCGTCTTTTCCAAAACATGCTTGATCTCTCTATTGGATACTTCAGCTTGGCCGTTTGTTTGAGGATGATACGGAGTAGATAGACGATGTTGACATCCGTATTTTTTCATTAAAGCTTCAATGGTACGATTGCAGAAATGAGTACCATTATCACTTATTATGGCTCGAGGAACACCATATCGGCTAAAAATATTGGACTTAAGAAATCCAACAACGACTTTGGAATCATTGGAGCGAGTTGCCTTGGCCTCGATCCATTTGGACACATAATCCACAACCAATAGTATGTATAAATTTCCGAACGAGCTAGGGAAAGGTCCCATGAAGTCCATACCCCATACATCGAATATTTCGCAAAGCGTATCGGATGTTGTGGTAGTTCATCTCGCAAGCCAATATTACCAAGCACTTGGCAACGTTTGCAACTTTTGCAAAACTCATAAGCATCTCTATTCAAAGTTAACCAAAAGAATCCACAATCGAGAGCTTTTCGTGCAGTATGTTTTACTCCTCCATGTCCTCCATAAGGTGATGAATGACATTACTCTAAGATCTCAAATTGTTCCTCTTCGGGTACGCACCTTCGAATAACTTGATCGGCTCCAACTTTCCAAAGTGTAGGATTATCCCAAAAATAATACTTGCATTCACTCATTAATTTCCTCCTTTGAGCCATGGTAAAGTCTGGTGGCAGCCTCCTTGAAGTGAGATAATTTACAATGTTGGCATACCACGGAGTTTTACCATCTTTTCCTTCAATTGCATAACATTCTGCCTCAGTTTCGTACTTCCACTTGGACAAGCTGATAGTAGAATTTTCTTCAGATGGCTTGGCCAAGTTGTCAGCATCTGGGATGACAGAATAATAGAGATGCTCTTCTGGAAATTGTTCCTTGATTGGGTTCGAAGATCTTCCGAATGAACTAAACGACTCAAATGATCAGCTACATTATTTTCAGCTCCTTTCTTATCTCGCACTTTCCCATCAAATTCTTGCAGTAGCAAAATCCAACGTATAAGACGTGGTTTGGTTTCTTTCTTTGTGAGTAGATGCTTCACGGCAAAGATGATCGGTGTAGACGATCACCTTTGACCCAAGCGGATAGGAGCGGAACTTGTCGAAGGCAAAAACAATAGCGAGTAGCTCCTTTTCTGTAGTGGTGTAATTGCATTGGGCTGGATTGAGCGTCTTTGAGGCATAGTATATAGCACGACTATCCTTTGCATTTTTTTGGGCAAGGACAGCTCCAACAGCGTAGTCACTTGCATCACACATAAGTTCAAATGGAATTTTCCAATTCGGAGCTTGCATAATAGGAGTTGTGACCAATTGTTCCTTGAGAATGTCGAAAGCTTTCTTGCAGATCATCGGCTAGGACAAACGGAACGTCTTGCTTGAAGTAACCTTGTTAAAGGTTGAGCGATCTTAGCGAAGTCCCGAATGAATCGTCGGTAAAATCCAAGATGGCCTAAATATCCTCGAATCTCCTTGATATTTGTTGGATACGGCATCGGGCAATTAAATCAACCTTTGCCTTATCAACTTGGATACCTCTTTCGGATATTATATGGCCAAGAACAATTCCTTCCCTCACCATGAAATGACACTTTTCGTAATTAAGAACTTAGTTCTTCTCCACGCATCTTCTTAGAACCACATCTAGATTTCTGATACATCGATCGAAAGAATCTCCATAGATGGTGAAATCGTCCATAAATACTTCGATGCATTTTTCAATGAGATCGGAGAAAATACTCATCATACAACGTTGGAAAGTTTCGGGAGCGTTGCACAATCCAAAAGGCATGCGGCGATAAGCATAAGTGCCAAACGGACATGTGAAGGTGGTCTTCTCTTGATCATCCTTGTTGACATAAATTTGAAAGTATCCACTATATCCATCAAGAAAACAAAAATAGGATTGGCCGGCAAGTCTCTCAAGCATCTCATCAATGAACGGTAAAGGAAAATGATCATTTCTTGTTGCCATGTTCAATTTCCTATAGTCGATGCACATTCTCCATCCGGTTACCAATCTCATTGGTACCAACTCATTATTTTCATTCTCAACAACTTGAAAACCTGATTTCTTTGGTACAACATGTACCGGGCTGACCCATTTGCTGTCCGAGATAGGGTAGATAATTCTCAAATCAAGTAACTTCAAAATCTCCTTCAAGACAACTTCTCGCATGTTGGAATTTAACTTCCTTTGTGGATCTCGGCTTGGCTTACTATCCGGCTCCAATAGGATGTAGTACGTGCAAACGTCCGAACTGATTCCGGTGATATCGGCCAACGTCTAACCAATAGCTCGAGCATGTTTCTTCAGAATTTCGACCAATTGCTCTTCTTGTTCTTTTGATAATTCATTGCTGATAATCACAGGAAGAGTCTGATCTTGTCCAAGGTAAACATACTTTAAGTTGGTTGGCAGCTTCTTAAGTTCCGTAACGGGCGGCTCGACATGTGATGGCACCGGGTCTCCGTCTTCCACATTCCGCTTGGGCAAGCGTATGCCGCTACCGGAGGTAACGACTTTTGGAACTGCATATAGAGATAAGATGGCTTCCTTTACTTCTTCATCTAGCATCCCTTGGACATCCATCTCAGAGAGGCTTTGTGTCAATGTTAACTCTAACTTATCCTGCATTAATGTCGTCTCAAGATGTTCTTGGACAAGAGGCTCAATAACGTTAATAGAATAAGCATTTTCACAATCAAGGGCTTTTTTCATAGCATCATCAATACTATAAGTAACTTCTCACCATGATAATCCAAACAGATAGTACCCTTACAAACATCAATTAATGCTTTAGCCGTTTTAAGAAAAGTTCGACCTAGCAAAACTCCCGAAGTTCCCTTCTTTCCCTCACAAGTGTTAATCACATAAAAATCCGCAGGATATACGAAATCATGGATTTTAACAAGAACATTTTCTAGAAGGCCTTTAGGGGATATGCATGATCGGTCTGCTAATTGAATAACAACTTTAGTATCGGTTAACTCAACCCCAACTAAGCTATTAAACACAGATAAAGGCATCACATTGATTGAGGCTCCTAAATCACAAAGGACTTTTGGGATCATCTTAGTTCCAATCAAACAGGGCAAGGTAAACATACCTGGATCATGGCACTTCTCGGGAAGCATATTTCGAATGCATGCTGAGACATTTTCGTTTACCACAATTTTTCCATTTTTGCTTGTCTTTCCAGCAATGAACTCTTTCATAAACTTCCCAAGATGCGGGATCTTGATAGCATGAAGAAATGACAGATTAACTTCCAGCTTACCAAAGATGGACATGTAATCCAGCGTCTGCTCAATGGGCTTTGGTTTCTGCACCAACGCTTGTGGAAACGGTGGATCAATCAGTATTTCTTCTTGGACAACCTGCTTCTTTCCTTTCTCCTCTTCATCGACTTTCTCCTTGTCTTTCTTTGAGTTGGATGATTCAGAGATATTTGGCTTGGGCAAGTTGACAATGGCATCAGTGTCACTTTCTTCAGCCTTCTTCAATGCCTTGCTTGGCGGATCAGGGAGATCTCTTCCACTTCTTAGAGTAACATGGCTAACATTCTTGGGATTGATCTGGACCTGAGAAGGTAGCTTTCCTTGATTCCCTCGAATCTCATTGATCGAGGCTGATAGCTGCCTTATCTGTCCGGCCAAGTTATCTAGTCCGATTTTCGGCTCCTTCTGTGAATTTTGGATGTTCAGGATAGCTTCATTATGAGTCAGAATACTCTGCTGCATGGTTTGTTGTGAAATAGCCATCTTTGTTAGAATTTCTTCAATAGTCTTGCCAGGCTTTGCTTGGGCAGGTAGAGGCAAAAGTGGTGGATTCGTTGGGTAAGTCCTTTGATTTGGAGGGCGATAGACTTGCTGTTGTGGCTGTTGGTGGAACATCTGCGGTTGATGCTGGGCAAACTGCGGCTTGGGATGATTATCCCACTTCAGATTTGGATGATCCTTCCATCCGTGGATTGTAGGTGTTGGAGTAAGGATCTCTTTTCTGCTGGTTGTTGTTCCAGTTCCCAATCGCGTTGCAATCTTCAGAAGGGTTTGCTTGGGTGTTACATTGCAACGAGGTGTGTCCAGACTGTCCACACGCTCCACATATTTGTTCAGCCGAGCTGGCTGAAGATGTTTTTTCCAACATAGAGTGCATCAGTTTCTCCAACTTTGAGTCCATCATCCTTTCCAGCTTCTCAAAACGATTATCCATCCTTTCCATACTAGTATCCAGCTTGGTCTCCGTGTCCACTGAATCACCGAATTTGCAGATTTTTTTATGATACGAACTTCTCCATAATCTTTAGTTGCATTAGCCAATTCTTGAATAATCTTCTCGGCATCATTGACTCTGCAACTGGAGAAATTTCCTCCACTTGATGAATTGACAAGATTCTTTGTAGTGATTGTCATTCCTTGATAAAAGTAGGTCAACAAATCTCCCTTGGAAAAATTATGATTTGGACAGCTTTCGATGAGAGCTTTGTATCGAGTCCAATATCCATTTAGTGTTTCATCAAACTCCTGCTGGACTCCAGAGATCTCCTTGCGCAAGGCATTAGTCTTTGTAACTAGAAAGTAGCAATCCAGAAATATTTGTCTCATCTCTGTCCAAGTACTGATTGAGTTTGCGGGTAGACTTGTGAACCAGTTTCCTGCATGGTCCGTGAGAGCAAATGGAAAAGCAGATAGTTTGAATTGTTCCTTTGTTCCATGTGAATTCTTTTGAGCATTGCAGAATCTCACGAACTCATTCAGAAAGCGGAATGGATCTTCATTCTTCATTCCATGAAACTTTGGTAGAGCTTGGATAAGCCCATACTTGATCTCAATCGGCTCATTGAGCCCTTCAATCTGGATCGGTGTTGGAAGATCTTCACCACCATGCTTTCCAAACTGATCTAGCCTCGGATTATTCGGATCGTCGGCCATCTTCTCGAGTTCAGTCTCGAATTTTCCTTCAGAAAAGAATTCTGCTAGGCTAAGCAGAATGTCTTCAGAGTCAGCTTCTGCTTGGCCAGACGAAGTGTCCTGCTTCGGCAGTTGCTGTTGTTGCAGCTTTGTCTCCTTCCTTAACCTCCTTGCGGTTCTTTCGATCTCAGAATCAAATACGAGGTTCGGGTTAGAAGACCTGCTCATAAACTAGTTTAAGCACAAAAGATCAAAAGGTAAACACGGTTAATTAGAAACACCGTTCCCCGGCAACGGCGCCAATTTGGTGATCGTCGTTTTCACACCAAATAAAATTCTTGCACACACTTAGAATTTTATAATTAGTATAAAACATGGTCGAACTCAAGGAACAGTGAAAATCAACAATATTTATCCTTTTGATCAGAATTTTGGTGATGCCACCATGCATAAATTTTGGGGTTTACTACCTAGGCAAAGAAAAGTAAATAGCACGAAAAATAGATAAAAATAATCAAATAAAGAAAGGCGGACTCGGCTTCGGGTAACTCGTATGAGACAACTACTTCGATCATGGATGCATAGATTTAATTAATTCCTAAGATCAACCAGTTATAGGATACAGTGTTGGACACGTACATACCCCAATTCCTACTTACTTAGTCGATAGTGGCTTGTTGAACAAATTTCCACTACTCCCTAATCTAACCACAACCTAGCTTGTTGAACAAACCTAGATTTAATGTTTAGAAAGCATTACGAGGAAGGAACCCAATTTTAATCTCTACCGTTGTTGGACAAGCTGACATAGATGATTAACCTCCTTAATTCGACTACCGTTACGATAGCTTCGCCACCTAAGTTGTTGAACAATCTGGCACTAATCTTCATAACCTAAATTGATCAGGTTTAAGTTAATCCAATTAACTCTTTCTTCCCCGAATTAAGTCGAAACCCTAGTCTTCAATTACTACGAACAATTAGATCTCACAAAGTTTGTATCTCATACTCGTCACCCTCGCCGAAGCCCTAAAAAGTTTAGCTACACATACTTAACTTGGACAAGCAGAATGAAACGAACATATTCAAAACAGAAATTAAAGTGCGAAAATATAAAAGCATGCAACGTAATTAAAATAAGAGAAACTTAAAGAATGCCGAAACCTAAACTGAACGAAAACTTGAATTGAAACTGGAAATCTGAACGAAGTACTTGAAGTCTTGAAATCTGAAAATAACTAAACTAAGAAAGCGAATAAAAGTGTTTGGGAATTCTTGTGCAGAAATTAAAATCTAAACTACGGGACTTAAGAACGAGATTGGCTGGAAACGATGTAGAGAATGGTGTAGAATGGTTCTGATCGGGTGTTGTGAATGATGTCCGTCTCCAGCCCTTTATATAGATTTGGAGCTTGATCTTCAAATGGAAAGATATCTTAGGGCATATCTTTTAAATCTTGATCTTGAAGATTCATTTTCCTTGTATAAGTCCAGCCCTAAAATATCTTTAAACTCCAAATCTTCGAAGATATCTTTCCTTCTCGACCTCAATCCCGTTTTTTCTCCAAAAACTGCCAAAATATCTCCAAATCAGCTTCGGATCGCCACCTCATCATCGGATCATAAACCTACTGAAAATAGACATTTCTGCGCACAAAACAGCATCAACTTGGACAAGATGAACGTCAGAACTGGATGAATTCGAGGGGTATAAAATCTACACATCAGCCGCCACATAATCCATCAAAAGTGGCATTGAC
Organism: Lavandula angustifolia; assembly: GCA_028984105.1. NCBI lineage: Eukaryota > Viridiplantae > Streptophyta > Magnoliopsida > Lamiales > Lamiaceae > Lavandula > Lavandula angustifolia. The sequence goes on along the minus strand of CM054810.1, from coordinate 30,963,526 downwards.
AAATCTCAAGTACAAAGAAAGACTTTCCTCTGTCGTGTCAGAACATCTCATGTGCGTGTGGTACGAATTGTTCTGCTTTCGCGAAAATAATGGTTAGATATTTCTTAAAATTTCATTGTATAATAATAATAATAATAATAATAATTCACAACCAAAAAACAATGATTTCCCTAATAAAGGACAAGTAAATTACATATTGATAATATACAGGAAAAGCCCATTTTAAGAATAGTTGCATACCAAAAAATAAAACAAAACCAAATTATGATATACGAAATTTATTATGTGGGAAACAGGTTTAGGCATTGATCTTGCCTAAACCAAGGAACAATAGACCTTCAATTCATTCTCTCTTATTACAATTACAATCATGTAATGTGTATTATGTGTGTGAGATTTTTGTCATCATTCTTAACCAGAGGTTCATGATGGAAAGGGCGAATTGAAATATGTGTATAGAAGGTTACTAACAAAAGAGAAGAAAATTCAGGGGTGTTTGCAAATGCTTAATTAAGAACTTATTTGCTTATTGAATGCATAATTGATTTTTTAGCATTTGAAAAATCTGTTTATTGCGGTAGTTTCTCTTAAAATTAAGGAGTTGAACTATTTAATTAAACTGTTTTTTTCAAATATCAATTGAGATGTTTTTTGTGCTTAAACCACCACAATTTTCGAAAATATCAAATATATCTCTTTTTATTACAGATTCCAAAAACTCTTGACTTTTGCTTAAAATAATTATTTTTAACTTTAAACAAAAACATTTTAAGCATTTGCAAACACCCTCCAAATTGAACTATTATTTTTTTCAAACATTTTTGAAAAAGAAGATAAACGAGATAGTAAGCATTTGCAAACACCCGCCAAATTGAAGAGGCTTCAATCGATTAGCAAAGGGAAGGGGGGCGACGGTTGTGAAGAAATGGAAGAAGTGTGTCAGTCTGCAGATTGTTAAATAGTACTCCATCCGTCCCATTTGAAGCAACAAGTTTCCTAAACATGAGATAATTTTCCAAAAAAATTACAATTTCTTTCCTATTTTATCATTTATGTCTCATACTTTATCATTTTTCTCTCCTACTACTTTATTACATACTCTCTCACTATCTCGTTTATCTTCTTTTTCAAACTTTATAATCTACTTCACTCTCATACTTTACCATCAGTTTGCAAATGCTTAATTAAGAACTTATTTGCTTATTGAATGCATAATCGGTTTTTAGCATTTGAAAAATCTGTTTATTGCGGTAGTTTCTCTAAAATTAAGCAGCTGTTTTTTTCAAGTATCAATTGAGATGTTTTTGGTGCTTAAATCACCACAATTTCCAAAAATATCAAATATATCTCTTTTTATTACATATTCCAAAAACTCTAGACTTTTGCTTAAAACAATTATTTTCAACTTTAAACAAACACAAATAAGAAGTGCTTATAGTAAGCATTTGCAAACACCCCTAAATTGAAGAGGCTTCAATCGATTAGCAAAGGGAAGGGGGATGACGGTTGTGAAGAAATGGAAGAAGTGTGTCGGTCTACAGATTGTTAAATAGTATTCCATCCGTCCCATTTGAAGCAACAAGTTTCCTAAACATGAAATAATTTTCCAAAAAAATTACAAATTCTTTCCTATTTTATCATTTATGTCTCCTACTTTATCAATTATCTCTCCTACTACTTTATTACATAGTCTCTAACTATTTCGCTTATCCTCTTTTTTCAAACTTTATCCTTTACTCCTCTCTCATACTTTATCATCAATTTTCTTAATTACCGCGTCGAAAAAATGTGTCGCTTCAAACGGGACGGAAGGAGTAATTTGTTAGGATTATTTTATTAATTACTACTATGATATTGATTATTGACTATATGATAGTTTTAGTAAAATTATCAAAAAATTAAAAAACCTAAACTAAAAGGGCAGATGCTACATCAACACACACCATTTCACATTTTTATGTTCACATACTTTGCCTTTTAAAAGTATATGTTAATTAATAATAAGCCATACTTCTTGAACAAGCATGAATTAACATATTATTCTTTATACGAATGAATGAATGAAAATGGATTAAATGAGTGAAAAAAATCAATTAACGCTATCTGCGGCAAGATTATGGATGAATCAGGAAACTATACTATAATTAACCATCTACTAGGGCAAATTCTTTGTCCACACATTATTTGCTTTTTTAAAAAATTATTAAACATATCTTTTTTTTAAAAATTCCAAAACCCCCTATTTCTACTTATAAACAATTAATTTTAAATTTAAGCAAAAGTAAATAAAAAGTGCTTATAATATGTATTTACAAACACATGTACCCTTTGAATAGATTCAAATTCGAGGACGAATTTTATCCGACTCATAAAGAATGATGAAGAATAAATTTATCCAACCCGAAAAGATTGATGAAGAGTGATTTTGGGCTTCCGGTATTGGGCTTATTTTATTTGTATTTCTTACGGACTTGATCTGATTTTGGCACATTGCATGTATACGTATCTTATGTTTTCTAATAGTAGAGTTTTTGGAACAATGTTGAATTGACGAAAACCAAAAAGTCATTACTAATAATATCAAATGTGTCTCGAATCATATATTCCGAACAATCCTATCAGAAGTGAAGGATAAAAGATGCAAGTTATTTTTGTTGACTGTGACCCTAATGGATTTTTCATGTTAGATTTTTCCCTTTATTTCCCTTGTTTTCGTTGTCATTCGCTTTTTTCTCCGCCTTTATTTTGATTTCGTTGTTAATTTGGTGAAAGGTCCATTTTTAGCCTTTCCTCACGTTGTATTTTGATTTCCTTTTTGGTTTTTTTTTTATGATATGACACATTTTCTCTATGTGCGTCTCCTATACCATGAACTAAAATTAGGATTGGAGTTATTTTTAGTTTTATTAATATCACAAGCACGAACGTGTTACAAACTCTAAACATAGAATATTGAAGTTTCATTGGTCTCATATACAGTAGCGTAGTCAGAAATGTGGTTCAGGAGGGTCCAACTTTCTATGTTGTATTTTTTTTCCTAGGTATGATCGGCTAATTAGGAATAAATATATGATTGGATTTTTCTGATCCATTAATTTTTTTTTTAAAAAGATGAAAAGAAACATATAACTGAAAATGTGGAAAGCGGGAAATAAAAGAAGAGGAAGAAAATAGATGGAAGATAAAAGGAAAAGTTGAGCAATATACGGTTCTAAATTTAAAAAGGAGAAAAATAATAAAATACAAAATAAAAATAAAAATAAAAATAAAAAGAAGAGAAGAAAAAAGGGGAAAAAGAAATAAATTACAAAGAAATGGCTTTGAAAGGAATAGAACTCGCGACCTCCCTCTACCGAACACAAATTTATGAATGAATTATGCAATTAATTTAGAATAAAGGAAATAGAGTATTATATAGTTAACCATCTAGTAGGGACATATGCGTGCAAAAAAATTGAAAAAAGGGATAAAATATTTTAATATTTGATATGGATTTTTTCTTTTCACAAAAAATTTACTCTTATCAATAATTTTTATTTTATTTTATTAAATCGATCCTAATAAATATTGAATACTAGATCAACTTTAAATCAATTGCCTTCATAAAAGTATGAATACCAACTAAACTACATGTAGCCCGTACTCTTTTCTATAAATTAGATAGTTTGTGGTCCCAGAGCAGCTTGTGTGTACCACAATTGTGTACCCTTATGTGTACCACACCACAAGGATGTCGACATGTGGCACTTTTCATTCAAAATAGTGGGCACATATGCTACATGTCGACACCCTTGTGGTGTGATACACACAAGGGTACACAATTGTGGTACCACAAGGTACAAACTTTTCTTCCTTAATTTTATTTGCTCTATTCTACATTTAATTTTCATGTTATAACCAATCCAGATTTTCTCTATTTCGGAACAGTTAAACCTCTTAATTAATATATTTGGGATCGGACAAAAATATTCATTTAGCAAAGTTATTCAATTATCGATAAATGAATATTTATTCATTTGAGAAAAAAATCCGATATAAAATAAACTTAATTTTTTTTAATAATTTAGCTTGTGTAAATATTAAAAAATTGAAAGAACTAGTGTTTGATTTAGTAAAAAGATATTAAGATGTATATTGAATAAACACTAATTATAAAACAAGTTAAATTATTCAATTTTAAAAAAGTCAATATTTTATACGAGAACAAAGCTCAAATACAGTAAGAAAAATAAATTTTTTTATTGCTTATAATAAAATTATCCTAGGAGTATGTTTTCGACATTGCAAGATTTGTTTAACATAAAATAATCTACCCAAACTGAAATCATTGCATTAGGTAATGTCATATCCAATTTATACTACAAAAATGCTATGTATTCAAGATCTTTTAGCTATTTTAGCGAGAATGATGTGTAAAATTATCGATGAATAAATAAATTATCAAACATAATGAATAGTAATGATGATTAATATAATTATTCTAAAGGAAATGATAGTACATTTATTCCAATTGTGTCATTAAAAGAGGTATTTCAAATAATAGTCACCTTAAATAGTTACTTGCTACGACATGAACAAAATATTTCAGAAGTTATCCATACTTTGCAAGAAAACAATAACTATAGAAACATATAATCATAAAAAATGATTATTATACTATTGTAAAATTGTAATTATTTATATATAATTTATGAAATCAGTAATTCTTACTTTATATTTTTATTGGGTCCTTAAGATTCTTTTTAATTACTTAATGCATTTAGCAAAATTATTTTTTTTTTATTAGTTTTTTTTTTTTTTTTTTTTTTTTTTAAAGGGGGGGAAAAATTTTACTTTATATTTTTATTGGGTCCTTAAGATTCTTTTTTTAATTACTTAATGCATTTAGCAAAATTATTACTTTATTACTATGCTGCAAAGTCGAAACAAGAAGAAATAATTATCTATATAAAGCGTAAAATTATCTTAAGATTTTTTAATTACTTTAAACATTAGCAAAACTATTACACTGGCAAAGTCGAAAAAGAAAAATAATTATTAAGTGAAGTTATCTTCAAACATTACATCAAGGTTTAACGGTAGTTGGTGAAAAAATTCAACACAGTCAACGAAAGTCTAACATAATATTGTGTTGTGTTATTTCAAATCCAAACACTATTCATCCCCCTTGCAAACTAGACACACTCGAAAACAAAGTCGCCTCAAACTGTTAGGCTAACTAAGCAACACAACAAACTGATAAAAACTCAGACCACACACAACAAAAGGGATGAACATTTCAAACCGACTGCGTTGGCGCGATTCTTAACTTGCTGACAAGGTGACTGAGTCTGTGGGAGTGAAGACGTAAACTTCAGCGGCATGAGCATCAACTGGAGCACTGAAGGAGGCCATGCTGAACTCCGACACAACTTTGTGCTGCAACAGATAAATGCGGCGAGGAAACGAAATCCGATCGACCTAAATAATTATCAATGCAGTGTTATCTCTTCTTTTAACTCGAAATCATATCATAATCGATTTATTCGAAATTCGTTGTCGGGTAAGTTCCGACAAAAAAAGTTCTTCTAGTCAAGAAGCTCGTGCTTCACCAAGTCAAGTGGAACAATAAAAAAGAGGAAATAAGCCAAGTCAGTGGGACGGAGGGAGTATTATTTAACATGCACCAAAAAAATACAGCAATCAAATCATTAAAATTAAATATTTCACACAATTACTGAAACCCACATAACAAGATTTCCATATTAATAACCTAAAACGTCCAAATTTCTCCAAAATCAACAGAAAAATGAATAGATGAACACATCTACTATGCATGATCAAGACTTGTGGTGAGAAAAATAACCTAATAACCAGTTCGAAAAGAAAGATCTAAAGACGGTAAGTCCAACCAACCGCAGTGAAGACGCAGCAAGTTAGTAACGATTCATGTTAACGACGAAACAACGGAGTTCGGAACCTGAAAGAACAACTAGTTATGCTTCATCCTCAGAGAGCTCCAAATGGTAAGATTGCTTCTTCATGCCTGCATCCATTTCAAGTATGATTTCAAAGGCATTACTATTCATTCTCATAAATGTTAAGAATGATCAGCATGGATGAGTTTATATATTTAAACCAAAACAATTTCAAGTTTAAATAAATCAATTCCACCAAATATATATATATATAGAGAGAGAGGAAGAGAATGGAGTAATGTACCTTTGTTTGAGACTTTCTTGAGCCTATCTCTCCTCATGCTTTCATTCTTCCATTCATCATCTCCGCTTCCGCTTGCTGTTTCCCATTCCGAATCATCGCTCTCTTGCTCACGAACAGAACCCGAACCACCTTCACGCTGAACCTCTCCGTGTTTACCAGCAGCGTCCTTAAACAACCAAGCAGCGCGCATCTGTTTCTTAACAAACCGCTCGGCGTACTCCGGAACCTTCTCTTGATCAGTCGATTGTGAGCACTCATTTATGTACAAGATCGCGTCCAGCAAGCTCTCTTTCGCTAACCTAAGCATGTCGTACGCTTGCGCTCGTCTCCACAAGCTTTTCGCATGAAGATTTACCGGATTTTGAAGAGAGAGTGCCCGCGTAGCATCGCTTATTGCAGCCGTAGGTTGCTGCAGTAAGAGATTACACTGCGCTCGATTACTATATAACACGATCCGTTCCTTTTTTGATCGGACCGGACACAAAGCCAATGCTTCGGAATACTTCAAAGCAGCACCGGAAATGTCTCCGGACGAAAACAAAGAATTGCCTTCGAGTTTAACCACTAAGGCAGCAGCTTGTTTGATTTGAAGATCCTCTTTCGGCATACTTTTTTCCCATTTTAATCTCTCTCGAGAGTTTAGCAACTCCTCGACCTGCTCTTTTGCAAGGCTACTGATTGAGTTCCTCCCTGTCCCGGATGCTCGGATAGTGTCTTGAAGCACGTTGACGATTGATTCTCCGAGTTTCTTGTTCTCCCCTAATGTAGTTATCTCCGCTAGGTCGAGTAGTACAGGCAGAGCCGTATCGATCACCTGCAAAACAGTTCATTGAAATATTCATGCAGCATGCTTGGACAAAGACGAAAACTGCAAACTAGAAACAAGTTGATTTTCAAGAAATAACAAGTAATCGACGGATACAATCAAACACGGGATCGTTTTATTCAATCCAATACCAAAGAATCAAGCAAGTCCTAATCAGAGTACTAATCTGACTGAAACATGAAAAGGCAAAAGAGTCGTAATGATTCAAAACTAAAAGAAAATAACAACAAAAAAAAAAACTCAAAAATACTAAAACTGCAAAACTCTGTTTACACACATCAAGCAACATTTTCATTTCATAAATTGAGATGGCAATAGATTCCATTCAAGAAGCCGATTATAAATCAACCTTACAAAGGTAGAGATTACCAAGTTCCAATCACAATAATTTCAGCAGAAATACCATTCTATGCGTAAGGCTATTCGTATTTAACAATCACCGAAAAGTGCATATAAAAGTACTCATAGAGGAACAATTACCTTATGGCAGGTACTCGTATCTTGAAGCAACCAAAGTAGACAGTCGATCGCCATATACTGCCAATCATCCGACGATCGTGCTATATTACACAGTTCATCTATAATAGTAGGACAGCTAGCCACTGGTCCCCTACCGATCTTCTGATGACAAATAGTCCGCAATAATCCAATACCAGCAGGCGAATTTTCATTAACAAGTCCCCCCCACATTTCGGGAAGCTTTACTAAAAACTCCGGTTTGCATATAGTAGGAAGAAACTCCGGTTTAAAAGCAAAGCAATTGATCAGTTGAAGAGACCAGCACTGCAGCTGGCTAGCCCATTCCTCAGCCTTCCTCGACTCCATTTCAACGCCGCCCATGCCACGAGTAAGAAGATCACAGTGATAGCTAAGCCTTCTGTCAGCGTACTGGTAAAAATGGGTGTAAACAATTTCGAGCGAACTCATAGCCAGCTGCATGGCTAGCTCCAAGATTTCTCCGTTGCCTGCTAGAGCGGGAAAGGTCGTGGCGTACGTAGCTAAGTGACCTAAAGCTCGTACCGCCACTCTCTGCTCGACCCACGTCAACCTTCCTCTCAGAAGTTCGACCAATGCCGGGATGACGCCACTTTGCACGGCCATTTCGGCGAACTCCTCCATATTCATAGTGTATGATCCGATTATATGCGCTGCGTAGTACGGTATGTATATGTTCTGGTCGTGAGACAACCAACGGCGATTCTTTAGGCCCTTCCAGATGAGTGCTGTCATAGATTCAAAGATCCCGAGCTGGATAAACTCGGGATCATTGGGATGGGCCATTGCTGTATTCCAAAGGCCACTTATTGGAATAACTTGGCCATCGTCATCTTGTGAAGGAAGCTCTCGGAAGAATTTTAGTACACTTGCTCTGCGCTTGCTTGGGTTTCCTTCCTTCATTACGCAGAAGAAGCAGCCGGGATATGGACAGTCAGCGGGCAAGTTATCCATGTTTATACTATTCACTAATTTTGTCCAAAAACTGGCAATTAAGTCCTCATCACCTGAAACAAATATGCAATCAACTCATTGGTGGGCTAAAATAATACGAATTCTTAACTATTCAATTATTCGTTCTACAGATGATACTAGCATATAGATAAAGTTGTAGCATTATCGAGATACAATGTCTTCTATTTTCTCCATGAGAGGGACATAACAAATGATTCTGAAAAAACAAACCTACCCTCCCAAAGCACAGAACTTATGTATAAATGTTATTCGAATTCAACGTCAGTCCAGGATGGATTCAAGAAAATGAAAAGGAAAGAGCAACCTAGTTGATGATTTCATACATCAACAACAAAGCGTGCTTAATCACAGGAGTGAGCCTCGATCCTTCGGGTAGAAATGCATACAACTGAAATCGTGGGCAATCACAAAATAACACGAAAATGTACCTGCTAGTTTAGTACACATTATATTGTTCCTAATCTGCCAACAATCAAGTAATCAACTCATGAAGAATCAATTCAACAAACTTGCAATTAACTCGACTCCACTCCCCGTTCATTTTGCTCTACCAGAGTACTGAAGATATCATGACCGATTTCATTAATGAAAACCGAAAAGAGCTAAACTCTTCGGTTAATATATCCTATACTTAAGCAAATGACTAATTTATCCATATAACATTTAGACAATATTTAACATAATCTACACTGATATTCGAAATATATGTCAAGTTTCAGAAATTTATGTTGGAAAATGTAGAAATGCATAAGGACAACAAAGAAACCTACCTCTCAAGCTGGCAGCCAAGTTCATATATTTTATAAATCATAAAGGTAAACTACTCACAAATTTCCCCAAAAAATGAAAAATAGTCTGAATAATCTTCTATCCATTACAAAAAAAAATTTTAAAAAATGCAAGAACTATACACTAAGGCACGCCCAATTTCCAAACGGATCTGCACAATTAAGCAGAAGACTCTTCTAATAATAATAATAATAATAATAATGACGAACAAGTAAAGCGCTGAACTATGAGCAATTAAAATACAAGAACAAAGCAAACCAACCTTAATCTTCACGGCGGAAACAAATTACAAGAATAGTAATTAGAAGGAAATTGCGCAATAAAAATCAGAACTTGGAAATGCAACTAACAAGAAAAGATTAACCGAACCTGGGAATTTGCAAGACGTTGAGCATTTGGGAAAGGTAATTTCTTATTTTTCCTTCTGGGCTTCCGTAAGTTTTGAAATTGATTCCTACATTCAATAACTTTTGGGTGGGGTAGGTAGTGGGAGTGATGAGTGAATTGAGTCGGTGAAAATTCAAAGATGTGTCCTTTTATATAATTATTAAAACATTTTCTGGGTCACCTAACTGTAGTCAAAATTTGATTTTTAACCGTAGTACTATCTCCGTCTCATGAAAATTCAAAGATGTGTCCTTTTATATACTCCCTCCGTCCCATTATTAGTGGCGCTCTTCTTTTCTAGACTTAATTAAGGGAATATGTAATAAAGTATGAGAGATGAGTTAGATAATAAAGTAGGAGAGAGAGATGAGTGTGATAATGAGAGAGTAGGAGAGAGAAGATGATAAAGTTGGAGAGAGAAATGAGTATAATAATGAAAGTATATGATAAAGTAGGAGAGATAAAATGATAAAGTAGGAAAGAGAGTGATAACTTTTTACCAATTTGAGACGTCGCCACTAATAGCGGGACATCCGAATTAGGAAAGATGGCCACTAATAATGGGACGGAGGGAGTAATTATTAAAACATTTTCTGGGTCACCTAACCGTAGTCAAAATTTGATTTTTAACCGTAGTACTATCTCCGTCGCATTCATCTTGTTTTATGGATGTTTGAAGTATTTGAGATTTCAACTTTTAATTAGAGTTTTTCTATTTTCAACTTATGAAATTTATTAGATAAATTTTTTTCTTCAAATATTTGTTTAATTTCCAAAAACTTTATCCATAATAATTTAGTTATAATTTCATAATAAATGAACAATTATTATGTTTTAATGTATAATTTAATTTTAAATTTTATAATATTGAGATGACAATTATAAAGAAAAAGATAAATATAGCAACAACTTATCAATTTTCCTTAATTTGTATAAATTAACATTAGGGATAAGACCGATATTTCATATAAAAAGTGAAAATAAACTATTGATATGAGCAACATTTTCAAATATTATTTTTCTCATTTTCAGCACTTTCTTTCAAACAGCTGCAGATTCTCAAATGAGCAGCTTTCAACATTTATTAATAAACTTCATCTACTTAAAATACTCTTTAATCGAGTTGTCCATATATTTGGTCTCCTTTCTTATATGGCAAGTTTTCACTTTCTTAATTTAAATACTCCCTCCGTCCCATTGATAATGGCCTCTTGGCTTTCCGGTATGGGAATTAAGAAAGTAGAGTAGGTGATAAAGTAAGAGAAAACATGAGTGAGATAGTGAGAGAGTGGGTGATAAAGTAGGAGAGATGAATAATAAAATATGAGATAATGTAGTACTCCCTCTGTCCCGCTACTGTCCCCTTTAGTTTCGGCACGAAGATTAAGAAACTTTATTTACGTGTGTATTTTATGAGTTTCAATTGTATTAAGAAATAAACAAAATTTTCGAGGAGTTGTTGGTGGAAGAAATGAGAATTCATCCAAAATTTTGCAAGGCCTTGAGGCAATTGATTTTTTTCAATTTTCTTTTTTCATATTGTATTTTAAGAAATAATCTAATGTTTCTAAAAAGTTAAAAATCATAAATTTCTGAGTTCGGAGTGGAACGAAAATCGTGTGAGAGATGATTTTTGGAGAGAGAGAGTTTATGATAATGTGTGGATGAGTAGTAAGTAGGAGCGCCCACTTCATTTTTTGTTTAAGAGTATTTTTTGCTATTTTAGGAAATAGGACAGTAATAGCGGGACAATTCGATTAGGAAAGTAGGACAATATTAGCGGAACGGATGGAATATTTTTTTTCTTTTTTTGGAAAGGAGCTATTTCAAATAGGACAATCAAAAAAGTAAAAAGAGTCATTATCAATGGGACATATGGAGTATTAAAAAAGTGGAACCCACAATTTTGCTAATTAAACTCAACTAACTTTAATAATCGCACTGAAAGAAGTAAGACAAGCTTAATGAGACGAATGATGAAGATTACAATGCCCTTTTAAGGATAAAAGGAGACTATCTTTCAAATTGTGTATAATCTTAATTTTGTTATGTTTATATTTTAAGGTTTATTATTTTGTACTTTTTACTCTAATTATTACTCTTTCCGTCCCATTTGAAATGATCCATTTTCCTTTTCGGGATGTCCTATTAGAAATGATCCGTGTTTAAAAAAAAAAAAGAAATAACTTCCAAAAAAATTGCAATCTTCTCCTCTACTTTATCATTTCTCTCTTCAATTTTATCATCTACTCTCATTACATACTTTATCATTTATTTTCTTAATTTTCGTAGAAAAGAAACGGATTATTTCAAACAGGATGGAGGAATAGGAGTATAAAACTCTTATGATCGGAAACCACAACCCACTTGCACACTTAACGCATTCAAAAGTATATTAGTTACCCCAAAAAGAGACAAGTTTATTATATTTTCTAATATTATTACAACTTACAATTAATACTCTAATATTAATATTTCGAAAAGACATACTCCTTTTGGTTGGCACTCTGAATGGCCCTCGTTACGGACCAAACTGATTAACCAGAAATCCGTCCAAGTTCAACGAACTTGATTAAATCTTCACTACATCTTTGACGGTATAAACTGATGTCGTTAGATAGACAATCGGACAGTAACGTATCATCTAAAGTTTCATTTAATCTGACGTGAAAAGCAAAAATGCCTTCATTTTAATTTTATGACGTGACATTAATCTTGTTCAGTTAGACATCCAACTCAAGAAAACGACTTTGGTTTAATTTATTCAGTGGCCAAAAAAATTTGGGAACGGAACATGTCTTCAATTGAAAAAATTAGAAAGTTTGTGCATTAAATCGACAACAGTACTTGAAGTTCGTGTTAAAATTACAAATGGGCTACAATTCGATATTCATTTTACCAATAATCCTTAAAATTGCAAATGGGCTATAGTTCAAGAGTACGTGATAATTTTTTGAGCAACATTATTCACGAATATGGATTGTTCTTTTTTTTTTCCTAGATGTGATGAATATCGACACTTCTGGTATCCATGCGCTCGAAGAAGTGCATCAAAAGGTGATTACACGGGGACTACAAGTAAGTCGAAATGTCAACTAAGCTATATATTGTTGGTTTAGTTCGATTAGTATTTGTTGAATTGGTTTGTAGTTAGCGGTGGTGAATCCGAAGTGGCAAGTGATTAGGAAGATGAAGGCGGCGAAACTGATAGAGAAAATTGGTGGGGAGTGGGATTTTCCTCTGTGTTGGCGATGCTGTGGAAGCTTCTGCACGTTTCAATAGCTGTTGATTAATTATTAGAGATGATGTGATGAAATAAAGATGATGAACCTGCTACATTTAGATCAGTAAATTAAGTATGTGTAACATGAAACTAATGCTGGCATAAAAATGTATTAGGGAAATCATCATCAATCGGTCAATGTGAAATATTTTCTCTCTCTAATGGGATGTAAAATACTCTCTTGTTAATTATAAGATCATGTGAAGAATTATCGAATATTTAATTGGAAATTGGGCTTAATTATGAGTTTTTAGTTTTTGATTCTCCATATATTTTACCTTATGTTATATCGAATTGGTAATCCAGATTAAAGGATGAAATGAAAGTTTGGGCTGTATTTCAAATGGGCCTGTTGTTTAAGGCAGATTGAGCTTATCAACTGTATGTTCCTATATAATACTTCTCCGTCCCATGTAGAGCCGACATGTTTCCCTTATTGAGTCGTCCTATTAGAAATGATGTATTTTATAAAATGGTAAAAATTATGTGGACCACAACTAACTACTAAAAAATCAAATAATTTTACACCATATAACACCAATTTCTTAATTCTCGCTCAAAAGAAACGTATCATTTTTAATGGGACGGAGGGAGTAATAAATATTACACAGCCCATACAAAAAATATAAAATTAAAAAATCATGTGTACAAATTTGATAAAAGAAATATTAGTGAAATTCGCGTTTGAGGTTATATAATATTTAACCATAAACACTAGCTTTATCCAAGATTCTACAAATTCTACATAATATGTAAATTAAGTAGCAAATGCTTGTGTGCAAACTCAATCAGAAAATAGAGTGAAAATCAAACTTAGAGATATATTTAACCATAAGCACCTCCACTCCAAAACCAGGGATTAGGGTAGATCTTGTGAAGCCAACTTTACTCTCCATCAAGAGCCAGACCCTCGGATTTTAATTCTAATATTTTCAGATTTAAGCTGGATTTGTTTGTTTTCAGAATTAAAAGCATTAAAAATGTAGCAAGGTTGGCGTTAGGAACTCAACTAAAACGCTTAATTTTATAAAAGAACTTGATTGCTATCCTACTTCTTTTATATTATATATGTATGAGAAAGATCAAATGAGAATGAGACATATATATGAGAATCAGGAATTAGTTTGCAGCTTACAATTATTTATCGAATGGTATGGGTGAAAATGGATCGGATATTATCCATCCGATTCGGAGCCGGATCCGATCGGGATCAAATTCGGAGAGCAAATTTAGTATCCAGTCGGATACAGATTCGAATCCGAAATGTCTAAATCGGATAACGGATTCGAATTCGGATTTCACCTTATTCGTCCGTATTCGATCTTTCCCGTATTTAATCGAATATTTCCCGGATTATGAATTTGGATATTCGAATTATTTAATAATTAATTTTTTAATATAATAATAAATTAAGATTAAGAAAAAGATATTAAAAAAAAAGATCGTCTCGGCTCACCCTCAAAACCTCATCTCTCCCTCAAAACTCTCGTCCGTTCGTCTCTCCCTCAAAACTCACCGTGCCTGGGCGTGCCACCGCCGCGACGCGCGCCGACGCCATATATCCGATTATGTTATTCATAATGATAGTATATTAACTATAGTTTGCATAAAAAAAATCATGTCACCGTGCCGGCGTGCCACCTCTCGGCGCCGCGACGCGCCGACGCCATATATTCGATTATGTTATTCATAATGATAGTATATTAACTATAGTTTGCATTAAAAAAATCATGTATTGCAATCACAAATAGATGGTTATTTATGAATCATATTATCTCGATTATTGTTATTCGAATTCGATCCGAATTCGTCATATATCCACCCTCTATTCGTATCCCGAATATTCCAAATTCGTATTCGTATCCGGCCTTCCCGTATACGACTGCGAATCCGAGAAAAAAATATGGGATAAAATATGGAAAGAGCATTATCCGTCCGTTATTTGACCCGTTTTCACCCCTATCGAATGTTCAAATCTGAATCTGATCACTAATGCATAATATTTCTATTTATATACATAAGGATAAAGGTGTAAAATTAAATTTTGTGCATTGCTCGTAGATTGATAGTAGGCATACTTGGCATAATTTCTAGTTTCATAGAAGAATTGATTCTCATAGAACCGACCAATTATAATTTTACATCGGTTACAGTTGCATTTGCAGTAATGAGTTTTGCAAAAGTTAAAAATTTTAAGAGCATCTAAATTAAAAATCCATATATAGGCGCTAGCTCAATAAAAAGATATTGGGAAAACTCGAGCATAATACATATAGTTTACAATTAAATATCCCAAGATTACATTATAAAAAGCTCTTGAATTATATATCTAATCTAATATATAATAAAACCTATATATAGTGTTAGAAGAAATAGGTACCTGCTGCTACGTGTGCCACTATAATTAAATGCTGTATTTGGGTTCACATGTTAACTAAATATGTCATGTGCGTAGTCGTGTGGATATATATTCACTAAATCTCCCTTCATCACTAAAATTGTACTCCAAATCTCTATAGCACACGAGTTGTGTTTATTATTAACAATTATTTCCTCTTATCTTGAAAGATTAAATCGAGTCCTCTCATTTACTCCATCAAAATAAAACATTATTAATTCCAAAATAAAAAAGCGTGGTATTTGAGGGGTATGAATCTTCTATCTCACTACATGTCCCACCATTAAGGTGATGACATATATCATGTACCACTAAAGTGAGGATATGTATCATTTAGTGAATTAAATGTGGTTAGACTAAAATAACACATGTCCTTACCTTAGTGGTGGGACATGTAGTGGGGATATATAGTGGAACAGAAGATCCTCACCCGTATTTGAGACCCGTATATAGATATCACTTAGTTGCGTGTAAATGTTATGATAAATACCATTAATCTTCATAATATATTGTTTTCATAATTCTCGTGTACGAATCTAATTACGTCAATCGATATTAATTACTCCCTCCGTTTCTTTATTAATGTCTAGTTGAGAATCGGCACGGAGATTAAGGTAGTGGGTGTATTAATGAGTTTAAATTGTATTAATAAATTGGCACGGTTTTCGATGAATGATTGGTGTGAATTTATCTAAATGTTATTAAGGCATAGTTTAAGCATTTGATTTATTTTTTTTATTATTTTTTTTATGTTGTAATAAAAGAAATAATCTAAAGTTTTTAAAAAGTTAAAAATCAAAATTTTCTACGTTCGGAGCGGAGCGGAATCGTGCAAAAGAGAAACTTTTGGAGAGAGAAAATGTATAAGAAAATTAGATGGATAATAAATAATGAGGGGCCCACCTCATATTGGGTTGATAGTGAGAATTTGCCATTTTAGGAAAGTAGACATTAATAATGAAACAGCCTAAAATGGTAAGGTAGACATCAATAAAGAAACGGAGGGAGTACTACTTATTTAGTCAAAGGAATGAATGTGATTTTGATTCTCTATAGTTTATTAGTGATCTCCTTCACTAATAAATTAATAAACTATAAAGAAGTGAAAGTATACCTTATAAATGAAATACTTAAATAATTAATATGAAATTAGTAGTGTCAAAGAAGTGTATTAGATACTCCCTCCGTCCCATAGAAAGTGTCTCCTTTCTATGGGACACGGAGTTTTAGGAGAGTTGATTTTAGTGTTAAATATGTGGGATCAATTAATAAATTATTTAGATTTGATTTGTGAGGTAGAAAGGTGAGACCAATGTAATTAATTAATTATTTTGAATTGATTTCAGTTGATAAAGGTGTAGGACCCACTTTTTTTTTTAGAAAAGGAGACACTTTCTATGGAACAACCCGAAAAAGAAAGAGAGACACTTTCTATGGGACGGAGGGAGTACTACTTATTTGTATAACTTATAAAATCGAACTCGTAAAAGGTAAAAGTAGAGCGATTAGCATGACAATATTTTTTTTATATACGCAATACAAAAAAGCAGCACAGATTTGCATAAATCCACTACAAACACGTAATTAATTACACATAATTAATTATCCGATCAATTAACAATCCTCTACATAACAGAGCAGCCATTAGGATTCTCATCGCTAAACATGAGCGTATACTGCTCCTCCACCGGATTCAGCGCCACCACCTCCGGATCATTACTCGCCCGGACAAAGTTCGGCGGCGCCTTCTTGTCGTAAACCCCCGCCACGTACGGATGCGCCACCGTCGTGTACGGCACATACGGCCATGGCTCCGCCTTCTTCCCGGTCGACTTCGCGGCCGCCAAAACCTTCTTAGCGTCCACGAATCCGTACACCGTCGCCTTCTGTTGCTTCAAGTCCACGTCCACGGACTTCGCACCTGCATGAACGTGTCACTTCGTTAGAATGTCTACACGTGTCGTGTAGTGACATGGCTAGTCAAGAAAAATTGGAGATAATAAATCTAAAGATTTGGTTGTCATACAATTATACATACATACTCTT
Organism: Lavandula angustifolia; assembly: GCA_028984105.1. Classification (NCBI taxonomy): domain Eukaryota; kingdom Viridiplantae; phylum Streptophyta; class Magnoliopsida; order Lamiales; family Lamiaceae; genus Lavandula; species Lavandula angustifolia. The sequence continues at coordinate 30,946,126 of CM054810.1, read as the reverse complement.
TTATGTGTCGTCTTCACTATTAATGGATATGACATTAATTTGAATTCAAACGTAACCCAAAATACCTACAAATGATAAGGATTACAAATCTTGATTAGTCTTTATAATTGTAAAAAAATTGCAACATTTATTTATATAGTTGGTATTTTCCACTTTTGTGTACGTGGTTGATCTAGTGTTCAATTCTCATTAGAATCGATTCATATTAATAATATATATAATTGTAAAAAATGTAATTCATTTATCTCATTCATATTGTCTTGTAAATTATATTGGGTTGTTTTGATACTATCTCCTTTTCATAAAAAAGAAATAAAATAACATTATAAATTACAAAAAGTTATGTGGCCCACACCATTTATATACAAAAGTCAAATTCCTTAAACTATGTGCCGAAAATCTCACACGACAGTATGAATGGGACGGAAAGAGACATAATTATAACATATAGTATATTTTAATTTTACAATGTAAATAAAACATAAGACACGTGTTAAATTTTTGTGGGTTTAATATGTATATACAGTAGTTGGACGTAGAGGTTGGGATTGAAGTGTAATTGTTACCTTTAACGCCGGAGAGAGCTTTCTTGACCTTGAGTGCACATCCTTCGCAGTCCATTCTGATCTTGACGGCTACCGTGTTTAACTGCTTCTTCTTCTTCTTCTTCGAGCTGCTCAGCAACTCCGACAAGTACTCCATCGTTCCGGAAACTCCCATCTTCTCTCTCTCTCTCTCTCTCTCTCTCTCTCTCTCTCTCTCTCTCTCTCTCTCTCTCTCTCTTGTGTAAGAGATAAAAGTTTTGGTTAAGGGAAACACAAGACAAAGGTCAGAATGATAAAGGAAGTTGTTTTATTGAGTTTGAGTGTAAGTTAGACAAATATTAGAAGAGGGTAATATTACTTGTGGTATGATGGTTAGGGCAAGAGATTATATATATATATATAGTGTGGGGGGGGAGTGTGTGGTGAGGGTTGCATGATTTGTGTGAAATAAAAAATATGAGGGAGAGAGAGAGAGAGAGAGAGAGAGAGAGAGAGAGAGAGAGCAGAACAGTGGAAATTAAAAAATGGAGTGGGGTTGAGTGCGAGAAACTTCTTGAATTATATATGGGAAAGACTATCTACCTTTCTTTACTTTGTTGGTAAAAAGAAAGACAACAAAAGAAACTTGTAAGAGATTTTCTATTTCAGACAAACAGTTTTATAGTATTTATTTGTAGGTTTTCGAATGTTGTAATTTATGAACAAGCTAGCTGGCCTTATATAGAAGTTTTATATAACAAAAGGCTTTTTGAAGATTTCAGAAGTGTATCAAATTTATGCACTCACTTCTTAATAATACGAATATAATAGGAATGACATATGACACGTGTAAAACTATTATTATTATATATATCACATAAAATGGGTTTTAAATTGAGGGATGTTGAAGTTTTTCTAAAATTTCACAGTTTTTTTAATTTGTAGTGTTAGATAAAGTCAGTGCATGGATAAATCAACACGGAAAGGCTAATTAAAAGTAGTTTAAGAAAAGTTTGATGTAAATATCTTAAGAAATCTCCTAACTTTGCTCCTTAATTATCTCGATCTATATATCTTATTTAATTATGTATATAATAATATAAACACAGAATACAATTTAACGGTGTGGTGGACATATAGATCGACATACGCGTCATTCATTAATACATATCGTAGAATGTAATCTACGATAGAAATAATTCTATTTTAAAAAATTAGAGATATGTGAATTTGATCGAGAGTATTTTAAGAATATAACTAATATATACTAACATTAAATTACTTCAACTGTGACTGAAGACCAAAATAGTTTCGGAAAAGAAAAAAAAAAATTCTTGCCTAATTGTGTTAAGAAGCTGGATGCGATGTTTTGGCGCCACGTTGTCATGAGATCGTTTGGACACGTGGCGATATAGGAAATCTAGGGTTCCGAGGGTGACCATCTGGAAATAAGAAATTTTTAATTGGAGTTGGTAGTAACTTGTGTACCTTAGATTGGTTGATGTTTACTAATACTAAATTTTGTCCACATGTGAGAAAATTGGCTTAGTATGGTCTATTTGGCCGGTGGGATAATTCTTCTTTTTTTGTGGATATATTTATTTATAGAGCTAATATTATCCTTTAATAATAGTATGGTTAGATGTATATAAGCTACAAAAGTAGTTACTACTTTTATACTGAAAATAACATATTTTATTATCGTCGGTCCCTCGAATCATGCAGAATATCAATTTTCTATATATATTTTAAGGTATTTATGGATTTCGCACCATTCCTTAATTTGCCATGATTTGATCAAGTACCTAAAAAAATTACTTAAATACATGAAATTAAAATGGGAATTTAACATAAGAATCGCATGCATATTCCACAAATGGTAGGTAATATGGAAGATTTGGAATATAACATTTGACCTAGGATATGATGCTATCAGCAACAACGTGTACAACTAAAAATGTAGTTTGAACTTTGTACTAGTAAATCTTGGAATTACATAATAACGTTTGCTATACGTAGCATTAAATATATACTTAAATTGATATAAAATGCATGAATATCAACAATGTCGCAATTGAGTCTACTCATTTCACCATTTGAATGTAATTTTTGTATTTAGAAGATAGCAGCGAAACTAGCTGTGGGCGTCGATTGATGGTCGCCCATTAAATTTTTATTTTTATTACTGTATGTGTTATTGTCCGGCCCTGAGCGGGTGCAGGCTGCCCAACATCTTAGCGCTCAAATTATTTTGGGGCACCAAATTTTATTTTTGATAAAGGCCCGATCTGTTTTGTTCCTTTTTACTTTGTTTTCAATGAAGAAGGCTCGATCTTTTTTGTTTTTGTTTTTTATTTATTTAAGCAAGCCCAATTTTTTTCCTTTAATTACCCTTACCCTGTAGAAGGAAAACAATTTTCTATCTAAAACAACGACACAGATTGGTTGAATTTGAGTGAATCGCCTCAAGTGTAATCTCGGTTCCAGTATTATCTTCTATATGTATTTTCCAGTATTATCTTCTATATGTATTTTTTCAATAATTTTATATTTTTTTATGTAATAAAATAACATACATGAATGATAATGTATATTTATTCATTTATAATTCATAAATATTATATATCTTTTAATTTTATATTTTTCAAAATATAAAGAATCGTTGGTTTTCAAGTGTCGAATAATATAATAATCTTATATATATATATATATATAACGTAGTTCTTATATTTAAATCTCTCTATAGTAATTTATTTTCCTGATTGTCAATATATTAATGTATTATATGGGCACAAAAAATTTTCACACAGGGCACTCGAAGTGTTAGGGCCGGCCCTGGTTATTGTTGGCTCGTTGTTGCAGTCCCTTTGCATTGAGTGACTTTAACCCACCATTATTTTTGAATAATTTTCAATCTTGAATCCGTCACTAATAGAATGCACTTCTCATAATTATTACGAGTTTCTATGGTTATAAAAATAGAAATAAAGTAACTAATCTCTCATGAAATTCAATCATCATCTATGGAAACAAAACTGAAGCTTTCTATGATTGATTGAGTTGTCGTAACGTCTGAGACTATTTGCGTCTCGAAATTTCAAAGTTGAATCTTTTATATGTAAATACTTAGTAGTGTTTGGAATAGCTTTTATAAACAACTTTTAGTTCTTTATGTTTAAAGTTATTGTTAAGCAAAAGTTGTTAGTATTTGGAATAGTTAAAAAAGCAACTTAATTTAAAAAAAACAGTTTTGCAAACACTGTTATAAGCTGTTTTTCTATTTTTTTAGTTTCTGCTTTTAAAAATTACCCCTGACAAGCTTATGGACTTCTGCTTATTCTGACTTATTTTAAGCACAAAAAAGTAGAAGTACTTATTCCAAACATTAAAAAAATGTGTTTTTACAGTCAAAAAGTCCAAAAACAATTTATTTAATCTGTTCCAAATACTACTTAGATTATCCAAGATTCAGACAACTATTATAGTATCAAATAATTTCCTCCAACTATACTCTGATATGTTTTCATTGCAAGGGAAATTCTTGTCATCTCGAACCCTCCAACATTAAATAATTGATGATACCCTAACATCACATTCATTGCACCTATTTTCCGTGGTGAAGAATGGATAATATATAGAACACTAAGCAGATTTGGTCATACCGAATTCAAATTTCAATTAACATCTAATTTGGCCATTATTAGATTTATAGGCTGAAAATGGAAATAACTAGTAGTAAAATAATTGTCTTATTTGCTTGGTTCAATTAATATTATTTCTGAAATTGTGAAAACAAAGAAGTTTAAATATATTCAGTAGTAATTATATTTTTGTGGATTTAATGAAAATAAAGTGCAAATAAATTCAAAAGCGAATGGAGAGAGAAGAAGACAATGTCCCTTTCCATAATCTAGAAAGTGGAAAGAGAGGGCCAACTACAACCCAAAATTAGGCCACAAAATAATACAGTTGATCAAAGGAAAAAAGCAGTATTTAATAATTGAAATCAATCAGAAGCAGTATTCATTGACAAGAAGACACGTGTCGTCAGATTTAACAATCCATATATTTAATATTTTCTAAATTGCAATATTATTTGAGATGGGGTTGAATAATACTCCCTCCATCCCGCTATTTGTGGCTTACTTTCCCGAAAGGGGTGTTCCATTATTTGTGGGCACTTTCCTAATTTGGTAAAAAATTACTATCATATCTTATACTCTATTATCTTCTTTTTCCTACTTTATTACATTATTTCTCATACTTTATCATCCTTTCTCTAATACTCTCTCATTATCTTACTCATCTTCTCTTTCATACTTTATCATCTATTCTATCTCTCATACTTTATCATCTATTCTCTTAATTCCCGTGCCGAAAAGAACGTGACCACAAATAGTGGGACGCAGGGGCGGATCCAGGATTTTCGATTAGGGGGGCCGAAATTTATTGGGGATTGAGTTTTTATTGTACGGGGGTTTGGGGGCGGAGCCCCCGTAAAAAAAAATTTAACACATTTTTCTACTTAAATCTAATTATACTTATGTTTTATGGCTTATTTAAGGATTAAATTCTTCTTTAATGAATAGCTCATATATTTTTTATATATATTCAAAAAATATAGTACACAATCCTATTTTGACATCACTCTAAATTTAGTTAGAGGAAATTATGAAGAATAACAATATCTAACTGAGGAATTAATAAGTATTTAAATGATAGTTTATTTATACTTCAAATGTTCTTAATTTTATATCAATAAATATATGAAAAAAGAAAACACAAACATAGTATATTAATTGCATCAAACAGAAAACATAGTATATTAATTGCATCAAGTTATATAAGTTGACTCTACCAAACTAGGTATCCAAAACTCAAAATCTACACCTCCACTAAAATATGTGACACTTAATATACGTTTTTTAAAATTTTTCAAAGTTAGGACAACAAATTTAAAAATTTTGGGGGGGGGCAAATTCGAAAATTTAATTGGAACAAGTATAAAAATTACTAGAAATAAAAGATAACTCGTAGTATTGCACAAAAATTCGGGGGGGCGATCGCATCCACCCGCCCCCCTTGGATCCGCCCATGGCGGGACGGAGGGAGTACTATCTATTATCTAATAATCTGAAAACTACACAAAATATAAAAACAAATCTAGATTTATTAATTACGTGTGATACGTTTAACAACGTTGGTGAGATTCGAAATATTTAAATTAGCAAGTCTTTTGAGATCTTTGCGCCTAAATGATTGCACAAGCATGATTTTCTGCAAGTTTAAATTGCATGATTAAGTCTAATCATGACGTGGATAAGAGTTGATTAATGCATGAGTTGGGAATTAATGTAACATCATGATACTGTAGTTTTCCACTCTTACTCAATAACCTTATATAGTTATTAATTAATTACTCAAAAAATAATACTAAAAACAAACTTTGCAGATTTATTACATCACAAATAAAAAATAAAAAAATCATAGTTATTGGACCTCAAGCGTTTACCAATACACCAAAAGCTGGTGGTAAGGACACAACTTTTATTCCTTATTGCGTAGCAATCGGACAACGACATTCTGATTCGAACGTTGCTTTCCCGCCACGCAGGGGCGTGGTGTTAGGCATCACACAGCCCAACACCGCACAATTTTAAGGATGTTGGACATCACATATCCCAACAAGAGTTTTAATGTATACTGCTTTGGACTCTGATACATTTTTTTTCATGCTTTATCATTACAGTTACAGTTATCACATTTTTGGTGTCTCATTTTACTGTCTACTTAGAGAAGGTTACACGTATTCTTTTATAATTAAATACCCTAGTTTGAATTTTGTTAACCCTATGACTCTAATAGACATGTATTACTATTTTATTAAAACGTGCATTATGGACTTTTTCATTGAATGAAGATTTTATTGATGATGAGTTTAGCAAACTAAGTCCAATAGGCCACTTTGAGAAGGCCCAGCTGTCAAATAGCCCATTAATACACATGACTTATCAGATGGCCTATAAGAAGGCCCAATAATCAAAATAGCCCAAACATTACCATTTCAGGAAAAAAGAAAAACGACAACAAATAGGAGGGAGAGAGAGAAAGAGGGAGAGAGAGAGAAGTTGCAACTCGGTGCCGCTTGAAAGTTTACGATGGGGTGAGTTGAGATGACGCAAGATGCAGTCTGAGATTCCCCTTCTTAGACCAAGCTGCTGACACGTGCGCACCTGAAATCAACACGTGTATGGTGCTATCTACAAAGACCCGCTTTCACCATAATATTTATACCATTTGCATAAAAAAATTCTAAGCATATTTCCCGGATTTAAACTTATCCCGTAATCTAAATAAAAAATTCAAGATTAATTGTGATATATATAACGGTATATCAAAAATTAAGATTTTAGACTTATATATTAATTAAATTATACTCCTAAAAAGTATGCGATGAAATGAAATTGAATTATTTTAATGAGACTGAAAATGTAGTTTTGAGAACTCAGAGAGAGACAAGAACTTGAATTTTCATATGCAAAATATAGGAAAGTTTTCGTTAAAAATTATTAAAAGTTGTCACGATTTAAGATACAAATTATCCACTTATATCCGTAAATGTATATATATATATGATTACTTTCCTTTATAGCCTTCGCAATATTTAGCAAATAGTCTTTACAACGTTATTTCATGGTAAAAACTTGAATTAGCTGCTTAATTAATTACACTTAATTTTCTTCTACAAACGCTCTGCTAATTATGTACTGTCAGTTTCCTAAAAGAATTCCAAAATAATTATTTCGTACTAAAACATATCAATCTTTCTCTTGAAATACAATTAAACCTATACTAAATAATATTTGAAAGAATAATATTCTATGTATAATAATTTCTTTCGATCACGATTTAAATTATTAGATTAAAATACTGTTTGATAATTATATAATTAATTTAACTTTGTTTAATTTCGTCGTTAAAACAAAAAGACTACAAAATTATTGGACGAGAAAAAAGAAAAAACGAAAGGGTAGATCCTTATATGGTATTCATATATGGACCGGCGGGCTAAGCACAACCGCCGCCGCCGCCACAAAACCACCGCATGGCTTTATCCCCAAGCCAATGCCATTATACTTGTAACATTCCGACGCCACCTCCTCCACCGGCGAACCGCCGTTCACCTTATCCCCGTAATCCCCGGTGGCGGAGAACAGATCACACTCCGCCTCCTCCTCCTGGACCTCCTCCTCCGCCTCCGCCTCCGCCTCCGCAGCGTCGTCACAGTCACTACTTTTTTCCTCTACGGCGTCGTCCACGTGGACCAAATTGAGCACGAGGCGCCCATTGGACCGATCGGCGAGGAAATAATCGTGGTGCTTCACTCTCTCCTCCTTGATCACCAACCGACCGTCGGCCGTGAAATACCTCTTCATCACCCACGGTACGTCCGATTGGAGGTCCGCCGTGGTGGCCAGCCACGATATCGGCGGCGGAAACTCCCGATGCGCCGCCGACAACCTCCTCTGTCGGCGATTGAGTCCGCCGCCGCATCCGACGTCCGATTCGAGATCGGCGGAGACGCAGTCTCCGATCTCCGGAGTTCGCATGGAGATTCAATCAATCGGAAATTGGAATTCGAAATTGTGAGGGTTTTGTGTGCATGAGCGGTTGGGATAAATACAGGAGAGAAGGGGAGAGTGAGGGTGACAGCTAATCAATAAAAATCTTCGATTGGGTAAAGTTTGGATTGGAATTACGATATCTGAAATAAATAAGAGTCATTTCCGGAGCGAGTGTTTCCCCGCAGCACCAAAGCGTAGCGGCTCGGTTCTCGTCAAAAAAAAAAAAAAAAAAATTAGAGTCATTTCCACAATTACCCATTTCCACTAAAAATAACATAATATTACATATTTGTTAAAGTTGTATTCACCAAATACCCAATATTATTAAATTACTCTCACTTTTTTACTTGTGCTGATGGTGAGCCGATTTTCATCAGATGTGCACAACTTTGAGTGTCGATGGAGTGTTTAAGGAGAGCCTATGGGTACCTATGAGTGCCTATAATGCTGATAGAAACTTTAAGCTCTCCGCAACACCTATAGGCACTCCATAGACACTTCATCAGCACTCAAGGCAATACACATCTGATGAAAATCGGTTCACTATCGGCACCCGTAGGCTCACCATCGGCACTCGTTGGCACCCGTAGGCTCCCCTCAGCACTCATTGGCACAAGTGAAAAAGTGAGGGTAAATTGGTAAGCTTTTGTATTTTGTAATTATAATTATAGTGAGTAGGGATGGCAATGGACCGGATCCTCCTCGGTCCAGATTCAGATCCGAAATTTTTTACTTTGGCCCAGATCCATTGGATCTCAAAAAATGAGATTCAGACCCAGATCCATTGGATCCACAGGATCTCGGGTCTAGATCCGGATCCATAAGTTTTTTTAGTTATAATTAAAAAATTTCTAAATCAATTAAAATTTAACTAAGTTAATTAATTCTACTATCACACGATAATCTATAAGAGCATTACTATCATTAAAAAAAGTCAATCTACTCATGATATTATAAAAATATTACAATCATCTATAAAACTACGATCTTCTCTCTAAAAAAACTTTCAAATTCGTGGATAGTGGGTACTCAATCTCCTCCCTCTTTTCTATTTATTAGTTTACTGGTTAAGTATTTCAAGCTCAACAGACAATTTAATGTGATATTTTAAGTAGAATAATATAAATATAATATTTTAGATATGATAATAAAATAATATTTTAGTTATAAAAATTGGCGGATCTGGACCGGATCCGGATCTCAGATCGTAAATTCCAGATCCAGATCCGTAATTTCTAAAATTAGTCCAGATCCGATCCAAATTCAATGGGTCTAATTTTTTAAGATCCAAATCCAAAAAATGGATCCTGGATCCACGGATCCGAACCAGGTCCAAGATTCATTGCCATCTCTAATAGTGAGTGGATAGTTTTGTATTTTTTTAAAGTGAGAATGGGTATAAACATATATTTCCAAAATATAAATAAATACCACCTGGTTTTACATTTCTACATGGTAATTAACGCGTTTTGTTCGCAACTTGAAATCGAATTTCCTTAATATTCACAAAGTTGTTTAAGAGATTTTTTGATATATTTAATCCAAACATTTTGCATAAATTGTATAAACTTCTGATTTCGAAACGTTTTTACTTTACCCTTCTAAGATAAGTATCTCATTTAATTGAAATAATTACATAAATATACGAAACTGATTTTTTTTTTTAATTTGGAAAAGTACATGTTCGGTTTGTAACTTTTTATAAAAATTGATTTTATTTATTATATATTTTCAATTGTTTTATTTGGACTTCTAGTAACTTCTTTAGGCTTTTATTAATCAACTTGTACATACTCCCATTACGTGACAAACTCAAATGATGATTAAAAGTTTTGTTATATAGTAATACCAAATTAAATGAAAATTAATTGCTACATATGCATCCCATTGACCTTTTGTGCAAATGTCAATAGTCAACAGAATGCTGCAAACGTCCTAAATGAATGAATACGAATACATATTTATGTATCGCCCATTCAATCTACTCCCTTCGTCCCATTAATAATGACCTCTTAAATTTTTGGAACAAGAATTAAAAAAAATAGACTAAGTGATAAAATAAGAAAGTGGGATGATGAAAGAATGAATTACAAAGTAGGTAAGAGAAATAATAAAATATAAAAAAAATGTAATATATATATATATATATATATATATTTGTAAAAATAGTTATTTCAAATAGGATAAATAAAAAAAAAGATAATTATTAATAGAACGGAAGGAATACTATTTATTATTATCACAAATATATTGAGGGTTGTAGGAGGGTAGGTTCCAATTTGACACCTTGAAATAGCAAATATTACCCTTCTAAGATCTATTTGGAAGATTTCACATAAATTAGAGGAAGATTTTAATGGAGCTGCTTGAGAGAAGCTGCTTGACAGCTCAACATTTGACAGTTGCAATTTATTATTATTCGTTTTAATCCAATGTCGACTGCAGATTTACATTGTTTACTCCCTCCTTCCCACATAATTTATCCAATATTTCTTTTCAGATATCCCATCAAATTTGTTCAATTTCTAAAAAAAAAAGGCTCCACATCGTTAACAACTCAATTCAAATCAATACAAAAATATAAATTAATTAAATGGGTCTCACACCTTTACCTTATAAATAAATTTTAAATTATTAATTAATTTATAAGTCTCACACCTTTATCAATCTACATAAACTTTTTTTTAAATTACGGCACCAAAAAAAGTAGATGTGGCTCAACGGAGAGAGTAAAAAAAATTGAAATTTGTTAGTGAGGATATAATGTAGAGCGTCTCCCGAGGGGGATGAGAAGATGTGTTAAGAGCAGTGACAGTATCTGGAACAATTCCCAACCAATTATACAGTATAAATACGTGTATACGTATTTGTCTTTGTGTGTGCAAATAGTTATTGCATGAGATGGTGATCTACAGCTACTTACACCTACTTCCTGCTCATGCTGTCGTTGTTAATTCCCATCACTATGATTGGTCGGCTACGTATTTCCAAGTTATCCCATTAATTGCAAAGAAAAAAACTTCGTTTTCTTTGAAAAACTATTCGAAAAAAATATCTATATATACATATATATAATGGAAATTTGATTAAAAATCAAACAATATACAAATTCAAGTTGATATACAAGCAAATTTCTAAAACATTACTCTTAAAAAACTATATTCAAAGAAATAATTCAATTTTTTTTTGTATTATTGAGCCGACATCTTTATTTTAATCAAAAGTATAAAATATCTTTATTTTTCTAATGTAGAAACATATACTCCCTCCGTCCCACCCATATTGACGCGTATTCCTTTTCAGGACGTCTCACCCATCTTGACACGTTTCCAAAAAAGGAAACAATTTATCCTCCTACTTTTTCATTTCTCTCTCCTACTTTTTCATTTTTTTTATTTCTCTCTCCTACTTTTTCATTTCTCTCTCCTAATTTATCCATCTCTCATACTTTATCATCCACTTTCTTAATTCCTGTGACGAAAAGAAATGCGTCAAGATGGGTGGGAAGGAGGGAGTAATTTTTTTGAAAAAATATAATGTATTAATAATTATGCTTTAATCATCTTTACAAAAACACTTAAATATTAAGTTTTTTATAAAATATTTTACATTTACAAATATATTTTTTAAGAATTATTATTTTTAAATGCAATACTTTGAAAATTCGCTTGTTGTAGTGTTGGTTAGTGCTACAATTTTATTTCAAATCATTAAGGCTTTCTTATCAAACAACTCCATAAATTAAACATTATTCCAAAAGTGTTGAAAAACTGGTGCCTTTTATTGAATACTCATTAACTTATAGTACTTCCTAAGATTAACGTTGGAAGTAAAGAATTCAATATTCCTTTTCTTCTTACTTTTCATTCCCCCTTTTTTTTCATTCCTGTAAGTATTATCCGTATTACTTTCTGTCTATTGAGTTTGTTTTGTTTTCTTTTCGACGCGATTATAAAAATAATTAAAATTATATGAAAATAAGTTGATCCTATAAAAATAGTTGATAGTTGTGGATAAATAAATTACTATTTTAAAATAAGAGAAGATAAATAAGACAACCAAAAAGAAAATAAATCCGCCTCTTGACTAGTCTTTAGTCGACCTTAAACCCAAAAAAGAAATAATTAGTGAAATTTACCTTCTAACTAATTCAGCCTGCAAAATGGATCCAATTCCCAGATAGATTCATAGTATACTTTTATTTGGGCGTCTGAAATTCAAAGCAAAAAGAAGTTTCTCCTCTTTCGGGTAATAATAATACTACTAATGTCATCCATTTATTGCAACCCTTGAATTCAATAGCTGCCGTTTCTTCCTCACAATCTTATACTTCAAAAAACTCCCCAAAATTTGATCTTTTTCGCTCCCTTCAACTGCAGCATCAACAGATCTTTCGGATACTTACAAACAATTCCGGGTTTCGAAATAAAAGATTTCTTAAGTCTTGATCGGATTGTTTTGAGGATTTTTACAAACCGGTCAATTCTGGTCCAAAAGTCGGTGTTTTGATATTTTTCTACGTAATATTTTCAAAGCAATCTTCGAGAAGATTTGATTTATTTTTTAGTTTTGCCTTATCTCGAACTAAAGATGATGTCGGTGATTCTTGATCTGTATTTTTGGTTTGGTTGATTTTGATTAGTTGCTTTGAGAATTTGAGGCTGTGAATAGCTTTTTTTTAGGTTTATTTTGATGGCTGTGGATGAATTAGTTGAGCTCAAATTTAGGCTGGCTGATGGTAGTGATATTGGGCCAAGCACGTTTAGTTCTAGCACAACTGTGACTTCCCTCAAAGAAAAGATTATTTCACAGTGGCCCAAAGGTTATGATTTCTCAATCTATATTCAAATTCTCCTCTTGTTTTTGTGCTATTTTGTTCATCTTTTGTTGAATTGAAGTTTTGTAGATTCATGTAGAGCTGTTGCTAATTTGTTGGTGAATTTTGTTGCTGGACTCTTAATGGAAGTTTAGGGGATTTGTTCAGAAATTGTCTAGTTGTCTGTCTTTGATTAGAAGATAATATTTGAAAAGATAATACTACTTGTTTAGTTTGTGTGAATTGTTCAAGAATTGTATGTGATTTTATATATTTCAGTTTATATTCACTCCATGTTAAATGTTATTGAGGTGCCAAAGTTAATTGGATGAACTGTGAAATCTTGTTGCCTATCCCCCACTGTGTAAACAGAACGACGTAGAATCGCAATCTGCGTACTAAGATTAAAAGCAGGATATGATGAGGATATCAAAAAATTAAAAAATTAAAAAACTATGGAAGGAGGGTTAACACGCCGAAAAGGCTGTATTTTGATTCAAACTTCTATCGTTACGAGCATCGACCTTATAAATAGACATACCTGAACATCAAAAGAGGTCGATGAACGGGTCAGTTAAGCCATTCTATGTTTAGGCCTGCTATATTTTCTCTGTTTTCATTGAGTTTCGTTTGCTATTTTGTTGCTTAAGCTCATTTTCGCTGGGCTTGTGCCACGACGAACTCAAATACGCAAGGCCGAGAAATGCCTGAACCTATATTTAGGTTTACAGTAAAATCTAGATTTCTCCTTCCATACAACAATTAGTAGTTTTACGAATTCATCAATTTCCGAGATAGGACCCTTACTTACACTATGACCCCGGCATCTTATACCGTGCAGTCGACATAACTCATTTGGTTATCACATGCTTCTTTATAGTTGCTGAAGAAGGTTGGCTCTGTTGGTTATACTTTATGAATTCTAGTTATCTTCAATCAGAATGAAACATCTGTACTTCAAAATCTTTTCTTAAATGGGAGGCAAAGCAATTGCTTTGAATCGCGGTATTTCCTGATTATACCTAGAGAGCATATTTTAGAAATGTGAACGTACATTTCTCAAGGATATCAGAAGGTTAGTTCTCGGCTCTTGCTGCTCCTATAAAGCTACGCCGTCCCATTTTCGTAATTGCACTTATTGTTCCTATTAAAATGGAGGTTAAGTCATACTAACAATTCTTGATTTGGTAGGATAAGCTCAAAAAATGACTTCAAATTTGTAGAACAGCATTCCTATCCACTGAATGATACGCCATTGCTTTGTATCGTAGAATCATAGAATGATTTCTGGATGCTATACATATTTCTGTAGAATTGATTCCGCCAATAATGTTGTTCTGTATGTGTGTGCTTGTATTGCAGACAAAGAAAATGGACCTAAATCCATAAATGATTTAAAGCTCATTAATGCTGGAAAGATACTCGAAAATAACAGAACACTGGCTGAATCACGAACCCCTCTCAGTGAAGTTCCGGGAGGTGCCATAACAATGCTTGTCGTTGTCCGTCCTCTTCCGGACAAACATAGTGGTAATACTTTGTCTTATCATCATTTACGGCATGCTTTATGTGTAGAATGGCGATAAATCTTGTTTAGTGTACTAGTTTGTTATGCTAACCTACTTGTTTATGTCGTGTTGACTGCCGGGAAACAAATGTGTAAAAAACGTATACTATTACATGAGTCTAAAATACAGCTAAGGATCTTCTATCCCATAATTGGAGTCTTACTATATGTCCCACTAGTCGGGTGGTGCCATGTGTATTTGTTGGAAATTACGTATCAATATCAATTAAAGATAGGCTTACTTAAAATAAAATACACATGTCACCACCTGATTGGTGGGATATGTAGTAAGACTCCAATTATGGGATAGAAGATTATCACCCCGATAAAATAGACCCTCACATAGTCATAATTATTCTTATTAATACAAAGTCCTTTTGCTGTACGTCCTCAACCGGGATTATCTATCTGTATCGATTTTCATGCCTTTCGAACTTATCTGCTGTTCTTCATCAATGAGTTGATTAAATTAAGCATTGCTTCTTTGCTTAGATTCTTTAATTATTCATCCTACAGAGTTAAAGCTTGTCCCATACTCTATTGTCTCAGATAAACAGCTCGACGACTCCAAGAAAAAGGTCGGATGCGCGTGCTCGATCCTATAAGCTACTCGAGATAATCGGGCTTCGTGAAGGTGGGTTGGTCACATCTCAGGTGAACTGGTTTTGTTGCCTTTCATAGTGTTGAGTACCCAAAGTTGTAAAACCCAAATCCGGAAATGGGGTAAAAAGAATTTGAAAGACTGGTGAAGATTGTATTTGTCACTGAGTTGAACTGTTTATAGAAAAGAATGTTTTGCTTGTAATTAGTCATAGTATCAACTAAGGTTACCTACCATATGTTAAATTTTTTACACAATTCCAACATAGTAGTAAATGGTTATATTTTCAATTCTGTCCCATTATTCTTGTCTTAGTTGTGTTCGGCGTGGAGTTTAAAGTGGGTGGAGGTGTGTGAAAGAGAGTGGAAAGTGTGTTAAAGTAGTTGGTCCACTGTTTTAGATTAGCTGTGGTACATACGTTATTTTTCTTTTCGGTACAAAGGCTTTATAATGGGACTGCCAAAAAATAAAACTAAGGCAAGTACATCGGGACGTAGAGAGTATATATTACTAGAGATGTCAAAGTAAGCAATAGATCTTGGACCCTGTCCGGATCCGTGATTCAGATCTATTTTTCCGATTTGGATCTTAAAAAATTGGACCCATTGGATCCGGATCGGATTTGGATTAATTTTAGAAATTACGGATCCGGATTTTACGATTCGAGATCCGGATCCGGTCCAGATCCGCCAATTTTTATAATTAAAATATTATTTTATTATCATATCTAAAATATTATATTTATATTATTCTACCTAAAATATCACATTACATTATTTTTTGAGCTTGAAATACTTAACTAGTAATCTAATAAATAAAAAAGAGGGAGGAGATTGAGTACCCACTGTCCACGAATTTGGAAGTTTTTTTAGAGAGAAGATCATAGTTTTATAGATGATTGTAATATTTTTATAATATCATGAGTAGTTTGACTTTTTTTAATGATAGTAATGTTCTTATAGATTATCGTGTTATCGTAGAATTAATTAACTTAGTTAAATTTTAATTGATTTAGAATTTTTTTAATTTTAGCTAAAAAAACTTATGGATTCGAGTCCTGGCACTGAGACCTGTGGATCCAATGGATCCAGGGTCCGATCTCATTTTTTGAGATCCAATAGATCTGGACCGGATTTAGACCAAAGTAAAAAATTTTGAATTTAGATCTGGACCGAGGAGGATCCGGTCCAAATTCGGTCCATTGCCATCCCTAAGTAAGCTCAATCAGTCCATCGAGTTATTGTATCGGGTCCTTTAGGCCCATATTTTTAAATTTAAAACTTTTGAGGTCAAACTTATCTTTACTATAGGTAGGCCAGGCTATTTCAGCCAATTTGACAGGTTAGTTTGGTTTGTTGCCTCTACCTAAGAAAAAAATTGTACTCTCTTCGTTTCATTCATAATAGTTAATTGACTTTTCGGCATGCGAATTAAGAAAATAGAGTAAGTGATAAAGTAAGAGAGAGAAGATGAGTGAGATGGTGAGAGAGTGAATGATAAAATAAGTGAGAAAAATAATAAAATATAAAAGAATATAATATATATTTTTTTTAAATGAATTATTTCAAATGGGATAAAACGGAAAAAAAAGACCATTATCAATAGGACAATAGGACGGAGGCAATAGTTTGAACTTTGAAGGATTATTTGCTTTACTTGGTGGCATATCCAATGTCAGAATTACTTTATCCACAAATATAAGAAGTGAAGAAATCATTTTGCCGTTTTAGTGGGTTTGTTGATTAAATGTTGCAGGTTTTACCAACCCCATTTTCTCAAATTTTATTTTCTTTTAATCGCAAATATGTAGTATTAAATCGTATTATAATTGCAACGATCTAAAACCTTGTACAGTTGGTATATATTATTTGCATTAAAATAAAATTAAAATTTTTAATAATCACTAGTTGTTAAAGAAATGTTACGAATAAAAGTTAAATTTCATTTGAAAACAGAAATAATTGGGTTGTGACGGAGCATTAAAAGAGTCTAAATATGTCAATTCCTTAAAAAGGTGTTTAACGGAAGATGGACCACGTCAGCTAAGATAAAATACATATTCAGGCACAACAATGATGAAAATGAAGGTGACAATAAATCACACTACCATGATTTGATTTTAACGTCTCCAATTGCAAATAACGTACTTCTTCCATTATATAGATTTTGTTCCATTTTTCTAATTAGGGTGTTTCTTAGATTTTGTCCCGTTTTCTAAAATAGCAAGGTTTTACAATTATGAGTAACACACAATTTGAGGGATACATCACTTTACACACAATTAATAACTCTTCTTAATAACCGTTTAAAAGAAATGAGACAAAATCTATTAAGACAAATGGAGTACTGAAAATCGTTGACTTCAGATATCACTAATGTTTTTATATCGAACTTGTATTAGTATATTAGTATATGATTAGTCTAATATAATTAAGTATTTCTTAATATGGTTTATAGATTACTCCCTCCGTCCCACCCAAAGTAGAGATGGCAATGGATCTTGGACCGGTCCAGATCCGTAGATCCAGATCCATCTTTCTCGGATCTCGGTCTTAAAGAATTGGACCCATGGATCCTGGATCGGATATGGATTAACTTTAGAAATTATGGATCTGGACTTTACGATCTGAGATCCGAATCCGATCCAGATCCGCCAATTTTTATAAATAAAATATTATTTTATTATCATATCTAAAATATTATATTTATATTATTCTACTTAAAATATTACATTATATTATTTGTTGAGCTTGAAATACTTAACTAGTAATCTAATAAATAAAAAGGAGGGATGAGATTGAGTACCCACTATCTACGAATTTGGAAGTTTTTTTAGAGAAAAGATCGTAGTTTTATAGATGATTGTAATATTTTTATAATATCATGAATAGTTTGACTTTTTTTAATGATAATAATGCTCTTATAGATTATCGTGTTATCGTAGAATTAATTAATTTAGTTAAATTTTAATTGATTTATAATTTTTTTAATTTTAGTTAAAAAAACTTATGGATCCGGGTCTAGACCCGAGACCCTGTGGATCCAATGGATCTGGGTCTGGATCTCATTTTTTGAGATCCAATGGATTTGGACCGGATATGGACCAAAGTAAAAAATCTCGGATCTGGATTTGGACCGAGGAGGATCCGGTTCAAATCCGGTCCATTGCCATCCCTAACCCTAATTATTCGAGATTCCTTTTCCGGTTTGTCCCACTTCAATTGTTCCACTTTCTTTTTTAAGTAAACTAATACTCTATATAGATTAGCGGATCCCACCACTTTATTACTCCTCTAAACACAACCACCAACTTTCTTCATTTCGTGCTGGAAAAAAAAAGACAATTGAAATGAGACGGAGGGAGTATTATATAGAATTGAATTTACCTGCAATTTAAATAGTGGTCGCAAATTAAGGTTAAGAATTGTTCGACATCGTGGTAGGTAGAGAGTGATATGGCTTTTGTGTTTCTTGTATTTGGGACCAGAACCCTCCATTAATTAAACAAAACCTTGTTATAGTCAAACAAACTAAATCACCAACCCTTTTCTTTACGAACCCTTCAAAGCGATCGTGTCTAGAGATGGATCCAGAGGGGAATTGAATTTTGGAAACTGTTTTAAACTAACCATTTTAAACTAATCATAAATTATGCCACATTACGTAACCGTCTTGATGGATTTTAAATCCATGATAACCACGCATCTGACACCTTAAATGATAGGTCATCCAAAAAAAACGACAACACAATTTTTTAAGAAGAATAGTTATATATGTGCAGTATTATACCTCGTCATTATTTGTCCCATTGAAAGTGTAATTAAGATATGAGGAAGTGTAAAGTTGTGGTTAAAAGTATAAAGGGTGGACACTTACTTATGATTGATGTCATCTTTATTTCTTTATTTGGTATGTACATAAATAATGAACAACCAAAAAAGAGTGGACATTAATAATGGATGGAGGGAGTATAAAGTTATGCATCCCTCCAAAAAATTATTTATAATAATTTATCCAAAAAAAAAAGATAGTCTGAAAAGAAGTAGTTCTTGATTATTTCAATGTGATGAAAGAAGTATACCACTACTAACATTTGGTTAGTTTGAATGTATACTCCATTTAACACAAATAGGAACTTACTAGTCTCATTACAACAACAAATTTTCACATGATACATCAAGACAAAAGTTTACACACCTTATATAACATGCATCATCAAGCTTATAATTGCCTTGAATCTCAAGAGAGAATAGAAGACAGTTTGTATACATCTCTATCATAGGAGTTGGTGGTGCCATCGACACAGTCTTGACTATTAAACCTAACAAAAATATTAATCAATTTAGGAATAAAAATATTCTTAACAAAATTAACGTAGTTAAATCTCTTTAAAATAATAATATTAAGTTTGAGAAAAATATTCATTTAATGAAATTATTATTTTATCGAATATGATTTTAATTTATTAATCCAATATGAGACCGGAAGAAATTATTATATAATCGAGATTATTACTCTATCAAACATTATTTTAAAGAGGTTAACTCTATATATATCTATATCTATATATGTACACAACATACACAAACTACCCAAACACAAAATCTTGCTCGAAACAAATGAAAGCTTTGACAAAGCTTTCCTCTTTCTCCGGTCAATTCCTCACCGCTTTCTTCCTCCATCTCCTACCGGAACTCCTCCGGTTAATTGTCTTATCCATTTTCATCATGTGGAAGCACTGCAAGAACATAAACTCGAGCTACAAATACACATCAACGATCAACAAGAAAAGCTCGGCTTTCCCTTATAACAAAACAACTAGGCCGGGTTTGAACGTAGACTGCAGCATATGCTTGTCCGAATTTGCGGAAGGAGACGAAGCGAATCAGCTGGTGGACTGCGGCCACGTGTTCCACCGCCGTTGCTTGGAGAGATGGCTCCGGTGCTACCTTGCCACGTGCCCGCTGTGCCGGAGCGTGGTGGTGCCGGAGACGGTGGTGAGAGAGTATCATCGGAGGATGACTGATCGAGAGAATGACCGAATTGAGAAAGAGGTGGCGCTCATCTTGTTGAAGGTCTTGCATGGTGGGAGCTGCCGGCCGGCCCATCATGGGTTCTTCTAGTTCTAGATTTTGTTCATGATTTTTATTGGATTTTAAGATAGTAGTAATAAATAATAGTATTGCAAAAGAATGTTTAGTTGCATGGTTGCTTTCTTTGCATCAAATAGTTTGTTATTGTCACAATTTTTAATTATTAGCATGTATAAATATTAATTAGTATACGTAAATTTGTGATATTAAGGCGTTAGCATTCATGATACGAAAATGAAATCGAGTAAAAATCAATTTAGGTCATGGAGTGTAGCTTGTTTTCAATTTTAATCATCATTTGTGATGAATCTTATTTTTGGTTTTGTAACTTGAAGAATTATTCGTTTTGGTCTTCTGTTAGAGCGTGTTTTATGTAGTTATTTTCTATCCTTCCATAGAGACTTGAGAAGTGCATATTGCGGGGAAACAAATACGAACAATTTTAAGTCTCCCTGTCACATTAAGGGTGGTTTAACTCTTCTGTTTGGTTTGGCGGAATTATTGCAGGAGCGAGGTTTCTGCACTTGCGCACCAAAAGTAAGCGAGCATGCGGTTCCTCGTTAAACAAAAAAAAATACGAACAATTTTAAAAGTTACACCAAAATCTAAAACATGCAAGATTAATAACTAAAATTGATAACATAACGAGATTTTGTATTCGGCCCAAAGTGAGCGTACGGGCCGGGCCGTTCCCATCTGAGAAGGGCAAAACAGTCAATTCCGTTCTCGAACTGCCAACTAATTTTGGAGCGAAACCATCCATATAAAATAAATGGAATATAAAAAATCAGATGCAACGGTGACGAACTCAAACTGAGGAAGAAATTCAAATATCAATGACAAACCAATACGCCATTATTATTTCTCAAATCAAGTCTCTTCCTTCGTCGATTGGTTTCTGGAACTTGGTGGAAAATCGTATAAACGACGAAATCAGCTCCGTCAGCTGGAGGCGATGGGAAGTTTGAGGGCGGTTTGTAGGCCCCACACCGTGTTCTCTTACGTGGCGTGTTGCTACAGGTCGATGGGTAGGGCTTTGTCGATTGAGAAGTATTATTGTAGCTTGGGACGTCCACCGCCGTCTCCGCCGCGAATTTTCGCGGTTTGGTTCGATGGATTGGGGGAACAGAGACGGCGTGAGACGCGGGTGAGGGAGAATCGGCAGAGGAGAATGGTTGCTACGAAGGCTTCTGATTGGACTGAATCGAAATCTCCTTATGAAACACTTGGTATATCTTCTTATCTTATTTCGTTGAGAATTGTTTTCCTAAAGCAGTTTTTATTTTTGGAATAGTATTGAGTAGAAATTATTCAAAGATTTTTTAGTTATGTGTTTGCATATGATGCTTTTTCAAATATGGTCTGGGTTAACATGATGAGTCTTAGTTCTTCAACAACTTTTTGGAAATAACTATTTATTTGGGAAGTTCATTTGAAATTGAAGAGATCAATCATGATGAGGAGCTGTAGTTCATATGCAACTTAGCTTTGATTGTTTAAGTATCTTGTTTCATTGATAAGTCCACCACACTGGTATAGCTTCTTTGTTTCTCTATATTGTTTGTTCGCGCAAGTTTAATGCTTATTATGTGTTGTTGTAGTTCTGTGGCTTGATTAGTCTACAATAACATCCGCAACTTCTCACTTGCAGAATTGGAAAAGGATGCAGATGAAGAGCAGATAAAGGTAGCCTATAGACGCTTGGCTAAGTTCTATCATCCTGATGGTTTGTCCCCTAATCTTCGAGGGTTTATTTCTATTACTACTTCTTTCTCTGTTCTTGTTTATTGAATTGTTAAGACATTGGAAGTTTTATTTTATATTTAGTTAAGAAATTATATCTGTTTTCTTAGATATAAAGGTGTGGATGGGCTAAGATCTTACTGGTATTCTGTCTTTTTGCCAATCAATACACGGATTAATGTGTGGACCAGTAAAACAATGTTTGATAAGATTGCTGATGATGATTCAATTTGTTTACAAGATCTCTATAACTGATAACTTTCTTCAAAAGATACAAACAGTATAACAACTGTGGGATGTACAAGGCTCGTGTAATTTATTTGTTCGCTATTCAATAAGTATTTTTTTCTTTTTCAGAGTGATATACTTTTATGATTTGCTATGTTATAGATAAAACTTTTGAATGATCTGGTTTATATATAGTTCTACCAAATATGAAGTGAAGAATTCTGCTTCACTATGAAGTTTTTTGCATAATTCAATGATGAGAATCAGACTATCAGGGA
This sequence comes from Lavandula angustifolia, assembly GCA_028984105.1. Classification (NCBI taxonomy): domain Eukaryota; kingdom Viridiplantae; phylum Streptophyta; class Magnoliopsida; order Lamiales; family Lamiaceae; genus Lavandula; species Lavandula angustifolia. The sequence goes on along the minus strand of CM054810.1, from coordinate 30,923,651 downwards.
AAAAAGTCGTAAAGAAATCTGATTCTTTAACAGGTTCAACAGTGAAGTAAATTTTGGATAGCAGGTTCACTTTTGAAGGAAAACAAATGAGCAGCTTTGTATTTTGCCTCCTGCCCTCCCAAAAAATAGTCCTTATTTGTCTTATCCAGTTGTTCCTGAAATGCTAAGCATACAGCTCCTCAAACGATCTGGTCAAGATAACCTTATAGTTTAATGACCTTTACTAATATGCTTGTGTTTTTATCTGTCTAGTTTATAATGGGAGAGGTAGCTTAGGTGAAGATGAAACAGCAGAGACCCGGTTTATAAAGATTCAGGCTGCATATGAGCTTCTTATGGACGAGGAGAAACGGATGCAATATGACAAGGACAATCGTGTGAATCCAATGAAGGTAACATTTGCTTCCATTCTACCGTTTGACTTATTCTTCTAGCTCTTGTGTCGTGTAATGGAGATAGATCTGTGAAATGCCAAAACTCCCTAATTCTCTACATTAGCAGCTTTGAAAGGCAAATGCCTAATCCCAAATTCCCAATGCTTTGTTTCAAGATATGTATGCTGCTTAATAAAGCACAAGAATATTTAGACGGTGACAGTTTATCATAAATTCTTTAATATGATTGAATCATGTTACCAGAAGTTGTTGCTATGGTGACTGCTAATCAATATAAATGAGGATATATATATAACAAGATTTTATGGTACTAATTTACTCATTTGAACTACCTATTTTCATTACCCAATGACTAGAAACAGTGGCTACCAACAAGGTACCACCTCCTTAGATAAGACATGTTGCCCTTATTACACTCCGTATTTGTTTATAACCACTTCATATTAGCCAATGTGGTGTAGAATTAGGAATTATGCATTTTGTTATGACTAGTCAAGTTCTTATTAGCTCATGATTTTTGTTTCACCTTTTCTTTTCCTTTTCCATTCGTCTTAGTGTGCAATCTACTCTGAATTTTCTTAGGCATCCCAAGCATGGATGGAGTGGATTATAAAGAAGCGAAAAGCATTTGACCAAAGAGGTGATATGGCAATTGCCGCTTGGGCTGAACAACAACAACGTGAATTGAGTCTCCGTGCACGTCGTCTTGCTCGTTCAAAGGTAGTACTTCTTGAATGAGCAATATGTTCATTGTAGGTAGGATGTTACATGCTGATTCAGTTTCAAATAAACGTGCGTTTATTTGTTTGCATATTCAGATTGATCCGGAAGAAGAAAGGAAGATACTGGTGAAAGTGAAGAAGGAATCCATAGAGCACTTCAACAGCACTTTAAAACGACACACACTCATCCTAAAAAAGAGGGGACTAGACCGGAGAAAAGCCGAAGAAGAAAAGCAAAGGATCATAGGGCAGCTTCTAGCAGCCGAGGGCCTTGAACTCGACGATGAAGAAGATAAGTAGTCTCTCTCATGCTGCTTGTTCCTTTACTTTTACTTAGATGTATACTTATTCACAATTCATATCTACAAAACATAATTGTGTATCCCAACTCCACTTTAAATTAGTTGTGCTTAAGTTTTAAAAACAAAGGTGCATAGAACCAAAACTGATTTTTTTTTTTTGCTGGAATTTACATCTCTAATTAACTCAAAACTTGCTAATGGTGAACTCTGTTACACATAACTGGTACTACAAAAACTGCTAAGGCTAATCCCAGTAGAAAGAGAGATGAAATGGTTGAATGCAGATAGAAGAATGTCAGTTAGAGGGGACATGGTAGTATCTTCCTCTGCACATGCAGCGGTAGACTACGGGGCACGACTCGACGGCACACTTGTTGTAGCTAACCATCACTCTCCGGCAAGGGCTGCACGGACCGCAAGCATGCGAGCAGTCCGGTAGGCTCGACCCGGTCGGATACAGCTCCATCCCCAACTCACCCTCCTGCCCACCACCACACCATTAGATGAAAGTGAGAGTAAGTTTATTACTGTAGGGAGTATGGACAAAGTATACCTGGCCTTGTTCTCCCTTGTAGCTGGTGACTCTAATCTGGTGAGTAACTGCAGATTAAACCAACATTAGCAATCTTTTAATAAGGATGAATATAGAAAGAGAGAAATTACGGTCTACATCATAAAACTGTCAAACGTGCGACATTAGGAGAGGGAAATGAGGGAGTTACAGTGAGAGGATCTCAGAGCTTGACCAGTGGAGAGTAACAAGAAAAGAATTGAAATGATTGATAGTTTATCATAAGTTGTGCTCATTTCCATTTGATTTTGTGGGATTTGAGAATGGAGGTATTCAAAAGGAAGCAGATTTCTTTCTTTTTTGGCTGGAGAATGGAGAATGAATTTATATAAGGCATAGTTGGCTTTGACTATTTAATGTTGGAAGGAGGTACGATCTGATGACTTCACATGAAGCATGCTCCTTTTTCAAAGAATGGGTTTTTTGAAAGTCACGAGTTTCGTCCAGTCTTATGAAATGGTCTTAAAATTAATGGATGGCCTTTAGGTTATAATTTATGCAAATCCATCACTACAAAAATACTCGTCGACATGACGAGCGTCGGTATTGTATTACCGACTAATTCGACAATGGTAGGGAACGGACGGACGGTGACTGTGCGGCGAAGGCACGATGGCGGGGTCGAAAGTGATTGAGGCGGCCTATGTGTACCAGAGTCATGTACTCTTTCCGTTTCATTGAGTTTGACTTACTTGGCGCGGGTATTAATGTAAGGTGGGTTATGTTAGTAAAGGTGTGAGTCCGCGGTTAAATAAGATGAGATTTAGGACAAATTTTTGGGACATTGTAGTGCAAAATCCAATTTGAAATATATTTAGATGCATTAATTGTGAAACGGGAGATGAGGAACTTCACGTGGATATGGAATTAAATGAGTTAATTAATTTCTGTTCTTCCTCGATTCATTTTGATAGTGATGGGAAGAATATGAATATACAATCATACGGCTAATTGAATATCGCCGAGATCAAGCTCGGCGGCGATCTCCTCCAGCTGTTTCTTCACGCTCATATCGATCAGTTTCGAGCCAGAGTTTCCGTACCGGATCGTGAACCCCGCCACCAGCGACTCGTCGATCACCGTCTTGACCCTCACATTCCTCGCCCCGCTCAGCTTCTGCACGCGCTTCGCGATCTCCGCCAGATGCTGCGCCTCCAATTCCACCACCGACGTCACCGGCGCCACCTGCGTGTCGGTGAGCTGGTTGTAGATCGCCTCGAATTCCTTCACGATCTCCTCGATCAGATCGACCGCTTCATATCCACCAGGATGTTGAGGAAATCCGCCACGTGCGGCTGCAAATTCAGCAACTTCGTGATCTCGTCCACCAATTCACGCTTCTTCTCGTCGCCGACGGTAGGGTTCGTGAAGTATTTCAGCACCGCCTCCTCGGAGAAGACCTCATCGACGAGCTTCTCCACGTCCGCCGCGGTTCCGGCGAGAGTTCCGTTGGATTTCGCCACGTCGGCGATCGCCGTGGCGTAGCTTCCGGCTGCGGTGTCCGCCATCCTCGCGCCGCCGCGGCGGCGGCCGAGGGGTTTGACGGTGATTCTGCGGAGCCTGAGCGATGAGGAGACCGAGAGCTTGATTGTTTGACTGGCTCCTACTTCTGCCGACGGCGGCGAACTTGATCGGAATGCCAATGCAGTCTGCTGCAGGGCGGCAGCCATTCTAGCAGCAGCAGGAAGTAATTGCGCAGAGAGAGGAATTTGAAAATATGTGGAATTAAAAGGGATTTTAGCACGGAAATGAACGTACAGAATTTAAAAAGAGGAAGAGACGGACGGCGGATTACCGGAGTTATTATCTAGTGATTGTGGAGAAGATACCTATTATCCGAAGCAGGGGATAAAAGTGGATAGCTTGCATTTGATGAGTGGCAATGGATTATGATGGGCCCGCTTGGACTAATTTCTTCACAATCTTACAATTATGGGCCCATCAGGCGGCCCATTGTTTAGTTTTGAAACAGTTGTCAAGAAAGTTGTTTGTGTGTTTAAAGTCTGCTAGATTATACTCTCTCCGTCACATTAATAATGTTTTGTATTTCCAAAATTTGTGTTTCATTAGTAATGTTTTGTTTCTAAAAATGGTAAAGAATTTGTAGTCACAAATTAATAACTTAAAAGTCAAACAATATACACTACACAATATATTTTTCTTGATATTCGTACTCAAAAGAAATAAGACACTAATAATGGGACGACACTAATTATACGTTGTTCAATTGCTTCCTCCCCGACGGATCTAATTATTATTTTCTTGCACAAGCTAGATTCATATCGAATTAATGGTGATGAACTTATTTACACCTAGATGTAATGCACCATCATGAAATAATCACAAAGGAACAAAAGAGGCAGGTGTTTACATGCATAAAATCATATAGTTTTGGAGAGAGAGAGAAGGAGAGAGAGATAGGAACACAGTTGTAATGTTCAAAGAGATAAGCCAGATTCCTCATCCTCTTCAAGGGATGAAACATACACGAAATAGAATGTCCAGATCAAACCAAACACAGCAAACAGAATCCACCCCAGAAGGTTGTTGCTCAGTCCGAATGGCAGCCCGGTTCCCTCTGTGCTCATTCTATCATCCACCAGCGCCATCACCGCCGGGCTTGAAACCGCCGCCGCCAGAGCCGCCGCCATCATCGAACTCCCCATTCCGACCTTCGCCTCATTCTCTTGTGCCTTTCCCTCCAAGGAGCATCGCACTCTTCCCATCTTTGAAATTGATGGCAAACCTAAATTTTATTTGCAACCAAGAAATTAAATTAATGCAAGAGTTCTATTATCCGTTGACTAAAATGAATTGGAGTTTGGTCAGAGAGTTTCAAGATTAAGAATCGGCATGAATTTCACGAACGGTGTTTAGATTAATCTATCAAAATCATATCCAATTTCTTAAATATCTATTAATCTGATGGGTTTTAAAATAAGATTATTCTAAATTCTAGGTGAATGATTCCGTTCCCGGAGAACCAAACGGGGATATGAATCATAGATAAATACTCCTCCGTTCCACTCTCGATTTCTTATATGAGACGTTCATTATAAGTGGCCCTTCCCCCCCCCCCCCCCCCCCCCCCCCCCCCCCAAAAAAAAGTAATAAAACTTAACCATCAAAAAGTCAAATAATCCACTTATAATGGAACGAAGGTAGACATGATTTCAGATTATAAATTACTTCAAATCCGTTGTATAAAAGAGTCATCAAGTTATTAATACAACCGGAAATTCATAACTCATATATAAATCGGGATGGGGAGCAAGAGAGGTGGATCTTACCAAGAACCGCGGCGGGGCGGGCGGCGGAGGCCTTCTGTACGAGGGCGGCGCGTGCAACTGACGGGGTAGAGGTGCAAGCAGTAATGGTGGCCATTTTAGTCGACTAGTTTGAAACTGATAAACTCTATGTGCAAACACCTCAATCAAATTAAGTCAGTAGAATAATACAACAATCTAATCTCTCTCTCTATATAAGAGAGAGAATAACCAACCACACACCTCGGATTAGGCAAGTGTCTTACAATCTATGACAATCCAACCACGTTCCTCCGCGTGGCACACTATCCATTGTCAGCCAATGGCTTTTCATCCACCCCAAAAGAGGAAAATAAAGATGGGAATAAAATGTAACAAAAGATGCGCATATAATACCACAAATGTCCTAATTAATGAAGACACCAAATAATAAGGAAAATATATAGTGAAACATTACGCCATAGATCATTCAGCTTCAGTATAGTAGCTCCTACATGAGTTGTATATACAGAACATCTGGGAAGAAGAATCATCTCACCCGCATCGAAGAAACTCGCCCCCTTATAATCTTGATTCCGCGTAAAATCTTGAGGAAAGAAGTCGAGATTTACATGTAAAAAGGTGTTTTACGGAATTGGAAAACACGAGTTTTATACTCCCTCCGTTCACTCATCTTGACGTATTTCTTTTCGGCACGGGAATTAAGAAAGTGGGTGATAAAGTATGAGAGAGGGATAAAGTAGGATAGATAAATGAAAAAGTAGGAGAGAGAAATGAAAAAAAAAATAAAAAAGTAGGAGAGAGAAATGAAAAAATAGGAGGATAAATTATTTCTTTTTTTGGAAACGCGTCAAGATGGGTGGGACGTCCCGAAAAGGAATACGCGTCAAGATGGGTGGGACGGAGGGAGTACTAGATTTAAGAAAGATAACAAAATTACAAAATACGAAACTAATACAAAATAATAAATTTACATAAAATTATCCAATAATTAAAGCAAAATTATCTCTGGAGCCTCCATTGCACGAGAATAAATTCCGAAACAAACTCGATAATTTTAGCTTGCTCAACCCGAAACACTTCACGTTTTAATTTAATATGTAAAAATAAAAAAATAGAATATTATGGAATATTCTTTTTTTTTCCTTAAAATATGTTAGAATGATTGTTTTTACCGTAAAATAAGAATAAATCTCCTGTAAAGTATGGAAAATCCTAGGAGATTTTGATTGGTATGGACGTGTGGTCATTGCAATCACATAGAACTAGAGCAACTGTTAACCCTGTTATACATGGCGTTGTGATTTTGCCATGTTTAGAATAAAAATTGAGACATTAGGATCGTAGACTATAATTAAGATGCGACTAAGACCTAAAAGGCGTTCCTTCAAGCTATGAAATTAACAACTTTGGCTATTGTGGGTAAATCATGCGTGAGAAACAAACACGTCGAAGAAGATGGTTGCTCAGCATCTCGCGCCTTTGCTCCATCTTTGGGTAAGTTGCTTCCCACTTCACCACGAAAATTGTAAACCTCATTCTTTGAATACAGATCAAACTGTCGCTGCGTAGAACTACCGGGATAGTAACTTTACTCACCGCCCAAATAATGTACTTCAAATTTTCATAGTTTAGCATTGCATGGGGGCACAAGATTCACTACAAGATTCTGCCGAATTCCCGACGGAAAAATCCGTCGGGAAAATATAAATATCCGTCGGCAAATTACATTACCGACGGATTTCCCGACGGAAACATTCCGTCTGGTCCTGGGCGTCGGTAAAAATTTGCCGACGGAATTTAGTGTCCGTCGGTATTTGCCGACGGAATTGCCGATGGAATTTTCGTCGAGAATGGCACGTCGTCAAAAACGTCGGCGTCCCTTTGCCGACAGAATGCCGACGGAAACAATCCGTCGATATTCCCGACGGAAACCATTCCGTCGACAGTTTATAGTAATTGAGGACAAAATGTTTTTAGAAAATCCGTCGGTAAATCCGTCGGGAATTTATAATTTTTACTTATTTATTTATTTATTCCGTTGGTAAATCCGTCGGGAATTTATAATTTTTTACTTATTTATTTATTTATTCCGTCGGTAAATCCATAGACAAATTTCAGAAATTTCTTCATCCAGTACCTCTATTTTTCCATTTTCCTAAACCTGTAATACAATGCCAATTAAACACCAATTCCAAACAATCAACTACTTGAAAACACCAATTAAAATATGAAGAACAATATTTAAATACTAATACTTTGTTTTCAGTTACGATCCAACAACTACGTCTAAGTGTATTTTCAAACACCAACATAAACACAAATTTAAGTGATCATGAACAAGAAGTGGAGTTGTCATCTTGTTGATTGCTTCTTCGCCCGTCGAGTTAGCACTCGCCGAATTAAGAGAGCTTGGTCTTGCGAGTTTGCTTTTGAAAAGCCTCCTCGATCGCCGTCGATCAACCTCTATAGCATCTATCCGTTGTTGTAGCTCCGTTTAGGCGTTGACGCAATTCGGCTTTCTCATTAACTAACTCGCGACGCAACTCATCTATCTCATTGAGCAAGTACATCTCGAGACAAATTACCTATCATATTCAAAGAAAAAAAAAATATTAATTAGAAGTTAAATTTGTGCAACATTAATTTTTACGAAACTATTTTTAAGACATGTATATAACTAACCCCTAAGACCACCATCCGACGAAGAACATTGGCTAAGCACGGTCTGGCGAGGTTCCCGTGCCGAACATCCTTTTCTTAGTGTCAAGTCCACCGCCACATACATCCACATATATCTCGGTTCATGTTCGCATCCGTCCCTTTCTCGGCAGAATTTCTTTGACTCGTTCCTAATTGAACATCCAATTAAATATTTCATTAATTATGGAAAGATATTTAAATAGTATTAACATTATATAAATGAAATATCAAATTACGAGCTTCCTGAGTCAAATATTGCCCATCACTACTCGAGTGAATGCTCTGAGTAACTTCATACAAGACCTCTGCTTTCGAGCATCCCCTTTCACGAGACTAATCAAAACAAGTTGTTACTTTGGTATTAAACATAATAATATTTTAAAATTTTATATTAGCAAACTAACCAATCTCTGCGCGCGATCGAGAGAGAATCTAGAACCAGCTCTATGTTTACTAATTCCGGTACCGGGTCCATCTGGCTCTGACAACCTGCACTTCCTAGCAGTCTCGGATTTTTTCATTGTCTTCGGATCACCCCAATGAGCGCGCAAATTATTGTACCATTCATCATCATCCATGCTCGGCTTCTCCTCCCTTGCCATATAATCTATTTACACAAAAAATGTTTAGTAACTTTAAATATAGAAAATTAGTTGAACACATAGATTTGAAAGTTTAAGAAAAATCACCTAGCTTCAGATAGTAGATAAACTCGCGATATCTTGACTTTGCAGTTTGTTCCCACTGCGTCCTCACATCCTCTCCCATTCACGGGGCCACTCAAAATGTTTCTATACATAGTATATATTAAAAGTTAAATGTGGAAATAAGTTAAATGAATTGTTTGTTAAAGGTAAATAATACCAATAATATTACCCGATACTCCTCAAAGTCCCTAGTAAGTCGATGTCTCCTACTTAAGGAGTTGACAATAGGGCCCTCATTCGCGCGGGTGACAACAGGGCCCTCGTTCTGATGCTCGCTCTCAGGAATGAAATCTTCATCCTGTAGTTGCATTCTCTCCAGATGGACAGATGATCCAGAACTCCTACCAGATGTCGTGTTGCCTCTACCACCGGAAGACTCTGTCTGACTTTTGGAAAAGATGCCATGACGTCTCCCACGACCTCTAGGAGGAGCCATATCTGTATGACGAAAGAAACAAATTATAACAAATTAATAAAAACTATTTTTAAAGCATAAAATAGTAAGTTAATTAAACCTGTGCCTATATTCTATTCATCATCGTTATTCTCATCATCCGATACCACTTGTTCTTCCTCTTCTTCAAAAAACAGAGCATAAATGATGAGTTTGCTATCTATTAAGTATTAATGCTATAGTTACTCAGTAGACAGAAGTAGGAATATATGCCTGCTTCAATGAACTTCCATATACTATAGAGAAATCTACGTCTATTTCATGTCTTCAAGTTTTTTGTTGTTTAGCCGGAATATATGTAAATGGTCAATCATGAGTATCTTGAGATTTTGTCACTAGAATAAGATGCATCTATGGGAACTATAATACATGAAAAGGACTAACAAAATAATTAGTTATATACTCTGCTACCAATTATCATATGAGTTTTGAGTTTTTTCTTAGTCCTTTTGATCTCCGCTTTCTATCTTCTGCTATCATCACCATTCTAATTAAAGTCCTCTCTTTTTATGCACATGTTACCTAACTACAAAGTCGAATGTATATACATTTGGAGTTGTTTTGCTAGAATTACTAACTGGAACTCCAGGTCCAAATTAAAAATGGGAGAAACAGTCTAGAATTTCAGTAAAGATCTAGAACAAATCGTTTAGCATACCTCGTCTAGAAGAATGCTACCAGTCCTAAAATCTCGGTGTATGATTGGTGTTTCGCGGCTATGCAAGTAGGATAGTCCTCTAGCAGCGCCGATGGGTGGGCGAGCGCCGGCGGCGGCGGTGGGTGGGTGAGCGCGGGTGGGCGAGCGCCGGCGGCGGCGGTGGGTGGGCGGGTATGTAATGTTAGGGCTTTCGATCATATGTAATGTTGGGGATTGAGTGTTTCAATTATTTAATTAAAATTCCCGACGGATTTCCCAACGGAAAAAGTTCGTTGTTAAATATTAAACAAAATTTGTAGGCAAATCCGTCGGCGTAAAATTATAATTTAAAAAAATATTAAGAAATTGAATTATAATTAAAATACCCGACGGATTTCCCAACGGAAAAGTCCGTTGTCAGAAATTAAACACAATCCGTAGGCAAATCCGTCGGCGGAAAATTATAATTTAAAAAAATATTAAAAAATTGAATTATAATTAAAATTATCGACGGATTTCCCAACGGAATAGTCCGTTGTCAAAAATTAAACATAATCCGTAGGCAAATCCGTCGGCGGAAAATTATAATTTAAAAAAATTGATATCTAATTAAAAGTACCGACGGATTCCCAACGGAAGTAGTCCGTTGTCAAAAATTAAACACAATCCGTAGGCAAATCCGTCGGCGGAAAATTATAATTTAATTTTTTTTAAAAAAATTGACTTATCGACGGATATTTTCCGTAGGCAAATTTAGAGACTGATAATCCGTCGGGAAATCCGTCGGTGAACCTGTACAACAAAATCCGTCGGGGATCCGTTGGTAAAAGACGACCCGATTTCTTTCCGTCGGCAAATCCGTCGGGAAAACTATATATTCTTGTAGTGATTGGTTATTAGACCATCCTTGGGTGGCTTTCTTGCTCAAGTATGATCGAAAGCATTAAACATCAGCGAAGTAGTAGTAAAATTGATAACCTAAATCTTCAAGCACATAGTGAGATTTAGGAAGAAAGATTCTACCTTGTATACAACGAAGCAAGTGAGTAGTAACAAATTGAGAAATTAATTCACAAAGGAACGTGTAATTACATTCGAACTGGCGGATCCAGAATTCAATACTGGGGTGGGATGAAAAAAATATTTCGATTACATTAATTTTTATACAAATTCATTACCTGCAACATGTAGTGTGGTTAATATTTCGACTTTTGCGTAAGTGATTGATCTAAAGTTGATGTAGCATTCAATTCTCGTTAGGATTGATTTAATAATAATAAAAATAAAAAACATAAGGGATGTGAAAAGGAAAAAAAATAAGGAATAAGATTTTAAAAAAAAAGTACCCCATTTAATAATAATAATAAGAATAATATTTTTTTATACATATTCATTGTTTATGGGCTACTTTTTACAAATTAGAAAGAAAATCACGAATATACAAAATGAATATGGGAAGAAAATATAAACAAAAGAATGAATAAGATAACATAACAGAAATCAAAGCTAAATGAATAAAAATGACGAAGGGATAAGAAAAGAATGTAACACATTAGAGATGTGAAAATGAAAAATAGTAAGGAATAAAGAAATGAGAAAAATAAGATCAAAATCTAGTATATAAGAAAAGAGGGGAAAATTTACTCAATGGGAATCGAACTTGTACTGCCAACAAAATTAAGTGTGACTTTACCACCCGACCAAGGCCTACATTATTAATTTCTTCTAGTAATGAATGAATTAATCTTAAAATCTGTACTGGGCTGGAGCCCAGCTCAGCTACCCACGACGAACCTCACAAATAAGCGAAGGGAAGTACAAATTGGCTAGCCAAGAGCACAGGTTTGACAGATTAATTCAGGAAGAAGGAAGAAACTCACCGGGCGGAAGAGGAGCAAGAAAAGCACAAAACTATTAGGAGGGAGAACCGGGGCGGCTACCGCCTCAAAGCAGGTCTTGTGAACGCTTTAGGCCCCACTCGAGATGATAGCCCCATTTTCGGAAATACTTTTATAGTTGAGACCTAAAAGTGATATATTTTATTATCTTCGTATAAAAAGTTTAAAACATAACTTAGTTTAATGGTAGCAGGATTAGTTTTTTAACAAAAAATTAGAATTTAGTGTAGAAACGAGGATTCGAACCCATGTCATATACTCCCTCCGTCTCATTGATAATGACAATTTTTCATTTTCGATTTGTCCAATTTGAAATGTCCATTTTCAAAAAAAGAAATACATTTTCTTATATTTTATTATTTTTCTCACCTACTTTATGATATACTCTCTTACCGTCTCACTCATCTTTTCTCTCTTACTTTATCACTTACCCACTTTCTTAATTTCTGTGCCGAAAAATCAAGAGACCATTATTAATGGGACGAGGGAATACTTTCTAACTAGATTTAAAATACTTAATATATTATATTATAATTAAAATATATTTGTATGTTGTGCTTTAGGCTCCCGAAGAGTTTGACTCGTCCCTGGTGAGAACCTGCTAGAGAGAATCAAGATAGCTTCTAGAGAAAGAAGCGAGGTTGGAATAGGCAAGTCGGAGGGCTGAAGGAGTTATGGTTGTGACGAGCGAGAGGGATAGAGTGGCGGAATCGGAGACCGCAAGGAGTTGTGGTTGATTAGAGGGTGTGAACCATCTAATTGGTGTCCGCAAATATAACAATTGTTAAACTTTAATCTTGTTTCTTATTAATGGGTCTCCTTTAACGCTGAAATCACAAGCAATTCGAATTCTCTGTCCCACTTTTTTGTGTCTCACTCGTGTATAACTCATATTCTAACTGTAAATACCTAGGTGCTTACGATAACCCTAAAATTCAAATCGTAAACACCCTAGATACTTACAGCTTAAAAACGACAAATGCGATACGAACGGCATATGCTAAAACGGTACGCAAGATCATGCGAATCAGAAGAATGTCATTCTATCAAGTATACAAAGGAAATCACCCGATGGCAAAACGGGAAATTCACAAAATACAGAGGGATTTTCGGGTCTTCATGCAAAAGATGCGTAGATAAACTATTGTTATTTGCTTTCCTTTATTGGCACCCTTGTAAACCCAATTATAAAAGAATTAAATTGAAATGGAATAGAACAAAATTGAAGTTTTGGTTACTTTGTATCTAAAAAATACGGATATTTCGAAAATTTCAAAAAAGCGTATCAAACCTTCTAACATAATACAATCTTCTAATTATTATTAAGTCGAATAGTGTTTAATACACATATTATATAATTTTAATGAAAAAAACATACAAAATTAATTAATTATATACTTCAATTTTCGTATTGTATCCTAATTTTTCTATGATGTTGAATGTTGGTATGAGCTTTGTATAGTCACTCTTTCGGTGGCGATGAGAATAAGGATAGAAGGGAGGACGGTGATGGCGGGCGGGGGAAGAATTAAATTGAAATGAAATAGAAAAATATTGAAGTTTTGGTTACTTTGTATTTAAAAAATTCGGATATTTCGAAAATTTCAATAAGCGTATCAAACATTCTAACATAATACAATATTCTAATTATTAAGTCGAATAGGATTTAGCACACATACTATATAATTCTAATAAAAAATATATAAAATTAATTAACTTTATACTTTAATTTTCGTATTATATCCTAATTTTTCTAGAAAATATGATGTGAATGTTGGTATGAGCTTTGTGTAGTCACTCTTTCTGTGCCTCCTTAATATCTGCAAAATACCAACCAAAACACACGACAAAAATATACACGCACAAAGCAAACTCCCTCAATTATCAAGAATTTGGGGTGTCATCCAAACACGTCACTCACATTTTCTACCGGTATATATTTGCGCACAGCTCGTGTATTTGTGTTTATGAATTCTCGCGGGGAGTTTGAATTGTTGAAGTTATGGTGAAATTGATGGCGAGGGAGGCAGTGGCCTGCAAGATCATGTCGCTATCAGCTTCGTTTCTGCCGATGCGCATCAAATTTAACCATATGCTGGGCTGTCTCTATGTAGTCAAGTCATCTCTGTTAATCCCGGCGAGGATTCACGCCCGCCTTTTCACCCATCAAGTGCGGGCTTCTTCCCCTGCTGCCGTTGAAACCAACCCCGTAACTCTCTCTCCCTCTCTCTCTCATTGATTGTTGAATTGATTAAGCTAATTAGCATTTCGATTTCTTGTTAGATTGGGCTATCTAGTTCCGAATTGCTGCTTTTTTTTTTACTTACTGATGTAGAAATAGAATTTGGGATTTGGGGATTTTGGCGTTGACATGAGCAAAACATCGAGATTTGGTAGAGGTTATTTGTTAGATTTAACACAGCTAAGGTTAATGGTGATGAGTTAAAATTCAAGAGCAGTCATCTTGTTAGTGGAAGAAGAGAACATTATAGTTATATTTCTACTTATCCATGAAGTATTTCTTTAGATAAATTTCTACTGTTGTCACTTACTGTGTTATTAGTTCAACTCTTTGATTGATACTTTTGTAGAATCTTTAGTTTAATTCTTAGATTTGATACTTTTTGTGTAGAATCTTTAGTTTAATTCTTAGATTGATACTTTTTGTGTAGAATCTTGAGCAATCTGTATTAACCCTCTCTTGCAAATTACTCTATGTATTACGGCATAATCCAATTCTGACAAACTGACCATTTATTTTGTTATTTTAGGACCCTGATATGGATGAGTTGGGCTTGAAGATTTGCAAGGACGTATTAGCTTGTCCGATTTGCTACGAGAGAGTTTCTTGGAATGGAGCTACTGATCTCTCTTTGTGAGTGATTACGGTAGTAGCTGATAGTAATGACTAATGATTGTTTTAAATCTGTTAAGGTAGTGTTACATTATTGAGTAGATTACTTCAAAAGCAAAAATGTTCATTCATTTTGGTTGATGTATTCGCAGGGACACTGTAGCTCGGTCGACTCTGCAGTGCGGCTGCTGCAAGAAGTCATACACCGGCAGGGATGCTCATCTTGATCTCACTGTAACCGGTGGTAACAAGGTCTACGGCGAACCTAGGGCTGCATCTACCGAGCTTTTCAGGTAGATTTTGCAATACGACAAAACACGGAAAGTTCATTATATTGTTTCTATTGTTTGCCAATTGAAATAATAGTTGAATCAAGGATAGAGTTAGCAAATATACGAGCTTATGTTGTTCAAGATTGCCAATGAAGGTCATTTGGTATCTTCTTGAGAGTATTTTGATAGTATCTCTAGCTGATAATAGTTAAAGAATGGTTTGCTCCATCGATTCGTACATTGATATAGTTGTCATTTGAAATAATACTACCTCCGTCCTGCTATAGTTGGCTACTTTCTTTTCGGCACGGGAATTAAGATAATAGATGATAAAGTATGAAAGATGAGTAGATGATAAAGTAGAAGAGAGAAGATGAGTGAGAGTAGATGATAAAGTAAGAGAGATAAAAGATTATAAAGTAGGAGAGATGATATTAATTATTTGCAAAATTCGAAAAGTGGTCAGTTTTAGTGGGACGTCCCAATCGGGAAATGTGGCCAACTTTAGCGCGACGGACATAGTACATGTTAAGGGCCTCTTTTTCTCCATCATCTCATATCTGAAAGTTCAATGAAGAATCTAACAAACATGAATCTCGAGGTTTCTTAAAGTAGTCGTCTTGTCTTCTTGGTGTTTGCTTAGAAATCCTAATTCCGAAAAGTAATAATCTCCCTTATCAGCCTTTGTGGCCAAAGCAATTCTTACTGTTGCATGCAAACTTCTCAAAACAAACATTCTTGTGCCTGCTAACTTGATATCCTTAACACAGGTTACCTTTGGTATCGTTCCTCTATGAGCGTGGTTGGCGGCAAAGTTTCTCAATTTGGGGCGGTTTTCCCGGCCCAGAAGACGAGGTAACAGTTTTAGCTGATACGAGTGATTGAAATTTTTGTATTCAAGACAATGAACAGCATTTAGAACATGCTGGTACTTTGATGTACGTATGTATCGATATCTTATTGCTCGATGGAATTGGATGCAGTTCGAATTGATAAAGGATTTCCTCAAACCGGTCATAGGCGGTAGCATAGTCGATGCAAGCTGCGGAAGCGGTATGTTTTCACGCCTCTTCACCAAGAGCGGACTATTCTCTCTTGTTGTCGCTTTGGACTACTCCGAGGCCATGTTACGCCAATGCTACGACTTCATCAAACAAGAGGATAACTTCCCCCAAGAGTAAGTCTTTTTCTCTATTCATTTCTTGTCCGGTTCGTCTCATTATGCTCCTCTAACCATCTTGTCCGTACAGGAAGCTGATCCTCGTGAGAGCTGACATCTCGAGGCTCCCATTCGCATCGAGTAGTTTGGATGCCGTTCATGCCGGCGCTGCTCTCCACTGCTGGCCTTCACCGTCCGCAGCGGTATGTGCAGATTCGAACCACACATTCGTACACGTTTTAGACTTTTAGTTAGTCTAATGTTAATGACTTCTCTTACGTCTCATCCTAGGTTGCGGAAATTAGCCGTGTACTCAAACCGGGAGGCATGTTTGTCGCTACGACTTACATCATGGACGGGCTTGTTTCGTACTTCCCCTCTCCGCGTACCTCTACGTAGGGTAAGTCGCTTTTAAGTTGAGCATTTCGTATGGTGTGTTAGTAGGTGTCTGCAAACACTGTTTTTTCAATTTTTTCTACTTTTTAAGCACTATTTGCGAACACTCCCGTAAATTTTCTAATAAGCTACTTTTAGCGACTTATCATTAATTTAAGAACTTAAAAAAAAGTTCAAGCTATTGCAGATACCCTCTTAGACTGTTAGGTTGTATGTATAGTGACATTATTCGTGGTGCAGGGCGTTGCACAGATCTCAGGCAGCTACGTGTTTTTGTCCGAGAAGGAGCTCGAAGATTTGTGTGCGTCGTGTGGGCTTGTTAACTTTACGTGCACGAGGAATAGGCTATTCGTGATGATCGCGGCCATGAAACCGGTATAGGGCTCTGCTCTTCTTACGACATTCGGCGTTGGATTCTTTGGCCGGTCGGAGGAGGAGATCATGGTCGGACGACGATTGTATAGCTAAAGAAGATAAGTTATTTACTGATGTGAAACTGAAACTTCATATTTACCAGTTGCAAGGTTTAATTTCGTTCTTCATTTTCTGAACTATAGGTGATGTATAATTACTGGTTATATTTGTAATTATTTTACCGATATCTACATGGAAAATCTTGATCCTCTGCTTTTGTAGCATCTTAGAATTATGGATGGATCCAAGATTTACAATTCAATTTAGACATTTTTTTTGTTGGGGGGGTAAATATGTAAATTTTGAAAGGCAAAATAGTAATTTCAAAAGATATAGGTAAATTTTATAATGTTTTATGCCGTCTATATTTCAGTGACATGCTACTGGTGTAAGAGCTTAAATGTAAGCTATCAGATTTTCAAATCGTCAATTATGTGATTATGGACTAAATTCATCAAAAGCCCAAGACATTTCGAGTTAGAAGTATGAATTTAGTGACGCAAATTCTAAAGTCTTAAATTCTTAATAGTAACCAAAATAGATAATACAACTAATTTGGAGATGAGAATGGGTTGAAAATTATCCCCATGTAGGATGGCGTAGTGGTGAAGGTGGATGACTAGACGATTGAAAGCGTCACTGATTAAAATCCCACTAAAAACGTTATGTGTGTCATTCACCTTAGGGTGGTTTAATTATCCTATGTGGTTTGTCTGCTATTGCACAGCAGACTATTGCACAGGAGCGAAGCTTATCCTATGCACACCAAAAGTAGAGGTTGCGGGTTCTTTGTCATCAAAAAAAGAGAATGGGGGTTCCTTGTCATCAAAAAAAGATAATGGGTTGAAAATGTTGCAATGGTGTAGTTGTTAATAAATTTATCACGAAGTAAATTTGTTACCTTATGGTGGTTTAACTTTCTTGTGTAGTTTGTCTGCTATTGCACAACAAGCTATTGAACATGAGCGAGACTTACCATGTGCGCATCAAAGGTAGCAGTTGCGGATTCCTCGTCATCAAGAAAAGAGAATGGGGTTTCCTTGTCATCGAAAAAAAGAGAATGGGTTGAAAATGTTGCAATGGTGTCACGAAATAAATTTGATCAATGTGTATTGAAAATGAAATAACTTTAGACGAAAGAAAGGACTTAACAAGATAGGAGTATTTTAATGATCAAATTGCATTAAAGAAAGGAAAGAAACTGTTGTCCGCCCAATTAAAATTTCATCTTGAAAGTGAAAGAAAACAACTAAAACAAATGAAAATATGGGATATAATTAAACAACAAATGAGTTCCAATTTATTAGACATTAAATAATGAGAGTGAAATTATTGTGACGCAAAGATTGGAAAAAGGGCTCTTTGAATATAGAAGAGTCATCAGGAGGAAACAAGTGGGATACCCAAGATTCCATTAATTATGAATTAAATGCTCTCTTTCGAATGTCATAGAGTTTGAGGTGTTTTTGATTGTGATTATAGGCTCAAATTTTATCAAGTGCTTTTATACAAATTTACCCAAATGGCATAGAGTATAACAAACGTAATATTGCCCAAATTTATCAAAATTGTCCTCAATATATCTAATGTTCAAATTGCTCTTACTTTTTCATTATTCTCATTTGAAAGTGTGTCCTCTCGATCGTATACGTGATAGAGCATACTGCAGAAGATGATAGGACACACTGATGCACTGATTCATGAGAAAGTGTGCCCTATCGACCGAGCACGTGATATGACACATGCCCAATCGATCGGACGAATAGTTGGACATAATAGGGGCACGTGCCCTATCGATCGGACACATGGTTGTACATGATAGGGCATGTTCCCTGTCGGTCTTGTGTTGATCGGTCATGCATTAATCGAACACGTGGTCGGATAATGTTATTTCAAAAAGTCATTTGAAAATAAATGGGAGAAAGTGACATTTCTCGAAAAAATAAGAGTGATTATATCATCTTTGATAGATTCACTTTATTCATTTGAGTAGTACACTAAATATCTCTTCTATACCTCAAATAGCGATCGTGGATTTCTTTTTATTATATTAAAAGAAATAATTAAATGTTGTAGCTCAAAATTGACTATAAAACTTTCGTTTTCCTTAAGATGAATAAATGGGAATATTTATACAATATCAGTATGTTACATAATTCATACGTATCAAAACAAATCAAATAGTGAGACTAAATAGTGAAGTACATCTGTCAATTTATTTATTTATAATTTGTATTTAATAAATGGGCAAGCAAGCTGTTGGGCAATTAAATAATTTTGTGATTGGTTGTCTTTCACAAAAAATTAAGAATCTTAGGCGTCATTGACAAGGCACACCTGCAATTTTTCTTTAATAAACGCCAACCAATAATTAATCATAATTAGACTAAGATAATGGAGAAATGATTTTAATTGGAATTCACATGCCCACTTGCACTAGTGGTTCCTCTTTTTTTTTTCTTTCAAACAAACTCGCAATCGCTACTAAAATTAAATATTCCTTCCATCCCCGATGAAAAGTTTGGGTTTTTTTCGACGCAGTAATTTATATATTTGATTTTTATGTGTTAAGAAAGAGAGAAAGAGAATGATGTGAATGTAGACGCACAAAAAACTTACTTTTGTAAGATAAATTTATTTCTCTTTTAGAAAACAATACATTTGTGTGAAACAATTTGAAATAGAATACAAGACGTTTCATGTGGGACGGAGGGAGTATTAGTTAGTTCTTAATTTTTCACATAATACTCCATTCGTCCCACTAGAAATAATGTTTCTTTTGGGGCCGAAAATTAAGAAAATAGTGTTATATGTTATAGATTGTTTGATTTTTATTAGTCAAATATAGTATACACAATCTTTGTCATTTTATAAAATATACAATTTATAGTAGGACGTCTGAATTAGGAAGATGTGTCATATCTAATAAGACAAAAGGAGTAATTTGCAATTACACCAAAATAATCTATTCGAACTCAATCTAAAGATGATGGTGGAATTCAAATTATATACTCCCTCCGTCCCGCCCGACTTATGTCTGTATTTCTTTTCTACTGCCTCACCCGACTTATCTTGTTTCCTAAAAAGGAAAATAATTACTACACAAATTCCCTTTTTTGTGAGATCTATCTTTTCACACAACCACACATTCATCTTAATCTAAATACCGAAAAAAATAAGACAAATCGGATGTGACGGAATGAGTAACATTTAACAAGGAGACAACTACCTCAATCTACGTGCTAGGACAAGTGGGTCTTAGATTGTTCCATATTTCAAAACTACTACTATTATATCTTAGCCTGATTTCTTTTATGCTTGGGTGAGACTACTGCACCCCCTTTCTCATTTTTTACATCTGTCATGTTCTTCGTCTTTCAAAAAATAGAAATTGGTGTTAAGATTCAGTTCTCCTACCTAACTCATCTTGTTCTTCGTCTTCCAGAAACTCATCTTTGTATATTTGATTATCTTTCATGCCTTCCATTCACAAAAACAAGATTTAGGGTTCTATAGCAAGAAAAAATTTGGGAGAAGAGCAGGTAAAGGAATAATAGAAAGGGAAATATGGGTTTCCAAATTTCTGAAAAGTTATGCGCGGGAATTTCTGAAAAGCCTATATGAAGTAACTATGGTATGAAGGGAAGAAAAAAAACAAAAAAACAGATTGTCAAAAAAATGATCAAGTTAGTGTAGTAGTCTCACCCCAGCATAAAAGAAACCTCTTAGCCTTGATCCAACATCAATCTATTAATATATGTTGTCACAAATCAACTTGCATACGTTTAACAAATACTCTCACACTAATTTTTTTTTTTAACATAAACTATTTTAGATTATAGTAGTAAATACTTTTTAGATGCGAATCAAGATTGAATCTTTGGGAACACATAGTCAAATTGATCCAATTTAATTCACCCAAACCGAAGTAACTAATAAAATTGAAAATAAAGCTACTTTAAATAAAAGTTATTCAAGATTGAAGTGAATTGCGAAAGCATAAAGTACAGTTGGATAGATAGATAGAGAGAGAAGTCAGTCCTTATTTATTTTAACAAATTAATACTCCCTGTTGTTTCCCAATCTACGGCAGAGCGTATGGTGCAATTTGCCTCTCCACCAATAGTAATTATAATTAATAATTATTATAAGAAACATACTCATTTCCCAAGGCCCAATTGAAATTAAAAAGATGCTTTGTTCGCTTTACGATGATTATAGCGGATTCCCATTTTAGTTTAATTTCGGAATAAAATTTGTAATTTTAGCACAAACATGAAATAGTAAATTTTAAATAATAATAATAATAATAAAATTCTAGAGTTAGAATACAATTTGAGGGATGAAATGACCTCCACAAAGCTTATATAGTTTTTATTGTAAGAAATAATAAATCTAAGTTCCATCAACTTTTATTTAGTATACACCTCAAATACGAATACTTATCTCGATCAAGATGCAGTATTACTTCCATTTTATTCCAAAATAAAATTACCTCATTTCCAAGATACTACCTCATATTTGTAGTGCCACTAGGGTGCAAAAGGTACAACACACTTTTCATGAGCATATGGAAATATACGTATATTAATTTTTGTGCAAATTGAAGAGAGAGAGAGAGATAGAGAGAGAGAGATGCTTGTAAGTTGTAACAATGAAAGGGGGAACCAAATGAGGAATAAAGTAATAAGATAAAAATGTATTGGAGGGAAATACATGCAAAATCCAACAAAGAATTCCATATTTAACAATTCTCATCCACAATTGACACGACTACTATTTCCCTATTTTATTTTCTGCACTATCAGTTCTCACTATGACTACAATTGGACAAGTTTTAAAAAAAACAAAATAAAATGCAATATCATACAAAAGAAATCTTTATTAATATTACTCAGTAGATCCACGTGTGACGATTACGGATTTTTTTTAATTCTTAATTAAAAAAATAGATTTCTATTACAAGTAAAAAGGAAAAGAAAAATAAAGGGTGGAATAATTAAAATACTATGTGGTGGTGCATTGGTTGCAAGTTGCAACCCCACTGAAGCCAAAGTGCGTAAAAGTGGTCCCAACCAAAACTCATTTTCGTGGACCCCACACGTCTCCCTCAACCTTAACTCTCTCTTTCTCGCTCCTTCCAAAACCAATAATATTTAGAGAGAGAAGTATAAATTATTCCAAACTTTTGGAGAAAAAAGAAGGCGAAAAAGTAAAAGCCATTTAGTTGACTCCAAATCTTGAAAATCATTTATTTAAAATTCTTAGGATTACTAATTATGAATTAGAGACTGACTGTAAATACAAACATAATTTTTTTTAGGAAAAGTAAGTTACTTTTGTTATTAAATATTGAAAAGCAACCTAATGTAGTAGAAAATGAATTTTGTTGTTCGGTTAGATAATAAGAAAAGTATTGTAGAAACTAAAAACATCTCAATTGATAATTTTAATTTTTAGCAGTTTGATTGCTAAATGTTAGGACTTTATCATATAACTAGACTTTGCAAATATTATATAAAAAAAACTTTTGCAGTTAAAGAAGTGTTAAACGTTTAAAAAAAGAATACAACCTTAATACCAAACTTTTCAAACGAATGTCATGTTATGAATATAAATATATCCTCAACTACATTGGGACAAATCAAGAATTTAGAATATTGGAAGCGAGATTTATCGACATTATGCAATTTTAGGAGGATATAATACTAAATTTCTAAGAAACACAGATTAATTTTAAAATTTAATTAGTACAATGGTTGTCATATATATGCATCCCTAAACCCGTCTCTAATGGGCGTCTCATTTTCACCACAATGCATACTCCACATCAAAACCCCATTTTGTGATGAGATTTGTATATTATTCCCTCTGTCCCATAGAAAGTATCTTGTTTTCCTTTTTTGACTGTCTCATAGAAAATGTTCTATTTCTAAAAAAAATAAACAATGTATAGACCAAAATTAACAACCAAAAAGTCAAACAACACACACCATACAATACAAGTTTACTTGTCTGCGCCCCATGTAAAGAGAAGACTTTCAATGGGACGGAGAGAGTACTATTCTAGGTGCATGCGGTAAAATTTGTTGGTATGTTATAATTTACAAATTACGTAAATGATGTAAAATATAGGAGACTTATCATTTACAACATGTTCAACCTAAATACGTTGGTGAAATCTGAACTATGCGTTCCAGAAAACAAAATTTATGAAAACTATTGATTATCTAATAATTTGAAATCTGTAATAGACTTCTGAATTTGAAATTTAAATAATTTAAAATTTGTAATAGACTTCTGTTCCAATGTTGTCACAATTTTTGGGCACAAGAATTAAGGAAATTAGTGGAATTGAATAAAGTATGGTGTAAATAGACTTCTGTTCCAATGTTCAAGTCATAATTTTTTGGCACAAGAATGAAGGAAATTAGTGAAAATGAATAAAGTATGGTGTAAATGTATAAAGCGAATAGATTCATTTATTTATATTGATTGTGGTTTACTTATTTATTTACTTTTTTAGCATGAGAAATTGAGAATTAAGGAATTTAGTCGAAATGAATAAATGTATAAAGTGATTAGATTCAATTATTAAGATTGATTATAATTTATTTATTTATTTATTTATTTTTCAATATGGGACATTAACAATAGAGCGCATCAAAAGGACATTTAAAAATTGAGTATTGGGCCGGATGGAATATTAAACTTGCGTCACATTCCAATGATATTCCCAATTGTGCGTTGCTTCCCTCTCAATAATAACTTTTAAGTTGCTATCAATACAACTATTCGAACGTCTATTATTTGTTGAAAAATGATTGCATGTGGGCCCACAAATATTTGTATATACCATTTTTATATTCTCTAGTGTGTACCAGACCATAATCTTATTAACATATGATAAACGTAGCCCAATTTTAATAAAAAAATATCACATATCAATATTCAAATAATGATATATAAAAATGTGATACATACAAACCGCTCCGATGTGGACCACATGGCCTTAGTGGCCAATTTCTTCGAATCTTTTATTATTATTTTCTTTCCCTATTTTGCAAATTATAAAAACGAAATAAAATCCTCAAATATTTCTTTTCTTGCAAAATTAATGTATTTTTCTTAATTAATCTTGACTGTAGCATGACAAGCCCTATATGAGATTACAACCAAAACTTTCCCCATCAACAGATGTGAAATTACCACAGCAGCCCTCCCCCATATACATGCAATTATTAGATACTGGTGGATTTAGCTAATTAATCGACACGGCGGGAACTGTCTCGCCGGCGCCGGAGACTTGAGCTCCGGCGGAAGCACCGGCGACTTCCTTCTTGGACGCCATTAACGAGCACTTTTTCTCTTTCCTCTCGTCTTGAGTCACTTGCTGTTGTCTGCACTCGTTGCTGCAGAAAGCAGTATCACCTCTGAAACAAATCCCCAAAATTGAAAACAAAATTAGGTTTAAGATGATTCAATTTGAGCAATCGAAGGCGCGAATTTGATGGCAGAATTATACCTGTACATGTAGATATCGCGGCCGGGGATGAGGCGGCGTTTGCAGGAGCAGCAAACCCTAAGGAAATTAGCAGTTTGAACGAAGTCGGACGAGTTCCGGCGGTGGGGTCTGGGAGAACAGGCGGCGGCGGCTCCCAAGTACTGTTGATCTGCGCCGCCGTTGAAGAGGTCGTGGGGTACGGCGCCGCCGTTGAGATCCAAGGTGAACTCCGTCATGCTGGTGGTTCTCTTCATCGGCGGACGAGCTCTCTTTCCCAACATCATCTCTACTCGAGTAATTGGCTTCTTCCTCTCACAAACTCCACTTATCTCCGCTAGAGTCTGTGATTTTTAGAGAGAGAAAGGAGAGGCGCAGAGAGAAAGTGTTGAGAGTGCGGAGATGATTGGGAAGATAAACGGAGAACCAGAAACGGAGGAGGATATCTGGACCGTTGATTTGGTTTCTATTTTAAGAATTTTGAGAAGGCTTGCATTATTGTTTGGGCAAAAGCCTCGTCAGCTCTCATTTTATTTAATTCTTATTGTTGAGTTGGATCAGAATTTGGAATCTTTCACCATTATTATACTCTTATCTCGCTATTATTATCCCATTTCATTTCGATACAGAAATTAAAAAAAAATTATTTAAACGTGTATTTTATGAGTTTTAATTTTATTATGAAATGAGCACAATTTTCGAAGAATGATTAACGGAAAAAATGAGAATTTATCCAAATTTTTGCAGTGCATAGTTGAGTCAATCGATTTTTTTTTGTGTTTTTTTTTCATATTATATTTTAAGAAATAATCTTAAGTTTCCAAAATGTTAAAAATCATAAATTTTTGAGTACGGAGTGGAATGAAAATAGTGTGAAATATAGATTTTTAGAGAGAGGTATGATAATGTGAAGATGAGTGAAGTATTAAGTAGGAGATGCCACTTCATTTTTTGTTTAAGAATAGTTTTTCTATTTTAGAAAAGATGACAGTAATAGTTGGATAACCCAATTAAGAAATTAGAACAATAATAACAGGATGAAGGGAATATTTTTTTAGTTCAAAATATTAGTATTAATGAATTTTTGAAGTCCGCTCAAATAATTATTTCCTCTTGTTTCAACCAATAATACGATTTTGTCGTCACCTCGAATTTCATAACGGTTGATGTAGTTATTTTGTGAATAAATTGATACAGTTTTAAACAAAATCGTTATATGTAAGCATTGTCGTATATGAGTTACTTTGGGTAAAAAGGAATTCATTGTTAAAAAACACGGTACAATCATAAAAATTATATATTCATATATAGATGAAGAATTCTAATAAAACCATCTAATTAATTGTTAATATTTATATAATCATTAAATAAACAGTTAGTCTTAGATCTGTCATACCTCAGTGAAAGTGTCCCATCACTTCTAATTTTAGTCCGTTAGCGTGTGATTTTTAATGTTATCATGTTACAAAACTAAATGCATTAATTAAAGTACTTGTTTGGTGGTCGATCAGCAGAATCGTTTCTTTATCTCACAATTTATACTTACGCAATTATTAAGAATTTTTTATCCCACTTTTAGTATCTTAATATATGTCTTACGAGTAAAGTGGTGACATATGTATTTTTATCATAGTTATATATATATTAAAATTGAGTTAATTATTTTGATTGATAATTTTCTTAAATTAAAATACACTTGTCACCATCTCATTGGTGAGGATATGCATTAAAATATCAAAAGTGAGATAAAAAAATTGACATGTAACATTCAATTCAAATTAAAAAAGCAGAATTAATCAAGCTAATGGTTTCACTAAATGAGAATTAAAACTCAACTCCCCTTCGATCTCTTGCTCCTAATATATTATGAGATCAAGAAATTAACTTTTTAATACTCCCTCCGTCCCATTATTAATGTTCCACTTGCCTTTTTTGGTTGTCCCATTATTTATGTCACATACCAAATAAGGAAATAAATGAGTGGACCACAATCAATATAAGCAAGTGGACCCCATCCCTTTATACTTTTACACCACAACTTTACACCTTTACCTCCATTATCTTAATTACTGTGCCCAGTCCCAATGAGGCATAAATAATGGGACGGAGGGAGTATTTAATGAGGAGTCGCTGGATGCCCGTGCGGCGACCGTTATATTTGAAGATCTAAATTATTACTATGCTCTACCGTAGCAGCTCTTTGTCCGCCCACAAATGGATTATCTGAAATTTATATTCCAAATTTTAATAATGTAAGAAAAATTGAAGTATTAGCCCAATAAGAAAATGGGCCCGAACTCAACGAACCGCGGCCCATTCATGAAAGCCCAAAAAGTCAACTCCGAAATCGGAAGTCAACCATAACCACAAAATGTGGAAAAAGTCAACTCCCCACCCTGTCCGGAATCTCACTACTAGGCAACCCCAAGTTGTACATTAAAAATTCATAATGTCAAATTGTCAATCTCTTTATATGTCTACTTTGCTTCATAATCAAAATATCGATTTCGAATCGTCCTCGAGAAAAGACCGCGATGGAGTTCAAGCACTTCAGCCACGGCCACGGCCTGGTGTTCCACCAGGCAGGGCAAGGACCCGAGGTCCAGTGCTCCGGATGCAAGACACCGGGCTCGGGCAACGTCTATGCGTGCTGGAAGTGCAACTACTTCCTGCACGAGCATTGCTTTCGCGCAACTCGATCACTGAGTCATCCCGCTCACCCTCTCCACCCGCTAACGTTGGTGTCTTATCCGACTTACCCTTCCGCACAATTCTTCTGCAATTCTTGCAACCTCGTTGGGAGTGGATTTTGTTATTGTTGCTCCGAATGTGATTTTGATGTTCATGTTCATTGTGCTCATTCGGCTGCAAGCCCAAATTTGTCACATTCGGCTAGTGTTCCTCTTCCTAATTTCACTAGCCATGGTCAACCCAACCAAGGTCCAATCCATCCTCCTCCCACTCAAAATAGCCCCTTTTTTAATTATGTTCCATCATAAGAGAATGGTTCGACAATATGATTGCAGATAAAATGATATTTCATCTCGTATTTATTTGTACTCGTGTGGCCGCATGTATAATATATGACATCGTATTGCGATGGAATTTCTATATTGCATAGAATGGGTTGATTTGTTTTAGATTTTTTGAGTTTGATTAGAGTTTTTATCATGATAAGAACTTCTACTTTGAATAAATGCTTGAATATTCGATTTTTGAAAATTTAGATTTATAATTACTTGATCTCTTAGGAGAAGAATAGTAGAACACTACTAACCTATCACAAAATTTGTGGTAAAATGATTTTTAGAATGACATACAATGTGATGAAAGAAATTAATCCTTTTCTTCTTGACTTCTTGTTATAGTTTATTAAATATGCCTCCAAGGTCATTCATTGTAAATAGAAATGATCAAATGGTAACTTCCTTGCACTGAGTATCATTTGCGCGCGATGAAGTCATCATTTCCTATACCAAAAATTATAGGATCATCTGTCTCATTTTATTGTGTGTCCAGCTGATATTTTTAACGACAATAATTTAGATTGTTATGATTTTAAAATTTAGAATTATTACAGTCATCTAATTGACTATCGTTAAATGTGAGTGAAATACGAATGAGATACAAAAAAATGGGACAGATGATCCGAACTAGTATAGAAATATATTGTTTTCGAATAACAAAGCAAATAAGAGAAAAATAATAATACTCCCTCCGTCCCACTTCACTACTCCACTTTCCATTTTCGGTCTGTCTCACTTCATTAGTGCACTTTCTTTTTTTAACTTAAAATAACACTCTAATATATTTTAGTGGACCCTACTACTTTATAGTACTTTACACACAACAAACAATTTTCTTAATCTCTGTGTCGAAAAGATAGTAGACCAATAGAGTGAGATGACGGAGGGAGTATCATTTATTCATATTGTGCTTCGTTGGATGTCCATTATTCAGAACCTTTGTTGCACGGACACTCCATAAAATCTCACCGTATCGTGTCGAACACGTGTCGGACACTCGGACACGACACGACGCTCCAATTGACATATCTCATCTGTCTATGTATACATTGCATCTATTTCTAATGAAAAATACAAAATATATTTATTTTACATTCCAAACGTCGTTTCGAATCATCGTGTCGTATCTTAAGATACCGTGTCCCGTGTCCGTATCATATCGTATCACATGTCACGTATCTATACAACATAGTTCACAACTAACGTGTCACGTATCTATACAAGTGCACAACTAACAATAATTGAACAAGGTTGAATCGGAAAATAATTATATTATCATTTTTAACTCAAGGGTCAGCGTACAATATATTCCACCTACCCTTCTCCGGGAAAAGGAATTTCATTTCTTATTATAATTAATAATACAGACTAGTTAAAATTATTCATATCAAAGCTTAATATAGCCATTATTAATCATCCACTCCAAACTCCAATAATTGTTCACATTTTTCAGCGCCCAATATGCCCACCCAAACTTCGCCTGAGCGAACACTTCCAGCTGCGCCGCCGCATACCTCTGGTACTCCTCCTTCGTCGCACCGCTAACTTGCCACTCCGCCACCCATTCCCCTGCAAAAATTAAACAAAATCCACTCAAACTCAAAGCTATTCTCCTCTATTTTGTTTTGGAAAATGACAAAAAAGGTACATTTTTTAGTTACGTAAATAGAAGGGCAAAACCGTAATTTTATGATGGTTAAAATTGAGGGCATTTTGAATTTTCATGCAATATTAATTAAGAACACATTAATTAAGAACACATAATTTTAAAAGAAAAAAAATCGAACACAAGTTATTTTTTGTATTTTCATTATTCACGGTTCTTTTTTTTTTCACTTTTAAAAACGAGCTACTGTAGTGGGACGGAGGGAGTACTAAATTAGAACAAAGAATTAAAGTGCGCTTACCGACGAAAACAAGAGGGCCGTTTGAGGTCGTGATCTCGCTCAATTGCTCTGTCCGATTGTTGTATACATAATCGATGTTCTGCTGGACGCTGAGGTTATCGAATATGCTTGAAAAGAGGTTGTAGTAATGCACGTCGATGGCTACTTTGGTAAATCCGTTTGCAAGATCGAATAGCTCTCTTGGTTCGTGAGGTCCTAATCTGTTCGACAGTATGACGTAGGCCGTCGTCGAATGCCTACGAACGGCTTCAAGACCGGCTTTGTAATACTTGGTTAGAGTGTCTAGAGCTACTCCGGGTGAAAGAGGCTCGTTGATTAGCTCCACCGCGAATAGGCTCGGGCTCTTTGCATACCTGTACATACGTAAATTAATAATCGATAAATTAATAAACTCTTTCATCTAATATATTTTTTTTTTTCAAGTCGACTTATGTGGTTTAACAATGTTTGAATTTCCATAAGTTAATAAGATAGTATGTTTTTGCAATTCCTGTATTAATAGTTTGATTCATAACATAAATTAGTGATTCTTTAAAATTAGTAATATATAATCAAGATACTTTAATGAAATATGGTTATATTATTACTTTTTTCCTTTAAAACTTAAATCTAATTAGCTTCCATTTTTATTTTTTCTTATTGCGTCCAAAAGTTTCAGTTTTCATTTACTTAAACTGCAACAAAAATCATGAATAATTAATACCCTTTCAATAAATGCGAAATAAATCAAATTGGGACCTTTTAAAATTTAAATAATTTTTTAATCTAATTAAGTTCCCAAAACACTCGCTAAATTAATATTTATGAATAAATAATTAAATATCACGACTTAAATATTAATTTATAGAGATTTAATTTTATATGTATATAACTATCGGTATATCGATAAATTAAAAAATACATGCAAGTAAAAATATTTAATTTTACCTAGCAGTCAAAAAATCGATGACGTCGACGGTTTGTTGAATGTTTGCATCCGTCTGTCCCCATTCTTGTGAACCGTCTCTAGAGGAGCTGTGCTCCCAACCGTTTTGTGAACCGGGTGCGGCATGTAGATCGATAATAACCCTAATTCCGTATTTCCTATAAGACGGAATATTTCAATTTCGTATTTTATTATACTAAAATCACACTTTATTTAGTACGTACATAAAAGTAATACGTACTCGGCCCACGAGAAGGCATTGTCTAGAGCTTGCAAAGATCCACCAACATAAGGCTTTGGTGGATTAGGGTCACTAGCAATCCACCAGCCAACTGGGATTCTCACAGCA
Source organism: Lavandula angustifolia (assembly GCA_028984105.1). Taxonomy (NCBI): domain Eukaryota; kingdom Viridiplantae; phylum Streptophyta; class Magnoliopsida; order Lamiales; family Lamiaceae; genus Lavandula; species Lavandula angustifolia. The sequence goes on along the minus strand of CM054810.1, from coordinate 30,893,193 downwards.
TTCAATCCATTCTTCTTGATGAATTTGAAATCATCTTCCACTATATATGTACTCCAATGTTCCTAAAAATACATGATCACTATCTATTTACTTTTTTTACTAAATCAATTATATTTAGTATAATTAATTGAAACATTAGTAGTTAATTAGAGAGTATTAATTTAATTAATTACCTTCATGACTTGTGGAGCTAGAGGGCCATAGCCATTAGTGATTTGATATTCACCTTGAAGTCTTCCACTAATTTCCAATAAGAAAACAGATGGATTATCATCTCCCCACCCACCATTTCCTTCATGATCTGCAGTGACTAATTCCTCTGTTTTCGCCTGCAATTTAATTAATCCATATTTAATTCCTCTTCAAACTCCTTATAACTGTGTTACAAGATTAATAGTACACGTGACACGAACTGATAATACGAATATAGTGTGGCAAAAGGTGGCGAGCCGCCCATTTTCATAGCTAGTGCCTAGTGGTATAAAGTGGCAAAGTTACTTTGGAATTCTATACTACCCTTTTAGGTTAATGGGGTGCCAAAGAATCCAATTCCACAACCTTTTCTCTCTCCCATTTCTCTCTCCTCAAACAAATATCAATCTTAGGTTAAATAATCTATTCAAAGTTAAATTTTAACATTATCAACTACGTATTCTACGTATGAACACGGAGATAAAAACACGACTTGAAATAGAGAATTTATGACGACATTGATGAGATGCTAACCTGCAGGTAGAAGCCATTGGTGGCTCTAATTCTAACACGGTTCAAATCATTAGGATTTCTCTCAATCTCAAAAGTCTCCACGAGGCCAGGTGTATTTGCTACTGCCACAATATCAATCCCATTTCCTTGGCTGTTCATTCCAACAAATTGTTTGTTGAAAACCCTCAAGTTAAAAGTCGTCTCATTGATCCTCCATAACTATGCAAAACACATCAATATTCTCACTTAATAATAATAATAATAATAATAATAATAATATTAAAAATAATTAAAAATCTTACACTAAAAGTTTCCCATCCTGAAGCAGAACTTCTATTTGCTACTATAATCGTTCCTCCTCCACTTTCAGCGCATAAATACTTTCCTGCTGTGACAGATTTCAACTGTACTCCAGTTCCATCCTATAAGAATATACGCATTCAGACATGAGTCACATGATTAAAAAAAGAAAAAAAATCGTGAAAATTAATGTACGGACCAAGAAATCTTTGTTAGGAATGGCGTCGAAAAGGGAAGGTTTAATCCACCCTTCCGTGACGAGCCAGCCGCCGAGGTTAACCGCTCGGACCGGAATACCGTCGCCGGGAAGTGATCTCCCGTTCGAGGAAGGAAGAATGCAGAAGTATGCAAAGGATAAGATGATGAGTAACTTGTTCTTCATTGCTGATGATGGAGTTTTACGAAATAAAGGGTTTGTGTTTATGAGTGGAAATGCACGTTGTAGAAGGATATATATATATGGAGAGAGAGAGAGAGTCACAAAGTTGGACCAAGAAATAGTCGTAATAACGATAATGAATAGTCAATCTTTGATAAATTCAGACTCTTTAGCCGTTTTTATATAGTTCTACACTACACGTCCCTATTATTTGTCAATCATGATCGTTTTTTACTCTTTCAATTCAATATATAATAAATAATCTACCACCGATACATAAGTAGTTAATCTAGTGTGGATCAATTTAAATTAATAATCGAGTTTATCATAATCTTGAGCTGTTATTTGGCATTTTAATTTTAAAGGCATTAATACTACGTACTTGGGACAAAATCTGGAATCCAGCATAAGACGATATTTTAGATGTCAAATCAAAGGCATATATTCTGTCACTGCTAAAATTTTGTACAAACGGTATGAAAACTCATTGTTTTATTTCTCTGTCCCATAGATTTAGTTGAATTTCTTTTCGACGATTTTTAAGAAGAAGTTTGTTTATGTGTTTAGAATTGTATAAAGTTGTGGATCCCTTAAAAAATGTCTTACAATTTTTGCCAAAAAAAAACTATACTATTTTAATGGGACAAGCCGAAAAAATACTACTATTAAACTAAATCTATGGGATTGGGGATTGAGGGTGTAGATTTTTTTTTATAAGACAAGCTTGCAATTAAATTAAATTATTTAAAATACTCTCGTGATATGATATTATACTCAAGAGTTGTTTTTGAACGAAAGTTATAAATTCAAATAATTAATATTTTAACATGTAAGTTCGGAAATCCCTCATATTGTATAAAAATAGTTAAAATGGAATTAAGTTTAAAATATAAGATTACTTCGAGATATGCATAATATTCAAATGTCAACTGAATAAATAAAGAAGTATAAATTTTGTAGTTGAGCGGAGGTGCTGAAACGTTGAATTTGGAGGTCAACAAATCTCTAACAAATGATATTGTGGAAGAAATTGTAGGAAACTGAAGTTTATGGACCAGCACCGTCAAGAAAAAGGATTTTAATCAACCAATTACGTATAATCGCGATAATTTTACGTGTGGTGTGCAAGTTATTATATAGTGTTAGAATTTATTTAGTGGATGTTTGTAGTAAGTGCTGAAAACTCTTGAAATCAGATGATTTGAGAATTTGTAGGTATTTAGAAATAAATGTTGAAAGCTGTAGAAAGTGAAAAAAATAGTGTTTGAAAAACTGCTATTATCAGTAACTTATTTTAAGTTTTTAAATAAAATATCCGTTTTACCCTCAATGATATTAAATAATTATAACTTATAATAAATAAGTAAATAATATTAATTTTTATATTATATAAATTTATAATATATCATATTTACATAAACATATCATACTATTATGTTTTAAATATTATTTATCTGCTTAAAATTCATAATAATAATATTTTTATATAATTTTAATAATTACGTAGCTAAGAAATAATTATCATTAAATGAAAATAGAAAAAATATTAATTTAAAATTCAAAATTTTCAGAACCACTATTTTAATTAATATATATTTAATTATATTTTAATAATAATTATTTCATTAAACTTGAAGAATTTACAAATAATAAATATAAAATATTTTTATCAAATTATAACTAATATATAAAATATAATTATAAGTAAGAAAAATATTAATTTTAAAATTAATAATTTTTTGAGAATTATAAAAATATTTAAAGGATGAAATAGTCCAATAAATTAGATAGGTTTGTAAATAGTAATGAAAGTTAGGTCATAGCAGTTTAAGTTTGCTTCTCTATTTTGGCTATATTTGGTAGAAAATTTCTACTAAAAGTCGAGTGTTCTAAACACTCCAGGGAACAACTGAAAGCTATAAGTTTACAACCTGCAGAATTGTTCCAAACACCACCTTAATTAAATATTATCACGAATTTTTCTTGTCACATAACAAATGTAGGGATAATACTTTGAAATACCTGCTCAATATTCAATAAGGACCCTCCGATCAATAAAATAGAAAGATTTTGTTTGCACTTGCAAATATTGGGAGTACGAGCACAAAATTTTACAAAGAAACTATCCTAATTAGTTTTGGGAGTTTTAAAGAGAAAAATGAATTAAGAAAATAATGACCCTTATATAATTTGAAGCAATTTTAAAAGCCCATGAATAAACATTACTCGGCCCAAATAGGCCGAGTTACATTAGGCTTACCTTAGCCGCTTAGCAATTGCAAAGCCCATTTACATCGAGCATCATTAGAAATGGCAAGTCATGGACTCGTCCTGTCCCGCCCCACCAGGGGGGCGGGTGCATGGAGAGTTCTAATTTTCCCTACCCGCCCAGTCTTGACTAGGGTTGTAAAATGAATCAAATAATTTTGCTCGATTCGATATTCGTATTCGATATTCGATAGTTTTATTTGAAATTTTGATATTCGAATTTGAATATGTATATTCGATTCGATTTGATTAGTATTCAAATACGAATATGAAATTATGATATCCGATTCGATATTCACAAATATTCGATTAACTTTTTAGCATATTTAATAAATAAAATATAATAAATAAATATAGTAATGAAATCCATTAATAATTTAGTCCATAAATACTATATAATGATCATAATCAATTAACTAAGGAAATATTAAAATATACATTATATAATAATAAATATTATTATACTATAAAATACTAATAAAAAAATGAATATCCGATTCGATTCGAATATTCGAATAACATAAACAAATCGAATACGAATCGAATTTAATATTCGAATAATAAACGAATACGAGTATGAATACTCAAATAACGAAGCAAATACAAATCAAATACAGTGATATTCGACTCGATTCGGTTCGTTTACAACTCTAGTCTTGACCAAACCCACCCCAAACCTACATTGTTAATCTTTATATATATATATATATATAATTTTATTGTATGCTATTTGAAGTTTCTTATTTTTTAATTCATTTTCCTCAATAATAATGGATGACGACTGTAATAAGAAAATTTTAAAAAAAGAAAAGCTCCCACTAGTGAAAATTAAAAATAAGAAAATAAGATAGTTCAAATTAAAGTAATTCAAATCTGATCAAAGAGTTTCAGCGTGGGTAGACCTATCCAATACGGGTTTGGTATTGATTCAGAATCTCTGGACCAATACAAATCTGAATTTGAATCGGGGTCCATGTGTGTTCAATATAGGGACGGGTCAGAATTCTACACTATCTGGGCCCCGACCCCAAAAAATTGTCATCCCTAAGCATCATTACACTATAAAATTTTAATCAAACTGTGGATATTTCAAAATCTACCCCATATTTCTTAGAAATTTACCAATTCAATCCCATATAATTTCAGAATACGATTTTATGATGTACGAGGTGCAGACTTAATTTGCCACGTGTAGAACGTGGAAAAAGATTGGGTGGGGATTTTAGTCCAAGGTCTAAGGCAAACAGCTGTGTTATAACTTTTAATACTACTAGTTAGTTTGAGCGGGTAGTTGGAATAGTAAGCCAAACCACATGCAAATTGTACCATCAAAATAAAACCACAAACGTTATTACCCTCGGGAGTTAGGTGGCATATGTAGTCCATATTTTTTAAGGTTTTTTTAATACTACGAGTAGGAATAATAGTTCTTCCATTCTAGAAAATATACATCTATAATTACATAATATATTCTAGAGGGATTTGCAAATCTTCCGAATGATGGATAATTAGATATTTGGAAATATGTATTTGTAAATAAGAAGACTATGGTTCCTAAACCTAGCATCAAATTTTCATTTTTAGCATTATCAAAACCATCATGAATTGTTAGGCACAATTGAGAATTCGTGATTAAGATTGGGGTACGAAATCTAGTATTTCGATAGGTGAATAATAATTTTTCAAAAAATATATAAAAGATTTAGGATTCTGTATAATTATGGGGTAACAATAGAGGCAAATCCAAAATTAAAATTTTAAGGAATCAAATATGCAATTTCATGAGGTAAAATAGGAAAATCTTCTACTTATATAAAGACGAAAAAAAATACAGAATTCACGCCGGTAGATATACAAAAATACATAGGAATAAACTTCACAAGAGAATGACGACGAAAAATATGAATACCTGCATCAATATATTGTAAGTATCACGTATGAATCAACTGATACTGTTGAATACAAAAACCTTTACGATATTGGGCAATGAGCATTTATGAGGAAATAAATTAATACACCTAAAAATGGTTGACATGTTCACTTAATTATAGAAGGAAAAATGTGACTATTTTTCTTAATGGATTTTATCCAAAAAACCGAAATCGCTATTTAAACTGTTTATAAAGTTTATCTTTATACAGTTAAACCTCCATAAAGTAATAACTTTGAAACTGAAAAAAATATTAATTTAATGAGGTTATTACTTTACCGAACATTATTTTAGTGCATTGACCCATATCAGAATCGGAATAAATTATTATCTTAGCGAGATTATTACTTTATCGAGGTTTAACTGTAATATTATCTCTTTCCTATTCCATTAATTTAATTTTCTTTTTCGAATCGTCTCACTTCATTAGTTCACTTTTATTTTTTAATTTAAAATAGTACTTTTATATTCCCTCTATCCAATTTAACATGACACGTTTTCCTTTTCGGAACGTCCCACTAAAAATGATATGTTTCCTTAAAAGGAAATAACTTTTAAAATTATCTCTTATATTTTATTTCTCTATTTTATTTTATCATTTATTCTTTCACAAACTCATTCATCTTATCTGCATTCTTTTATCGTTTCTTTACTCATTCCACATACTTTATCAATTATTTTTTTAGTTTCGCGCTAAAAAAACGTGTATGTTAAATGAGACGGATGAAGTACTACATTTTTGAGGATTCTTAATCTCAAAAGAAAAAAACATTCAATCGAATTATTCCCACCTAACCAAAATCGGCACCTAAAAGAACAGAATCGAAAGCGCACATTCATCACGCACGCAGAGTTGATTTTTGGGCGTCCATATGCAACACCAAAACGCCATCTTCAAACAAAAAAACAAAACAAATTAAAAAGGGCCGTTTTCACCCACTTCTTCAATTTGACCCTCCCTCCTTCGCCATCACCAACTCGTCAATTTCTATGCATAAATACCACTCGCATCGATCACCATCCCCATTCTTTTCTCTTGATCTTTCAGTCTGTGAGTTGCATGCCTAACTGTATTCACATAGTTCTTGAGTGTAAAAGCTAATTCAAAATCCATTTTTTTCTCCGCCAACTTTCTTGAGATTCACCCTTTCCTCGGTTGTATCGAGCAACCCTTTTGGATTCTTGGCATATTCTGGTGTTAATTTTTGGGCCGTGTATAAAATGTAAGTTCTTTCTCTGCTTCTCTATTCTACTATTGCCTTTGCCTAACTGGTTTCTTGATTTTGTTGTATCTGTCTGTTTATGCGCCGCCTCGTAAGTTCTTGATTTTTTTTTTCTTATTTTTTTTTTTCTAGTGTTGTAGTTTTTTTTATTGTATTGTCTTGTTTACGTTTATACTTACTTGTTATTGATTTAGGATTGTATATATGGGTGTGATCGCTTGCAGAAATTTGTTGGTATGATTAACTTTTTTGATTGTTGTTGCAATTAGGTTGATAGTTAGTTTTTTGATTGGCTTAATCTTGAAATCTTCAATTGCTCTGCTTATTTCTTGCAGCTTCTAATCTTGTCTGGATCGATAGTTTCAGATAATGAAAACCCACTTGAGTTCTTGAAAGAGAAATGAAAATGGCTTGTTTCTCTCTGTCTGCAGTATCATCATGATTTATGTTAAAGTTATGAGTTTATTGAATGGTTAAATAAATTAGTCCGGATCCTCTGTCCCACTTTTTTGTGTCCCACTCACATTTTAACGGTAGCCATCTAGATGACTACGACAATTCTAAAATTCAAAATCGTAACCATCTAGATGGCTACCGTAAAAAATGGCAGTGGGACACAAGAAAGTGGGACAGAGGATCGGACACTTAAATAAATTAGGCCATGTTTCTGCTCCTTAGATTTCTGTTACACTTTGCAGGACTTCAAATTCTGTAATACAAGAAATCCTTATGCTTCAAATTCTGTAATACAAGAAATATATATTGTCATATAATCTAATACGATTGTATTCCTTCAGCATTCATCTTTTGGACGCATTGTGTTTTCCCCTATTCAGCATGGCTTATGCAGCATTTCACCAGCCAGTTGTGACTCTTCAATCCCGTGGTTACTTCAGTACTTCTAGCCACAATCAGGAGAACGTAATTGCTTCGTTTAAATTGATTCCGAAGGGTATCAAGCTAGATATTACTCTAACGAGAAGAGAAACATATTGTTCAAGGAGGAGAAGTTTCAATATACAAGCATCGGCCTCCGACACAACAGTCTCCGACCCAGTTTTATCCCCATCTAACGGCGCCTCAAGTGAATCCAAAAAGAAATCAAGTAATGCTATCTCATTAGGTTATGTGTGTGCAGAATAAATGCATATTTATCAGTGAATGAATGATGTTCGTTTTTTCCTTTTTTGTAATTTCAGATGAAGCTGCATTGATTCTGATTAGGCATGGCGAGTCTATGTGGAACGAGAAGAATCTGTTTACGGGTTGTGTCGACGTGCCACTCACCACGAAGGGAGTGGAAGAAGCTATCGAAGCTGGCAAAAGAATCAGCAACATACCCGTCGACATGATCTATACTTCTTCACTGATTCGTGCACAAATGACTGCTATGCTTGCCATGACCAAACATCGTCGCAAGAAGGTATTTCTTTCAAACACCATCCATATAAAAGAAGCTCTAGTAATCGGCTATTTTGAACTTTCTATTACGATTCGACTTTGTTAGACTGGATCTATTGTTTTCTTGTACTCCCTCGTCCCACTAGAAACGACACGTTTCTTTTGGGCGCGAGAATCAAGAAAGTGTTATTATGTGGTGTAGATTGTTTGACTTTTTAGTAGTTAAATGTGGTCCACACAATCTTTACCATTTTAGGAAACACGTCGTTTCTACTGGTACAGCCCAATAAGGGAAACGCGTCGTTTCTAGTGGGACGGAGGGAGTACTATATTCGTTTACAAGATGGTTTTTTGTGGTTAATATACAAAGAACTTGAGAAAACATAATACTATTATGTATGCAGGTTCCGGTTATTTTGCACGATGAGAATGAACAAGCGAAACGATGGAGCCAGATCTTTAGCGAAGAAACTAAAAAACAGTCCATCCCAGTCGTAACTGCTTGGCAACTGAACGAAAGAATGTGAGTGAGTTAAGGCAATCTTCAGTACGGCTTTCTTCTTGGTCGCTTAACACGACATAAGTTGCTCTATGTAGGTATGGAGAACTGCAGGGCCTGAATAAGCAAGAAACAGCCGATAGATACGGAAGCGAACAAGTCCATGTGTGGCGACGCAGTTACGACACACCTCCTCCAAACGGTGAAAGTCTGGAAATGTGTGCTGAAAGAGCCGTTGCCTACTTCAAAGAACATGTACGACACGACTTTCTCTCAACCTCTTCATTACTTGCTTAGTGATTTTGAGCTACAGTAATAATAATTATTTAGTGAAACAGATTCAACCGCAGCTTCTATCCGGGAAGAACGTAATGATTGCGGCTCACGGGAATTCTCTGAGGTCTATTATTATGTATCTGGACAAGCTGACTTCTCAAGAGGTGGGATTTGAGAAAGAGTGAATTTTTCTATAGTTTACTTCAGTTTATGATACATTATAAAAGATTTATTCTTCTCTAATTAGGTTATTAGCCTGGAACTAGCAACTGGAATACCGATGCTTTACATTTTCAAAGAGGGAAGATTTATTCGCCGGGGCAGTCCAGTGGCACCAACTGAAGCTGGTGTTTATGCTTACACTAAGGTATGCAATTTATCTCTACCATTCTTAACAAGATTTTTGTGGGTGATCATGCAAATGACTTACAAAGACAATCTTCTATATTTTGTCAATCTCTTGACACTATTCCCGTGATTCATTTGAGTAGACAAGTATACACTGCATGCATTTTCACTGGCTGCCTTACTCCTTTATCAAACTTATTGCATACCCAAAAAAAATATAGTGATGTTAAAGATAGAGAAGATCAGAAATATATGTGAAGGGAACTGATTGTCTGGGTTGACTCTAGTTACTTATTTGTTTTCTAATACGAAATATTATTTTTAGAAGAAAAATGAAAAAAGTTTTGCCCAACACTTTGTTTTTTGCCCCAAAAAAGTTCTGTACTCTTTGCTCAGCTTAGTTGGATATATATTATTATTATTAAATCGACACTAACAGAGATTGAACACTAGATCAACCACTTATGTAGAAGTGAGAATACCAACTAAGCTACATGTAGTCGGTACTCACATTAGTTGGATGGTATTTTTGTCCAGCCGTTGCAAACAAAGGGAGATAGAATAACTGCATTTTTTTTTCTTTGACGGAATTGGATGCTTTCATCTTTCCTATCCCAAACTAGACATGAGTTGTTGTACTGGTGCATTATATGATCGATGGACCCCCGGTACTTACCTTAAACTTATTGAAGAATGAGGATACAAAGATTTATGCATTATTCATTAACAAACTTCTTTTCTGTTTCTAATCTTATTAAGCACATCAATGATACAAGTTTTGATTCTTCTTCCAATTTGGTACTGTAATGCAGAGGTTGGCTCAATACCGGCAGAAGTTGGACGAAAAGTTTGAGTCCTGATGGAGTTAAAAGAAAATGCATGGCTTGTATCTGAAACATGGTAAAAGAATTTACTTCTGATGAATGTTGTGTCATCTGGTTACATAATTCTCTTTTTGTTACCTACTTCCTTTTGTATATTGTACTGGAATAAACTCAATTTATGATGAATCCAGATTGCCTTAAATGCACAAATAATTCACATTGCATCACTTGGCTTAACATATATAGTGGTGGTGTAAATGATCAGACACCATCATTGTATTCAAATGAATGAGTTTTTCTCAGTCACAATTCTCCAGAAAAAGATGGTTTCTTCTGCTGTATACCAGATTTCTCCTCTGAATTCAAAGCAGACGGGGCGCTTTCCGTTTTCCAGAATGAAAGGCTTCTCTTATCATTCTCCCTCATTCTCTCTGCATACCTTGTGATGTTGAAATCTGAACTGCTTCTCCCACCGAATGCAGACTCCACCATCTCCATGTCAAACATCTCCTCAATGATCTTGCTCGTGTTGGCATCGTTCGGATGAACAAATTTAACTTTGTTGGCAGTTTTAGGCTCTAGAAATGGCTTGGCAACCTAGAACAAGGCATTTGACATCAATTGAAGCACATGGGAATCCAATTTAACTTGCAAATGGGAGTGTGCAGAGAGGTAAGGAAGGTGCCATCCAAAAGGGTTCGAATATCTTGGATGCGTTGTAGAGAATTGCGACGCCTAGTCTTTCTGGGTAATGCTCTTGAAGTACATGAGCAGTTTCTCTTGTTACTTTGATAGATATGTGGGAAAGATTGAAACTTTGGAAGTCAATCATCCAGATCATCTGTTCTTGATCTGGGGGAAGGTCTAATATTGCATTCTCCATGCAGTAAACCAAGTATTTGATCTGCCCTTTTATAGATTTTGAGTTCTGCAAATGCAATATGCAGAAAAGGGCGAGTCAAGAAGAAGGCTAACTAACTAACAATCATACACTTTCTTGCATTAACCTGGCATCTAGGCCTCATGATGAGGACCGGCCTTCCGTTCTTGTCATTGTAATTCGATACGTAGATCTTCCCAGTTTCTGCTTCCTCTGCTACATCATCCTAACATCACAAAGAAACACTACAAAATGCATCAAGAAAGTTTCCTCCAACGCGAAAAGGAAAGCGGAATTACCCAACAAATCTCTTCTAGCTTGTGCTCCAGCCTCCATTTAAGAGATGCTTTAAGCATTCTAACAGCCTTCTTCACATTCCAGTTTCTTGCTCTCAGGTATCTTGCAATGGATGCATCAGTGCAGTAAATCGTGAGGTTATCCGACTGTAGCCCGATTAACTGTCTCGCTTCATTAATCTGAAACATATATGAATGAATCAAGAAACAATGTCTAAGCATGTACTTAAATCTAGTGTTTTATGTGTGTGCAAAATGGCTTTGTAAGAAAGTGAATCTACCTTAGCCTGCTGTGTTTCAGAAGGTAACGAATTTTCACTGCCATCTAAACCAGAACTCATACTTCTCAGTCCTTCGCTCCTAATATTATAAAACTTCTCTGTTGAATACTGCAGAGAACATCAGAAGCTAAGACCCCACAAAACAATTCCAACATTATAAAAGAAAAAAAAAAAAAAGAATCATACAATAAGATTAAGCAACAACTGAAAACTTAAGCCATGAACCAGTAAACATTTTGAATAGAGAATCAAACAGAAAGGGTCAACAATAAGAAGAAGAATACCTGATTATGGGGTTATGAAGGTGATAAATCTCTTTGCAGAAATTATGGGAGAGAGATTGAAGGGTTAACTCTGAAAAAGGGCTGGCCTAAACAAATGAAGGAATATTATTTTGAAGATTGCAAACACTCAACTAGCAAATGATGAACAGTTGGCCAGATGATAGAGAAAAGCCAAAAAGAATTTGGAGTATTACCAAGAATCCGACTAGAAGATTAAGCAACCGAAACAAGACAAGGGCTAAAAGACAAGAACACAATAAATGCAGAAACCAACACTTAGTTACATATCAAGATTTGATTTTTTGGTGTCCCCTTGGGATGGCATGGCCTTTGACCGGAAGGTTATGGGTTCAAAATCCACCAAGACCACTATGCGTGAGTCTGTCACCTATGGTTAGCCTAGGGTGGTTGAACCCTCCTGTGTTATTTGCAGGCTAGAACACAGGAGCGAAATTTACCCAGTACGTACTTCGATAGCGACGACGAGTTACCCTTGTTATATTAAAAAAAGATTTGATTTTTTGATTAATTAAGTAAATGGGTAGTTTCAATAATGTTGAGTACTATAGTGGGACTCAATTATTACAAAAGATTGATGAAAAAATGATACTTTTCTTGGTAGCAAACAAACCAACATGGCTTGAAGATACACAACTTCTAAAAGGTCTTCTTACATAGTCCTCTATTTTGGTACATTGTATTGGAATTCTTCATGCATATGCAATAAACTCAATGTTTGATGAATCCAGATTGCCTTAAATGCTTAAAGGCTTCAAAGGCTTCTGTTATCATTCTCCCTCATCCTCTCAGCATAACTTGTGATGTTGAAATCTGAGTTGCTTCTCCCACCAAATGCAGACTCCACCATGTCCATGTCAAACAACAAATCCATGATCTTGCTGGTGTTGGGATCGTTTGCATGGACAAAATGAACCTTGTTGGCAGTTTTAGGCTCTAGAAATAGCCTGGCAACCTGGGATTCAAGATTGACATTCATGCATCAAACTTAAATGAGAGAGGAACAAATGGAAATGCAGAGAGGTACCTTCCAAAAGGGTTCGAATATCTTGGGCGCGTTGTAGAGTATCGCAACGCCAAGCCTCTCGGGGTAATGCTCCTGCAGGATGTGAGCTGTTTCTCTTGTAGCTTTGAGTGATATGTGGGAAAGACTTAAACCTTTGTAATCAATCATCCAGGCCATCTGTTCTTGATCTGGAGGAAGGTCTAATACTGCCTTCTCCATGCAATAAACAAGATACTTTATCTGCCCTTTTATCGATTTCGAGTTCTGCAGATACATGGAAGGTTAATTAGCTATATATCCAACATGGATACGGATCTGGTAGGAAGACATAATCTTTATATTTTTTTATGCATAATTTTTTTTATTTGTTAGGCATAAACCCATACACTTTTGTCTTTATGCATAAAACATACTCCCTCCGTCCCGCTATTACAATTCTATTTTCATAATCGGGTTGTCCCGCTATTACTGTCCTCTTTCCTAAAATGATAAAAATATATTCATAAACATAAAATGAAGTGGGCCTTCCTTACCCACTACTCGCCCTCACATTCTTATATTCTCTCTCCAAAAATCTCTTTACCACGATTCCGTTCCATACGAACTTAGAAATTTATGATTTTTAATTTTTCAAAAACTTTAAATTATTTTCTCAATTACAACATGACAATAATAGAAAAAAAAAATCAACTATGCATTGCAAAAACTTGGATGAATTCTAATTTTTTCCCCACCAACCACTTCTCTGTGTTCATCTATTAATACAATTCAAAATCATAAAATAAACACTTTAACAGAGTTTCTTAATCTCCGTGCATGAACCAATAATGACAGTAATAGCGGGACGGAGGGAGTATAACAGATGTTTCAGAACATATTCATTCCAAACCATCCGATAATAAGATTAAGCGTGCAGATTGTTTCTTAACCTGACACCTTGGCCTCATGATGAGGACTGGCCTTCCACTCTTGTCTTTGTAATTAGACATGTAGATCTTCCCAGTTTCTGCTTCCTCTGCTACATCATCCTAACATTATCAAGAAACATTACAATGCATCAATAATGCTTCATAAAACGCGAAAAAGATTGAAGAATTACCCAACACAGATCTCTTGTGGCTTGTACTCCAGCCTCCATTTTAGAGTTTCTTTAAGCATTTTAACAGCCTTGTTGACATTCCAGTTTCTTGCTCTCAGGTATCTTGCAATCGATGCTTCGGTGCAGTAAATCTCGAGGGTATCCGACTGCGGCCCGATTAACTGTCTCACTTCATTAATCTGAGACATACATGAATCAAAACTTACTCAAATCTAGTAAAACTAAATGTGTGTGTCTGCAAGAAACGGAAGATATATTATACCTTAGCTTGCTGTGTTTCAGAAGGTAAGGAATTTTCACTGCCATCTACCCCAGAATTCATAATACTGAAGAAAAGGAAATACCCAACACATTAGTCGAGTTCAATTAGTTTCTCAAGATTGGAGGTTAAAAAATCTTCATTAATCTAATCTTGTGTAAGTGTGCTGCATACAAGCAATTTGAAAATTACTCTCCCATAGAAGCACCAACTTTTTTCCTCATTATACAAGAAAGAAAAAGAAAAAAAAAGCACATGCAAATATTTTAAAGAGATAATCAAGGGCCAAGAAGAAGAAGAATACCTGATTATGGGGTGAAAGGGTCAACTCTCAAAAGGGGCTTATGAAGATGTTAATGTCTTGGCAGATATAATTGGGAGAGAGATTGAAGGGTCAACTCTGCCATAGTCTGTCACAATTATTGAAGCAAATGGCTATTGCATTAACAATGTTGAATACTCTTCCCTTTTTTTTTTTTTTTTTTTCAATACGGAGATTAATAAATTTTATTTTGATATATATTTTATAAATTTTAATTATATTAAAAATTAATACAATTTTTGAGGAATGATTAGAGATAATGAATGATAATTCATCTAAATACATAGTTGAGACAATTGAATTTTTTTTTTGATTTTTTATTTTATAATTAAAGAAATAATTTTAAATTTTTAAAAAGTTAAAAATCATAATTTTCTGAGTTCGGAGCGAATCAGAATTGTGTGAGAGATAAACTTTTAGAGAGATGGTGTGTATAAGAATGTGTGGGGTAGGTACTAAGTAGTGAAAGACCAACCTTGTTTTTTAATGTAGAGTTAATATTATTATTTTAGGAAATAAGAGTTATATTGAGACAGTCTAATCAAGAAATGTGGACGTTTTTAATGAGACGGAGGGAGCACAATGATGAGACCCAATAATCTAGTACTCCCTCCGTCCCACTAGAAACGTCACGTTTCTTTTGTGCACGAGAATTAAGAAAGTGGTGTTATGTGGTGTAGATTGTTTGACTTTTTAATAATTAAATGTGGTCCACACAATTTCTACCATTTTAGGAAATGTGTCGTTTCTAGTGGAACGATCCAATAAGGGAAACACGTCGTTTCTAGTAGGACGGAGGGAATAGTATTTCCTATTGTGATACGGTTTTATTCAAAAGATTTGATGAAATTCAAACTGATGGAGTAGTTCTCTTGCTCACAAACCAACCAACATGGCTATCTATAATTTATTCAAAATTCAGCAAGTTAATCTATAATTTATTCAAAATTAATTCAAGAAAATCAAATAATGATATCTACAGGGTACTCCTCATCCCACACTACTAAAAACATCCTACCTTCTTCCATTACCATCTTCCCATCTTCATCAGCATAACTAAAATGCTCGCATGGATTCAAAACAAACTCAACTTCTTTAGTCTATCCTGCATCCAATGCCAAACTCTCGAATTCAGCCAATCTCTTCCTCGGAATTCAGCCGACCTCACATATTCTGGATCACCACGTACATCCCTCTTCCCATCCTGAAAACTTATCGCAAACTTGGAAGCAAGCTGCACTTTCTCCCTCATCCCCCCTTTCAAAGCCGGCAAACAGATCCAAACCATCACGATTCTATCAACTGAAACATATGATATACTAAAGCTTAATTCCCCAATCTCTTTTCTGGCAAACTACAAGCAACCGCAATGTAAACAGATAAATTAACCGAAAAAATCGAGCACGTACCTTTCCGATTAGGATTTCATTGGTGTGGGGACCGTATACGTCGGAGGTGTCGAGGAAGGTGACGCCGGAGTTGATGGCGTGGTGGATGAGTTTGATCATTTCGGGCTCGGGCAGCCCGTAGAAGGCGGACATGCCCATGCAGCCCAGGCCTTGCTTCGACACCTCAAGGCCCTCCGATCCGAGCTTGATTTTCGGCACATTCACTCCCATTTTGCAGAATTAGGGCTTGTGGTTTGGGAAAATTGAGTGATGAAATCAGAGTGAAGTTGATCGAGTGGTGAGCAAAGTTGACCTTAAAAACAAGGAATTTAAAGAGGATGACGCCACTGCTGCCGCAATCAATTTTGTCGCCATTCTCTCCGGTGTGATGTAGCACGCCGGCGGCCTTATTGTATCTTTCAGTATATTCTTCAACTTTCAGGTTTAAATTCCGTTATATAGAGTGTTTTTTTAATTATATAAAAATATAATTTCATAGTTTTTAACAAACATAGCGTCCCGTCAATATCAATGCCGATTAGTGAAAATTTGATGTTCGGAAAGAGCAGTGATCTCATGCGTTATGCCTCCTCGGCTTTCCACGATGCTAACGGGGGCGTATCCGCATTTTTCCATGTGATCGCCATGGAAGAAGACCTTTCTCCCTTCACACCATCAGCCAAAGTAGAAAGCTGAGCCATCTCGTCCGGAGTTAGTCTCACCGAGACCGAGAGGGCTCCGATGTTCTCGACCAAATTTTCGATCTTGGTGGTGCCCGGTATGGGAAACACATCGTCTCCTTGTTGATGAACCCAAGCCAACGCCAGCTGAGATGGAGTGCAACCTTTACTTGCAGCCATTTCACTGATCTTCTCGTATATCACCTTGTTCGCTTCAAGGTTTTCATCTTGGAACCTCGGAGTTGAGACCTAACAAGTGAAACAAAGTTACGTATGAATTAAGAAGTATGCATAATCCTTATATTTTTAACCCACCTTACGAAGGTCGCCCTCTGATGCATTCTCAATCAACTTGGGACCTACGGAAAGGAAGCCGCGTCCAAGAGGGCTATATGGGACAATTCCAATACCCAGTTCTCTGAAATTCATAAAACAAGCCAAAATATAAACCATTTCCTTTCTTCTTGTTTTTCTTTGTTTACCTCAAAACTTCATACCTACCGGCATGTATGAATCAATCCATCTTCCACGTCCCTTGACCACAACGACCATTCGATTTGAACAGCAGTTATCGGATGAACAGCGTGAGCCCTTCTAATTGTCGAAACTGAGGCCTCTGAGAGGCCGATGTATTTTATTTTGCCTTCTTCAATCAACTTCTTAAGCTCCCCCATCTAGGAAACCATTAAGCATTAGAAACAAGGCCAGCAAAAGTGAGCAAATCAAATCAATGGTAGTTGCAGTTTCCCTCTCCTATCAACAGGGAAAGTATTACTCCTCCGTCCCGCTGGACTTGTCTCGTTTTCCCAGGAAAATAATTACTATACAAATTCCCAGTTTTTTTTTTGAGATCACTCATCTACACACGACTAACCACTCATCTTGATCTTCGTGCCGAAAAAATTAAGACAAGTCAAAAGAGACAGAGAGAGTATTACTTTTGAGTTGTAAACAACATTTTACAATGCAGCTAATGATTTGATAAAGCAAGCCTTTAAAGGGAAGATGTGATCCAAATCCAGTTCATATCTTTCACTTCTCAAAACAGATTAGCCTTTTCTTTGTATCATATCTTCATCAAATTACGATTTCTTAGCGAAAAAAGAAATGGACAAATAATGGAACTTCAAGAGAATACTCACAGTGATTTCAATGGGGACACGTGTGTCGATCCGATGAGCATAATAGAGATCGATACAGTCGACGTCAAGACGCTTCAAGCTCGCCTCACATGCCGACCTCACATACGCAGGGTCGCCACGTATATCCCTCTTCCCATCCTGATAAATAATCGCAAACTTGGAAGCAAGCTGCACTTTCTCCCTCATTCCCCCTTTCAAAGCCTGCAAAATTGACACGGCAATAAATGAGATTTCAAAATCAAGCTAAAAAAATACAGAAAAAATCAATCGAATTAGAAGAGTAGCCGAAGCGCGAACCTTTCCGATGAGGATTTCATTGGTGTGGGGACCGTACATGTCGGCGGTGTCGAGAAAGGTGACGCCGGAGTTGATGGCGTGGTGGATGAGTTTGATCATTTCGGGCTCGGGCTTGGGCGGGCCGTAGAAGGCGGACATGCCCATGCAGCCCAGGCCTTGCTTCGACACCTCAAGGCCCTGCGATCCGAGCTTGATTCTCGGCACATTCACTCCCATTTTGCAGAATTAGGGCTTGCGGTGTCGGAAAATTGAGCGATGAATCGGAGTGAAGTAGATAGAGGAGTGGACCGAGTGGTGAGTCAGTTGACTTAAAAATAAGGAATGGAAAGAGGATGACGTCATTGCTACCGCAATCATTTTAGTCATCAAGATCTTCTATCTCATTTTTCGTATTTAATTTTCCGTATTTCAATATCATATTACACTATCTTTATCGCGGTATTTTTGTTGGATGGGCCTAACTTCAAGGAATAAAAAAAAAATACGCCGAAATGAGTTGGGCATACGGAGACCTTGTTTGCCAACAACGATTTGGGCAAACACTTGGTATCATGTGGCGCTTTCTCATTGGTTGGTTATATTTTTTTTGCAACGGATAAAATCGGGTATATTTTTACATACTTTCCTAAAAAAGAATATACCAAGATTCGTGTTTTTTAATTCTCTATAAATAGAGACCAATTTTGCTATGTTTTTTCACTCAATCAAATCCTACAATTTTTTCTCATTTTGTTATCATTCTACAAAATTTATTCTTTCTAGCCATGGATCCAAACAACTATATTCTCAAAACTTTCTTTACTCCCAAAAGGCTATTATCCTAGCTTCGAAAATTTTTAAAACTCCGATGAATTCACATAAGATTTTTGTATAAATTCCCAATTCCATCTAATCATATCCACTCTAAATATCACAAAACCTCTCAAAACATTCCCCCCAAACTCCTTTGAAAATCTCCAAAAATCTAATAAAAATCCACGTAGTTGGAATATGCAAGAAGATATTACACTAATGTATGTTTAGTGTCGTATTAGTGAAAATCCGATTGTTGGCAACTAGGTTGCACGGACACGGACACGGGACACGATACGACACGGACATGGGACACGGGATACGGCATTTTTTGAAAAATTTAGGACACGACACGGGCGCTGATATAAAAAATATTAAATTATTAATATATATATATATATAAATGATCAAGTCAAAATTTTCAATATCAAACTCATAGTTCAAATGATCAACTCAAACGACATTGTCATAATTTATAAGTAGATAACCATAGCATAAAAATGTAAAATACTAAAATAAGTAGATAATCTAAATACATTAGTAAGGTAAGTAATATTTAATTATTTAATTATATATTTATTTACTTATTACTAATGTAAGGTAAGTAATATTTAATTATATATTTATTTACTTATTACAAATTATATATACGTGTCCCACTGTCCCTTTACTTATTTAATTTTATATTTATTTACTTCTTACTAATTTCTAACTACATGGCTCATTCAACCGTGTCAACTACAAGACTAAATCAAAAAACGTGTCTGTTGTCCCTTTGGGATGGCAAAGTTGGTGAAGGTGGGTAGGCCCGGGATCGATAGGAGTTCAAATCCTACTGGAAGCAACTTTGTGGAGCCTGTCACCTATGGTTAGCCTAGGGTGGTTGAACTTTCCTGTGTGGTTTGCAGACTACTGCACAAAGAGCGGGGTTTACCCAGTGCACACCGAAGGTAGCGGATGCGGGTTCCACGTATAAAAAAAAAAAAAAAACGTGTCCGTTCCGTGTCGGACACACAAATCGCCGTGTCCGAAAACGTGTCAGTTTTTTTTTTTTTAATTTCTGGACTCATTTTTACCGTGTCGGACAAGTGTTGGGCGCGTGTCCGGGCGTGTCCGTGTCCGACACGTGTCCGACACAGTACGGCGGGTTTTTTCGGAATGTCCGTGCAACATAGGTTGGCACCAACCAAAATGCTAATACGTTATGGAAAAAATCATAAATATTATGAATAGGCTCGAGTTGAAAACAAAATTGGCGAGCAAAGGTCAGTTGAGTCACCTTAGACAGCGTTATAAACGCTTGAATACAAATGTTATGAAGTGGACTAGTGAATATAAAGAAGCGTACAAGCGTAGAAGAAGGGAATTGCCCTAGATGGTATTAAAAAAGAAGCTAAAATTATCTAGGGTAAAGCAAAGTTTACTCACTACGAGTTCTTTGCAAAAGTGATTAGTGAGAATCTTAAATGAGAGTTACATGTAATGTGGATCAAAGTGAAGACACTGCTGAAGAAAGTCAAGATAGCTCGAAAAGAACCAAGTCCAATGAAGATGGCGATCCTCCAATCGAGTCCACTCCAGGAACTTCTAGGAGTGAAGGTTCAACATTACATCGTCCTATGGGGAAAGAAAATGCAAAAGCTCTTGCGAAAAAGAAAGGCAACCGGTACATCACAATCTTCTATTGTCCCTGATGATTTCACTGCTGAACTTCGTGGATTGAGGATCCACATCATGAGAACGAGCTTGAGGCCCGACACTAGGCGAATGGCTTACACCAACAAGAGATTCAGACAAGTCAATAAGAGATGCAGATGATGGACCAGAGGATGAAAACGATTGCTTGGAATGTACTGACGATGAAAGCAGTATTAACTCCACAAGAATAGTCGCTCAATTGCATCTGATTGCAGAATTATTTTTCGATTGAAATAGAACCCTATCAGTGTTTTATTTTAATTGTCGCGTTGTTTAAGTCATTTTATTGTACTTTGTATTGTTTATTTAACTTTCCGTCATTGTGGTTTATGTGATATGTTTCTATGTGTTAAGTGGATTATGCAAGTGTTAATCACTCTTCTTACAAAACTGCAATTTGAAGTCAATTGATGAAATAACTATGTTTGATTGATCAAATAAATTAAAATGTCAAATTTCATAAAAACCCTTTTACATACAAAGAAAAAGAAATAAATTTGAAAAAGTAGGTGTTTGAGAACTATGCAAATCAAGTAAAAATCTAATATTTAACAAAACCCTCGATTCTAAATGCAAATGTAAAGAGAGACCATGTGATGTTTTTACCTTGTTGCAAATGAGCAGATTCAAAATCAAGTTTCTGTATATAAAAATCTAACCCTTTAAAGTAGCAAGAATTGTAGAAATGTGGATTATACATTGAAAAGTGCATGTGTTAGAGAGAGAGAGAGAGAGAGAGAGAGAGAGAGTTGGAGAGAGAGAGAGAGAGAAGGGAATGAGTTGAAGAAATGAACGAGAAATGAATGAGTTAGAGAGAGAGAGGAGTGGTATGTTTGCACTCTTCAAAAAGTATGACCTCTCTGTTATAATGAAAAATATCTGAAAAATCAGAAAATTATTATTGTGTAGTAGCAACTTATTGATATCATGTAATAGAAAATTATTGTTGTGTAGTTGTAGAAAAAGTAGCAAATTATTGATATCATGTAGCAGAAAATTTTTGTTGTGTATTTGCAGAAAATTATTGTTGTATACTCGTGACGAGCATTTATTTTCGCTTCAAAAAAAGGAATGGTCCTGGACAATTGATGTCAGAAAATTGGTAATACCCGTGACGAACAAATATGTTTCTATCACTATAAGTCATAGGAAATAAAAACTGAAAATATCACTACAATTTTTCCATAAATTTCCTCATCTAAAAAAAATGGCGTTAGGTTCTAATTGGGATATTTCAGATCTCTTCGAATATGATGATTAACCACAACGAAATGAAGGTTGGAAAGATCAACATGTTGACGAAAATCGCATTGTTGACGACATGGTTGAAGAGGTGGTCATCTGAGCACATTCTCTATAACTACAACCAACTGATCATACTATTCGACAAATGAGACGATTTATTGAACGAAGACGTGAGATAGGTCATGTAAGTGTGTTTGAGCAGTATTTTTCAGAAAATCCAATATATCTTGAAGAATATTTTTGAACAATGTATCACGTGCGAAATGATAGAATATGGACAAGAAATTGTTACCTTCATCTACATATGTTGTCGCAACTTTGATTATTGCTCACGCTTGGAGCTTCTAGACTGTGTCTCGACACTTCCTCTCCTCCGTGTGGACAGAGATCTGAGAGGAATGAAAATTCTACTTCTCTCTAAAACACGTTCTCACGCATGTTTGTCAATTTTTAGAATGGCGTGTAAAATCACTGTTCTATTTACTAAACATATATATAATATAATGAATAAATATTATATTATAATTGTGACACATTAGTAATTATATTTTTAATGGGATTGTAATAAATAAATATTCAACCCATAATATAATTAATAATACTTGACCACTTATTTATCAATTAATTAGCCTATTCAATTAAATCCAGATAAATAATTTTTATATTATTAAATAATGTATAAATACATTAATCCATTAATAATAATTTCTGAGAGATTAGAATAAATATTGGACACTAATTGGGTCGACCAAGGATCCAATACAAGAAATAAAGATGGCTCTCAAATTATTTAATTATCTATACTCGGTACGAGTAAAATTAATTAATAAATACAGATTCATTCGACTATAGAATTCGTGCTAACTGACCCCTTTATCCCAACTTGAGCATGAACTTGTATTTTAGACTTAATTGATCTTCATATTTAAGAAACAAATATCCGTTAATTAATTAAGCTCACTGACAGCTTAAATTAATTAACATTTTATTATATTCATGAGTAGTACCACTCTACCTTATTAACACACCTAAACTTAATCAACCGATCGATTTTAGTGTGTTAATCCTTACGAGTTCCTCAGGGGATATTATCAACCCAATTAATAGGGATATGAATACAAGATGCAGATAATCAGACTGAGCTACAAATAACTACTATCACCCAAGAGACGTAGATCCAGTCGCGATGGCATTCGCCGTAGTAAGTCAAAGTGATAGATAACTAATTGCACTCAGCTGAAATCTTATCAAGCTTAAGACCAAATTAAGTGACCGAGATCTTTGGTTCTCCACTAATATCAGTCAGGAGAACACATCTCACTGTGATTCATCAATACACTACCTTAAGTGTATTAGTATAAACAAGGAGTCAAGATAGACTTCTTCTTATCTAAACTGCAACTTAAACCGACAATTTATCCTAAAATTGTCTCAGCTGTGATAACTGTTTATATCTTATTAGTTCGATCAATTGTGTAGTCTTTTATGATCTACAACACACTACACAATCTAACTTTCATACAAGATAAATGATTACATGTGCAAATTAGATAGGAGAATAAAACAGTGAAAATGAAAAACACAATGTATACAAGCATAAAATTAAAATTTGCTTCCAGTATGCAAAATTCCAACACGAAAGCCATTGTTCGAACGTATAATGAATCAGTTGGTTGCCACCGATGAATTTTTTCAACAAAAAGGGATGCGGTTGGCTGTCAAGGTATGTCTTATATTCAGAAATGCACTGCAGTCATGTGGGTATTGGTGTATGGCACAACAGTCGCATGACGAATACTTATGAATAAGCGGTCAACTCATAATGAAATCGCTTATTAAATTCGTTGAAGGTGTAATTTCCAACTTCGGTAATGAATACTTGAGAAAGCCATCTCAAGAAGGCATGACATCTTCTGCAGGTAGGAGAACAATGCGGTTTTCCGGACATGTTAGGCGTATTTTGACTGTATTGTAATTTTAGTTTTCTATTGATTTAATTTTGCTTTCAATTGTTGCGTGTTTCATTAATATTAATTTGTATGAGTTTTACATTTTTTCTCTATGATTTTAATTAATTTTAATTATTACTATTATTATTAAAAATAATAATATTACAATTACAAAATATAAAATAATTAAAAATACATAATTTGATAATTGAGTGGTTGAGTGTTTGGGGTGATCAGGGATAAAAGATAAAAATGAAGATGGTTGGATTGAGATAATAATGGAGTAGTATATAGATGAGTGCAAAAGTAATTAAATATTGAGGTGGTTGAATGCTGGGTGGTTGGAAATAAAAATAGTCTTAATAAAATGGTGACACAAAAGTAGAGAACATGTAATGAGATATATAAATAATGGAATAAATGATTCTCACGGATTTTCTCGACTGATATAGCAAGGCCGCTCTTTAATTTTTATTTGTATTTTTAAAAAAAATATTGACTAATGTTTGAACGATTGATTAATAGATGAAAGGACTAAAGATCAAAGATTGCAAGTTTGCAACTCCTCTCTTACACATACTGCATCTTGTACTGAAGATGAAACATTAACAAATTTGGTAGAAAATAATACTCTTAATACTGAAATATAGCTTATACATAAAGAAGCACAACATCATTTATATTACTATGAACAAGGCAAATACAAAAGAGCATTCAGCATTACAGGATTAGAGCAACTTGACACAATTTAGAAAAAAAACGTAGATCTTCCGTGTGTATCAGGCCTCGGCTTTCTACGATGCTAACGGGGGCGTGTCGGCGTTTCTCCATGTGAGCGCCATAGAAGAAGACCTTTCTCCCTTCACACCATCAGCCAAACTAGACAGTTGAGCCATCTCCTCTGCAGTTAACTTCACCGAGAGGGCTCGGATATTGTCATTGAAGTTGTCGATCTTGGTGGTGCCCGGTATGGGAGAAACATCGTCTCCTTGATGATGAACCCAAGCCAATGCCAACTGAGATGGGGTGCATCCTTTGCTTGTAGCCATTTCACTGATCTTCTCGTATATCTGCTTGTTCGTTTCAAGATTTTCATCTTGGAACCTCGGACTTAAGACCTAACAAGTGAAAATGATTTCCAGTTTACAATTTAGTAGTAAGACTGACAATGGATAGAAAGCAAAACTCCTTGATCAAATATCCATGAATAAGATGATGGTTTATTAGATATAAACCAACCTTACGAATGTCGCCCTCTGATGCATTCTCAATTAACTTGGGGCCTACGGAAAGGAAGCCGCGTCCAAGAGGACAATATGGGACAATTCCAATACCAAGTTCTCTGAAATTCATAACACAAGCCAAAATATAAACCATTTCCTTTCTTCCTGTTTTTCATTGTTTTACCTCAAAACTTCATGAAACAATGAAATACTTCTTTCATACCTGCATGTAGGAATCAATCCATCTTCCACATCTCTTGACCACAATGACCATTCGATTTGGACAGCGGTTATTGGATGAACAGCATGAGCCCTTCTAACTGTGGAAACAGACGCCTCCGAGAGGCCAATGTATTTTATTTTGCCTTCTTCGACCAGTTTCTTAAGCTCCCCCATCTACAAAATCATTTTGGCAAGATCAAGCAAGGAAGAAGGCCAGAAAAAAGTGAAGCAAATCAAATCAATGGTACCTATATTGTTCGTCTCCTACCAGCATAGATGCACGATTCAAGAAACAAGTATTATTCGGGTTACTTTGAGTTGTAAACAACATTAGCAATGTAGATTATGACTTGATAAAGGAAGGCCTTCAATGGGAACATGTGATTCATATGTGGATATCAAAATCCAGTTCATGAGACAGCAGAATCATTTAGTTTACTGTTCCCATCCATCATATACTTCAATTCTCAAAACAGACTTAGCCTTTTTCAGAAACCAGAATCAAGTTCCTTCAACTCTTGATAAGCAGTTTGTATATCATTACAGTTCCATCAACCATACAAACACATCTTACACATGTGAAGCTGCCAAGCATTAAAGCATAGAAGGTGAAGGATATGTCAATACATAACTTGACTTCATCTTTTGTATCATATCTTCATCAAATTAGGATTTCATAACAAAAAAAAGGAATGGACAATTGATGGAACTTCAAGAGAATACTCACAGTGATTTCAATGGGGACACGCGTGTCAATCCGATGTGCATAATAGAGATCAATGCAGTCGACATCAAGACGCTTCAAGCTTGCCTCGCATGCCGACCTCACATACGCTGGGTCGCCGCGTATATCCCTCTTCCCATCCTCATAAACAATCGCAAACTTGGAAGCAAGCTGCACTTTCTCCCTCATTCCCCCTTTCAGAGCCTGCAAAATTGACACAGCAATATAAACAGTTGCAGAATCAAGCTAAACAGATCTACGCCAAAAGCAACAGAAAAATCAATCGAACCTTCCCGATGAGGATTTCGTTGGTGTGGGGACCGTACATGTCGGCGGTGTCGAGAAAAGTGACGCCGCCGGAGTTGATGGCGTGGTGGATGAGTTTGATCATGTCGGGCTCGGGCTTCGGCAGCCCGTAGAAGGCGGTCATTCCCATGCAGCCCAGCCCTTGCTTCGACACCTCAAAGCCCTGCGATCCGAGCTTGATTTTTGGCACATTCACCCCCATTTTGCAGAATTAGGGTTTTGCGGTATCGGAAAATTGAGCGATTGATCGGAATGCACTGGATCGAGGAGTGTCCCTTATAAGGAAGGAAACGGAGAGAGGATGGCGTCACTGCTGCCGTAATCATTGTCATTGCTGTCGCCATTTTTCCCGCTGCGATCAGTGATGACAAAATCTATGATATTCAAAATATGAATAGTACGAAGGGCATTTTTAACTGTAGCCACACAATACATATATATATATATACACATATATAGCCCATCAAAAAAAAAAAATACAAATATAATCATTTTGTTTTTATACGGCGGGTAGATGAGAGAGCCGATGAATCCATAAGCCCTCCATAATTCCCGAAAAAAAAAAAAAAAAAAAAAGGGTTAAGCAGGAGGGCATCGGCCCTCAAAAAAAAATTTAAAAACTTTTTTTTTTCTTAAGCAGAGGGCCATCGGTCCTAAAAAAAATTAAAAAACTTTTTATTTTTTTATAATTTAGTTTAGACCATTAAAAAAAAAAATAGGCAGGGTCATAAAAAAAAAATTTATATGTTAAACAAAGGGCCGGCCCTCAAAAAAATTAAAATTTTTTTTGTTTTTTTTTAAGTTTAGTTTAGGCCATTAAAAAAAAAAAAAAAAAAAAAAAAAGGGGCCATCGGCCCTTAAAAAAGTATAATTTTTTTTTTCAACATAGGGCCGTCGGCCCTCAAAAAAAATTTTCAAATTGTGACCGATGGCCATCGGCCATCAGTTAGATTTTTTTTTTTTTTTTTTTTTAAATAACATGTTGAGGGCCGATCTCTATCGGCCCTTGACACTCTGCGCCACAAAAGGACAAAATGGCTAGATATGTATTTTTTTATAGAAGAAGGATAAATTTGTTTTCTTTTTTTTTGACTTTGGCCAACAGTGCCTATTTCCACTAGTATGAATGACTAGTCTTTGATACAATGTGCGCGACAAAAGCGTGAATGACAAAAGCCTATGGTAATGTCATGATAAAGAATTCAAAACTCATAATTTACGGGTCTGGGTTGGAGAATATAAATTAAATAAATTGTTGATTGTGATATAATAAGAGAGAAAAATAAGTATTTTATTTAGAAAATCGGATCGAAGTGAGTTGGAGATGGGATAGTCTTACAGTAAGTTGTTCCTTACAACATAACACAGCAAGAGTATTGTAATGAAGAAAAATCTAACTGAAGCATATACACTTTATTTGATATAGGAATAGAAGCTCATACTGCAACATACATACCTTATACAGAAAAGCACATCATCATTTATATTATAACCAAAGCAAATATAGAAGAGCACTCAGTAATACAGTAACTGACATAGTGTTTCTTTCACGTAATCAAAACCGGTAGAGACACTCAGGCCTCGGCCTTCCACGATTCTAACGGGGGCGTGTCCGCAGTTTTCCACGTGAAGTCCATCGACGAGTACCTTTCTCCCTTCACACCATCAGCCAAAGCAGAGAGCTGAGACATCTCTTCTGCAGTTAAAGTTAACTTCACTGAGAGGGCTCCGATATTGTCGTTGAAGTTGTCGATCTTGGTGGTGCCCGGAATGGGAGACACATCGTCTCCTTGGTGATGAACCCAAGCCAACGCCAACTGAGAAGGGCTGCAGCCTTTACTCGCAGCCATTTCACTGATCTTCTCATATATCACCTTGTTCGCTTCAAGATTTTCATCATGGAACCTCGGAAAAAAGGCCTATCAAATGCCAGACATGTTAAGGTGTAAGTAAGAAGAATCTCGGAACAAAAGACATTTTCCTACCATAGTAGTGAAGCAGCATAATGTTCCAGCATATAATTTAGTTATGACAGTGGATAAAAAACAAAAACGCCCAGATCAAATATCCACAAATATGATGATGACGGTAATTTCAAAAACTTGACATCCGAACATTTGAAGCAACTAGCATCAAGGAGCAAATTAGAGAGGAAAACAATACATAAGTTATTTAATACTTTCTTCTCTGGGGAGATGGTTTATTTGATATCAACCAACCTTACGTATGTCGCCCTCTGGTTCGTTCTCAAAAATCTTGGGGCCTACTGAAAGGAAGCCGCGTCCAAGAGGGCTATACGGGACAATTCCAATACCAAGTTCTCTGAAATTAATAAAACAAGCCAACAGAGAGTAATATCAGTACGTTTTGATTTTCTTTAATTATCAATAAAATCCTTTTCTCTTGACCTGCACGTAGGAATCAGTTCTTCCTCCACATCTCTTGACCATAATGACCATTCGATTTGAACAGCAGTTATCGGATGAACAGCATGAGCCCTTCTAATTGTTGAAACAGAGGCCTCTGAGAGGCCAATGTATTTTATTTTTCCTTCTTCAACCAGCTTCTTAAGCTCCCCCATCTACGAAATCATTGACAAGATTCAGCATCAAGAAGAAGGCCAGGAAAACTGAAGCAAATTGAATCAATTTTACTTATAGTTTTGCTTTCTTATCCGCATAGATGCCTGTCTGAAGAACCAAATATTATCCGGATAACTTTTCGTTTTAATGTCCACTACGACAACATTTCAGCAAAGCAGCCTATACTTGACAAAGGAATGCCTTAAAGGGTATTTTGTGATTAATATGCCTCATTGAAATTCAGTTATAGCAAGCACACTCAAAAACTGGCTAGCCTTTTTCAGATATACGTACGAGTGCCTTCTACTCTTAATAAGAAGTTCGTATATCACTGTAACGTTTGGCGTCACCCGCATTACAGCCTCCAGAGGCACATCATACTCTACACTACTCAGTAAAAGAGGCAAAAGTTTTCACATCTATGCTGCAACATCTCCTAATAAGCTTTCTAGCTAAAATTGCCACGAGAAAACTTATCTCGTAGTTTATGCAGAGTATTATATCTCAATCTGTCTCACACACATCTTACATTTACACATATCAAGTTCCCAACACATAAAACACCTTTATAGCACAAGAAATACTGTACCAGTGCATTACTCTGACTTGATTGTCTTTTCGGTGTATAATATGAAGATTTCATTCATCCCAATTCATAAAAACTGGTTGTGTTATTAAGAACACAACCATCGCAACCCTAAACACAATTCCAGATAATTGTATTTTCAAGAGAATACTCACAGTGATTTCAATGGGGACACGAGTGTCGATCCGGTGAGCATAATAGAGATCGATGCAGTCGACATCAAGACGCTTCAAGCTCGCCTCGCAAGCCGACCTCACATATTCTGGATCACCACGTACATCCGGCTTCCCATCCTGAAAACTTATCGCAAACTTGGAAGCAAGCTGCACTTTCTCCCTCATCCCCCCTTTCAAAGCCTGCAAACAGATCCAAACCATCACGATTCTATCAACTGAAACATATGATATACTAAAGCTTAATTCCCCAATCTCTTTTCTGGCAAACTACAAGCAACCGCAATATAAACAGATAAATTAACCGAAAAAATCGAGCACGTACCTTTCCGATTAGGATTTCATTAGTGTGGGGACCGTATAAGTCGGAGGTGTCGAGGAAGGTGACGCCGGAGTTGATGGCGTGGTGGATGAGTTTGATCATTTCGGGCTCGGGCTTGGCCAGCCCGTAGGAGGCGGACATACTCATGCAGCCCAGGCCTTGCTTCGACACCTCAAGGCCCTGCGATCCGAGCTTGATTTTCGGCACATTCCCTCCCATTTTGCAGAATTAGGGCTTGTGGTTTGGGAAAATTGAGTGATGAAATCGGAGTGAACTTGATCGAGGAGTGGTGCATCAGTTGACATCAAATAGGAGTGGGGTAATAGGGTTGCGTCACTGCTGCCGCCATACCTAATTTTCGTCATCGTGACATATAGCACGGCATCCGGCGGCTATTAATGGAGGGTAAATGATAAAGTATGAGAGAAGTACTACTAGTTGATAAAATAAGAGAGAGAAGATGAGTGAGATAATGTGAGAGTAGATGATAAATTAGGAGATAGAAGATGAATGATATAATGATAAAGTAAATGTTAAAGTAGGATAAAGAAGATGATAAAGTAGAAGAGAATATTAGAACATCCACATCCTTTACAATTTAATCATCCCTTTACAATTTAATCATCTATCCATCACATTCTCTCTCCGCCACGTCAGTTTTTTTTAAATTCTCAACTTTTAAACACTCAACTATATTACTTCATTCATCCATATAAATAATTTTTACTTTATTAGGTCCCACTACTTTAATTTTTTTAAATATTATATTTTAATAACAATAAATATATAATAATATTTTTATTATTCTTTGAATAAATAAATAATTATAAAATAAAAAAATTACTAATTATTTTTTAACGGCTAGTTTGCAACGATTGATTTTTAATGGCTAGTTTTCCAATGAATAAATTTATTACATAAAAATTAATATTTATTACAAGAAATCACTTAGCTTCTATATTAATAAAGATTATTAGTAAAAAAATGAAATGCAACTACACACTTGAAGATCAATTATGACATAAGAAAAAAATGAACTAGACTTAAGATGATGATTGCAACTCTGTCATAGCTTCTTTGCATTCTATGTCATGAAAATAACGTTGCTCAGGTGTCATCTTGCTTGTATCGCGTTGGATGATTTCAAATAGCTTGGACCGCCTCCTCTCCTCGACATGTCCTCTCCTCCCTCCACCGCCTCCTCCCCCTCCTGCTCCCCCTCCCCGCGCCGCCTCAACTCCGATGACGACAAACTCACCCCTCCCTCACCGTAAAAGACCGACTCTCACCCCGAAGCGCGGTCGTCGCCGCCGTCGCGGACCCTCGCTTTCCTCGGCCGCGAGGACTGCTGGTCGGAGGAGGCGACGCGGACGCTGATCGACGCGTGGGGAGACCACTACCTCGAGCTCAACCGCATGAATCTCCGGAGGAACCATTGGCAGGAGGTCGCCGACGCCGTCAACTCCATCCACGCCGCATCGGGGAAGCATTCTGGTACCAACGACAATATCGAAGAAATCAGCGATCCGCACTTTGGAATCGTCGGTTTTCTCGTAGATCTGGTCCTCCAGATGAACCAGGGCGGCGGAAGCGACAGTGCCGGTGGAGCCGCCGCCGTCGATGCTCAATTTTCTCGTGGATCTGGTCTTCCCCTCGCAGTGGTGCAGCCATTTCTGCGATTCATTGCAGGAGAAAGATTTATCTCTCCTCCTCCACAACATTCTCTTTCATCTCTCGATGCAACCATGGTCCCACAAAATACTCTCTCTCCTCCATCCAACACTTTAAATTAAAAATCTTCTCAATCCATCCATACATTTTCTGTAACGCAGGAAGCCATCCATCTATAATTATGGATGGATAAATTATATGCAATGTGGTTGCTCTTATAATTTTATTAAATTTGGAATGAACCACTTTTAACTAACGTCTCAAGTAGGAAAGTGGCCGCTTTTAGCGGGACGGAGGAGTATAAATTAGTACCCTTCCATCCCCGCTTCTAAGTGAC
Source organism: Lavandula angustifolia (assembly GCA_028984105.1). Taxonomy (NCBI): domain Eukaryota; kingdom Viridiplantae; phylum Streptophyta; class Magnoliopsida; order Lamiales; family Lamiaceae; genus Lavandula; species Lavandula angustifolia. Next base: position 30,861,258 of record CM054810.1, on the reverse strand, counting down.
CCGTTTCTTTCTACGCGTGAATTAAGAAAGTAGATGATAAAGTAAATGTGAGAGAATAAGTAATGATAAAGTAGAAGAGAGAAATAATAAAGAAATGATAAGTATGAGAGAAAAATGATAAAAAAAAGTGAAAGTATGAGAGAGAAATGATAAAGTAGGAGATAATTTATGATTTTTTAAAAGTTATTTGAAACGGCTCACTTGGAACGGGACGCAAAAAAAAAAACATGTAGTCATTTGCTATTATAGCTTAAACTTATTTTGTTTATTAGAATAATTACCTGACTTATGCCCATGTCCGGAGGTTGTTTTATTATGAGCCATTTGCTATTATAGCTTTTATAAAGCACTACAAAAAATACAAATGTAGTTAAATTCTTAAAAAAATTATAAATGTAGCCATTTGATTACTTTTTTTTAATCATAAATTACGTTTTCTCAAACTGCAGTATTGGGTCAATGGAGTTCGACCTTTCAATAATTGACACAATTTAAAACTCGGCCTTTTATTCCATCCATTGGCCCCCTTGGTCTTTCATTCCTTCCATTGCCCACCCCACTCACCCCCTCAATTTTAACGGGTTTTTCTTTGAACAGAAAATACAAAGTGCAGGATAATGGTCAAGTTTTTGACTATAATAGATATAACAAATGATTATATTTATGCTTTTTTAAAAGTATTTGAATTATAAATGTATATTACCACTTTTATTTACCTCTTGAAGTTCAATGATTACAGTTTATTTTATTTTTTATCCTATAACATTATTTTGTCGCAATTGCCTCATCACATAGTGCCAACCTATTTGATGATATTTTGACATCTTATCCGCGGAACTGAGTTGTCAACTCCGAAAATGGGAATCCTGATCTTCAATTTCCCTTCATCATCAGTTCGTCCAATCATCGAAGGAGGAAGAGGCATGCATAAATTGGCCAAGATTGCATCTCCGAATCACAATATCCAGCTCCGCCGCCGCCGGGAACGAAGAAGACTGTATTGCTCGAGTTCTCGGGAACAGCTGGATTCGCCTCAAGAACTCAGGGTTCCGAGCCACTGGTTGGAGCCTTCCAGAGCCGCGGAGGTAAATCCAATTTATTAGATTTCCCAAACCTAGGTTAAGAAATTATATTTGAAAATGAGTTTGGTGGAGCAGGAATTGGGTTGGCTACGAGCCACACTCCAGAAATGGTTGGATGATGAGTATTGCCCTGAGGCGACTAACATAGAAATAAGCAGAATCGCTGCTGATTCGTACTACAAAGCTTTGGTGGGAAAAAGAGGGGATTTAGGAGATATCTTGTTGAGAATGGCTGTGGAATTGGAATCCATATCATACCAAGATAGCTTTCATGGAGCATTTTCCGCAGCAAATGCAGCTGTCAATCTTATCATTCAACGGATATTGCAGGAGTAATTCAAGGGTACTATTAATTACTACACTCCCTTCAATCAAATTATATAATCTCTTATGTTATTGTATAATGCTAGATAGTATTTTGATGAGGAGATTAAGAAATTTTTATTGTGTTGTGTATACTTTTGAGTTGTTAATTTTTGTTCATATATTCTTTTTTTTTTTTAGAAATAGGACATTTTATGTGGAACAGCCCAAAAAGGAAAACAAGATACTTTCTATGGGACAGAGGAGTATAAAATTTGATATTTCAACACATAGCATAGAATCAAATTCGAGGATTTTTATGCTTAGGGGTGTTTGCAAATTCTTATTTTAAGCACTTATGCTGTTTATTGGCAGCATAAACAGTTTTTTTGTGTTTGATAAATCTGTTTACTGCGGCAGCTTCTCTAAAATTAAGCAATTAAACAGTTTTTTTAAGCATCTATTGAGATGCTTTTGGGTGCTTAAAGCACCATAATTTCTTAAACTACCAAATATATCTGTTTTTTAATTATTGATACCAAAAACTACATGTTTTTGCTTAAAAACAATTATTTTCAACTTTAAGCAAAAGTAAATAAAAAGTGTTTATGATAAGCATTTGCAAACACCCCCTTAGCCATAAAGTGATAGTTTGGTTGAGTGGTTCTACAACATTTTATTAACCCTAAAAGTAAAACGGGTCGTTTCAAATGAAATGTCTCGAAAAGTAAAACAGATCGTTTCAAATGGAACGAAAGGGAGTAGATTTGTAGCCGTGAGGGAACTCAAATTATAATTCATTATAACTTTGCAAGAGTTATCATTTGCGCAGCAAATCACAGAAAGTAGAATGTTCAATTTTCATATAATCAACACTATTGCAGTAGTCAGGTAGAGCAAGCAAAAGCCACCCTCCTCATTCGCATCCGGCCTCGGCTTTCCGCAATGGCTGATGTATAAACAGAGGAATCATACCGCTCTCCCTTCACACCATCAGCCAAAGTAGAGAGCTGAGCCATCTCGTCCGGAGTTAGTCTCACCAAGAGGGATCCGATGTTCTCGACCAAATTTTCGATCTTGGTGGTGCCCGGTATGGGAAACACATCGTCTCCTTGTTGATGAACCCAAGCGAGATGGAGTGCAACCTTTACTTGCAGCCATTTCACTGATCTTCTCGTATATCACCTTGTTCACCTCAAGATTTTCATAATATAACAAACTGAACAAATTAAGATTCCTAACTATCTACATAAGGGAGAAAAAAATCGATTTTGGTCATATAATGTTGAATGTTTTTTTTTTATTTTGGTCCGCATCTTCCATTTTTGGTCCCGTTTTTAGTCCTTGGAAGCAGAGTGAATCTGACTCGCCTGTTTTTCTAAAAAAGATCCACTGATATAAGAAAATAGAACTGGCAAGTGTGATTCACTCTCTCCTTCGGATAACTAAAGACAAGCATTTAGTTAAGTTACATGACCAAAAACGAAGATTCGGCATTAGAAAGAAAGCCAGCCAAATGAAGCAAATTGAATCAACAATGCAACTTACTGTGATTTCAATTGCCACTCGTCTGTCAATCCAATGGACGTAATGGAGATCAATGCAGTCGATGTCAAGACGGTTCAAGCTTGACTCGCATGCTGACCGGACATAGGCTGGTTCACTCCCATTTTGCGGAATTAGGGCTACTGGATTTGGGAACTTGAGTGATTAATCGGACTGAACTTGATTGAGCGCACTACACCTTAATGTAAGTACAGCCCGGGAAGATGATGACGTCATCAATCAGTATCGAATATTGATCTGTTTTTTTTTCGATTTAGCACGCCATTGTTGCCGAGCTTCCACTACAGATTCTTACCCCCAAAATAAAAAGGGTAAATAGGAGGTTTCGCACAGTGGCCCAAAGTATCAGACCAGAAATTGGCAGTTAAAATCTCGACGAGCCATTGGTCAATGATTTATCATACATAAATCAAGATTGCAGTTAAAAACTAAAGGAAAATTGGAATAAATAGTCCTCTATCTTCGAATATTTGTTTAAATTAGTTTTTAGTAATATTTTTCTTTTAGTTTTTTTGTCCCGAAACTATGAAATCCGGCGGAATTGGTCATTGGATTAGTTTTTCCTTCGGTCAACGGTTAGTCAAAATATTATGAAAAGAATAATAAAATATTCAAAGAGCATTTTGGGAATATATATTTTCTAGAACCAATTATGCCAAACTTTACAAAGTTTGAAAAGTGATTTCATCAATTTTTTTATTTGCGATTAGTGAATTTGACACTTAAAAATCAAAACTCTAAACTAACCTTTCATTTTTTTAATGAAGAAAAATTGGTGAAATTAATTCTCAAACTTTGTAAAATTTGGCTAGATTGAACCTCAAAAATATCCATTTCGAAAATGAACTTCAAATATTTTATTAATTATTTTAAAACGACAGACAAAAAAGTTAATCAAATGATCAATTCCGCTAAATTTTCATAATTTAGGATTAAAGAAACTTTTAAAAAATATTATGAATCAATTCGTTCAAAGATGCTGCGCTCACATTTGCTGGATCGCCATTTACGTTCATCTCCCCTTTCGTGGTTAGTATTCCGAACTTGGTAGCTATTTGCGCTACCAAAAAGACATTCCCCTTTCAGAGCCTGTAGAAACTATAACAAATTAGCCATGAAAATCGACCTCTTATGTCAAGAAAAATCGAGATTAGGCTCGTACCTTTCCGACGGGGATCTCGTTGGTAAAGGGGCCGATGATGTAGATGTCAGAGGTGTCGAGGAAGGTGATGCCGGAGTTGATGGCGTGGTGGATGAGTTCGATCATTTCGGGCTCTGGCTTGGGCTGGCCGTAGAAATCAGCTGACATGCTCATGCGCCGAGGCCTTGATTGGACACTTCAAGGCCCTGCGAGCCAAGCTTGATTCCCCCCGCATTCACTCCCATTGCGATGAATCAGGGATTTATATTTGAAATATTGGAGTGGATTGAGGAATTGTGCGAGTAAAAGTAGCATTTGACAAATCAATTAAATCAAACGCGATCTTTCTTCATTTTTCTCAGAGGAATCTCTTTGAGTCTGGTTTGGATATTTGTTTGTTGAAAAACAGCTGTGTATGAAATGAAAGCCAGACGGAGAAGAAGAATTGTTGAAGGATTGAACGGACGACGTAATATTCCGGCGAAATCGATAGAGCTTGCCGGAATAACAATCAATTTGCATTAGCTAGTTTTCCTAAATTGATAATTATCTGATTAATTAACATAAATTTTCTGCTGAACCTATTCATGAACCTATCTTGAATAGGAAAGTGTTTATAAATTGAATAAAATTCAAGATAGGTTCATGAAAATTTATGCATTGAGTAATTCAAATGTTGATTTGAAATTTTCACATCACACAGCAGATTTTAACAGCATATCATCGTTAAATGAAATAATATCAAAATTAGGAGAGAAGAATATTGAATATCCACTGACAGATGAAACTTCAAACAAAAACCGGATAAAGCAAGGATAAATTCAAACAGAAACAAGGTTCGAAACATTTGATATTAAACCAGAATGATATTCAAATTCAAGAGACAATATCTCCTCATAAAAGCAAAAAAGACCTAACAAAACAATAATAATAACTCAGAACCTGAGCTTGGTGAAGAACCATCTGTTTTTCCCGGTCTTGAACCGCTCCTCGAGCCGCGCCTTCGTCTCCTTGGCCGCCGTCACCTTCTTGTCCTTCGATTGCAGAGCATCCACATTAACAATATCCTTCAGATCCACATCGAGCGTGTATCGAGTAGGCATAATGTGGTTGTAATTCACCAACTTGATGAAGCATTTGACGCGAGATTTCTTCGCCTGCTTCTTCGCCGAGTCCTTGCGGATCACCTTGCGCGGGTACTTGGAGAGTCCGGCGACCAGGCAGTGGCCGTAAGGGCGGTCGCGCGTGCCTTCGTCGAACGAGCGGACAATCACCGCTTTGCGGCCGGCATAGCGGCCTTGGAGGACGACCACGGCCTTGTTTGGCTTCAGGAACTTCACCATCTCCCCCGCTCGCTCTCGCGCTCTTCACCTGTGTCTTTCTCTCTCTGGAATCTGGAAATGGGGTCAGTAGGTAGAAACCCTAAAATCGATATATAAACTGGATTGTGGGCCTGGGCCTTATATTGGGCCTCGTTTTGGGCTTAAGAATGTCTAAGGTCTGATAGAAAAATAGCAACGATAAATTTGATATCACCAACTTAAGACAATTTTGTGGTATTAGAGTTATTTTTTACTACCTTTATCCCATTAAAATTGTCATGTAGGTTTTGGCACGTAGTTTAAGAAGTTTGACTTTTGTTTGTAAATGATGTGGGTCCACATGACTTTATATGATTTGTAATGTTGTTTTATTTCCTTTTTTTGGAAAAAAACAGTATTATTGGGACATCCAATTAGGCATATATGACAGTATTAATGGGACAGAGAGAGTAAATTATATAACCATACTCATCTTCAACAGTTTAGCAGTATTTGGAATAGTTTTTTGGGGCTTTTTCACCATAAAAGCATTTTTTTAATGTTTGGAATGTGACTTTTGTTTTTTTAGCTTAAAATATATGAATAAGCAGAAACTTATAAGTTCGTCAGAAAGTGATTTTAAAGGCAGAAGTAACAAAAACTGAAAGACAACATATGAGAATGTTTGCAGTACTATTTTTTTAAAACTAGACAATTTTTTTTCTAATATTGCGAACACTAACAATTTTGCTTAAAATTTTTTTAAATAACTTTAAACATAAATAGCTAAAAATTGTTTATACATTTGTATTACAAACACTGCTTTACATTTACGAATTTGATCATCCTCATGATGTCACAAAATAAAATTACGTAGTTTTGGATAATTTTTATTTTTTATATCATTTTGTTAAAAAATCAGTTAAAAACTACCTAAAACGATTGTAGTTTTTTGTGGGGAAATGGTACTGTTCAGTATACAAATGTGTAGATTATTCCAACATTTAAGTAACTCTGCATTTTCTTTTAAAATTGAATAGCTTGGTCTTGCACGTTTTATTATTGAATTGATTTTATCAAACTATTATACTCCCTCCGTCCCATTATTTATGTCCTATTAGGACTGGGCACGGTAATTAAGATAGTGAAGGTAAAGGTGTAAAGTTGTGGTGTAAAAGTATAAAGGGGAGGGGTCCACTTGCTTAGATTGATTGTGGTCCACTTATTTATTTCCTTATTTGGTATGGGACATAAATAATGGGACAACCAAAAAAGGCAAGTGGAACATTAATAATGGGACGGAGGGAGTATTATTTAGCGTGTATATATACTTTCTTATTTTTTAATATTGATGTTAATTTATATGTCATTTTACTATGATAAAATATAAATAATTTGAATTGTAATATAATGAACTATATACTCCATTTATGAGTAATATTTATGAGAATTGTTAAGATTTTCTCAATTTAAGTAATATCATCATATTTTTATAAATAATTTTTTAATTTATTTGGAAATATAAACAAAATACTACAATAGTATATAATAGCATACTGTTGGAGATCATCTAACAAAATATTCATCCTCTAAATGTAATGAATATATTTGTGTTGGTAAATCAAATAACATTAATTGTTTTCTTTTATATTAATCACTTTCCATTTATCTTAAAAATTCAATCCTGCAAAAACCCACCTACATTGAACGTGAAGTTGAGTTCTCCTTGGGACCTCGTCTCTCTAATCAATTCTTCTGCGTGCATAAAATAAATGTAGCCATTGTAATCGAGTCACATCAATGAAGCTAAGAACTCAACAACTCATAGCTAGTCAAACATACTCCCTCGTCCACAATTCTTGTCCCTTCTTTTCGAGCGGGAATTTAGAAAGTAGTTGATTGTGAGTGAGATGGTGGGCCTTGAATAAAGTGTGTGTAATAATTTGCTATTTTAGGTAAAGGGACAAGAATTGTGGGACGTCCGAAAAGGAATAAGGGACAAAATTATGGGACGGAGGAGTATATAATTTCACCCTAGCCCTAATTAAGTTAAAAACATATAATTATAGAAACAAAAAACAAGTTGACAAATTTAAATCGCACTAAAATTGGAAGAAAACGTGATCACATTGAATAAGTGCGAAGAGATCGATTCAAAATTCGAGCGGTAATGCCGACGCATATGCTTGTGAATTTATCAAGATTAAACATTAGATGCACGCTATTAGAGTATTTAGAACATTATATATATCAACAAAACTGTAGTAAAATCTTGCATAGACAGACTCGTTCGGAATGAAATACACGTGTTTAATGTTAGGGGTTTTCTTGCAGCAAGTTTAAGCACGCAGGATTTTTTTTCTTTTGTAATAAAACGAATACGAAGTACGTAGTTTTATGCATTTTCACCTGCACACAAAGTGTTTTTTGTCCTTTATTCGAATTTGTATGCCAAATTTATATTTTGCTAATGGTAATTCTCAGTCGTTAGAATTTAATAGTGTCGTCGATTTGTTAAGTCAAATCATGCAAAACTCTATAGTTAATAAAAAAATTGAATTACCCTCGTCATTAAAAAAATTGAATTGTTATCATTAAATCACATCAATGATGCTAGGAATTGAACAACTCATAGCTAGTCAAACATGTAAACTTTCACCCTAGCCCTAATTAAGTTTAAATGCATATAATTATATAATTATATAATTATATAGACAAAAGACAAGTTGACAAAACCCCACTATTTAGTAACGTATTGAAACACATGTGCTACACTCCAATTTCTTGAAACACCCAATCTCCCCTCCTAGACTTTTCCTCATCAACAACTTGCAACTTGCATCCCCTCTTTTAAATACAACTCTCTCTCTTTCCCCCTCTCTCTACCCTCCCCCCTCTCTCCTCAACATGTATCCCTCCTCCACCTCCTCCTCCTCCTCCCAAAACTCAATGGCCACCACCACCGGCGGCGGCCTCGTACGCTACGGCTCCGCCCCGGGCTCTGTCCTCTCCACCGTGGCAGACTCAATAACCGGGTCGACCCGCGAATTATCTCCCCTCGGAGCCCAAACCCATCTCAGCCCGACCCGGTTCTTCCACTCCGAAGCTTCCGAATCAATGGCTAGCCGGGAGGAGCCTGGAAGAGCTAACACTACGATTGGTCTGCAGCCGTCTTACGGCGGAGGAGGCGGAGAGTCTTCGTCTGGGTTGTTTAGGCACAGTAGCTCGCCGGCGGGGTTCCTCAACCAGCTGGCGGCGGCCGCCGGAGATAGGAATGGTACGTATGTTTCTATTATTCTATACGCCTTTGGCAGTCTATTGGTTGTTCATTGGGTGCTTGCTGAAATTTATATCATTTTTTTTGTTGCTATATAATCTAACAACATGAAATGACGATTTTGGCCTTCATTTAAAATTCAAACAAAGTTTACTCTTAATTGTAAGATTAAATGATCACTAATTGTAATTAGTTTCTGCTTAGTTTGGTTGTTTCATTGCTTAATCTGTGTCTGCATGTTACTAATGTATTTGCATTAACTAAGTAACATGTAACATTAATTTAATGGATTGAACCTGAATCCATGAATATCAACTAAATTAAATATTTATGGTAAATTTGCTTCAATTTATACATTCTAGTAAGATTGGGGGACATGAATTTGATATTTATAATTATAAATATATTATAGGGGACATGAATTTGATATTTATATATTTATATAGTCCAACTAAAAAGATAGATTTAAAATAAAAGGAGATTAAATAAAGACTGTAAAATATAATTATTGCTTTTTATAGAACCAAGTGAAGAACAAGACTTTCTAAAGTCTGCTATAATAACTAAGTTATATTCTTGACAATATGTCATGTCATTGAATCTTATAGTAACTGCTACAATAATAATATATTATCAATCTTTAATTCAAATTTGTAATTATTAACTAACAATCCAATAATCTTGAAGAGATATAGAATGTAAATATTAATCTCAAAACTATTATCCAAGTTGAGTCATATATAATTATTTTCGTTAATTATGCACTATTATATTATTTGACTTGCTAGTTTATCATTACCAAATTGAGTAGTGTAATAGCAACCATTATACTATTATACCTATAATTTCAGTAGGTACTTAGAGGGTGTGGATCTAATGAGAACCACATTTAACTTAAGAACTACGAACCATGCATAATACTTATATATTTTATGCATAATCCTTATATATTTTATGTAAAAAAGTATGTTATTTTATTATTTTTTATAGTCTGTATAAAATATATAAGGATTATGCAAAATATAAAAGTATAGGTTTTTTGTATAAAAAACATAAGGATTATGCATAATACATGTTGTGATTATGCATGGTTCGCAGTTTTCACGTTAAATGCATGTTCTCACATTATCCACTCTCGGTATTTATTAGATATATATAAACTTGTGTTGTAAAAAAGAAATGAGTTTACATAAGGGCAAATCAGTAAATTCGTGTAACACATCAACTTGTCTCATGGTACGTGACATGGATGTTGTCAAATTGTGTGAATTATTTAACCACCCACAATCTTCAACAAAACCACCTTTCTCTTAATTTTCTTATTAGAGTTCATACAAAAATAAAAAATATAAACAATAATATGAATGTTTAATAGATTAGTGTTCATTAATCACTAAATAATTTAACCTTTAAACATTTAGATTGTAATTAAGAGGTTTTTTAGCTTATTAAGTAACGGTTGCAATTTCTCGTCATTTTCTATTTAATCTTTCTACATTGTAAATCTTGCTCCATTTTCCATAAACGTTTCACGTATAGTAATGTTACATGGATGGAGTAAATTTTTTCAATAGTAAACTCATAAGTGAAAATATTATAAATGAAGTTTTATATTTATTTTATTTATTTCTTCATTATACTAATGTAATTAAGCTTCTAAACATCATTAAGTTACAACAAATATTAGTATACAAATATGCGTTTTTTGTCTTAAATTACTAGCATGTAGTACAATATTTTTTTTATCGTGGGTTCTTTTGCTGTCACTTTTACGGCTGTAATTTAATTTGTCAATGCATGCAACTTGCAAGTACCTTTTTTATTTATTTATTGTTATGAATGCAAGTTGATGATTTAAAATTAATAAAAGTTGGAAAGGCTCATAGGGCTAGGTGACTGACAGTTGAATTTGCATGAATTGGATTATACATTTATATATATATATATATATATATATATTATTATTACAACATTAATACTTGAAGTGGTAATACTCTATGTTGACCAAAACAGAAAAAAAAATACAAATATGGCCGAAAACTTAAATAAAACACAAAAGTAGTCATTTTGTCTTTATTAGGCGGGGCCGATGGGAGGGCCGATGGGTCCATCGACCCTTCATATTTTTTTATTTTCTTTTTCACCAAGGGCCGACATTTTGCCTCCATTTTTTTTCTTTCTTCTTGAGGGCCATCGGCCCTCCTTTATAAATCCTTTATATTTTTATAAAATATATATTCCCCATGTTTTTTTCTTTCACCAAGATCTGACAATCACGTGATCTGAGGGAAAATGCTTGAGGGCCGATGGCCCTTGGCTCCATGTTTTCTTGAGGGCCGATGGCCCTTGGCTCCATGTTTTCTTCAGGGCCGATGGCTCCATGTTTTTTTTTTTTTTTTCTTCAGTTCAGGGCCGATGGCTTTTCATCTGCCCTTCCATCGGCCCCATCGGCCCAGCGCCGTATAAGGACAAAATGGCTATATTTGTGTTTTATTTAAGTGGATGGCTATAATTGTTTTTCAATTTCTACTATTTGGCTACTGTTGCCAAAGCCCCATACTTGAATGAGTCTGAAACATCACTTTGTCCGATGATCCAAAGGTTCGTTGCATCCAACCACAGCCAGTGCTTCTCACGTGCCTTGCAACTTGCAAGTGGCCGATTCAAACCACCCACCAGCCCAATGTTTTCACAAAATACACCCTAATAACAAATCTATATACTCCATAATGTATTAATGTATTATTCCATGATATATATTGTAAATTTGGAATCGGATTCAGACCCTGAAAATAGTGTAAAATAAACATCATTTTTGTATAAACAAAACCCTAAAGTGCACCCTCTAGTTCAACATAGGCCCCATTTGAAGGAGCTTAAAATTTATTTTATGTAATAAGTCATTTTGCGTGTGTTTGAGAGAACTTATCAAAATACTAATTTATAATCCTCCATAAGTTAATTACTTTTAACTTTTTTTATAAATTAATATTTATAATATATGGGTTCCTTATAAGGAACTTACGCAGCGCATCTAAATGCAAAATAATTAAATTTAAGAACTCATATGATAAATTCTTATCCAACATAAGTCCTCATCTAAGTTGTTTACACATCTGAAGTTAATTATATTATATGATTATAATAAATTTCTGTCAAATCCCTCCCTCTCAGGATTAGTTTCCCTATGTCTTCGTCATGACGCTAAGGTCAATTATTTCTCATTTTGTGGGATTATATGGAGTGTTAAAAAGGAATCAACTTCCCTCAATTAGAGCATCAAAGTTCGCAATTAATTAATTACGACAATAGAAGTATTCGTAGTTGATGAACAGTAAAACCTAGCTAGAACGTACAGGTAGGTTATAATTCTGAGTCAACTAAAGCAGGATTTTCAGTTACAAGAGGCATCGGAAGCTACAACTCCAAGGGGATAGCTGAGACCACCGGCGGCGGTGGCGGCATATCGAGATTGAACTCGCACCTCAGTCTCACCGGAAAAGAATCTCTTTCACGCATCTTCGAAGAATCCGAGGAGGCGGCCGCCGCCGGCATGGACAATAATAATAAGAAATCTTACGCCGCCACCAGCGGCGGCGGCTTCGGCATTTGGGAGCCCAGTAGCAATCCCATTATGTTTTCGGTGGCGCCGCCCGGTAGAGGCAAGAACGGCCATGACGCAATCGAATCTCAGGTAACCTAATTTATGTATAGAAATTTGCATCGAGTTGAGTAAGATGAAAAATCCACTTAACGAATTATATTAATTATTAATTAATTGTATTGATTTTGATTTCAGTTTCAGTTTAGCATTTCGCAGACAGCTCAAGATATGGCGTCAATGGAGAAGCTGCTCAACATACCGCAGGATTCCGTTACATGCAAGATTCGAGCAAAGCGCGGTTGTGCTACACATCCTCGTAGCATTGCAGAAAGGGTAATCTCTCTCTCTCTCTCCTTCTCTCTCTCTCTCTCTCTCTCTCTCTTCTCTACATTGTTAATAACTAACTATAAGACATTTTTTCTACTTCTATAAATTCTTGTATAATTAACTCATACATGTTACATCAAATCTTAGCTTCCTTTGTGTATATTTTCTGGATGTATTTATGCATGTATATTCAAATAGTTTTATGTGTTAGGATCTTCAGACCCTCCAAAATGTGACAAACGGGTTTTTGGAACCCAACGGAGACAATAACAAAAAATTACACAAAGAGAAAAAAAAATAGACACAAAGAATTTAACGTGGTTCGGTCAATCGACCTACATCCACGGGCGGCGGAGAAACAATCCACTAATAAAGAGGTTAATACAAAATGGGCCTCCATAATATGGTCCTAAGCCCAAAAGCACATACCCACAAAAACATGGTCAATTAGTTCAATTAACTAATCTCATAACATGTGGGTTATGATGCGTAGAAGCACATTTAAAACAATTAGAGAACCTATATATTTATAGGTGAAATTAATGATAAACTTCATTAATTATTCGATGTGGGATGTGAGTCAATTTCATTTAAGGATTAGCATTTGAGCCACATCATAACAATCTCCACCGTGACGAAAACTCCAATATCCAATCTAACATAGCAAATCTTCACATCGACCAAAATTCCAATCGCGAACACATAACGATCTTGCTCCACCGCCTCCGCAAAAGCCTCAATGGGCTTAATCCAAATCAGAATACCAACAAAGTCGCAACGCCCCTCGAACAAGGATCATCCATCATTTAAATCTTCAGAACTAGAATCTTCCTTGGCAAAACGGTACCCGATAACGTGAAACTTCACGTCATGGTGCTTCCTCCTCAAACATGCTCCACCTCCTTCAAAAGCCTTCAAATTTCTCGAACCAAAAATCTTTGTTATTGTCATTGTCACAACATGAACAAACCTTGGCTCTGATACCACTTGTTAGGATCTTCGGACCCTCCAAAATGTGACGAACGGGTTTTTGGAACCCAACGAATACAATAATAAAGAATAACACAAAGAGAAAAAGAAATAGGCACAAAGAATTTAACGTGGTTCGGTCAATCGACCTACATATACGGGCGGCGGAGAAACAATCCACTAATAAAGAGGTTAATGCAAAATGAGCCTTCATAATATGGCCCTAGGCCCAAAAGCACATACCCACAATAACATGGTCAATTAGTCCAACTATCTAATCTCATAACATGTGGGTTATGATGCGTAGAAGCACACTTAAAACAATTAGAGAACCTATCCGATGTGGGAGGTGAGTCAATTTCCTTTATGGATTAGGATTTGAGTCACATCATAACATTATATATGAAACTAATAATTAAATTAGAATATTAACTCCTAGTTATTTTGAATTAATCATTCTTGGTTTCAATTATAAACTAAAAGTCCCTATATGTACACGTAAACATAGTAATAAATTCTACTTGTTTATAATCAGCTATAATTAATGATTACAACACTAAATTAAAACACAAATGTATTGTGTTATGTAGGAGAGAAGGACGCGAATCAGCCGAAAATTGAAGAAATTGCAAGATCTTGTGCCAAACATGGATAAGGTAAGGCTCCCTCATTTCATGTTACGTAGTTCTAATTGACCATGTGTATGTATGTGGAGAGGGAGAGAGAGAGATCATATATATGAAAATGCTATTTGAATGCAGCAAACTAGCTACTCGGACATGCTGGATTTGGCAGTTCAACACATCAAATGCCTTCAAGATCAAGTTGAGGTGGGTAATAAAACACTTGTCAATCTGCTTGCATTTGTGTGTGGTCTCAAATTAGTAATTTGAGAAGTTCCACGAAAAGTCATAAAAGACTAAGGCCCATTTCAGAAAGCTTATCAATAGTTTATTTCAGCTTATTCTAATAAATAAAAGAGTTTTTATACACGCATTTTGGAGGATTTGTGAAAGAATAAGCTTTTTTGGCTTATTTTCATAATCCGGTAAAAATAGCTTAAAAAATATGCCAAAAATAGATCTCATATCAAATCCTCCGACAATATTTTTTTAAATTGTATTTTATTTTTTCACTAATAAAGTGCTTATGTAAATGTACTAAATCGCAACAGCTTATTGAATTTAAGTGATTATGTTATAAGCACTTATCGTTTTGTGGCTCAAACTCGAGAAGAATTGGTGTGAAGCCTTCACACTTCTTGCATTGTGTGTTTTTGCAGTTGCCTTGCAGACAATACATAAATATGTTACAGTTCAGTTCATCTGCATCATTGTCTTAAACTCATACAAACATACCTTCATTATTAGGCTATTGAGCTTGGACAGTAGACTTCATTCAGCATACTACATTTGTCATCTTCCAAAGTGCAAATAAATCATATTGAAATATCACAAATGAATTTATGTGTTCATCTATTATCCCAGAAACTGAACAAGGATATTGATGGCTGTTCGTGCGGATGCAAGAAGACGTGAGACTCCTAGCAAGCTAGACGAGTTCTTCCATTACTTCTAATTAGAGTCAAGTTTCACACGAGAAAGAAGGGATCGATTATGAGGTAAGAATGAGTAGCAATGAAGTGTATATAGAGAAGCAGCTTAGTCTCAAGCTCGGCTGAACATGTGACCGTTGCTTCTGATTTTTTTTGGAGGGGATATGTAAATTGTTAAATTAGTTTTTTAAGTTTGAAACTCTTCTTCTTCTTGACTCTCTCTTCATCTTCACATTTTTTTTTCATTCTGTCTAGCTTAGAATTGATGTAAGATTCTTGGACCAAACAGCATAATCTATTCATTTTCCGGTCTAAGGACATGATTCAATTTTCATTAATAGAGACATTGACGAGATTAGAAAAAGGTCTTGTCCCATATATTCTACATTAAGCATGAATAATTGTATAATTATGCAGTGTTAATATACAAATTTAGCCAAATATGTTAAATTAAACACACTTGTGGAATTAGAGCTATGAAGTTTGGGGGTCGAAATAGAACAACAACGGTGGCCGAAGGCAAAGAAAAAATCGAGATGTGCTAAATATAGTTTTAAATGGTTCGAACACAAATACGATATGAAAGATATAATATATATTATTTCTTGTATTTGTTACGCTGAGAAATATACTTTTATAACTAGTAGAAAAGAGAGAGAGAGAAATATTTATAACATGTTGAATTAATTATACTTGTAATAAACTAAAGAAAACTAGAAAATAAATAATTTAAAAGTCTAAAAATAGGAATCAAATGAGTGCATTGGGTTTCGAACATAAGACATTTCTTAAAAGAGATAAAGTCATTAACCAACTGTACTACAAGAAAATAGTTAATTATATTTTTTACTAAAATTATCTATAAGCAATACGAATCCTATACCCTATTTAGGCGAAGTTCCGTCGGTCAGGGGCGGATCCAGGATTTTGGGTTAGGGGGGCGAAATTTATCGGGGTTTGAGTTTTCTTTGTACGGGGGTTCGAGGGCTCCACCCCCGAAAAAAAAAATTTAGCACATTTTTCTACTTAAATTTAATTATACTTATTATTTATGGCTTATTTAAGGATTATATTCTTCTTTCATGAATAACTCATATATTTTTTATATTTATTCGAAAAATATAGTACACAATCCTATTTTGACATCACTCTAAATTTAGTTAGAGAAAATTATGAAGAATAACAATATCTAACTGAGGAATTAATAAGTATTTAAATGATAGTGTATTTATACTTCAAATGTTCTTAATTTTATATCAATAAGTACATGAAAAAAGAAAACACAAACATAGTATATTAATTGCATTAAACAAAAAACATAGTATATTAATTGCATCAAATATATAAGTTGACTCTACCAAACTAGGTATCCAAAACTCAAAATTTACACCTCCACTAAAATATGTGACACTTAATATACGTTTTTAATATTTTTCAAAGTTAGGATAATTTCGGGGGGGGTGAATTTGAAAATTTAATTGGAACAAGTATAAAAATTACTACAAATAAAAGATAACTCGTAGTATTGCATAAAAATTCGGGGGGGCGGTCGCACCCACCCGCCCCCCTTGGATCCGCCCCCGATCGGCCGGGAGGTCGAGAGGGTAGTTCCGCCAATGGTTAAACACTATATTAGCATATCACCATCTAAAAATACAAATATAGCTATAAAGTACACTTTATGACAGACATAATGATTGAACGAAAAAGTTATCTGAGTCGGCCCTCAACATATTTTTTTTAAATAAAATAAATAAATTATTGAATATGCGTCTCCATGTTGGCCGATGCATCAATCTCATGATCGATGCATCGGTCCTCAACAATTTTTTTTTTGGCAAAATGTCTCAGTTACATATATGAAGATACAAATTTTGACATCATGATGAGAAACCCTTTATAATAATAAGACCACATGACATGTACTTTTGGCAAAATGACAAAGACAATTATTTCGAAAATTTAATTAAGAGTTATTTTATCAGAAAATGAGAGATGCTTTTTGGGAGTGGCTTTCATAATCATTTTATTTTGCACTTTAATATTATTGTACATGGGAACATCGTGATATGGTAGATGTGTACCGTTTGAAAAGTATTATTCAATTTCACTATCGTGCCACTAAAGATTACATATTTATATGTGACATCTTTAAATTAAATCATCGTCGTACAATTAATTATTAATCTATTGTAACTTTATATACAAAAACGACATTTACCAATCGCCTAATTCAAATTAATAATTCCCAAGATTTGGTTTATTAATTTAAGTGTAGCACAAAATTAATTCTAGTATTGAAAGCTAAAAGGCTCATTATAACTTTAATTTATATTAATTAAAAGCTATAAATAATTAGGTGTAACGCAATATTCGTACTCATGTGCTAAAGTGATACACATGTCAATTATAGTTCATGATAATATATTGATTTTTCCTACATAATTGAAATAAACAAATTTGATGAATGTATTATCCATGTGATTTCTGAAATTAATTCATAAAAATTTGCCATAAATATTCTAAGTAATAATTCAAGAAAATATTCATTTCTTCCCTTTTATGATTATTTTTGCTATAATAAAAATTGAATTTGTGCGTTATTATTACACAAATAATAATAAATAAATTAGAAGAATGTAAAAACCGTTATACCCCTTCACTGCCCAGTGCCCACCCACCCCACCCGCCAAGCACGCATTCTTGTCTTAAAACCTGTCATCGCCAATTTGCCAGCTCCCATCACACCATCATTTCCTCTCTCTCTCTCCTCTCTCTCTTCACCGTCTTCCCTATGGCTTCCTCTTCCGACGACGAGGGGGAGGAGTACTTGTTCAAGATCGTCATAATCGGCGATTCCGCCGTCGGGAAATCCAACTTGCTTTCCCGCTACGCCAGAAATGAGTTCAACCTGCACTCAAAGGCAACAATCGGAGTTGAGTTCCAGACGCAAACCCTAGAAATCGACGGCAAAGAAGTTAAGGCTCAGATTTGGGACACCGCCGGTCAGGAGAGATTCCGCGCCGTCACCTCCGCCTACTACCGCGGCGCGTTCGGCGCGCTTGTTGTCTACGACATAAGCAGGCAATCAACTTTCGACAGTATTCCCCGTTGGCTTGACGAGCTCAAGAGTACGCCTTTCTCTCTTCATCGCTCCGTATTTACTCTGTTATTTTTGTCGATTTGGATTGATCAGTTTCCTGTTCGGAATCAGAATCCGATCGATTTGGAATTAAGGATGAGTTGTTTGGCTGTGATTTGCAATTGGATCGGTATGCTTGATTAGATGCAATTATTATGATCAATAGGTTGTACGATCCTTAAGGAATTCGGAGGCGGTACTTCCGTTTCAAAGGAATTAGAAAATAAGCATTCTTCTAAGGAACAGAGTCCAACTAGGGCAAGAATTTGAAACAGATCTGACTTATTTTGGAAACATTTGGAATATTTAATCAATTAAAATATGTTTTACGCATAATCTGCAATCTTGATAATCAAGTTATTTTTGGAAGACATGAAATTTGTAATCTTTATTTTAGTAAAGTAGCCTCTTCCTAGATTTAGCAATTTCAAAATGTTGATTTTTGGGTATTCTTGATTTGTAAACTGATACGATAATGTAAATTCACAATAAGAGAAGTGCTCGGGATCTCGACTTTCGCATCATAAACTCTTAGTATGGAGCTATTCAGTTTTTATTTGGGAGCTCAAAGTTGACTTGATTCAGGATTGCAGTTGGGGGGTATATGCGATGTTAAATTGGAGTCAGTTGCTTAAACTATGTGTAATTTTTATACTCATTTCTGTAAGAATATAGAGTCTATAACATAGTGAAGATAGTTCAAAAGATCAGACTTCAAGTCCAAGACATTTCATTAGTTTCTCAACCAACTTAAAATGAAAGCCTTCTGGCTCGCTCGGTAGTCACACATTCCATGTCTTAGATAGTAGGGAAAGAAAATGTGACTTGCCTTCCTCTTCTGTATGTTGTGTGTATGTGTGTGTAAAGGGTAACATGCTTGTGTTCAATCCCATGACAACGAGTTCATTACGCATGTTCATATACTTTATGTTATACGCTTTTGGAGAGTCGATGAGAAGGAGGGTCTAGGTTCCTCTGTCCATTTAAGTTAATGGATCATTGGAATTCAGTGAAACTCATGTGAAACTCCAGGAATTCAGTCAAGTTTAGTCTTTTTTTGTCGACATATTTTCACTTCATTATCTGTTGGAATTCTTACATCATGCCACATCAATATTATACTTCGTTAGATCTGAGAGTCATTCTGGCCATTGCAGTATCTTTAATTTCTTAAAAGGTTGGAAATCTTTATTCTGGAAACTGAAGATGACAAACCATATGATTATTTTTTTTTTTAATTTGGCATTTTTCGTAGTTTCCGAAAGGGAAAAAATAATCCATGTTGTTGCTACATCATATCTTTATCTAAAATATTTGTTCCACTCCCAGAGTTTGTGTTTTGGTTAAGATCCATTATTAGAATTATTATACCTATTTTAAGATCTGTGCTCTTACACGCCTTATGAATTCTGATGCACGCGAATCTGTCCATCCAGCTCATTCCGACACAGCAGTTGCAAAAATGCTCGTGGGGAACAAATACGATTTGGATAACATAAGGGACGTGAGCGTGGAGGAAGGCAAAAGCCTAGCGGAAACAGAAGGACTATTCTTCATGGAGACCTCTGCTTTGGACTCCATAAATGTTAAGAAGGCTTTCGATTTGGTTATACGTGAGATCTATAACAATGTCAGCAGGAAGGTCTTGAATTCAGATACACACAAAACGGAGTTATCGACCGACAGAGTATCCCTTGTCCGGGAAGTAACTGATGACCCAAAGAAAACTGGAGGGTCATATTCTTGCTGCTCCAGGTGACTGAAGGAAGCAACCTCGTACTCAATCAAAAAAAATCATGCATAAGTGATGAGCCATTGAGTTTCTTGAAGAACTTACCATATTTTATTCATCAATTGGTCTTTAAAATAGTGTCTGATAACATTTATTTATAGAATTGCTGCACAAATTTGCCGTACTTTAAACAGTGTGAAATCATAACCCATTTTAGTCCCTTCTCTGTCTTGATTTTGGATCTCCAACTTGGTCAAGAAGTTGATGTCTGAATATCCATTCATGCATAATTTTATGCACTCTGCCCACCCCCACCAATAGAAGTAAGTGGAGCTTGAAGATAAGGGTTTTGACCTCAGTCTCAGCTAAGAGTTTAGCATTGTGGTGAATGATGTTGATGGGGTTGAAGAAATTAAGAGAGAGAGAGAGAGAGAGAGAGAGAATTCTTCTAGAAACATGACAATAGGACAGATCAACTAAAATAGCACTTCTGAATTCCACCGAAAGTTGTAAGAGTAGTTGGATGATTGATAAGAGAAGCAACACAAAAACACACACACATGTGATCATCAGTGCTCACAAGATTCTAGTAATCATTATTAGATCTTTTATTCCCACAAGAAATAAACATTGAAATCAAAAGAAAAGAAAACAATACAAGAATCAAGATTATCTAGAACCAAGATGATCCCCATCATGATGACTTCATCATCAAACATGGTATCCAAGTGCTCCATTTCCTAACCTTCTAGAAGCACCCCTCTCCCCATTACTATGATGAAGACTCTTGTTTCTCTTTGTGTGTAGGTGAAAGATAGAGATTGGTAGTGACAGACAGAATACAAACTTTAGAGGATACTAACTTTTTGACTTTCTTGTTTGGAGACACTCATTTGGAGCTCCATTTCCTTGCCATCTCAAACCCATTCTTGCCATAGTAGTAGTCTTCATTGGTTTGATCGATTTCGGCTTGTGTGTTCATCACAAAGGGGCCTTGCTGAACCACTGGCTCATTGAGAGGCTGCCCACCTACAAGAATGAACCTCAATGGCTTGGAGGATTTGTTCCACACGCTTAGGCCGTCTCCCGGACCCAAAACCAAGATGTGGTGGGCCGGTATGGGAGGCGAATTAGGCGTCCCAAATACTCCTTCCCCTTCAATAATGTATGCAAAAGCATTCCATGGCTCTGGGATTCTTTGATGATGGTTGGAATTCGGTTTGAGAATGAAATCGAGGTACATTGTTGGGGTTCGAGTGTAGACCGGGGAGTGTACACCCATTGATTCCCCTGCTATGACTCTAACTTCCACCCCATCTTGCTCTGCCTTTGGGATTTCATCTTTCAGCAGTTCTTGATATCTGGGCTCAATCCTGCAAGAACAACACACCCATTTTCTTGATCAACTGAATCTTAGTTCATAATCCAATCTATGTAAGCCTCGTGCAGCTCAAATATCATGCAATGAACATCTAATTCATGCTACATCTGAACATAACAACCCCTTTTAGAGAAACATATGTAAGAACAAGAAAGACTAACATCTTATCCTTGGAAGAGAGATTGATCCACAACTGCAGGCCGGTGTGAGTACCTTCGCCTGCAGGCATTTCCGAGTGGACGATACCCCTCCCTGCAGTCATCCACTATGCCATTCCAATCAAGAAAAACACTCAGCAAGATTCATAATCTCCAAGGAAGTGAAGAAACAGAAGTAATCAATAAAACTACCTGCACTTCACCAGCATGGATTGTACCCTTATGACCAGCAAAATCTTGATGTGTGACACCCCCCTATTTGAGAAAACAAGATTTAGTTCATCCAAAAGGGCAACAAATAAAC
This sequence comes from Lavandula angustifolia, assembly GCA_028984105.1. Classification (NCBI taxonomy): domain Eukaryota; kingdom Viridiplantae; phylum Streptophyta; class Magnoliopsida; order Lamiales; family Lamiaceae; genus Lavandula; species Lavandula angustifolia. The sequence continues at coordinate 30,839,416 of CM054810.1, read as the reverse complement.
CTCCCAAACTTATTTTAAAACAAGGGCTGTATTGTGAATAACCTGTAACACATATGTAACAGTCTCAAAGCCTGCAAATATAACATAGAATTTATTGAGTTTTTGAATTTATATATGAAATTTAGAGCAATGAATGATATATATAATATATGTATATATATATATATACCACGGTGGGGATGATCAGGGAATCCAGCAGGAGGTGAAACTGTAAAATCAAAATTAGAATTTTCAAATTCATCAAAGTGGTTTCAAGAATTCATCAAGAAAAGTTAATGGGGCTAAACAAATGTTACCAGAAAACTCATCTAGCATGAGGAAAGGATCCACATACTTCAACTCGGGCCTACAAATTTCGAGCATCAAAACCCAATACCAGTCAAGCAATTCATCATTCAAGAAAATCAAGAATTACTGAAGAATCGCCCATAAAACACATGCCCAATTGAGAATCTTGAACAAGAAATTAGGGTACCTTCCAATGCTTCTTCTGACAACTGCGCCTTGGCCCTCACTCTGGGGCTTGGCCAAGACTTTCTTGGCTACCAATCTCGGCTGTTCGAAGCCTGCAGACATTATGTTTCTGAAGAAATAAGAAAAAGTTTTGGTTTTTGTTGTGTTAATGTTGAACACAAGTTTGGATGCAGAGATCATATGTAGAAACCACTTTGATCTTTCTTGCCTGCAAATTCTGCTGTGACATGTCGGCTTATATATAGGAGAGGGAGAGGGAGTCAAGAGAAGCGCTTATAACGACTTTTTAGAGTGTGTAAGCACAAGAAATTAGAATGAGAGAGAAGAAAATGGAAGTCAAATTTCAATGGAGTAAAAATAATAAAATTATTAAAAATTAAATTTAGTGTAATCACGTTAAAATGAAATATTCTGATAGTGTAGTCAGCCACGTCAGCACATTACCGATAAATCAAGTCAAGATTTATGAAGTATTATGTTAATAGGGAATACATCACATATAAGAAAACTGTTTAAAATAAGAAATAAAAAGCAATATGCGTTATTCATCTTATCATAGTTTGAATTGAATAGTTTTTAAAATATTTATCATTATTATATATTTTATGCTTAACGACAAAAGTGTAAAAATTATATAGTTCATGATTTAAAAAATATTATCTCCGTCCCGCTATTAGTGGCGATATTTCCTAATTCGGACATCCCACTAAATGACAATATCCCAAATTAGTAAAAAGTTATCATCTTTTTCCTACTTTAATCATCTTATCTCTCTTATTTTATCATCCACTCTTATTATTATACTCATTTTTCTCTCTCTACTTTATTATTTCATCTCTATTATTTTATCATTTACTCTCATTATTTCGTTCATCTTCTCTTTCATACTCTCTCATTATGACATTCATATTTTTCTCCTACTTTATCTACCATTTTCTCATACTTTATTACATATTCTCTTAATTCATGTGGCGAAAAGAAAGACGCCACTAATAGCGGAACGGAGATAGTAAATATTATACATAACTCTGTCTTTCTATATATTCTTATGCTAATATATACTACTATAAAACAGGAAATCTCATTCTCATCCAATACGTACAGTACAATACAATCGAGTTAATAATTCTTTTACGATGATAACTTGGAGCCGCTAATATGTGAATTTGAGATTCTCCAACGGTGTTAGTTGAGATATGAGGCTTTGGGGAAAAGAAAAATATGAAACGTGGGACCAAAGTTTCGTTTGCTGTAATGTCATGAAGTGACGTCATTGTGATGTCATGGTGACGCAATGTTTGATTTACTTTGTAGAAAGTTCATTTTCCAAATCAACTAGTAATTCTTATTGCCACGGTTACTAGTAGCTTTCTAGCTTATATTGTTTAATTATATACTACCATATTATTTATGGCCATGTTTGGAAAACAATTTAAATAAGTTTTTATGGTAAAATGACTTATTGTATAAGGAATTATGATAAAATTTCTTAAATTTAATAAGTTGTTTGTGTTTGGATACATATATGTTAACTTATACAGTATGAAAAATAAAAAATATAGTTTAAAAAAATTATAGCCATCAGGATTCGATGGTAGATTTCTGCATAAGCTCCTTATAAGTTACCCATAAGTTATAAATATTAACTTATAAAAATAAGTCAAAGGTAATTTATTAAGTAGAATAAGTTATTTCGGTAAGTTCTTCCAAACGCACACAAAATGACTTATTATTTAGAATAAGTTGAAATAAGTCATTTTTAAACTCTTCCAAACGGGATATCCAACATACGATTCGATTTAAAAGACCTAAAAGACCTTCGAAAAAATTACATGACTAGTTCAAAACTTGAAATATATGTTATTGTTTTTATTTGAAATTGTAAATTTTTATCCCTAGTTAGTGGTTCGACGTCTGATATATCATATAGTACAATATTTGAGAAACTATGACAAACTTGAGTTGCTCAATCACGTAATTAGTTTACGTTTGACTATCACCTAATTAGATATTTTATTTTAAAAAAACAAGAAATATTCTGAAATTGGAGTTATTTATTGCGTAGCAGTAGCATCAGGATTGGGTATCCACAACCATCCATAATCATCCCTTTATTTTAATGTTCAAAATCTGGAACTAAATGAATTCACATTAGCCGCCGTACGTGTATTATCAAATTATCTTATCTCATGGTGACAACTACTATGATGCTCGGATACAATTATTTAAATAATTCCAACTTTTTTTAATTGCAATATTCCACTTACATCCACAAACTGAAAAGGGATAAAATTCACAAAATGGATTCACAATTAAGAATTATGATGTGAAATTTAAATTTAGAAAAGAGATGAAGAAAAACATATAATTTTAGAAGTGATTATATATAGAGAGAGAGAGTATGGATCTGATGGAAAGACAGAATTATGTAAGAAGATAAGAAATACGCATATTTTTTTTTTATGTATACACTTTTTACATTTTATATTTTTGACCGTATTCATAAAACATATAAAAAATATGCATAAGAAATATTACAGAAAATAATATATTGTTACTATTGTTTATTACATTCCTGATATAATTGATTTTATAGATTTATTTTGTTTCGAAATTACAAATTCCATCAAATAATTCATATTTTTATCCTGCATAAGAGGAGGTAAAGTTGTCTTTTTGATATATTTTGACACGAATATATTTGTAGCCTTAACAAGAATATAAAATTGTCATCATTTTTAACATCTCCGTGTCAACCAAATCTTTAATTAATAGGTTTAGGTTCATGCACCATGTTTCGTCATTTAAATGAGTTCTGAATTTATGGGCTTCATTTTTATTTTTTTAATAATTAAAGCAACCCCAATTTTAAATGATTCCAAATATTATTCAAATCTTGTTTTTTACCTTAGTAAGATTCAAACTTGTGATCAAATGATCGAGACTTTTTCAAAAAGGAAATCTCAAATCCAACTTTCACTGATCCAAACAAAATCTCATTTCATAGAAAGAGTAAATAATCATTATGCAGGATATATAGATGTTAACATCATCATCATCCTAGTCTCATCATTCCTTTGAACATACAACATCCATTTATGCGGAGGGGATCCTCTGTCCCAAAAAATGGTGGACCACTTGGTGGCCCACCAATCACGTGCTGCCACGCGTGCATTGGTGGGCCACCTTTTTATCATATATCGACACATGTCCTCACCTTATTGGTGGGACATGTAGTGATCCACATAGTGGAGAAGAAGATCCCCACTCCCATTTATGTACCTATTCTTGCAATGTACATGAATAGAGTTAGGTTTGCTATCTTTAGATAGTGACGTTTTGCCTCATCCATTTTGTCGCCGACCATTTCTCTCCGGAGAGTACTTCACACCCACCGTGTAGGCTGCTCGGATCCGATTTTCCATCAAGACCCTGATAAACACACAATCAGACAGCGTAAAAGGAAGGAAATGTACCACGAAAATGTAGCTCAATTGGTATTCTTCGCTCCTAATGAGAGTGTTAGATTTAGGATTCAATCCCTTTTAAGGTAGTGGAACTATTTGCGATAAATGTAGTATCTTAACTAGGCAGAAACTCGGAAAACAAGCTGAAACGCGTTACTACGTGCAGATATATGTTCTCTTCGACCATCATACTCCACATCTCGAGTAAATCATTAATAACAGTTTGCAGAAAGATTGAAACTGAAAGGAATGTATGGCAAACCATGCTCCAGAAAAGCACAGCATCTCCTTTAAGCGGCTTCACACATATTCCTTGAACCATTTTCCCCCCGCAGCTACACTCACCAGATCCAGCCTAAACAGCGCGATTTAAAAAAGTAAAACACAGTTAGGTGCAGCTGAAATAAAAATTAACTGAAGATTCACTTCTACTTATGTTGGGATGATAAGAACATAAATCCTACAATTTCATCTAAATCACCGTACTATTATTCAAAATCAAAGCAAGAGTAGAAAATTATCCAGTTTTTTGGAAAATCAATAACGACATGGATTACGATCATATCTTGGGTACTTTATCTTGGTGATTTACATTCTCATCAAACATTAAACACCATATTTAAAGGGGGGGGAATTATACAATCCAAATAGTACCTTAATTCTGATCTTTCTCTTAGATTTACTAGATAAAACTCCTTTCACAAGAAGAAAAAGAAAGAAAAAATAAATTCTGAGGATACATACGCTGGTTTACTGTTCAATATTACTTTCTCAAGCTAATTTTCATTTAAAACACATCAATTTTCTGTACACATTATTTTGAAAAATATGGTGCAAACACCTAAACAATTTTTTATTATATTCTAATTCCCTTTACCAATTTAATGTTCATGTTTTTGCATGGTTAAGCTTCTCAAGTATGATAGTTGGCAAGGTAACAGAAAGCTCAATAATGACACAGTTCTTGGATTTTTAAACGCGAGAAAAGTAAGTAACCTGTGGGAAAAATGTTTCTCCCCCCTCAACATTGTCGGTTAGATACATGAGCATGGTTGCCACTCTTTGACCACCGTACTTCAAATTAAACTGAAAGGAGAACCTCGGTTACAATTTAGTGGGATCCTAAAGTTGGAATAAATTATTAAATTGACCGGTGCAGAACAAACTTACTGAGTCGGAGAAGTAGTCATGGTGCGGCCTGTAAAATTGATCCTTTTCATACCTGTGCTTCTGCAGATGTTAGCCTAGGTATTAAAATCTCACAGTTCTTTGTTTGATTAAGAAACTGAATAAGTATACATATAAGAACTCACCTCAAAACTTGTATACGCTCCCCATTTTCTACTGGTACATGGGCATACACAGAAATTCGTTTCTCAATTGCCTGATGGATCTCAAAGAAAATTGCAAAAGATCAGGTTTCCAATAAGATATGGAAAACATAGTAACTTTTATTGAAAATACAGATCTGATTAATAAAAAATACAATTTTTAAAATTAACCAGAAAAAAAAGAAAGAAAGAAGAAAGCTTGAATATAAATGCCAGAAGTGAAAACTTCATGTCACCTGAATCATCGGGTACTTCCTTTCTAGAGCACTTAGAAACATACCAGAGCTTGTCCTAACTTTACTTTTTATACCCTGAAACAGTATGAAATATGATGAAATGCAGATGGATATCTGAAACTAAGACTTTAGAAAAGTATTTACTAATTAAAGCAGATCATAATAAGTAAACTAAAGAAGGACAAAACTATGAAGATGCAACAAAATGATGTCCTTCAAGGAGGACAGAACTATATCAAAGAAAACCACATCGTTTCCAGCAGCCCTCCTAATAAAGATATCAACTGTTCGAGTACAGTGTAGAGTATAAAAAACCATTCAGAAGAAACCATTTGCATGAAATGAAGTGAGAGACAATTACTTGCAATAACCATATGATTTTACCAGATGATAAGAACAAGTACCATGAATTTCAGTTAATACATTCAATAATTAGAAAATTGTAAAAGAACAAATGATGTTACTAAAAGTTTGAAGAAGTATTTGTATTAGAAATTCACATAAATGATAAAAAGGTTGACATCGAGAGTTTCAACTCTAATGCTATAACCAACCTAGCTCACCTTTCCAGTTCTTGCGTCCACTACAGTAGAAACCTCAAGACGAGGTCTGGCAATGGACATGAGATAATCACATTCCTGGACGGAAAAACAGAGAATTTATTCATAAACCATACATATATTAAATTGGTAAATGTTCTACTTTTACATAATGCAAAAGGTGTAATATATTTCTTGCATGCTTTATAGATGGTTAGTTACAAGTGGATTATCGAGCCAGTCTTGCTATTATCGTCGGATCAACCAATTGGATGAGTTAATCAGAGGTGCAACTTTTTTTTAATTGAAAATTAAAATCCTTGTACATTTCATTGTGAATAGGCTAATTGATTTCACTAATAATATAAGAACAAAAAATAAAATTAATAAAAAGATAAGTTAATGAAGTTCAAATTTTAAATCATCATGCACATATATGTGAGTATATGTCTATCTATCTGTTTTGCTCAACTCAAGAAGTGTTGCACTGTCATGTGCATTCATCCTTAAACTTCTCTGAAATTGGTATCCGTATTATATAGATATCACATTATCAGCCAACACCTAAAAAATTTTGACCAAGGAAATAACAAAATGAAATAATGAGCACACCTCGGAACTTAAGAAGTTGTGAAACACAATAATACGTGGTGACCAGCTAACCACTTCAGGTTTTACCTGCATTACAAGGTAGAATAGCTTATTGGCAGAAAATAAAAGTTTTTCTTAGAATTTTTATCAATTTAATGTCAGTATTGTTCACCAATGACCATAATCCTTTGGTATTCAGTTTATTAGAAAGACTAATGATTAAAGAAAATGGAAAACCACCGAGGGACATACATATCCAAGACGCAAAACTGAAGCTTCTTTATCATCCCAATAAGAAATACCTGACAGAAGAAAATACAACACTGACACCGTCACCAGTGATTTTAATCCAGGCTAGTTAACACACTTGAGGATGTGTTTATTGACTGAAGTATTAAGGTAAAAGCTTCTTGCAATTTGGAGAATACCTCCATTCAGATGTTGAATTCTTGTCAAAGAAGACCTTGCCCCTACAAGCCAAAATTTCGCAAAAAAGGTAACTTATACGTGAAAGCATTTAAGTCAATGACTAGTTCATTCAAAAGCAGCAGTCCACATTGATTTTTTCGTAGATAGAACTATGGAAGAACAATTATGAAAGGAAACTGGCATGAGGGCGTTATTTGTAACTACAGGAGTCGAGTTCTTGCATCATTCCAATTTCCAAGTCCTCAAACCATACCAGAGAACAGCTAACAATACATACAACCACAAATCTTGCATTAAGTTTGTAACTTTTGAGTAATCAGATTCCATAGGACCAGGCCTGATACACTACCAAAAAATATTACCAAAATGTCTAAATGTTTCTTCCTATGCCTGAGTTAGGCATCATAAAAAATTATCTGTTGAACAAAGTGTTATCTTCATGGTTTTTCTGCCCCTTGTGAATCAAAATTCTGCGATATATAAATCCTTGTTTTAATTAGATGTACTGCTACCTTGTCTCATACCAAAATAGGATGAGAGTATATTAGCTTTCTAATAAAATTTAGGATCCTGAAAGGACAAAGGCAGTGATTAGTCAAATGAAATAAATTCATCCAGAAGAAAAACTTTGGGTTCAAAAAGTGTTATTCCTAGTAACTCATACAAGGCTTTACTTTTATCATTAAAATTTTGACATGAGATATTTGGAAAACAGCTCTTGATGCAAGAAGTTCAATTGAAATCATCAAAATCTGTTCAATTACTAATTGAAAAGGGAAAACAAACATAAGAAAAACACTTAACTTAAATACTAGTAGAAGACAATGTAGTAACTAGTAAGCTTCATCACTGAGTTGCAAAATATTTAACTGAAAGAAGAATTAAGATAGTCCTTTCTTGAGTTAAAAGCTTGTTGCACAGTCTGAGAAAATATACTTAACGCGAGAGATTGAGAACTAAAACTAAATGCGGATCACAGTACTAATGCGGTAATTCTCAATGATGATGATGATGACTTAGAAATCAGAGGACTTATACTGATGCACTACTATCAAGCTGTCACATTATAAAAAAACAGCAAGACAACTCTCTGATGGAGAGATAAAGGCTGGCGAATTATCAAGTACAATTAAATAATGAATGAAATGGTAAAAAAATCTACCAGATGACTCCTCCAACCTTCTTATAAATGCCAACTGAATCAATGCTCCTGAATGAATCAAGGAAAATGTCACTTGCGGAAACTACAACAATTATATTCACGGCAAAACTAAGCTTACAAATTATATACATTTGAGAGTTCAAAGAAATCGATCGGGAAACAAAATCATTAAAAAGAATCCAAAAGTTTACTTATATCATACAAAACCCCAAATTGATTTGGGTTTGAAGTATTGTACTCAAGAAGTTGATGATTTCATACGTTTGTACAGTTTCACTATTATCAATTCATTATAGATCAAAGAATTAGAAATCATCCTGATACAATAAATTTACCAGTACAAAATAACATGAATTTGTAATACAAAACATACGAAAAAGACGCATTATATACCATTTCCATTTATGAGAGTAATTTTCCCGATTATGTAATCACCATCCCACACTAAAAATGTAGAAAATAGATAGAGCTAGCACAGATTGAAGCCACGCAACATTGACAAGCGAAGAAAATGTAGAGATCATCTCGAATTACTCAAAAGATACGGTTATGTCGATCAAAACGAGGTATAGGATTGGGGATTACCGAAAATCATTCCAGCCGTTACAAATGTGAGGATAACGAAGATGAATTTCGTCGCGGAGGCAGCCATCTGGATTACAGAGAGGGATTATAGGAGCTCAGATGAGTAAATCGCAACAGACTAATTCATCTTTGTGCAGAAGAAAAGTCTTAATTCACGAAAATACTGCGTAGGAAGTATAATTCAAAGAATTAATACAAGTTAATGATTTTATAAGAGGAAATCAAATCACATTAAATTGGAGTTTTTCTTTTTTTTTTTATGACGGGTAAATTTATTCTCCTTCTTAAATGTAATACTTATATTTTCAGCAAATTGACTATAAAAAAGTTTACATGTTTCATAACTTGTATGGATGTCACACTCATTATTAATAATTAACATTAGTCTAGTTTTCTTTTTCCGAATTATTTCACTTTGTTAGTTTTTTTTATTTAAAATAATATTTTAATATTTCATCCGTTCTAATATTATTAATTCCTTTTGTTTTGGCTTGAAAATTAAAAAAAATTATTTAAGTGCGTATTTTTAAAATTTTAATTTTATTAAGAAATAGACACAATTTTAATTAGTAGTTGGTGAGAATAAATTATAATTCATCCAAATTTTACAAGTCACAATTGATTTAATTGATTTTTTTCTATTTTTTTAATGTTATAATTGAATAAAATAATTTAAAGTTCTAAAAAATTAAAAGTCATAATGTTCAAAGTTCTGAACGAAATGGTGAGAGAAATTTTTTTTAAGAGAGATTATAAGAATGTGGTTTGGGATAGTGCGGAACCTACTTTATTTTAAATTTAAATTAATTTCTGTCATTTTAGAAAATAGTATAGTAGTAGCGGGAAAGTCCAATTAGGAAAGAAGGACAATAATAAAAACGGAGGGTGTGTATTATAGTGAACCTCATTAATTATACTTCTTTACATTCGATAAATAATTTTCTTACTTTTCGTGTAATACCCCAAAAATTTGCCTAAAAATAAATAAAATAAAATGCATTTGCATTTCATGCATAATATCACGAGTTTAGTTCTGTAAGTCGCACCTTAGAAAAATGAAAATGAAAATTAAAACATCTATGTTATTTTTCATTAAATTATTTTTTTTAATGTAAATTTATTTTGAATTTCCTGAACCTACTAGGATTAATGAAATAATATAATAATTTATATTATATAAGTTATTAGGAGATAATTTAAAATTATATTTTGTGAATAAAATAGATTTATATTAGTGTTATACATGTTTTAGGATAAAATCTAATTGTGCCTATCCATATCCTAATTTATCTCAGGATTGAATGTCTTATATGGTAAGTGATACAATAAATATTATATAAAATATATAAGGACGAAAATAATCATGGATAAAATACATTTGATACCTTTTATAATTAGGGATCGTTAGATAATTTATCCTAAGTCTATAAATACACTCTTAGTCGTCCATAAAATAGTTTCACATAAACTTTTCGAAAAATCTATCAACATACTCGCGAATCAAGTTTCAAGAAATATTCACACATCTTTCCGGTATCCTATCGTGGTGAAATTTTATGCGAAGCTTACTAGTCCCTATATTTTGGTGATTTTTAGACAAGTCCCTATATTTTTAATAAATATTTACTTTTACACTGCCGAAAAATCATGCATCCGGCATAGGGTTTAGCAAAATATTTATATCTCACTCCACAAAACTGATTTTTGACTTGATTCTTTTTCCTAAATACTCCACACACGTTGGGGTTTGTAAAAATATTTATTTCGTATTTTTAACATATGTGTATGAAAGCAGTTTAATACAAATTTCTAGGTAGTTAGTCGGAGCATGCATTTTCGTATTCTGATTTTGGTTGAAACGTTCTATGTTTTTCAGAAGTCATCCCTTATCCAACAAAGGTGCATTTTTTATATGATATCCCTATGTATGGTCCCTAGATGTTTGTTAAATATTAGAATATTTAAAGTATGTTTAGTCCCTTAAGCTTATAGTTAAAGGTAAGTAGGTCAAAAATCGCCTCTGTCGATGCAGTAGGTACTGTTTTGGTTATAACTCTTAGAGAACTTATTATTTTATATGAAACCAAATCTGTAATGATTTAGACTCATTAAAGAATCTACATATAGAAAATTAGAATTTATGGAATGAATTCATGTTCTGTGGAATTTTTTTAAAATAGGTATTCTGCACGAGTTAAAATAGAACATAGAAGCCTATTATATAGATATGATACTGTTTGCAACCTAATAACTATAAGGTATCGTTGTATATGTCATGTTATAAGCTTAATACTAGAATAAGTCGTTAGAACTCGGAGTTATTTAGAAACGAGAAGTAGAAGTAAGTATCGATATACTTATTTGCATCCCATGTACAAAACGATTAATTGTTTCATGCATATCACGACATTAAGTTTTGAATTATTTCATGTTAGGATTGGCGCGCAAGACTTAATCCATTGATCTACATCTTTTCATTCACTCAAAAAGGTTAAGGTGGGGTTTTTTTTATCCTTATTATACATGTTGGGTTATGAGTCAGTAGATGATACTCTGCAGTTAGTGGGTTAAAATAATATTGGGGAAAATTGTAGTAGTACTATGGAATTGAAGTGTAATAACCCGTATTTTCACATCTCGACCCTAAGATAGTTTATGAGTGTTATTGATATAATTATTATTATGATTATTATTATTATTAGAGTTATAGTAAGTACTTTGTTCGAAAAGACATATAGAATATTTCTACGAAAATTCTAGCATCTATATTTCACCATATGGTATGATAAGGGCAAATTATCAATAATTCAACTATCATGGCCATTAAATCTCGATCCTATTTTCTCTTCGTGAGAACTAATTAGCTTAGGGACTCATTACACATTGTATTAGCAACAACCATGCTTTTAATCAAGCTAACTACCATCAGTAATGAGAAGCCATGGAAGTCCTTTTGGGGACGCAACCTATCCACGTGGAGGTAGGACCCGGCCTTGGAGAGATTGCCCACTCACATTAGGCGATATTAACAAGGACACCGCCTCTTTCCATGCATGATCACCTCGGTTATATAGACCCACATTATGGTATCATCACCTTAAGGGACTCCATATCTGTTCTTCACTCTTCAAGTTGCGAATCCCTCTCGATTCTCGAAAGACCCTCTCGTGTTCTGAAAATTTTGTTACCCGGTCATCCTTCGGAGCACTCGTTCGAACGAAGAAGAAGAGTCTCCAGTCTCTTCTCGGTGTCCAGCTGCAAATCGGGGTGAGGAGAAGGGCTTCTACTTGTGAGTTTCGTGAGCGATTTCAGGTAAGGGTGCTAGAACTTGTGGAACTCCTTCTTTCCTTGTTAATACGGTATCGAATTCAAGTTCCTCTTTGTTCGATTATTTTGTTGCATGTATCGGCGGAGCGGTTAGCCGACTCCCTCCCGTATTAAATCAACATCGTAGGATAGTTCGGGGAATAGAAGCATGTGCCGATGTTTGGTCTAGGAGTATGTTCGAGTCACTTTATCTCCTCTTTTCATGACTTCTCGGCCAAGTAGGGGTGTCGCTAGGTGCATGCAAAGGTTCCATCAGGATGATCCAGTAGGATCGATGCTAGATCGGAGTTAAGGCCCCTTGTGTAGCGAAGCATGGCTAAGAACTCGATTTAATAGACACGGTTTGGGCTGAAAAACTTGTTTGCGAATCTCCTACACTTGCCGTGATTTCTATCCCTAAATGTAGGGCGTTTCGGCACTTGAAAAATTCCAGAAAAATTACAAGGGTGAGCTTTAGGATGTCTTTAGGATATCTGTAAATTTTGGGAAATTTTGGACGAATATTTATATTTTTAAACGGATTTTCACTTTTATGCTGTCGAAAAAGTACGCCTTCGTGATAGAGCTTAGTAAAACATTTTTATCTCACTACAAAAAAATGATTTTGACTTGATTCCTTTTTCTAAATGTTCTATACACGTAGAGACTTTTGAAAATATTTATTTGGTATTTTAAAACCGTGCATGCAAAATCAGTTTATTGTGTATATTTCGTTGTCGATCGGAATCCTGTTTTGATACTAAGAAAATGTTTACAGTCAGACTCTGCCTTCTGTGGATTCGTCACTCATCGGAATCTAGTAAATTTTGGATATGTTATTGTCATGCATGTCCACTCCATCTTCGTAAAATTTCATGATTTTCGGAGTAATATTGACCCCTCATCCGTAGGTTAGACTAGCAAAGGCAGACTCTGTCCCAGTCCTGAACCACGAATAATGTTTAGGTTATAACTCTTTATCGATTTATTATTTTTCCGTGAAACCAATTTCTAAATTATTTAGGCTCGTTAAGGATCGTGCATGTATTATATGGGGAATTTTGGAGCTATGAGGCGATCTATAAAATTCTTTCAAATTGAGCCATTATTACTGAAATTGGGAAGTAAATACGGAGCTAGTCTAGCTGCATGTCGATTTAGTAGTGCCTACGAACCACGAATAGTACATTTACGTTAAATGCGAACCAGTTGTTTATAGTAGGCTATTGATGTAGGACCCCGCGTGGAAGGACCTTAACTTCGGACACGTACGTCGCATCTTTCAAAGCGCTAGCATACAAGGTGGGTAATGTTTTCGTAAAAATTATCTTTGAGCTAATGAGCTCTATGAATTATGTTTATCCATGAAAGTTTTTGTGCATTTACCTGTTTAATGCTTCTACGTGATAGATCGATCGAGGCTCTCATCTGGCCTAACACGCTAGATGAGGGTTATCAAGAAAGTACGTACATGTATGATGTTAGTAGCACAATGACTGATCCCCTTGTGTACCGGATGCTAACATGTTATGAGGGACCCCTCGAGTCTCGACTCGGGGGCCAAGGCCCAATTTATGAGGGACCCCTCGAGTTTCGACTCGAGGGCCAAGGCCCAATTTATGAATGATATGGTAGAAGTAACAGGAAATGTGACACAGATGTGCGCACCTATGATAAATGTTTTGTATGCTTGGAGCAGTTTCCTTTTTAAAACCCTCCAAGTTATACCTCATGCATGGATGAACTGCTTTATATGTTTTCCAATTGGCATTTACCCACGGAGTACACTAGTACTCAGCTCCACTTGTTTTATAAAATTTTTCAGGCTAAGTGGCAGGCACGACGGAGACGGGTTGAGGAGGGGTTATGGCTGAATTTGAAATTCTACTCTTTATGCTTTTGTATTTAAGCTTTTGCCACTTTTCAAACTTGATGTTTCCAACTTTTAATCGATGAATTTCTCGTTCTTTTCTAATGAATATTGCATGTTATTTTCAAGACATCAAACCATTAATACGGCTATTAGAGTTAAATTGTCCATTAACTTCATCATGGATTGTAACATTGTTCCACCGTGGCGACTCGACCCCTGCGACTGCCACGCGGAGGTCGGGGCGCTACATGAAGATCCCAAAACCCAGCTGATATCAGTAGTGTAGTAGTGTCTTGATAGGATTAACTGATGTATAGGCTAGACTGTTTTTTGTTTTGTTTATCCTTGTGTCTATGTCCTGTACGGGGTAAAATATTGTATTGATCTTCTGACGAAGTTACTTTCCAAAACCCCACGTCATCAGTGTAAGAGCCTGCGTTCTTGAGTCATCAGCTGATCTTCGCCTCAGTAGAAGACATCTCATCGGTGACCGACGTACATCGCGTAAGAACTCTATGCAAGCTCAGTACCTTCGCAGTCATCAGTTGACCACACTCAAAAGAATATCTCTTGTCAGCCGACTCAGACGAAGAAGACAGAGACTGTTTCAAGTCTACTGTATCCGACAGGAAACGACCCAGCTGTTAAAGTCATTTCGAAAGTCAGCAGAAGACCATACGAGGATTAGGGAGAGTCAACTTCGATGTCTGACACAATCTCACCTACCACAAACCTCGACCAATGAGAAACCGTCAACGCGATATCTGCTCTGACCAACTAAAGTTGCTCTCATGTACAGTATCAACAACTCTGCTGCAACAATTCGAATTTATGGCCGTTTTCTTTGGAAGGTTGTGACACGTGGCATCGTCGTCTCCAACAGACATATGCCTGTTTCACGACTATAAATAGAGAAGAAAATCCGAGCTTCACGCATGGGATATCAAGGGAAAACGCTCAAAGCTTTCAAGCAACTCTAGCGCATTCAAGATCAATCCAGCGAAGAACTTGCCCAATAGAATATCATTAGTTTTTCTCTCTAGAGTTCTTTAGATCCCTCTTCTCTAGCTAAGCTCATTGCCATATCTATAGCTTAGAAATTCGAAGGAGTTCACTTTTAGTGATTGTTCTTACTGTAAGAACTCCTTCATAGTTGGAGATTATCCCCTCCCCTTCAAACCTCGGTTTGATTTGTAAAGTCGCTAAGGACTATAACTTAGAAGGGTTTGTCCAGTGCACAGATTCCTTGCTGAGGCTTGCTCGAAAAATCAACAAGACCTCTCGTTCGGCGGGACCGTGGACGTAAGATCTTGCGTATCCGAACCACGTTAAAAATTGCTTGTGTTATTTACGGTTTCTTGCATAGCTTACAACTGATCACAAAATCATATTCTGCATAAAACGTATTTTCAAAGCGCACTAGCCAAAATAATTTAACTTGCGAAATCACATTTTCAAACTGAGACGAAACTCTGGGCCCCACACTCTTATCCGCACGACGTCTCCGATTGAGTTTCAAGTACTAACAAAAGTCAGTAGGAGAGCTCAATAGTTGGCACACTTCTGACCCGCGATCGAAGGTTACTATTTGTCATTGTTCATCAGTTGCAACCTACAGCTCAGCTGTCCTTCGCGTTTGAGAAAAGAAATCGTGCTCGTGTGTATTCACCCCCCCTCTACACCCGACTATCGTCTCCGGACCAACAATTGGTATCAGAGCGTCGGTGTTCTTCTGATCACCGGTTCTGAACTACTGGTCTTCTCGAACAGATCCTGAAAACATTTTTCACTGCACAAGCATCTCTTCATAACATCCTTATACTCTTACCCATAATGTCTGATATGTCAGGTATTCGGATGGTACCGATGTTCTCAGTAGAGAACTATACGGTATGGCGTGTGAGAATGGAGGCACACCTCACATCGCTGCATGACAGCATGACGGACGTCCTTGAGATAGGACCCATCATTCTCATAATCGACAGCGTACAATTTGCTGCTGTGGGAGGTGTAGGGGCACAGACTGGTGCCAAAGTCGCCAAAGAAAAATCAGCCTTCACACCAGAAGAGAAAAAGCTGCACAACCTCGACCGAGTTGCGCGGAATGCAATCCTGACAACGCTCAGTGATTCTCACCTCGGGAGGGTGCAAGACTGCAAAACGACAAAAGAACTCCCGGGATGCCCCGGGCATGCCGAGCCAAGGAACCCCGCAGATTAAAGAAAATAAGCTCGAATTGGAGCTTCAGAAGTTCGACACATTTGCCATGGAGTCCAATGAAACCATTGACGAGCTAAGCGTCAGATTTACTAATCAGATCAATGTGATCAATGGACTGGGGAGGACGTTCACCAACAAAGAAATGAACACCAAGATCCTAAGAGCGCTACCTCAACAGAAGTGGCTTCCTTTTGCTACTTATTTACAACGCTCTGATCTTAATGCTCTAACTCCTGATGTTATCTTTTCAGAATTAAAGACAGAGGAATTTGAGCACAGCCTACCCCAACGATGTTCAAGCGCTCCAGCTGACACACAAATTGATCATGCTTTTAAAGCAACAGTCAGCAAAAGTGGAGTCAAACCCATTTCTTCCAGCAAGGTAGTGGCCACAATAGAAGCAAAGTCCTCTGAGACTTCAGGCCCTGACCAACTAGCACTGATGGCTCTCAAATATCAAAGAGAAAAGGAGAGAGTCAGAAAGCTGAAGAAATACAACAGAGATTCCCCCTCAGGTAAGAAAGATTATCAAAAAAGGGAAGAATCTAAACCTTCTACTGATTGCATGAACACAGAGCCTGCTGCTAGTCCATCAAATGACTCAGCTGGAAAGAGCAGCAAATCAACTGTGTGCTACAACTGCAAGAAAGAGGGACATTATCAGTACGACTGTCCCGAACTCTCAGCTGCTCAAAGAGCAGAACGGCAGGCCAGGCGCGAAAAATTTGCCCGAAGGAGGCAGGCCTACATAGCTAGAGAGATATCCGATGACTCAATCGAGGAAGATACATTCATGTATTCTTCTGAGGACGAAGCTGCATTTGTCGCCGCTGAGATTGGAGAAACAGATCCTGAAGAAACCGCTGAATACTGTCTGATAGCCGGAGAAGAGGCTGAGGTAAATTCTAAACTTAATATAACCTCTTCTTCACACAGCACACACGACACGTGCTCGGTCACAGATGAACCTCTAAACATGGTGCAAGCCTACGATGATCTACTAGAGGAGCAGATTCAGCTGAGCAGAGAGTTCAGTAGAACCATTCAGGAACTGGAACAGGTAAAGGCTGAGAATTAGAGACTTTCTTCTGATTGTTAGGTCTCGACTGATTCAGAGAATCTGGTTGCGAGACTCAAGGAAGAGATTAAATCTCTTACGACTAAGTCTCAGCTTCAAGAAACTCAGATATCAGTTCTGACCAAGGACAATTCTGAGAAAGATACTGAAATAGCCCGACTCAGTCAGAAGCTCGCAGAAGTTGAAAAGGATTATGAGTCACTTCGAAGAAGTGATGAAGTCTAGCGAGGACCGATGGACCGAACAAGCACTAGGAGCAAAGGAGAAGTTGGAAAGCATGCTCAGAGCTCAAAAGCCACCAGCCATGAAAGAAGGACTTGGCTATACTCATGAAGCTTCCACTTCAAAGAGCTCGAAATGCTGGCTGATAGGTTCGTCGAGAGGTAAAGTTCGAGCTGCGACTCAACACCTCGGGCGAAGAATAAACGAAGATAATTGCACCTCAGCCGAGCAACAAGAAGCAACGACCAAAGTTTCCCGCCCCAGGACACCACGATCAAACTCCGGGGGGAACCAAGAAGGTCAGGTGGGCGAACCATTCAGGTGAACCACTATATGAACATCCAGCTCGGTATGGTTCGTACTACTATGAGCCCGGGGGTCGGGGAAACACAAGGCCTCGAAGAAGAAAGCTCCCGAACCCAAAATCGTCAAAAAGTCGGTATCTCCAAGTCCTCGTGGAGAAGAAAGGCGACAAGGTTCGGAAGAAGAAGTCTCGAGACTTCTAAGGTCCCTAGGACAGATCCGGGTTCCGAAATCACCCACTAACATGTAAGGACCCAACCGAACCAAAGGGTACCTAAAAATGTTTCTGTTTTGCAGGTGCATGAGGACCCTTGGATTGTGGACAGCGGGTGCTCAAGATACATGACATATCAAAAGAGCCTCCGCGACCAACTACGTACAAGAAGATGGTCCCAGGATTGAGTTTGGTGACAACTCTAAAGGCTATACAAGGGGATACGGAACACTGAATATTGGGACTGCCTCAGTTCCAAGAGTAACATATGTTGAAGGACTTCAACATAATCTCCTTTCTGTCAGTCAATTCTGCGACAATCTAAACAGAGTTATCTTTGACGCCTGGTTTTACGTGATATTGTTGATAAATCTATAAGGAAAACAGTGTTATCGGGTTCGCGGAGGAAGAATATCTATGTTGCAACCGGAAAACCGCGAACACGAGGCTTGCTTACTCGCACGAGACGAAATCCGGTGACAAGACGGGATGGGCCGTGGCACAAGAGACTCAACACACTCGAACTTCAAGACTATGAACAAGCTAGCCAAGAACTCTAAAGTCGGAGGACCGCCCAACGAATCGTTTATCAAAGATAGAAATTGTGAAGCATGTTTGAAGGGAAAGCAGACAAAGAAAAATAATCCACCAATTTCGTCACCTTCCACTGATGGAATCCTTCAACTGCTGCACATGGACCTATTCGGGCCAATCTCTCCAGTGACTATAAGAGGCAAGAAGTATGCCCTAGTCATTATTGACGACTACTCGAGATATACTTGGGTTATCTTCATAGCCAACAAATCTGATATCCAGACTGAGCTGCCCAATCTACTGAGGAAACTCAGTGTGGAAAAGGACATCAAGATACAGAGAATTCGCTCGAGACGGAGGAACGAAATTTCTCAACTCGGTAGTTAAAGAGTACTTGCGATAAAGAGGGAATTCAGCACGAGACATCGGCGCTCGCACCCCTCGGCGAAGCGGACTTGCTTTGAACGTAAAAAGCAGAACACTCAAAGAAGCGAGCAAGAACACTCCTAGCGGACTCCGGACTACCCTTAAAGTTACGGGGCGATGCTACGACACCGCCCTGCTACACTCGGAATCGCTCACTTGCTTACAAAGAACACATGAAGACACCCTACGAACTATGGAAAGGGATAATTCCTTCTATTTCTCATTTTCATATCTTTGGTTGTCCGTGCTTTATCCACAATAATGGGAAAGATCGGTTGAAGGTCTTTGATAGCAAATCGATCAAGGAGTATTCTTAGGATACTCTCGAGTCGATAAAGCCTTCGAGTCTTTAACTATCGGAGACTCTTTGCGTGGAGGAAAGCCCTCATGTTGTATTTGACGAGTTTGTTGCCGAGAACAGGAAATCTTCAAAGACAAATACCGAGGATGTCGGCCAGCAAGCTACGGGATCTCGCACTAAACGACAAAGCCGAAAAGATCCGAAGCATTGTTGGGATGATGAGTTAGACGATGAAGAAATACGGACTCAACCAACAAAGCGATGTAGGCGACTGGTTGATTCTAATGAACGAGAATCAACGAGCGGTAACAACGGTCGATGAGGAAGCCCCTGTGGTAACCGAGACCTCTACCGAGAATATAAACTCGGGGGAACAACTAATGTTCCCGAGCTAAGTGCCCCCGAACACCGGAAACTCGGTAGATCCTAACCTTCTTCTTGAACCGCTACGGTCACGAGAATAGTACGAGCGAAATGCCTAACACACCCTACGGGACGTGCGAAGTAGTATCGAAGAAGAAGCCGGACTCAGACGTTCATGGCTCGACGCTCATTCTTCAGATCTCATTATAGGAGATCCATCAGCAACCATCAGGACAAGATCTAGATTAAGTCAAGGAGAAAGCTCACTCTATTCTTGTTTCTTGTCTACAGAAGAACCTCAGTCAATAGAGGACACACTCAACGATGCTCACTGGATCATTGCCATGCAAGAAGAGCTGAACCAGTTCGTTAGAAATGAAGTTTGGGAGCTTGTTGACGACTCTGACATCAACACGTGATTGGTACTAAGTGGGTCTTTAAGAACAAGCGCGATGAAAACGTCATTATCAGAAACAAAGCTAGACTAGTTGCCAAGGGATACTGTTAAGCAGAAGGAATTGACTTTGATGAAACATTCGCTCCAGTCGCGAGATTGGAAGCCATTCGTCTGTTCCTAGCTTATGCAACACATCGAGATTCAAAGTATATCGAGATGGATGTAAAGTCGGCTTTTACGAACGGCGTCTTTGAAGGAAGAAGTCTATGTGGAACAACCGCCCGGCTTTCGGCGGGGACATCAGTGTACGAGACTTCGAAAGCTCAGTATGGGTTAAAACAAGCACCCGGGGCTTGGTACGATACCCTATCGAGACTTTTACGCTTGAAAAGGTTTTCGAAGGGGACGATAGATCGCACCCTGTTCAATATAAAGTCAGGAGATGACATTTTACTGGTGCAAATCTATGTGGACGACATCATTTTCGATTGCAGAAACGTGACTATATGTCAACAATTCGAGAAAATGATGAAGGAGAAATTCGAGATGTCTATGATGGGAGAGATGAACTACTTCCTTGGATTTCAAGTAAAGCAATCACCTGAAGGAATTTTCATCAATCAAGCCAAATACACTCGAGATCTTCTCAAAAGATTCGGCCGCGATTCAAGCAAGCCGGTCAGATCCCCATGAATACTAATTTCAAAATTGATCTAGGCAAAGAGGGAGCTTACGTTAACTCTGCCGATTCTGAGCCATTATTGGTTCCTTATTATATTTAACGGCAAGCAGACCTCACATAACTTATGCTGTAGGTGTATGTGCAAGATTTCAAGCGAATCCCAAGCGGAGTCATCTAGACTCAGCAAAGAAGATTCTGCGATATCTAAAAGGAACACCTGACGCAGGGTTATGGTATCCTGCTGATGATAATCTTATACTGACAGGTTATTTTGATGCTGATTATACGGGATGTAGGATAGATCGAAAGTCAACTTCGGGAACATGTCGGTTCTAGGCGGCAAGTTAATATCTTGGTTTTCAAAGAAACGACATTCGATTGGCAACGTCCACTACCGAAGCCGAGTACATGGCTCTTGAAAGTTGTTGTGCCCCGGATCTTTTGGCTTCGACAAAGCAATCGAGAGACTATGGGATAACTCGGGATGAAGTGCCCATCTACTGTGACTCCACAAGTGTTATTGCTATAACTCAGAATCTAGTTCTCCATACGAGATGCAAGCACGTGGATATTCGACACCACTTCATCAGAGACCATGTCGAGAAGAAGGATATCAAAATGGAGAAAATCGACATCGATAAGCAAAGGCGGAGACATACCGACCAAGCCACTAGGCGAGAACGATTCGGAGAATTATCGGTTGAGCTAGGTCTCTTTGGATCCCTTACGAACCGTGTGAGTAGTACACAACAAATGGTATCGGCGAAAACCAACAATTGATATCGAGATGAAATATCGATCTGACAGTCAAAGACTCGATACAATGATTTAGTCGGGTGAATCGAATGCGTACACGGTAAGGGGGAACATGTCTATCGGCCCATCATATGTCCTCCCCGAGTCTAAACGGTAACCGGTGATCGAAAAAGTTCAGTGAAGAGGTTTGCGTAGCTTTACATACTTAACGCTATCGAAGCATGCTCACATTTATTATATCGATTGCTTGCACTCGGTAGTTAATGAGCATTTATTTCCCGCCATTAAAACTTTTAAGGTTTAAGTCGGTAGGAAACCGTTTTCATTTAACGAGACTTAAGACTTTAATGATGCTGCCGGCGCATTTAATGCATGTCTTCTCACCTTACTTTAAAGCTGCGCATTTCCTACGTGGGTCTAGGATAGAGGCGGCCTATGTAATCATTCCTTTATAACATCTAATCACAACGGTCTATGTAAAAATGTAAGATTAACCTCAGCCGTTGGATTAAAACTGATTGATTTGCATATCTTTTAAAACCCTTGTGTTTCCGCCCTAATCCCATTTTTCGCCATTTTCGAATTTCAAGAGCTTTTTTCTTTGCGTTCAGTTTCTCAAACTCAAACTGCTACGCATTTTATTTCCAAAGCTCTCCGTTATTTGGTAATTTCTTGAATTTTGTTTTAAACTCTACTGACTTACTCTATTTTCAAGTGCTAACGAGTTTTTCGCAGATACTCATGGAGACAGTAATGACCCCACCGCAAATTGATGATATTATCAAATCGCGTATCCAGTTCGAGCCTACGATGGCTCTGCACCAGACGGATATTCCATATCTTGAGCCCGTCTTCACGGCTCTCGAAGCATCCGGACTCAAGCTCCTTATCTCGAAGCACCCCAGAGCTTATCTGCCTCGACAAGTTACATAAGTTTATTACAACTGGAGATCCATACAAGAAACAGGCGCGGAGGAATCCTGTTTTTCTTATATGAAGGAAGTAATCCCTCAGACTTAGGAAGCCAGTCATCACGTCATCAATCTCCGAGCCGCCGTGGAATTAACCTTTGATCTTCCAGCTCGTGGAGTCTCACCCATTGGATATAAGGAGAAGGAGATTAACTCCTATGTCCAGAAGTTCTGCGGCAGAGACGACGTTGTCTTCAAAACAGCGCTGCCAGAGAATCAGTTGTTACCAGAGTACCGCGGGCTTGCCTACATTGTGACGCATATACTTTCGAGCGCCTCCGGCTCATTTGATCAGTTGTCCAAGCCCTGTCTTCAACTGATGATGATAATAGATGACAGAGTCCAAGTCAACTGGACGGATTACTATGTCGCTGAGCTTAAAGCTCAGGCTCAGAAGTTCGCAGCCACACCCACAGGAGAGAGGAGACTTATTAATGTGGGAAAGTTGTTGTACGGAACAAAGATGTCCGTAATGATCGAAGAATCTATATCGAATCACTCAGACTTTGCTGATTCGAGATACTTTGACAGCAAGCTCATCAAGTTCAAAACTAGAGCCGCTGCTGAAAAGTCTATCGGACGAGGGCCACCTGAACATAAACGTGTCACATCTGACTTGCCCCCTCGTGCCGACCCACCCAAGAGGAAGAGGCTCCGCAAAACTGGACCTTCTGAGGTTCCAGCAAAACCTGCCTCTCCTCCACCCACTCAGGAGGAACCAATACTTGATGCGGACACTGCATAGAAGGTGCCACCTTGAAGGACAAGGTCCAGCGCATCAGTTCTGAAGAGACCCAGTCGGACACTGCCGGACCGACTGAGGAAACTTCCTCTGAATGGACGACCTTGCACTCAACCCGCCTCCGAGCCACTGGAGAGGTCAGTGCTCAGATCCCCGAGATTGCCGAACACCGGGATCTGGTCGAAATTGCTATAAGGGCGAGGACTCAGATGCTACTGAGATTCCTCAGCTGGGATGTCCTTGAGGAGCTGATTAGGACGAAGTCAGCTTTGTCCCATACTGACAGAAGAACAGAGCTTGCAATCAGCCATTGGGTTTAGGGAACCCGCTGATCTAGCGTCATTCGAGGATCTTCGCGCTGCTATGCTCTATCTACCGAGCTTAAGATCCTCGGAACTCGTCAACACCCTTCGCCTCCATCTCATCACGATGACAACGACGACAATGATGATGATGATGATATGGATCGGGCACCACCCAAGGAAGCGGATTTGGGAGGATCTGCAGAAGGTAACACTCCCCGCGAGCGAGGCAAATCACCACCACCTTCTACATCGGGTGATGCCCCGGTTGCCTCGAAGCCGAGTTGAGCGCAACAACTCGCGACATCCGAGCAGAGGCTCGGGACCAGCAACTATCGAGATAAAACCCATTGGTTCCATGACCTCCAAGTCGATCCAACAAAGCTATTAGGCGACGAGGGAGACAAGAATCGTCTCCTTGCCAGGGACGTACATCTCAAGTGGTCTCGGTACACCAAGGCCCCGAACGAGAAAGTTGACCGACTTGCGCAGAGGGTGAAGAAGGTCTCGAAGCTCCTACTCCCGCCAATATTCGGGAGATAGTCGAGACCGCCCTCGCGGCTCGAGAGGCGGACTTAGCCGCTCAGAGTCAGCAGCTCCTACTCTCTCAGCAGAAATCATTCTCTGAACAGCTGACTCAGGGTCTTGCGGCAGTCCAAGCCACAATGGACGAGCGCAACAAAGTAGCCTTCTCCTACCTTCAAACAGCTATAAAAACAACAGGCGGAGGCCCTCAAGCTCATTCAGCAGGAGATGACAGAATCTCATGATGAGTCTCTCCTAAAACTGAGACAGGAGTCCGCAGCACAAATCAAACACATACGTGCTGACCAGGAGAAAGATTGGGAGCACTACTGCGATGCTGTCAAATACTTCGAAGCAACCGCCACCTCCATTAAGAATATATGCTACAATCTGGAGAAGGAGGTAACTGCCATCCGCACTCGCCTCTCCCTGGCTGATGATGCCAAAAAGGGGGAAGGAGTAGAGGAAGAAGAGAAAGCTGAGGCGGATCAGGCTCAGGTGGAAGGAGGACCAGAGGTCCTAGTAATAACGAAGGGGGAAGGTTCAGCTGATCAAGCTGGAACCAGCTCAGTACCCCCTCCCGAAATCGTCCAAGTCCCAGATGTCCAAACATCAACTGTGGCTGAGCCAGCCGCAGAATCCTCGGCTCAGCATATCGAGGAGATCGCACAGTTCGTCGATCAGGAGGACGAGCCACTGCCACCGCGAAGGCCGGGGAAGGAGATTACTACTGAAACAACTCCTCCACCTTCCCCGACTGCTATGATCAAATCCAAGGCGGAGCAGGAGGCATTCAATCAGCGTGTTGCTCAGAAACTGCAAGATGAGTTGAACTATGAGCAGCAAATCAAAGAGGAAATTAAAAAGGCAAAGAAGCCCAGGAAGCTTACTGGAAAAATCACGAAAGCAAAAGCCAAATTGCTCCTGGAAGAACAAAAGAGAAAAGCTCGGGAGGAGCTAGCTAAAGCTTCTGCCGCGGACACTCGGCCCTTGGCTCGAGTACTGATATACAAACACTCACTCCAGAGCAAGAGGCGTAAGACGAGTCACACGGGGAGGCTATCTTTGAAAGGATCGAATCTCCGGAGAGGAGACACTAGATCGGCGGCCCTCGAGAAAAGAAGAGATTGGAAGATCCGGCTAAGATCATAGAGATGACCGATAAGATGGCCGGTGAACCGGTCATCGACTTGGAAGAAGCAAATTCCAAGGTCATCCAAGTACTACAGGGAGGGCGCTCCCAAAGGAACTTATCCCGAAGAAAACCCCTCCTCCTCATGTAGACAAATTGGTACCTTTGGAGCTAAACGAACAATGGGAGGAAGCGAAGGAGGAATTCATCAAAGGATACTATGTATGGGGTTTCTATCCTTCGGGATCCCGGTGATCAACTGTTCGACGAATTTATTCATCGAGTATAATGCCCGGCTCGTAGCTCAACTTCTGCCGATCCTAGAAAGGGAGAAGCTACCTCTCGAGCCCCCGCATTCGAACGCATCCCTCCTCCAAGGACGACTCGTGGCGTATTATGCACGAAGGAGATAGAAGACGAGATCAAAGCGAGCAACTTATCACCATGACCTTAGTTCCGATCTACCCGCGATCTCGAGGAAATCCAAACTTCTGCGCGCAAGGATCTATAAATATTATGGTTTGGAACCCCCTGGCGACAAGTCACGGATTTCAAGAGCAAGACGAAGAAGTTCGGACGCCGAGCACTAGTCTTCTTATTCTTTCCTTGTTGTATAGAAGATAGGAACCTTGTAATGTACTTGCTCATATATAACGGTTCACGCTTCTAGCCGACAATTACTCATTGTCTCACGGCTTTCGTTTGTGTTATCACAACCGATCACCGAAGTGATCGACACACACTCACACATAACCGTTTCTCCGATTTTGCCTCTCTCTCAACCTGCCGACCTCATGAAGTTAACGATTCGGTTTTCTTGAAGTCTATCTATATCGGTAGTTTAGTTGTATTATCTAGAGGTTTTGGCATCATCAATTAGGGGGAAATTGTTGGGTTATGAGTCGATAGATGATACTCGAGCGGTTAGTGGGTTAAAATAATATTGGGGAAAATCGTAGTAGTACTATGGAATTGAAGATCCCAAAACTCGGTGATATCGAGTAGTGTAGTGTCTTGATAGGATTAACTGATGTATAGGCTAGACTGTTTTTGTTTTGTTTATCCTTGTGTCTATGTTCTGTACGGGGTAAAATGTTGGATTGATCTTCTGACGAAGTTACTTTCCAGAACCCCACGTCATCAGTGTAAGAGCCTGCGTTCTTGAGTCATCAGCTGATCTTCGCCTCAATAGAAGACATCTCATCAACTGACAGACATCAGCAGAAGAACTCTATGCAAGCTCAGTACCTTCGCAGTCATCAGCTGACCACACTCAAAAGAATATCTCTTGTCAGCCGACTCAGACGAAGAAGACAGAGACTATTTCAAGTCTACTTTATCCGACAGGAAATGACCCAGCTGTTAAAGTCATTTCGAAAGTCAGCAGAAGACCATATGAGGATTAGGGAGAGTCAACTCCGATGTCCGACCGCAATCTCACCTACCACAAACCTCGACCAATGAGAAGCCGTCAACGCGATATCCGCTCCCGACCAACTAAAGTTGCTCTCATGTACAGTATCAACAACTCTGCTGCAACAATTCGAATTTATGGCCGTTTTCTTTGGAAGGTTGTGACACGTGGCATCGTCGTCTCCAATAGACATATGCCTGTTTCACGACTATAAATAGAGAAGAAAATCCGAGCTTCACGCATGGGATATCAAGGGAAAACGCTCAAAGCTTTCAAGCAACTCTAGCGCATTCAAGATCAATCCAGCGAAGAACTTGCCCAATAGAATATCATTAGTTCTTCTCTATAGAGTTTTTTAGATCCCTCTTCTCTAGCTAAGCTCATTGCCATATCTATAGCTTAGAAATTCGAAGGAGTTCACTTTTAGTGATTGTTCTTACTGTAAGAACTCCTTCCTAGTTGGAGATTATCCCCTCCCCTTCAAACTTCGGTTTGATTTGTAAAGTCGCTAAGGACTATAACTTAGAAGGGTTCTCATCCGGTCACGAGATTCCTTCTTGAGGCTTGCTCGAGAAAAATCAACAAGACCTCCTGTTCGGCAGGGACCGTGGACGTAGGATCTTGCGTATCCGAACCACGTTAAAAATTGCTTGTGTTATTTACGGTTTTACTGCATAGCTTACAACTGATCACAAAATCATATTCTGCATAAAACGTATTTTCAAAGCGCACTAGCCAAAATAATTTAACTTGCGAAATCACGTTTTCAAACTGAGACGAATCTCCGGGCCCACACTCTTATCCGCACGACGTCTCCGACTGAGTTTCAAGTACTGACAAAAGTCAGTAGGAGAGCTCAGTAGTTGACACACTTCTGACCCGCGATCGAAGGTTACTATTTGGCATTGTTCATCCGTTGCAACCTACAGCTCAGTTGTCCTTCGCGTTTGAGAAAAGAAACTGTGCTCAGGTGTATTCACCCCCCCCCTCTACACCTGACTATCGTCTCCGGACCAACAATACACTATACTGTTTTTCTCATGCGTTATTCAGTACAGACAGAGCCTTCGGGCAATTCACGCAGTAAAACCTTCAGGTTAGCCTTCGAGCAATTCACGCAGTAAAACCTTCGGGTTAGCCCTCAGGCATTCACGTAGTAAAACCTTCGGGTTAAGCCTCCGAGCTTGCATGTCTAATTTCTCATGTTAAATCCTTTATAGTTTATAGTTTGGATAATATTGACCCCATTGAGTAGTCGTACTCACCCCTTTATATTTTCACATTTTCAGATCTTGGTCCGACAGATGCTTGAAGTGGCGGATGGTGATGGTCACACATGAAAGGATCTAAAATGTTTTTTTTTAAACGCATTAATTTAGATTTATCTTGAACTATGCGTTTATCTTTATTTAATTTCGTGAACTAATAGGTGCACATGTTTTTGATTCAAGACTTCTGCTATTATGAAATGCATTAAAACCTTATTGTTTTTATAAATCTATTATTTTTGAAAATTAAATTTAGAAGATTAAATTTATTCACGAGGTGACGTCCCTTAAAAGTTATGAAAATTGGGGCGTTACATTTCGTGCCCAAAAAACTTAACTAATAGAATGAAACGAATAAAATATAATAATTTTATAAATGTCAGGTATCAATGGAATATGATACACAAGGTACACAATGTATGATATCGAAATTTTTCCAAAGTGATTATAATGGGCCGAAATTAATTGAGAGCCCAAAAAAAAGATGCATAATACTCATTCCGTCCCAAAATTCTTATCCGCTATTTTATTTTGGGTTGTCCCAAAATTCTTGTTCACTTTCCTTTTTTAGTAAATTATTACACACAACTTTTTTGTGTGACCAACAACTTTATACCAATCTACACACAACTAACAACTCTCCTTAAAAATCGTGCAAAAAACAAATTGGACAAAAATTTTGGGACGGATGGAGTAGTAATTAAAAAGATAAAACAAGTAGAGCTACCAGCCGTCGATCCCATTAGAATCTGTGACAGTTCTAAACCGTCGATGGATGTTTGAAGTTCCATATCCGTACGTCTCCGTGCTGCCAAGCTCTTCCAAATCAGATTGCTCAACTTTTGCAATAATTTGGATTCGCTTCTTGAGTTGGTGCAATTGTAATTCTCAGTTCGATCTTCTTGGTGGAGCTGATGATTGGCTGTGCCAGTTTATTGATTTTTCTGATCAACTGGAATCAGTTTGTCGAAATTGCTTGTTGAATTGGAGCCGCTGTTTTCGACTGGGCGAAGTGGTAAGTTGGTATGCGTGGATAGCGAGTATTTGAGCTTGATTGTTTGCAGATTCGAGTTAATTTACGTGAGTGTTATGTGGTGATTTGGTCAATGCATATGAAAATGCTGCTAATCATCCTCAATAGCTTACTAATTTCTTCAAGTTGTGTGCGCGTCTTGTGTTAAACTTGAAGTTTGAACTAATGAAAAAGCAGAGATGGAGTAGGCCTAGTACTGGTGATGGTGGTACCTCTTTCTTCTTTATACCTCTAGTGGCGGTGGGTATGGGGGCGGGTGGATTTGGTATACTTGTTCAATTTTTTCTCTTGAATATTGGAAATCTTATATCAATATTAAGTTGATTAGATTTTTTCAATGTGATATACATTGCCCATTTTCTGCGATAGGTTCAATGAACTTTATGATGAATTGCAAATGGATTACACTTTTGCAGGAATGCTCATTAATTAAATCACAAGTGAAACATCTGACGATTTTGTTAACCTGTATCTGTTGTTTTGAGTCATTGGGATGTGTTCCGATTTCATTGAGATTTAAGAGTTTTTAAGGTTGAGGCTTTAACATTATGCTTTTCATTTGGTTTCTTTGTTTGTATGCATACATTTAGTCATTTATACCACTATTCTTATTCCTCTTCATATTCATCATCTCCAGATTTTTCGGAGTGAAGGTTTAATATTTCTCGGTTTAGCATCTACTTCAATGTCGTGCATATATTTTGCTAGAACGGCGAGTTTATATTTATCCTAGAGAAAAATTGCTTGCAAAAAGAGGGGGGAAAGGAATCTATTTGCATAGAGGATGTAATTAAACTTCACATGAGGTTCAAACAAGTGGAAAGCTCCTTAAATTGTACACTTCTGTTTTGCTAAATTGAAGGATATATTGATCGTGTTATTTATCTTGTAGATTGACGTTTAACAATTTTAAAGGATTTTTCCTTTTATTTTTTTGTTTGAGTATGCTGTAGGTGGAACTTGAACTCAATTCTAGTCAAGTTATGTCAGTTATAAGTTTTGAGATATTTATCTCGAATTTTTGAGTAGTCACAGCAAGATAGACTTTTCTTGAAACTATTTACAAACTGAGGCGTGATTTTGTAATTGGATGTACTTCTATATTATCTCCATTTTCGTACTTACTAGACTTTTTGACAGGTTGCTATATCTGGAAGTTAGGATACAAAAAAGTCAGATTTTGTGTGCAATCTCTGGTGCAGCACTGTTCTTTTAACTGAACTACGAATGGGGAGTGCTGAAGGAGGGAAGCTCAGGTTTTGCATTGATAGAGGGGGCACATTCACTGATGTCTATGCTGAAATTCCCGGTAGGTCTGAAGGTCGAGTAATGAAACTGCTATCTGTTGATCCTGCTAATTATGACGATGCTCCAGTAGAAGGAATTAGGAGAATTCTTGAAGAATTTACTGGAGAAAAGATCCCTCGAAGTTCAAAAGTCCCCACTGATAAAATTGAATGGGTGAGGATGGGAACAACTGTGGCAACAAATGCTCTATTAGAGAGGAAAGGGGAAAAAATTGCCCTGTGTGTAACTCGGGGCTTTAGGGATCTGCTGCAGATTGGTAACCAGGCCCGACCAAATATCTTTGACCTAACTGTATCAAAGCCATCGAATCTTTATGAGGAGATTGTGGAAATTGACGAGAGAGTTGAGCTTGTTCTTGATGAGGAGAAAACATCAGATTCTTCTGCTTCAGTGGTGCAAGGTATTTCAGGGCAGCTTGTAAGGGTTGTGAAGCCACCTAATGAGGACGATTTAAGACCTTTGCTTAAAGGTCTTTTGGATAAAGGCATCAGCTGCTTAGCTGTAGTATTACTGCATTCTTACACTTATCCAAATCATGAAATATCAGTTGAAAAGTTGGCCATGAGTTTGGGATTCAAACAGGTGTCTTTATCATCCGCTTTGACTCCCATGGTTCGAGCTGTCCCTCGAGGTTTCACAGCATGTGTAGATGCTTACCTGACTCCTGTGATTAAAGAATATTTGAGAGGGTTTATATCTAAATTTGATGAGGAACAGGGTAAACTGAATGTCCTCTTCATGCAGTCAGATGGGGGATTGGCACCGGAAAGTAGGTTTTCTGGCCACAAAGCTGTTTTATCCGGCCCGGCAGGTGGAGTAGTTGGGTACTCCCAGACAACTTATGGGGTTGAGACAGACAAGCCCCTTATTGGTTTTGACATGGGTGGCACGTCTACTGATGTGAGTCGTTATGCTGGCAGCTATGAACACGTTATAGAAACCCAAATATCTGGAGCAATAATTCAAGCACCTCAGCTTGAGATTAACACTGTTGCTGCTGGAGGTGGATCAAAGCTAAAATTTCAATTTGGAGCTTTCAAGGTGGGTCCAGAGTCAGTTGGTGCTCATCCGGGACCTGTTTGTTACCGCAAGGGAGGGGAACTGGCTGTTACTGATGCGAACCTTATCCTGGGGTACATCATTCCTGACTATTTCCCTTCAATCTTTGGCCCCAATGAGGATCAGCCATTAGATATTGGTGCAACTAAAGATGAATTTGAAAAACTTGCAAAAGAAATCAATATTTACAGAAAGAATCAGGATCCAGCAGCAAAGGATATGACAGTAGAGGAAATTGCTCAGGGATTTGTTAACGTGGCTAATGAAACTATGTGCCGTCCTATTCGACAATTGACCGAGATGAAGGGTCATGAGACGAAGAACCACGCTCTCGCCTGCTTCGGAGGTGCTGGGCCGCAACATGCCTGTGCTATTGCTAGATCCTTGGGCATGAAAGAAGTACAGATACATAGGTTCTGTGGGATTTTAAGTGCATATGGGATGGGAATGGCAGATGTCGTGGAGGAAGAACAGGAACCGTATTCTGCTGTTTATGGTCCGGAATCTATGGTGGAGGCCTCAAATAGAGAAGCAGCTTTACTGAAACGTGTAAAGCAGAAGCTCCGATCACAAGGTTTTCAAGAGGAGAATGTTAGAACTGAAACATATTTGAATCTGAGATATGAGGGAACAGACACTGCAATTATGGTAAAGAGTCCTCTAAATGAAGATGGATCCAAAGGAGATTATGCCATTGAATTCACAAGCTTATTTCAACAAGAATATGGATTTAAACTTCAAAGTAGGAATATCATGATATGTGATGTGAGAGTTCGTGGTATCGGAGTCACTAACATACTTAAGCCCCGACCTCTACAGCCGGGTGTAGGAACCCCCAAAAATGGAGGTGAATACAAGGTTTATTTCGAAAATGGTTGGCACGACACACCACTATTCAAGCTGGAAGATTTGGCATATGGTCATGCCATATCCGGCCCTGCCATTATCATGAATGGCAACAGTACCGTAATAGTAGAGCCTAGCTGTAAGGCTATTATTACAAAATATGGAAACATTAAAATTGAGATCGAGTCAGTTCACAAGATCGTGGAGGTATCCAACGAAGTGGCAGATGTTGTGCAGCTCTCAATATTCAACCATAGATTCATGGGGATAGCTGAACAGATGGGACGCACCCTACAGCGGACTTCAATATCAACGAATATTAAGGAAAGATTGGATTTCTCTTGTGCTCTTTTTGGTCCTGGTGGTGGTCTAGTTGCAAATGCACCTCATGTTCCTGTGCATTTAGGAGCTATGTCTAGCACAGTTAGGTGGCAGATGAAACATTGGGGCGATAATTTAAACGAAGGCGATGTTCTGGTTACTAATCATCCTTGTGCTGGAGGTAGTCATCTACCAGATATAACTGTTGTTACACCTGTTTTCAATAAGGGGAAACTGGTATTCTTTGTTGCAAGCAGAGGGCACCATGCAGAGATTGGAGGCATTACTCCCGGAAGCATGCCACCGTTCTCGAAGTCCATATGGGAGGAAGGAGCTGCAATAAAAGCATTCAAACTTGTGAAAGAGGGAGTCTTTCAAGAAGAAGGGATCAGCCAGCTTCTCCTATTTCCATCTTCTGATGAATCAGCTCATAAAATCCCCGGGACACGCAGGCTTCAAGACAACTTATCCGACCTCCACGCACAAATAGCTGCAAACCAGAGAGGAATCTCACTCATAAAGGAGCTCATTGAGCAATATGGTTTGGAAACTGTGCAGTCCTACATGAACCATGTCCAGGTTAACGCAGAAGGTGCAGTTCGAGAGATGCTCAAGTCCGTCGCTGCTAACTTATCGGACTCGAACTCTGCTATAGTCGAAGGAGACTCCTTGATCATCGAAGAGGAAGACTCCATGGACGACGGCTCAGTCATACACCTCAAACTCACTATTGACCAAAGGAAAGGAGAAGCATTCTTTGATTTCTCGGGTACAAGCCCAGAAGTTTACGGCAACTGGAACGCCCCGGAGGCGGTTACAGCCGCTGCAGTAATCTACTGCCTCCGGTGCATGGTGGATGTGGACATCCCTCTCAACCAAGGCTGCTTAGCCCCAGTAAAAATCCACATCCCTCAAGGCTCCTTCCTCTCTCCAAGTGATAAAGCTGCAGTTGTTGGTGGTAATGTTTTAACTTCTCAAAGAATAACAGATGTTGTTCTAACTGCCTTCCAAGCATGTGCTAACTCACAGGGCTGCATGAACAACCTCACCTTCGGCGACGATACTTTCGGTTACTACGAAACGATCGGAGGCGGGAGCGGGGCTGGGCCCACGTGGGATGGGACCAGCGGGGTCCAGTGCCACATGACGAACACGCGTATGACCGACCCGGAGATCTTCGAGCAGAGGTATCCGGTTCTGCTGCATAGGTTTGGGTTGAGGGAGAATAGTGGAGGTGGTGGAGTTCATAGAGGAGGTGATGGGATTGTTAGGGAGATTGAGTTTAGGCGGCCAGTTGTGGTGAGTATTCTGTCGGAGAGACGCGTGCACGCTCCAAGGGGGATTAAAGGAGGTAAAGATGGGGCGAGAGGAGGTAATTTTCTTGTTACGAAGGATAAAAGGAAGGTTTACCTTGGTGGGAAGAATACGGTGGAGGTTCAGGCTGGGGAGATTCTGCAGATTTTGACTCCGGGTGGTGGTGGATGGGGTTGCGAGTAGTGTAGTTTGAATAAATTCATGCAATGTTGAAGAACATGCAAAGGGAAAGAAAATGATTGAATAAAGAAACTGAGTGGTGGTTTGATTTTATGTTTAATTGCAACTTCCTGTTTTTTCCAGTGTTTTTCATTGCAGTTGATGAGAAGTATTGATTTTTGTGAATTGAATGGTTTTGAATTTTAGAGTTGAAAGCGAAGACTCCAACATGCCGTAAGGTGTTGGTTAAGTCCCGTAACGAGCGCAACTCTCATGTTATCGTTAAATTTGGAGTCCTAAAGAGACTACCAATGATAAGCAAGAGGAAGGTGAGGATGACGTCAAGTCATCATGTCCCTTATGCCCTGGACGACACATGTTGGTACAAATGGTTGCAATCCTGCGAGGGTAAGCGAACCCCAAAAACTCATCCTCAATTCGAATTGTAGGCACCAGTATGTTACGATCATTGACATTACATTTACACCAAATAATTCATACACAATCAAACAAACTATCATCGATTAGAATATCTTCTGATACTATATTGAATTTGGGTTACTCATCACCTTATAAAGTCTTATTAGTACCAGCCTACGCCTGAAGAGGGAGGGCTATTGAAACTTTATATTTTTCTAATTTATTTTATATTGATCATGTTGTCTGAATATAAGTTTGGATAACCTTAAACGATACATATGATTCTAAAAGCTATAAGTTTGTAAAACATAAATATATATTTTCAATTATATTTAAGCTCTGAATTAGATGCTTATATGAAAATATGATTGGTTGGACCGTTGGATACAGTTTTTTTGCGAAATTTTGAAGTACAACAGAAAAATTGGGTCTGGCATGCATGAAACTATGAAAGGTAGCTGACACGTGCTTGAAAGATTGGTGGCACGTGATTGAACAGACGGAAGATACTTGGTGTCACATTCGGATCTATTTAGTTAAAAAAAATTGTTTAGTTTATTAATGATTAGATAATATATCAAAGTTTAACATAAACCAATTAACAAACTCAGTTTATGTTTATAATCCAAAGAAAAATTTATAATTTTCTCTAATTAATTACTAAGTTTAATTGTAGTAGTGTAGAATTATTAGTGCTACTAATAATGCAGGTTTTTGGATTTTGCTACCAAGTCCATATATACAAATAGATACAATGACGAGGTGAAATGGAAAATGTACCAAAATGTAAAAACAAATCTATTCGTTCATAAGCTAAAACTATTCTAAATTAGGCTAATCTTATGTTTGTGGATAAAAATATACATTTTGGAAAGCCTATTGCACGAATACTTGAGAAAACCTTAACATATAGTGTCAGTTACCTGTCGGATATTCCGACACGATACGACGTTTAAATTGTCATGCCATATATATACTTAAGTATACATTGTACTTAATTCCAATAAAAAATAATTTTATTTTATATTCCAAATGTCGTGTCCTTAGTTTTTAGAAAATATTATATCATGTGTCCATATCATACCGTAGCTCATATCACATGTTCCGTTTCCATGCAATACAATTAGAAATACAATACAAAAATTACTTTTATAAACCGAGGATAATCAATAGTGGCTATCTAATTCGAGTTAAAATAAATTATGTAGCTGAAACAAAGTTTTTTCGTATTATTTGGTAATATCTTCCTTTTTTTTTCCTATTTAACATGCCACTGAACCCTTTTTCTCTACGCTCAGATAAAAATCTCCGGTCGCCGGAAATTCCCATAAAGATGGGCCGCCGTCGCGTGGTGTTAGCAACATTTCCGGCGCAAGGCCACATCAACCCCGCCCTGCAATTCGCCAAGAGACTCATAAAATCCGGCGTCGACGTCACGTTCTTCACGAGCGTATATGCATGGCGGCGCATGGCCAAGACGGCCGGAAACCCAGCAGGTCTCGACTTCGTAGCATTCTCCGACGACTACGACGACGGCCTCAAGCCCGGCGGCGACGCGAAGAACTACATGTCCAAGATGAAAGCCCGCGGCTCCGAGGCCTTGAGGGGCCTTCTTCTCAACAACAGCGACGTCACCTTCCTCGTCTACTCCCACCTCTTCGCATGGGCAGCGGAGGTGGCGCGTGAGTCCCACATCCCCAGCGCGCTTCTCTGGATTGAGCCGGCCACGGTCCTCTGCATCTACCACTTCTACTTCAACGGCTACTCCGACGAAATCGACGCCGGATCTGATGAAATCCACCTCCCTCGCCTCCCGCCGCTCGAGCAGCGCGATCTTCCGACGTTCCTCCTGCCGGATACTCCGGCGAGATTCAAATCGATGATGAAGGAGAAGATCGAGGCTTTGGACGGCGAGGAGAAGGCGACGGTGTTGGTCAACACGTTTGACGCTTTGGAAGCAGAAGCGCTCAGAGCCGTTGATAATTACGAGCTGATCGGAATCGGACCGTTGATTCCTTCAGCCTTTTTGGACGGCGAGGATCCCTCCGACACCTCCTACGGCGGCGATCTTATCCAAAACTCGGAAAATAACTGCATCGAATGGCTAAACACGAAGCCTAAATCCTCTGTAGTCTACGTATCCTTCGGAAGCATGCTAAACCTTCCAAAATCGCAAATGGAGGAGATCGGAAAAGGTCTACTAACATCCGGCCGGCCGTTTATATGGGTGATTCGAGAGCCAGAGAAGAACGACGGCGATCCGCCATTAAAGCAAGCAGAAGAAGACTTAACCTGCATCGATCAATTAAGAAAATTGGGGAAAATTGTAAAATGGTGCTCGCAATTGGAGATTCTAGGGCACCATTCGCTGGGGTGTTTCGTGACGCACTGCGGGTGGAACTCCGCCGTGGAGAGCTTGAGCTTGGGCGTTCCGGTGGTGGCGGTGCCGCAGTGGTTTGACCAGGGGACGAACGCGAAGCTGATTGAGGACGTGTGGGGGACGGGGGTGAGAGTGAGAATGGAGGAAGGGGGGTGGGGTGGGTGGGGATGAGATCGGGAGGTGTATAGAGATGGTGATGGATGGTGGTGAGAAGAGTAACCTAGTGAGAGAAAATGCGCGGAAATGGAAGGATTTGGCGCGAACCGCCATGGGAGAGGGTGGATCTTCAGTCGAGAATCTCAATGCCTTTCTTCAACGAGTTTTAGGTGATTCATCTTACGTTGTCGTTTAATGGGTATTATGAGCTAATATAGATTGTTGGGCTGGGCCTTTTCTTTTTATTGGGCCTCTCTTTTTCCAATATAGCTTATTGGGCCGGGCCTTTGTCCTTGATGTAAGTGTATTAAGCAAAACCTAGCCTAATGCCTATATGTGGAGTTAGGTTATTTCTAGCCAATCAGTTCCGATCCATATCAAGGTCCTATAGATTATTCATTAGAAGAAAAAAAAAACTTTATGGCCCACGGATCCAAAATTTATGGTTCGAGTTGAGAAATACTCCCATAGATCTTGTCTATTTTGATCACGATTATTAAGAAAAATTATTAATTGTGCATAAATTAGTGGGTCCTCCAAATTATTTGTAAATCACAGTCACAAGATCTTGATAAGACAAGATCAATCTATCGAACGGAGATATAAATTTATAACTTTAGGAATTGTGAATATGCATTTCAGATAATTTTTCAAAATAAAATGGTAAATTTATACTCCCTCAGTTTCTAATAAGATTGTATCACTATTACTATCATTTTTTCTAAAATGACAAAATTTACTCTATAACCTAAAATGAAGTGGGTCATTATGTACTCAACACCCCCCACCCCCACCCACGCACACTACACTCCATTCTTATATTATTTAACCAAATATTTTTCTCTCACATGATTTTGTTTCGCTCCGAACTCATAAATTTGAGTTTTTTAACTTTTTGTAAATTTTAAATTATTTATTCAATTATAACATGAAAAAACAGGAAAAAAAATCGATTGTCTCAACTATGTTTTGCAAATTTTTATATGAATTCTTATTCCTTCCTACAATCACTCCTCGAAACTAATGTTTATTTCTTAATACAATTAAAAATTCATAAAATATAGTATGCATTTAAATAAAGTTTCTTAATCTCCATACCGAAGAGAAAGAAGACAATAATAGCTGAATGGAGGGATAATTTTTTAGAATATGGGAGTGAGATTATTCTAAGCTCGAACGTCAATCGTCATCTATATTCTCATAACTGGCCTGGTGATCGATCCGAAAAATATAAATTTACTGGTTCAACCGGTCGAATCGGTTGTACCGCTGGGTCAACTCGGGGAGTGCGTGACTGAATGGTGCATCGAATATGTCAAGTAAATTTTAGTTATGAGAATTTAACAAAAATGTTATTTAGCCTAATGACTGAGGTATGCAGAAGATCCTTAGAGGGGAGAGTTTAATCATCATACCTTAGATTTTTATTAAAAAAAATATTCTCTTAAATGGTCAAAATCGGGTCGATTCGATTGCCAAATCCCAATTG
Organism: Lavandula angustifolia; assembly: GCA_028984105.1. NCBI lineage: Eukaryota > Viridiplantae > Streptophyta > Magnoliopsida > Lamiales > Lamiaceae > Lavandula > Lavandula angustifolia. Next base: position 30,801,088 of record CM054810.1, on the reverse strand, counting down.
ATTCAATCGGGTCACACCGGACCAATTGCGAAAATGAGTTTATATCGAGTTCAGCCCGGATTTATCACCGATTCCCGGTTGAACCGACAGGGCCAAGCCGGTTTTAATAACACAAATAGTCACTTCCCTATATTTCTACGTTCTCGTGGATATTTAAGTATCTATGCTTCATATTATATGTAAGTGTAGATTTTAACCTAAACCAGAAATAAAAAAACTACAAGAATGGATGGTAAAATTTATTACAAGATTGATAGCTCCATAATTAGGCTTGTAGAAGGTTCCATGGATCAAGTTTATTCAACTTATAGCTAAAAAATTATTACAAGATGACTTATGAAATAATGAGTCACCATGTGCAACACATAATTAAATACAAGTTTAATTTGGAAGATGACACCTACTTATATTGGTAATGTGTCTTCCTTTTTCTGGTCATGTTACAGGTAATTTTATAAAAACTTATACTTACCTAAACTCATAGTTGCTAATAATTTTATTTATTTTGAGACAATATATATATATATATATACATACATGCAAGTGCTAAGATGTATCTAGAGCCGGCAATAATAGTCCGGCACGTTGACCATCGCTGTTCTTACCTTATAAGAAACAACTGTCAACTTGTGAGAAAACCTACAAATACGTCATCTAATTATAATGATAATCACAAATCAATCGATAACTTAAGCAAGATTTTATATTTAATAAGTAAAAATTAGCCGCTTCGATCTAATGTGTATTAGATTAATTATGATTTCCCCTTGTGTATGTGCAGTGATAGATAGAAAGGAAAATCGAGTGTTCATTTTTTAAATTATTGAAATTTATTTATTTTTTAATTTTTTTTATAAAGCGCACCCATAAATTCAATATTTAGGTTCTTTCTTTTTCAAATTGTGTATTTGTTCTTAATCGTAATTTTAGATCTGCTATGCAAATCACATGATACATATACGATTCAACCTTGATAAAATAATAATCTTGTTAAGATAATAATTTCTTTCGATTTCGATATGGGTCAATGTACTAAAATAATATTCTATAAAGTAATAACCTCGTTAAATAAATATTTTTTTCTCGATCTCAAGGTTATTACTTTATCGAAATTTAACTGTACTTATAATTAAACTATATTTTACAAACTCAAACTTAATGTACTTGGCGAAATTCAAATTGTTTACATTCCAACCCCATAAATTTATTAATGTGATACTCCTTTATCTAATTAGAAGCGTTATGTTTCTTTTGAATACAAAAATTAAGAAAATGGTATTGTATATATTTATTGATTTTTGTCTTATTAATTCTTATCCATCTATTATTTGTCTTTTTTTAGAAACAATACGCTTCTAATGAAACACCACAATAATGATATACGATGCTTTCAATAGGATGATAGTACTTCCTTTGTCCGATTGAAATAGTCCAGTATACATTTTTCGGGCTGACCAATTGAAGTTGTTTAGTTTCTTTTTTGGCAAATTATTACAAACGTTTTTTTAGGAACCAACAACTTTACACAACTCTTCACACATCAACTACTCTTCTTAAAAATCACGTCGAAAAGAAACGGGATTTGGGAGGATTAAATTTCAAGATAATAAACTCTAGCAAAGTATACTTAGTCATGGTTGAAAAACTAATTTCTTAAAAACATTTACTTAATAGGATAACCTAATTTATTTAAAAAATACATAAGAAAAAAAAATCCCACCATTTCACCGCCCAGCTTGCACGCAGCGCTGTGCGCCATAGACGAAAAAAAACACATTACAAATACAAAAAAGAGAAACAGCCGCATAAACCCAACGCGACGCCCGCTCATTAATTCTCTCTCTACTCCTCTTCATCCACCGCCCATGGCTACGCGCCGCCGCAGCCTCCGCCTCCTCACTTTCCTCACCCTGCTCCTCCTCTCCGCCGCCGATGACTCAGCCGTCATGTTGAAGCTCCTCTCCTCCCTCTCCTCCGTCCCCACCAGCTGGTCCGCCTCCGCATCCTTCTGCACATGGAAGGGCATCAGCTGCGACTCCACCTCCTTTGTCACCGAAATCGACCTGAACTCCGCCGGCGTCTCCGGCATTCTCCCTCCCGAAATCAACCAGCTCTCCCAGCTCAAATCCTTCGCCCTCCAGAAAAACTCTCTCACCGGAGCCTTACCTTCCTTCGAGAACATGACTTCTCTCGAGCAAATCTTCCTCGACGACAACAATTTCACTTCAATCCCCAACAACTTCCTCTTAGGCATCACGAATCTCCAGTTTTTCAGCATAAGTGAAAACCACAAGCTACCTCCGTGGCAAATCCCTACTTACTTGACCGAAAGTTCAAATCTCGTGAGGTTCTACGCCAGCAATGCCGGCATTAACGGCGTGATTCCAGATATCTTCACCTCTTTCCCCAATTTGCAGGATTTGAGATTATCCTACAACAACCTGGTCGGATCTCTGCCCCGATCTTTCTCCGGATCGGGGATTCAGAACCTCTGGCTCAATAATCAAGGGTTGAACGGAACTCTCGAGGTGCTGTCTAACATGACCGAGCTATCTCAGGTTTGGTTACACGCTAATTCATTCACCGGCGGCATTCCTGATCTCTCGAAATGCACAAATCTGTTCGATCTGCAGCTGAGGGATAATAAACTAACTGGCGTCGTGCCGCCTTCTTTGATAAATCTGCCGAATCTTGTTAACATTACATTGCAGAACAATAAGCTGCAGGGTCCCTACCCTAGTTTTCCGTCTAAAGTCGAAACGACGATAGGGACTACAAATAGCTTTTGTTTGGACCAACCGGGGCCGTGCGATCCGCAAGTGAGCGCGCTTCTCGATGTTGCAGGTGCTCTGGGGTATCCCATGGCGTTGGCCGAGGCGTGGGAAGGCAACGACGCCTGCAAAGAATGGCGGTTTATCAACTGCGATACGCAGGAGAAGAACGTGACGATTGTGAACATGGGGAAGCAGGGGTTTTCCGGTACTATCTCGCCTTCGTTTGCGAATCTGACTTCCTTGAGGACTTTGGTGTTGAGTGACAATAATCTCTCAGGTGAGATTCCTGCTGCCTTGACTACTTTGCCTCAGCTTCAAACTGTTGATTTGTCTAATAATAACTTAACCGGGCCGATCTTGGCATTCAAAAGTGGCGTGACATTTAAGCACGATGGAAATGTTTTGCTTGGTAAGACTGATGGTGGTGGTGGTGGTAGTGGTGGCTCGGGTTCAAACTCGAGCGGGGCAGATGGGAGCGCTGGATCATCCAAGAAGTCTACTTCGGTTGGTATGATTGTTGGCGTTGTTATAGCTGTTTTAGTATTCGTTGCAATTATGTTGTTCGTTTCGTATAAGTGCTACTTGAAGAGACGCCATAAGAGGTTTAGGGTGATTGAGGGATCGGAGCAGGGTAAAGAAATGGTGATGAGTAATGGAACGAATGGTGTGAGTGGATATGGTGGAGTGCCAAGTGAAATCCAGAGCCAGAGCAGTGGCGATCACAGTGAAATGCCTGTGTTTGAGGGTGGAAATGTTGCCATATCTATACAAGTTCTTCGGCAAGTGACTGATAATTTCAACGAGGCGAATATTCTGGGTAGGGGAGGATTTGGAGTGGTGTACAAGGGTGAGTTACATGATGGGACTAAGATTGCAGTCAAGAGGATGGAATCTGGTGCAATGGGTACGAAAGGGATGAATGAGTTTCAAGCAGAAATCGCGGTTCTTACTAAAGTCCGTCATAGGCATCTTGTTGCTCTATTAGGTTACTGCATTAATGGGAATGAGAGACTTCTAGTGTACGAGTACATGCCGCAGGGGCATTTAGGCCAGCATTTGTTTGAATGGCAGGAGCATGGCTATCAACCTCTGACTTGGAAACAGAGGGTGACAATAGCATTGGATGTGGCTAGAGGTGTTGAATATCTTCATAGCTTGGCTCAACAGAGCTTCATTCATAGAGATTTGAAGCCCTCCAATATACTTCTCTCTGATGACATGAGAGCTAAGGTGGCTGATTTCGGGCTGGTGAGAAACGCTCCGGATGGGAAGTATTCTGTTGAGACGCGCCTTGCTGGAACCTTCGGTTATCTTGCTCCTGAATATGCTGGTATGTATTACCTGCATTCCTCTTCTTTGATGTTGTATATATGTATGTTATCTGTATATGTTATTACATTATTGACTAATTGGGAAGTTGACAATCATCATAGATTCATAGTACTAGAACTAATAATGTCTGAAACTGCTTTTAATGACGCCACATTTTGAGATTGTGAGACTTGCTATATTTAAGACATAGTGTTGGAATTGCCTTCTTCAGACAACTTCATTCTGAGGTATAAACCTATGCCTATTATGCATATAGAAAGAATGAGTTTCTTTAAGACAATATCTTAGTAAAACTGTAATAATCCATACAGCTACTGGAAGAGTGACAACGAAAGTCGACGTCTACGCCTTCGGAGTCGTGTTAATGGAAATCATGACCGGTAGAAAAGCCTTGGACGAAACAGTCCCGGACGAGCGATCCCACTTGGTCACATGGTTCCGTCGAGTCCTCATCAGCAAAGACAACCTCCAGAAGTCCATCGACTCGATTCTTGACCCGGACGAGGAGACCTACGAGAGCATCTGCAAGGTAGCCGAGTTGGCCGGCCACTGCACTGCTCGCGAGCCCTTCCAGAGGCCCGACATGGGCCACGCGGTGAACGTGCTGGGGCCCCTCGTCGAGCAGTGGAAGCCTTCCGGAACACCGGAGGACGAGGGCTCCAGCGGCCTCGACCTCCACATGAGCCTCCCTCAAGCACTGCAGAGATGGCAGGCGGATGAGGGGACTTCTAGAATGTTCGATGACTTCTCCTACAGCCAGACTCAGTCGAGTATTCCGTCGAAACCGTCCGGGTTCGCCGACTCGTTTAGTTCCACGGACTGTAGATGAGTCCGAGTCGAGTCGACTCAGTCGGATGGAGGCATTTGGATGAACAAACCCTAGTTGTAATTTAATTGATTCTTTTCCATTTCACTTGTACAATATATCTTTCGTTTTTCCACCCTTCTTTGATTAGGTAATTTTGAAGGAAGACGAAATGTTTGTATTCTATTTAGCTGCGGGTTATTCTCGTCACACCGAATTAACGAGACATGAATATGGAAAGTGTGTGTGAAGTAATGCTTGCATTCATTGTTTTGTTCAATTATTTATTCCTACAATAATTCTTACGCCATCTCCCATCATTGCCATGTTGTGGGCCAATTCTGTTATCCTTCTCTCTCATCACAAATTTGCTGTAACAAAGCTGGATACGTCTACCTGTTCTTCAAGATTTAATCTTCACGTTATTATTAAATCTTGTTTCAAAGTGATACGTTTTGTCTAACTTATTAAATCCAACCTAATGTCTCAAAAAGTATAATGTTATTTTCTTTAAAGGATAAAATTTGAATTAGCCAACGACGTCGTTTAGTCGGCTATATAACGTCAAGCAACAGTCCACATGGAGCAGCAATAAAATACAAGATTGGTTCGAATTCGGTGAGATTTGAATACAAAAGTTGTCTGTGTTGAATAATATCACATGGGAGGGAAAGAGAGAGAAAGGGGAACATAATGCGGAGGTAGTGAGTGCGTTGTTTTGTGATCAATTTCGGTATTTTTATATCACATTTGTTGCATATAATAATTATTTTTATAATACTCATATGTCCTAATTATAATGTCCAATTTTTTCATTTTGAGTTATTCCAAATATAATGTCCAATTTCTTTTTTAATAAATTATTAAACAACTTTTTTATAGGACTCATAACTTTACACATTTCTACTCACAACTAACAATTCTCCTTAAAAATCGTGCAAAATACGAAGTGGTCATTATAATTGAGATGGAGGGAGTATAATTTACATATCATACTTGTTTGAGAAAATACCGAATTTGATCATCAAATGTGGCATTTGTTCGATTTTGCTCCTTAAATGTGGTTGTATTCGATTCTGGTCTTATAACTTTACAGAGTGTCTGATTTTGATCCGATACTTTACAAATTGTCCGATTTTAGTTCTCCAATAGAAATTGCCAAATTGAAAAAGATACGCGAACTACACTCTTGTCGGGTGATTTAAATCAGACACTTTGTATAGTTACGAGACAAAAAACGAACACTTTCATTATTAAAACGAGTTTAATTTTGATTTTGTAATGTAACCCCTATCTGTTTCGGGTCTTATAACTTTTAAAAGTACTCGTTATTTGTCCCATAACTTAACAAAATGTCTAATTGTAGTCATGTGATGAGGAGCTTAGTTCACACGCTTTTTTCTATTCGACAATTTTCGCTAGAGGATCAAAATTGGACTTTATAAATTTGTTGGACTAAAATCGAATTCGATCATATCAGAGAATCAAAATCGAATAAAAAGTACATTTTAGACCATATTAGAGGACCAAAAATGATATTTTTTGTGTTGGTTAACTATTACACTCTCGGTGAAGTTGGACACATATGATTCAAGAATATTTGTATCATAAAGTCGTATGAGTTTATGACTCATATCATAAAAATAAAAGTAATTCAGTTGTATAACTAAAAATAAATGAACCGAGTATTTTATTTATTATAAGGAATAAGCTAATCTGGAAAGTTGAAACTGCCAACTATACAAATAAATGCAATTTCTTTCCTCTTTTATTTTTTAGATTATTTTTATTTTTAATGAGTAACAACCACTCATTGCAATTAGTGGCATGAATCCAGGGCTCACGGTAATGATGCTATTTAACATGAAAACTAAATTACGAACTCAATCAGTGCCTAAGATCGAGGGAGTCTCTACCTGATCAGTCAAGCATTAATTAACTATTCTTTCTTACATAAGGGATTAATTATTTATTTTTTCTTAATAATAATTCACAATCATTAATCGAAATAAAAAATAAATAAAATAATATTCCTCATTTTCTTTTTTTTTTGTTCTCACACTCCATTAGTTCCATTTCATTTTTCAATTAAAATACTATTCTAACATATTCAATGGACCCCACAATTTTATTTTACTTTACACAAAAAAAATAATTTTCTTAATCTACGTGCAAAAAAAAAATGGGACTAGTGGAGTGGAATGGAGGCAGTAAATAATAAATATCGCGTTATAATAGTATCCAAGTATCAAACAAGCCGACTGTTATACAATCTTGGTTGCACACTTCACAGCAAACCTTATTACCACAGCAAACATTCAGGAACCTCAAATCCAGATATCAGAAGTGCAGTCTCCTCCGGGATACCGCATCTCGTGCGCGAGGGACGGGCCGTCCGGTTCAGCTCCGAAGTCTACAAAGAAGTTCGGGTTGATCGCGAGCCCCCCTTCCTTCGTATCCACATCGATCTGCACCATGTGTCCGCCTTTCTCCACCATCTCCGGGTAGAACTGCCGGTCCCAGGCGCTGAACAGAGAGTTCGTCGCGTACAAACGCTTCCCATCCAAGCTCAGCTGTATCATCTGCGGCCCTCCTCTTAGTTGATGCCCCTAAAGTTTCACACATTGTCGAAAAAAAAGCGGTTGAATATGAATGAAGAACGAGTAGTACTTTGTAACGCCTCAATTTTCATAAATCTTAAAAAGGATAAATTATAAGAAACATTTTATCATTCAGCGGAAGTCTTCAAACATGAAATGAAAAGTGTAACATATACTCCCTCCGTCCCATAGAATGTTTCTGCTTTCCTTTTCGGGCTATCCCATAGAATGTGTCATGTTTTTATAAATGATAATTTATTACATATATTTTATTTATGGGAATCATCATTTTACGCAATTTTACACATAACTTTCAATTCTCCTTACTAACTTTATTTGTGGGACCCATCACTTTACACAACTTCACACACAACATTCAACTCTCCTTAATAACTGTATCCAAAAGAAACTAGACACGTTCTTTGGGACGGAGAGGTAGTATATCCTTTTAACTGAAAGCACATGTTTATGTTTAGGGGGAGTTACCTGAACTTGTGGGACGTCGATTTGAGATGCTGTACCATCGTCTTCCACCACGGTCGCAGCACTCCCTTTCTGGACTAAGCCTCCAACCCATACCTGGCCTACAAGTCGAGGATTCGCAGGGTCCTCGATGTTATATTGCCTAATATCTCCGTGAAGCCAGTTAGACAAGTAGAGAAACCGGTCGTCGAGAGAGATAAGGAAATCGGTTATAAGGCCGGGCATCTCGGGAAGAATCCAGTTCTGCACCTTCAATGACTTCACCGATATCGATACCTGCAGTTGATTCCAATTCACACACATCAAATGAACGTCGTTGGTTGAAGAGTATGAGCCAGTTATTACATACCTCGTGACCCCACGACTCATCGGGTTTCTTGAAAAACCGAACCATGGTGCTCGTGAGGGCACACCCCACAAACCCGGTATCCTTGGCCGGATCATGCAAAAATCGAATCTATAGATAAAAAACAAGATACACATGTTTATAGATTATCTATATATCCATATATATCATATAATGAGAAATGATAAATTCACATACTAACCTCTAAAGGTATGAGGCCAGTGTTTCCAAGATCCAAAGTCTGTTTCAGCTCGCCCCCCGGCCAGCTGTAGACGTGCAAATGTCGCCCGTATAAGCCATCGGAAACATGCTGAAGGTTGAAGCCTTTGGTGAAAGCAGCCGGAGCTCCCCACGAAGTGCTGATCATAGTCTTGTGCCGAGGCTGGTACCAGAAATCGTACCCGTAAAGAGGGCTGTGCCCCGGCTTCTCCCACCTACCGTACAAAATTAAACGAAAATGTTTCACAATGATAAACACGACAGATTTTATGATACTAGGTGAAGATTGCTAGTAAGCTTACGGAAAGTATACCTTCCTTTGACATTAAAATCCGAGTCAAGGAGAAGAAATCCATTTCCTTCGGCATTTCCATCTTTATCTCCGAGACACGAAACCATGATTTCACCGGATGCAAGGCAGTGGGCCGTGTGTGGGAATGCCAGCCCCGTCTTCTCTACAACTTCCTTCGGATCGACAATCTTATGCAGAGATGGAGCCCTCGGATCCTTTTGAGTATCGACAGCGTATATACGTCCAGACCTGATGTATAAGCCTCAACTATCATAGATTGAAATCAACCTTAAAAGAATCACAAATATCAATGAGATAGTGTCATTAGATTCCCTCTTAACATATAACATATCACATTCCCTTACAGATCAAGCAGGCATTTTATCTTTTGTGATTTAGGCCTATTGATTATTTCTGCTATCGAGCAAATGTACGTAGGCAAAAGAAGTGAAAAGTTTGTTCAATTTTTACTCTAGCAAAACACAACAAATGAGCAGTCATAGATGAACAAAACTATACATGATTCGTACAACGAGTCAAGGGGAATTAACTTAGGTATTTAGTACTTACACTAGTGAAGGCAGGACAAGGAAGCGTCGTGCAGCTGATGGATCTCCGTGGCAGGAGCTGCACGAATTCCATCCGGAATGGTGGAGTTCGTCGTGGAGGTAAGGCATGGGAAGCCTATGGATGACTTGAGAATATGTAGGGGAACTTGGATCAATATCCACAGTAGCAAGATAATCTGGCTTCTCCTTCCCACTTCCTACAAACATCAAAGCACAACGATTTCCAAATAACCGCGGTCAGCATCACGGATGGCATTACTACAAGATGAAGGTAATTTACCCCAAAAGTGTTCTAATTCCTCTTCAAAGATTCAAGTATTCAACTGACTATGTTCTCTTTCAAGTTTCAGCTAAACATCCAATTAGTAGTAGTAAAATTAATGTAAAAGTCTGATCAAATTGTATCTCCTCTGCTCTTGGATGAAACTCAAAGCAGACTTCCTCATTAATAGATTTCTAAGTAACAGAAACACTCTAATTTCTGCTAATTCTTGATAGAGCAGACACAATCTGTTTTTTCTACTATGATTCTAGCCCACAATCAGCTGAAAAACAAAGATCACTCACACCCAAAAAAAAAAAAAAAATCCAAGAATTGAATCATGAAAACCAGTAGCAGAACTACACATAAAAAACAAAGATCAAGAAGAGTATCAAGAAACCACCAAATACACACAGTTAAGATTAAACCCTCTACTAAAAAATAGAAGAAAAACACAAAAAAATAACATAAATTAACTCAATAAAGTGGATAAAATTAGAAGGGAAAAAACAAAGAAGTAAAAGTTTTACCAGTATATATACAAGTGACATAGATGAGAGATTCTCTGGGGCCAGACATGGCTTCAAGAGGAGAAGCATAACCCGGTCCTTTCTTACAGCACCCATTTTCCACCTCTGCATGCTGCACCGCCACCGTATCTATCGCCATTTCTCTTCCTCTCTCTCTCTCTCTCTCTCTATCTTCCTCCCAATTTAAAGGAAGCCCAGATCCCAAGCCACTCAAAGGATAAGCCTTCACGAGTTGATGAATTGAGTATCCGAAAGCCGAAAGCGTTGTTATACAGTCCAAGAATAGGGATGGGCGATGGCGGACAAGCAATTGCTCACTTATATGATTGCTTTCGGAGGCAATAAGAAAAATTGATTCTTTTCGGCATTTACCAATAAATGGAAGAAATTAAATTTTTGCATATTAATTTGCGTAATATACCAATCATGATGCAGTGATCGATGTACGCTACGTGGAGTGGCGCTGTTAAACAAGACGAATGTGTCTAGGTGCAATGAATTTATTCTAGTTACTTTTATGTATATTTCGCCTATTTTATGTCCTAATACATCATGCATAATGTAAAATTAGATAAAATACATAACTATATTGTATTAGTTTTATAATGAATTCGATTAGAAGGATTTCGAGATTCTCCTAAATATAATTTTGCGTCTATGATGGAAAATATATTCCGTATATCCCGTTATTTGTGGCTCACTTTTTAGATTGGAACATCGTATTAAAAGTGGTCTGAATCTAATTTGGCAAAAAAAAAAATTAGCAACTTGTCTCATAATTTAAAATTTATCTCTCTTATTTTATTATTTACTTTATTCTTCCGTTGAAAAGTTTTGAGTATTTTATAGCAAAATGGAGGGAGTATGATGTTATATAAAATAATAATATGATTATGATGGCTAAATAAAACCGAAAAAAGTGGTTAGAGTTTATGTTTATCAGTTGACGTCAGTTGTTGTCTTCCATACGTAGTCTACTAATGTTTCCACTCTCGTTGTCTGAACAAAGTCATTTTGCAATAATTTAATTAAGTTTGGAAAATATTTTTTTTAATTATTTATGTCAATAATATTAACAAAAGAAATTTGATAGATAAGCTTAGTGGGCCCGGAAATGAGGAAAATAATGTAGACTATTTTTGTGGTTAGGATTATGGTCTACTGTAAATACCGATTCCTTTTATGCTAGGGGTGGGAGCATAGCACCTCCCACCTCCGAATTTTGACAAGTGTAAATTCATCTCCCAACTCAACTCTCTCATACCATAGATGAATTTCACACTTACACTTGTCAAAATCTGGGGGTGGGAGGTGCTGTCCTCCCACCCCTAGCATAAAACAAATCGTAAATACCGCATGTGATCATGATCAGATTGGATAGAAAATAAAGATGGAGTAGACACGTGTCGATGATCAAGAAGTTTATCAATTTGTCCAAAAAATATTTTCCGTTTCCAGTAATTGACATGGTGGATTTCTCGTAAACAACAAAATCAAACCGTACGCTATTTTAATAAGGTCTAAATCTACGGTCCCAAAACTCTGGGCTCAATTACCCGAGTGAGACATAGCTCATTTTAAAATATATAAAAATTGTGTGGGTATAATTAAACTATTATAAAAGCTAAATAATATTCCCTCGTTTCCACCAATCTTACAACCTTGGGTAGGGGTGTAAATTCGGTTGCGGTTATTCGGTTATAACCGTTACCGAACCGTTACCGTCGGTTATGGTTAATCGAATAACCGAAGTTCGGTTAACGGTAACGGCAACGGTTAACGAATTGGGTGCATCAACGGTTATCGGATTAACCAAACGGTTAACGGTTATAACCGAATAACCGCCCAACTGGTAGGGAATGAAGCCTTTCCTTGGGAAGATAAGGACTTCCTCGGTCCCCATTGTTAAGCACTCTGGTGCCAATGACGCGCCTAGATTCTTGCTGCCCAGATTGCAGTGGAGGAAAGAGTCGAAGCCATTTTAGTAACCGATGGGTATTAAGAGTCCTTCCTTCTCGTTCTCGCTCTCTCTCAACTCACTGCCATTCGCCGTGACTGCATCCACCAACGACTGCGCCGAGCCTCCACTTCTTCATCCATTCGGACCATTCCCAGTGCAAGACTGCAATTGGTTCATTGGTGTTGGGAACTCGGTTAATTTGGGTTAACCGATTAACCGTTCGGTTATAACCGAACGGTTAATCGGTTAAACCGAGGGCAAACGGTAACGGCAACGGTTACGAGAATATGGTCTTTTTCGGTAACGGTTAACAGAAAAACGGTAACGGTTAACCGTTACCGAACCGTTTTGCACCCCTAACCTTGGGGTTTCGGTACGGATTTTAAGATTGTGGGTGTAAATGTATAAAATAGTGGTGTAAAGTTAAAAAATAATGGGGTCACCTGTTTAAGTGAATGTGATTCACTTATTTTCTTTTTATTTTAGGTAATGTTGCAAGATTGGTGGAACAACCCGAAAAGAAAATATTGTAAGATTGGTAGGACGGAGGGAGTATATACTATATAATACAAATTTTTTAATTATGGTTTCAAAAAAAGTTGAGCCATTTATAGGGAGCGGGTAGTTTTACTAGAGATCAATTGAAGGCGAATTCTGAGAACAAGTGATTTGATTCCATTTTATATGTATATTTTAGGTTTTATTACATAATGTTGATGTTTATATTGATTTACGAATTGTATAATATTAATTAGAATATGAACTTTAATCCCAATAATTGAAATATAAAAATACGAATCCAGCTAGGATCACGAATAAACAAATTATTAATTTATTTTCACGAATTTAAACTACTCTGGAATCTATGCAGACAAATTGAAAACAATCTGCAATACACCAATGCAAGTTGACTAAATGTTTCATATAAATCCAAAATCTTTGCGTGGAGATTGGATCTTGTCCATTATTACAATTTAAATTGTTAATTTTAAGGTTAAACTGGTTTATCATTAATATGGTATTTAAGGAGGAGCATCCGTCAACACTTTGAAGTTCAAATAGTCAAATCTTGAAATACTAAAATCAGCTTATAATCGACTATGTATGAAAAGTCTTGCACAACATCATCTCACGACTAAACATCAACCAACGGTAACTCATACCCGCCGTTTTTTAAAATTACTCGCGGTTGAATCATTTTTGCACTAACCCGTCAACCGTCCCCCATCCGTCTTTGTGCATATCTTTTCTATTTTGAAACCTTGTTGCCATCCATACCCTAATGGTGTAACTATGTTGCACCGAAAAAATATGTATCGTGTCGGACACGTGTTGGGCACTCGGACACGACACTTCAATTGTCGTATCCAATAAATTTATATACACATAATATATAATTCTAATAAAAATATACAAACTTAATCTATTTTACACTTGATTTTATATTTATAAATAAATTAGCGTCCGTGTGACGTGTCGTTTCCAAAGTTATTCCAAAATATCATATCATGTATCCGTGTCGAGTCGTGTCACGTGTCGCGTATCCGTGCAACCTAGGGTGTAAATCACTCACCTGCATGATTTGAATATAAAAATTACCATTGCGATTTGTTATTTAATTTTATGGCGTGACAAACTTGTATAACTAGACGTCCAATTCAGCAAAATAATGTCGTTTTATATTTTATGTGGTAGGAAAAAAATAGGAATCGAAACATGCTTTCAATAGTTCACTAACAATTGAAATTCGTGTTAAAATTCCAAATGGACTTATATTTCATATTTTATTTCACTAATAACTCCTTTTAAAATTACATTCAATTCATTTTTTCATTAACCCGTCAACCCATCAACCGATCCAACCCATCTTTGTGCATATCTTTTCTATTTTGAAACCTTGTTGATGTCAATACCCTAATAGTGTATGTAAGTCACTCGACCCGCATGATTTGAATATAATAATGACCCGCTACGGTTTGTTATTTGATTTACGCGCCTATATGGTCGGAGAAGAAATTCAATAATTCCCATCAAGTTAGGTGAAGTGCGGTCTCCCACTCATGGTGTGTACTCCACTATCTCCCAACTTTATAACACTTTCTCATCATCAATTCCTGCCCTAAGACTCCAAAGAAGAACTAATGGAAACAAAACCAATCACTTTCCTTCACATCTTCTTCTTCCTACTCCTAACCCAAACACCTCCGATCACCGCCGCCGCCGCCTCCTCCAACGGAACGACTGCTCCGCCGTCATCATGCAAAGGATCGATAGCCGAATGCAACAAGGAGTTGGAGATGCTGATGGAATCAGAGATCAGCAGAAGGTTTCTTGAACAGAAGAAGTACATCTCACCGGGAGCTCTCAAACCGGACCAACCCGTCTGCAACGGAGGTGGGGCCGGCCAGCCTTATTCAAGAGGCGGCGGGTGCCTTCCCGAGCCGTCTAATAATTACCATAGGGGATGCTCCAGATACTACAAGTGCAGGGATGATGCATGATTCTTTAAAGCTTTTTTCAACGGGTTTTTCGTGTTTCTTCGTGGTGTTTGGTGATTGATTGGTTTCTTTGTTCATCTGCAATGAAATGTTAGATTGATAATGCTAACTTTTGTTGTTCAACGGTTTGTACCTGCAAAACAAATCATCCTGCAAATACCCTTTATGATATTAATGCTAAAACTACAAGAACTGCATTAAATAGAGAATTTCTCAAGAGAAGTAAAATGCAAAACAAAATCCTCCTGCAATAGCCTTTATGATATTAATGTTTTAACTCAAGAATTGCATTGGAATAGAGAATTCTCAAGAGAAATGAAACGCAAAACTTCATATATGTCATAAAATGTGTTGCCAATGCAAGAATAGTCCACAAATTGTGTAAATATTAAATCATATGTCATAAAATGAGTTCAAAATGCAAGCACAATACCTAAATACGAATCACTAAGGAGTCCGAAAAATTATCTTAGGTGTATAATATAATACGCGTGAAAATAGCCAAATTCTACATGGTTTGGTACTGGAAGCTCATTTGAGATGAAGCTTCCAGACCTCTCGAACATTAGACGAACCATCTGCAAAATCCTTAACCAGAGAAGATGCAAAAAGACCTGCGGAAGTTCATATTAGTGGATCCGTACAATCTGCACATACATCTACAATCCCTTCTTGATATGAAACAAATGAAATGGAATAAAGTAACTCACCATCTTTTTCCACGATAGAGAGAAACCGCCTTGATCCTCCCCCGACCCCAAAATAGTATTTCTTTGCTGCCATGTATACAACTCCATGGGGACTACTCAGGCACTGAAGAAAGGAAGTGAGATGTGTTCATAAAAAGGAGATCACTTAATAGAAAACAATTTAAAAAAAAAAATTAAATTAGACCTTTTTTATAAGTGTGTATAGAATAGGCAATGCGGAAATTGAGTAAACGGTCTCTGCCATAAGAATGACATCATAACCGGCTTCCTGATCAAGAACGTTGTGCACTTCCCCCCAGTCACCAGAGAAGAACCGAGTCTCGGTGTTAATATGGCCCTCCTTTTTTATATTAGCAGTGACATTGGGAATGGTAAGGCAATGCAGGACTTCGGCATTGAAGTCTTGGAAATGCACTGCTTCTGCAGCCTAATGTAGCAATGGTCGTAAATACTTTACATAGGAGGAAAATTTAATGAAAACCGAAATGGCGGTAGACCTTTACTAACCTTAAGGCAAGCGAATATACCAGGAAGTCCATGACCACATCCAATCTGATAGATTGAACGAAGTAAGCATGAAAAGAAACTCGAATAGTGTTAAATTACTAATGACTCAGCACATAGCCTTTTCTAATAGTATCATAATGGAAAATACTGTATTTACAGTACTTTCTAAACAATAATGAGTAATTAAATTATCAAATCAAAGTCAATCTTTTTGTAATCACAAATCTTTAACAATGTTCAGTTCAGCTTCCAGCCTTCCATTACTTCTTCTGCTTCCTAAACCTCATTATCATCAGTTAGAACTCATCCTCAAGAAGTATATTCAAGAAACTGAATCAAGTTTTTTTTGTAGATATTTCATTGCCTTTCAGGAAATCAAGATGAACACGACCACTTAACCTTGTAACCTAGATCAAGAACAATTCCCACTAAAGCTAGACGCGCATAGACGTACCTAAGTGGCCAAGATATATCAGAGGGAATATCATCATCATTAGGAAAATACACAGTCCTTGGTCTGTAAATAGGAGAAAAGTGGCATGGATCAGAAACTCTGTATCGATGGATATCTCCTACAAATCAAAATATGCTTATCTTTGAACCTATCTGGAGTACTATCAGAGAATCGGTCTCTACCATATACTATCTTAATACGGCATAAGCATCTATAATAAAGATTGTTAAATCACCTTTAGCAAAAGGTGCCCACCTCAAGAACTCGCTTCCCGGTGAAGGACAACTTCCCATCCTGCATCTCTAAGGTAAGGGCTTCAATTAAATCGGACGACCCCTCCCATAATTTCAAACCTCCTGTTACCATCCACAAAGTTTCAGCCACTCAACATGGCAGTATATGCAAATGAATGGTCCAAGCCCATAAGTCTAAAGATATTAAGAAATGACAGTATAAAGCAAAATTCATCTTACGAACCTTCATATTTACCGGGTACTAAATCCGAGTTGGACACTGCAAACACTTCCTCAGTGCTTACCCTCCCCTGCAAGAATTGCATTCAGTTCACTTCAATTACTAACTTTTAATGCTATACAGCCTATCCACATGAAACTAAGACAACCCTTCTCCATATTCCGCTCCAACAACTAAACAAATCACAATCTTCAAAAGAAAGGCAAGAACAAAAAAAAAAAAAAAAAAGTCATTCCTTTTGCATAACCCAACAAATTGAAGGAAATAACTCAATTACTAACTCCCAAAACCTTAGAATTCTACAGTCTGTCGAAATTAATTATCAGATAAAAAAATCAAGACAAGTGCGGCTCACCTTAAGTAGTGTAAGCCCGGCAACATCCAGAGACTCCACAGAGCACTTCACATCTGCTGAAACCTAAACTTGATATTCCGTATAAGTGGGTAAGTCTTCCCAGATAAACTTCGCATTTCATCATCAAATAATCAATTTACCATAGCCGCGCAGAAAAAGAGTACCTCTGATGGGAGAACTTCACGGCAAGGCGGCGGGGGCGGAAGGGGTTTCTCCGGGAAGTCTAGGAATCCTAGTCCAGAAGTGGGTTTATCGTCAAAAAGACGAAAAATTGCATCTTTTGGTGTGGCGTTTGATTTTTCCGACTCCATTGCTGCTTACTAATGTTTGTTCGAGTTCAGCATTAAGGTTTCAACTGAAAAAAAAACATATTCAGAAAAAAAAAAAAAAAGAGTAAATGGCCTCGGTAGGTCGGGAGGCCCATCCCTCACTAGTACGGAGTGAGAGATTGTATAAATTTTTTATTTTTTATTTTTTTAATTATTACGCTTATGCATGTAGATAGTATTTTGAATAACTTTTATAAACAGTTTTTAGTTGCTTATGCTTAAGTTGTTTAAAGTTATTAGTGTTTGTAATAATTAAAAAAAAACAGCTTAATAGAAAAAAATAATTTTACAAATACTGTTATAAGCTGTTTTTCAACTTATGTGCATCAGTTTATTCCGACATATTTTAAGTAAAAAAAAAAAAAAACACTTATTCCAAACATTAGAAAATGTATTTTTGTGATAAAAAAGTCCAAAAACAATTTATTTGAGTTGTTCCAGGTACTACCGTAGTTTCGGGCTTTTTGTTTTTGTACGCATCAGTCACGCTTTTATGTTGCACTCATAGGTATTAAACATATTCTGGTGAATATGAAAATCATTTTTCTGAGTGTAACGTTTTCAGAAAATTTATCAAGTATTCACCGTTTTTTATGTGTGTGTCCATCCAGTGGAGAAGCCAGGATTTTGAGAGTAGGGTGCTAAATTATGCAAAAAATTAATAAAAATAATATTGCCTCTACAGAGACTCAAACTTAGACCATCTCAAGCTTTTCCAGAGGTGCAAACCAACTGCTCTCAAATTGGAGGGTGCTATAGCACAAAGGCTGCTCCGCCCCTGTTTGCATCACCGTCGTTTAGAGTGTACTAAAATTGATCCTAGGCATAACGTTTTCCATTTGGATACAATTAGCCATAGCCAAAGAAGGTAGAGAAGTTAATGTGTATTTACTGCAAATGATTCCTCATATTGGCAGAGATCAAGGGCATAAAAACACCTTAAATATAACCAAAAAAAAAAAAGTTTGGGATTACATAGCAATGAAGGTGATTATCATATGACCGGATATTTATGAATTCAAAATCCTCCAAAAACGCTACGTGAGTCTATCATCTATGGTTAGCTACCTTAACGAAACTTTTTCTGAATGCTGCAATTAAAAATTGCAATGGGTTGTGTAAAGATATACTAGGATTCTTGCAAAAAGTTCTCATCAAAACTAATGAAACCAAGTATAATAAATCTTATCAAGAATTAGAATCTAACATTTATAGGAACTAAATCCAACATACATTTTACAGCAGCTATACAAACAGTAAACAAAACCCTCCAAAAATACAACATAAAAAGTGTAAAAAAGAATAAAAAACACTTCTATAGAGACAATATTAACCTCCCCTGGCACATCTGGTGATCATCTCACAGCCTCTGCCGTAAGAATTGGCGGCGCCGGGGCCCTCGCAGTGGTAGTACGAAGCTCCGGGACGATCGCAAGGCACTAAATCCCTTCTCAGGGTCTCATAACTAATGTACCTCCGCCGCACCTCCAACGCCCTCCGGCTGCTCTCCGACTCCATCATTTCTTCCTCCGCCGCCGTCTCCGCGCACTCCCCAATCTTCCCCGCGCAAACCCTGTTCCCTTCCAATTCGCCGGATTTCATCGAATTTAGATCCAATACCGAGGCCCCTCCACGAACTCCTGTCTGGCCGATCAAGAAATAAATCACGAGAAAGGCGCGCAGAGGATGAAGCGGATTTTTCAGCATTTTGTGGATGGAGATGGAGAGAGCTGGCTCGGATTTTCGTAAACAGTGGTGAATGTGTGTGAAAATGGTGGCCAGTGAGATTGATTTTGGTGGGGGACATGATTTGTCTTTAATGATCCTGCACCCTCAAAAGGAAAGCAAGGAGTTTATTGGTTGAGGACTTTTGTCGAACAGTGGCAGGTCACTTCAATTACAACTGGATCTACCTCTTGTTTTGCTGATTCTTATAAAATCTGAAGTCTTCCTCCACTATTAATAGTTGTTGGTACATTCAATTTTATACATACATCAGTTTAGCTCGGAGTTTCACAAGACAACTCAGTCTACTAGTAAACTCGAGTTTTTCTGCATAATGTCATTCAATTCCGACACCCTAAAACTACGTAGACGGTATATGAGAAAATGGCAATGAATTCCGCACGGCCCTAAAGCACGAGCGCAAGAATAAACTTTATAATTGTATTAATTACATATAAATTACTCATAAATTTTATTATTTAATCAGAATCTTTGATGTATAACATTATTAATGATGAATTGATGATTTTGAATCAAAATGCGAAATGAACTTTTTCGAGAATGGAGAACCGAACAAGTAGTTTATCATTATCTTGAATCAACACATAGCAATAGAAAATTTTAAAAATTGTCGGTTTAGTGTCCCACCCTATCTCCGCCGACAGATCAAGATTAATCAAACAATTGCAAATAAAAATCAAATACAACATACTCCCTCCGTCCCACTAAACTTGTCTTACTTTCCATTTTCGATTGTCCCACTAAATTTGTTTCACCTGAAAAAGAAAAAAACTAGTAGACTACAATCAATTGAAAGAGTGAACCCATCATTTAACACATTAAAGTGTGAAAATATTGGTCAGTAAGTACTCTACAGGTCAAGATTCGTCAAACTGATTGAATACAAAAACTTGAATCTAATTGCATAAAAAAACTTGAAACCAAATCCATACTCGTTTCATTACTAACGTGAAAATAACGCCCAGAGTTTCATAACAAGGCATCCAACGCAACTCAAAAACTAGCAACAACCCGACACACAATCACAAGTAAGCATAAAGAAACAACAAAAGGTTTATTTGGGGCCTCTCTCTCTCATACCAAGTTTACCTTCCCCTTAGTACCTGTAGTTCGCAGGCTTGTACGGACCCTCCACCGGAACATTGATATAGTCCGCCTGATCCTTGCTAAGCTTAGTCAACTTCGCGCCGAGCTTTCCGAGATGAAGCGCCGCCACCTTCTCATCAAGATGCTTGGGCAGAACGTAGACCTCCTTCTTGTACTTGCCACTCTTCCTCTCGTTCCACAGCTCCAGCTGGGCGATCACCTGGTTCGTGAACGAGCACGACATCACGAAACTCGGGTGCCCGGTCGCACAACCCAAGTTCATGAGACGGCCCTCAGCCAAGATGATGATGCCGACGTTGGTCTCTGGGAAGACCCACCGGTCGGTCTGGGGCTTGATGGTGATCCGCTTCACGCCCGGGTATGTCTCGAGCCCTAGCATGTCGATCTCGTTGTCGAAGTGGCCGATGTTGCAGACGATGGCGTTGTTCTTCATCTTCTTCATGTCGTCGACCATGATGATGTCCTTGTTGCCGGTGGTGGTGACAAAGATGTCTGCATCGGAGACAACGTCGGCCAGGGTGAGTACCTGGTAGCCTTCCATGAGGGCTTGGAGGGCACAGATTGGGTCGATCTCGGTCACAATGACGCGAGCGCCGGCTTGTTTCAGTGCGGAGGCGCAGCCCTTTCCGACGTCTCCGTAACCACAGACAACTCCGACCTTTCCGGCGATCATCACGTCGGTTGCCCTCATGAGACCGTCGGGGAGGGAGTGGCGGCAGCCGTAGAGGTTGTCGAACTGATCAAAAGAAGATTCAAATCAGATCAAGAAATTTGACTAGTAATGGCCCATTTAGTACATGAGTAAAGTTCAATCAAAGATAATTCAAACAGAAATCAACAATGGATAACATAAACATGTTGGATATTCCTATTTTCAGTAAATGGAAAGATATTGACATTCTAATGGGAAATTGACTCACTGTTGACAGTTTATAAGTCGATCATTTTTCATCGTGGCGGGAATAATTCAATCTTAAGAAAAATTGGTATGATGTTTCGGAATCAATAATTGGTATCAAACTCGAGCAATGTGTTTGAATTTAGATCTATTGGAGAATCAATAGTTTAGAACCAAATCTAAAAATTTGGAATTCTCAAAACCCTAGTTGTCCCTAGCTGAATGATCCGATTCGAAATCAGAACATGAATCCAAGATGCCAAACCAAGTTCAATTCATCACACGTTCACACTCATACTCACATGAAATGTAGATCTATGAAGAAAACAATAAATCCGAGCGAAATCAATCAGGAACAAATCAAAATATGCATCTAAGTTAAAAGAAACAAAGAGTAAAACAGAGTCCGAAATACCTTGCTCTTGGTGACGGAGTCATTGACATTAATAGCAGGGAAGAGCAGAGTGCCATTAGCCTGCATCTGATACAACCTCTTGACGCCAGTGGTGGTCTCCTCCGAAACACCAACCAATCTATCCCTCATTCTCCTATACTTCGTCGGATCTGACTTCAGACCATCTCGGATCAACGTCAGCACGATCTGGAACTCGGCATTATCCGTCGATGTCGGATCCGGAACCGTCCCGTTCTTCTCATACTCCTCCTCGGCCTTCACGCCCTCGTGGATCAACAGAGTAGCGTCACCGCCGTCGTCCACAATCAGATCGGGACCGCCGTCGGGGCCCCAGTCTAGGGCGCGCTCGGTGCACCACCAGTACTCCTGCAAGGTCTCCCCCTTCCACGCGAACACGGCGGCGCTGTCGCGAGCGATGGCGGCTGCGGCGTGGTCCTGAGTTGAGAAGATGTTGCAGGAGCACCATCTGACCTCGGCGCCGAGAGCGGTCAGGGTTTCGATCAGTACGGCGGTCTGGATGGTCATGTGGAGACTTCCGGTGATTCTGGCGCCCTTGAATGGCTGCGAGGGTCCGAATTCGGTCCGGCAGGACATGAGGCCCGGCATCTCGACCTCGGCGAGATCGAGCTCGAGGCGGCCGAAGTCGGCCTGCGACATGTCCTTGACCTTGTACTCGCGGCCGGAGTTGGTCTTCTCGACTTGGAGCGCCATGTCTACAGCGAGTACGGCAGAAACTAGATCTGAGAAATGGTGTTTTCGAGATGTGGGCGAGGAAGATTGGAGGGAGGGAAGGGTTTATAAAGAGAGATGGTAGGTCAGAAAAAAACTAGAAAACACTTGTTTGGCACCTATACTTTTACATATTCTAATCTAGTCCTCATACTTCTAAGGATGTTACGTGGGGGTTTAAGTGATCTGAACCGTGAATTCGATCGGATCAAATTGAAAAACGTGGTTCGATTCACTTTTGTAGTTTGGTTTGATTTATTTTTTAAAGAAACGTTTACAATCGATTCGATTCACGGTTCCAATAATTTTTTAACGATTTGAATCGAATTTAACAAATAATTTATTTTTATATTTTTCTTTCTTATATGAAAATATTGGAATTTAGATATAAGGTTTAAGCCAAAATTAATTTTAATCTACACAAAGAAAGATAATGAATAACTGCTCAATATTTATGAGTTCGGAATGAGTAACATTGTTATAACTATGAGTTCATTCATTATTTAGATTTTAAAAAATAAAAGAATGAATCAATGTGCCGAACAAAACCAAACCATTTGTATGTGGTTCGGTTCGGTTCAGATATTTAAATACATTTCAAATTGATTTAAACCAAATCATTTATTTCGTTTGATTCTTAAAATACATGAAAAATCGAATCGGACTGGACCATTATACCCATAATATTGGGAATTAAAGACAAATCACATCACATACGGATTAAAATTTGATAGTCGAATCGACTAAATTATGTTAGGAATTTAGGATGAACTCCTTTATTTTATAAATTATTTTGGTGTGGTCTGCGCATTTTTAAAATATTTAGGTTTATACGCATATAAGAAAACTTTAGGTTTCAACTCTCTGTCATTGGTCAAGAGATTTACTTTTACGGTAATAGAATCATGAGTTGTAACTTGTAAGACTTCATCTGTATCAGAAATAAATTATTGCGGGCAAGGGGTCGCGCACGGGGCCGAAGATAGGCGAGTACGGTTCACGTATAAAAAAAAAAAAATTAATAGTATTATATTGTTTGGTGGGATCTGGTGAAATGTTGTCATTCATGGTGAAAATGACTCCACAAGAAATTTATACGTGTAACATGACATATTTGGTAATCATGGCCTCATCGGCCTATACTTGGGATATTTTTAAACAGTGATTTCTTGAGATAAAAGGACTTCAAATTTTTTAGATTTTTTTCTATCTATAGTAAGCACGATCTTTTTTTATAGTGTTTTGTAATCCCTCTGTCCCAACTTATTTTACTTTTTATTTCCGATTGTCTCATTAAATTTACCTTCACCAAAAAAAGAAAAGAATTAGTGAACCACAATCAATTGAAATAGTAGACCCTATTATTTTTACACATTTTCACCATTTTAATACACCTCTATCAAATTTCTTAAATCCCACTTTAATACATCTCCATCCACTTTCTTAAATTCCGTGTGGGAACCTACTAAGACAAATTTAGCGGAACGGAGAGTATTTAATATGACGAGCAACCCACAAAATTCGTATATTTTAGCATTTAAAATGAAATTAAAATGATTGCCGTTTAATTGACCAATATGTTGTTATTTATCCAGTTGCAAGCAAGGTTATGGAGAGAGGGAGTGTGTTTGGTAAAGTAAGACTATGAGGCAATGAAAAAAATCAATTAATAAGCCTAATGGTAGTAATGATAGTATTTCAAATAATATTTTTATTACGAAAAAGCCCTCCCACCAACCACAAGGGCGTAATAGTCCGATAAAAATTGACTACCCCATTTATTTCCCCTCCAACCCCTACCACTAGTTTTATTAATCAATTTTACATTTAATTATTATATAAATCCACCTAATCTTTTAAGAAAATATTGTAACTAAGAAAGGTTCAATACTGGCAATGAGCATTTGTATTCAGCAGTAAGCTGAAACACAATAAAAACTGCAAAACTCTGAAAAACCAAGAATTTGAATGAATCAAGCCAAGCAAACTTGAAAAGAGTCTTGAAATTATTACAATGCAACTCGAATTCCTACCATCCTAAACTTGGGACTTGTGATGAAAACAGCAAACATTATGCAGAATTAGAAACTACTACTTGTTCTCCGGTTTCAATACCTGCTGCCACTGCCGTAGCTACTGCCGCCGCCAGCACCGCCATAGGTCCGGGGAGCTCTCTCTCTCTCCTCGGCAATGTTCACACGGATGGACCTACCGTGCAAATCCTGCAGGGGGACAAGGGAGACGCGAAGCAGAAGTGAGAAGCATGTTTGAGGAAGTACGAAATGCTGCAAACCATTGTCTAGCAGTTAACTCACCTGTCCATCCATGGAAAGAGCTGAGTTAGCACTCTCTTCACTAGTGAAGTTCACAAAACCGAACCCTTTCGATCTTCCAGTGTCTCTGTCAGTGATAACTCTTGCTGCGTACAAATGGTGAAAGTTAAGATGGAGTAGAAGGAACCAAGAAATTAACAATATGTTATATCTTAACTAATCGACTCATTAATGTAATTCTTCAGCAGAGCCACAATCTCCTTTCATTCTTTCCTTTTTCTGTCCCTACTAGCAAGAATGAGTAGGGAGAGCTATTTAAAACTTCAAACACTTGGGGTACCATCAGCAACCAAACATATCAAGCTAATGCATTTAAAAGATAAATTCATTCGAGTATAAACAAAAGCAAATTTTACGGGTAATTTGTTTAGGAGGTGAAATAAAAACATCATGCAATCAACACAGAGCCAATAAACTACAATAGGATCCTATATCACACGGAAGATGGATCGTAAACTAGACAAACAAACAGATCATTTACTCCATATAATAGGAAATGAGTATAAAATTTCAGCGGAAAGGTAAGAATGGTTGTATCAGAAATACTTTCATAACAAAGCATGCACAAAAAAGCATATAGTGTTCATATCCTGCACAGATACAAGGACAAAGAAGAAACTAATAGGAGTAAGCAAAAGATTTAGAGCAACACCAAATAACCAATTCTTTGTAGCAACTGCAGACAAATTCTTATGAACTACACACGTCTCAAAGGTGAATGAAAGGTGCACAAAATGGATATAATTGCAATTTTACTTCACATACCAAACTCGACATCCCCAAAGCTCGAAAAGGCCTCTTTGAGAGACTGATCATTAGTTCCATAGGAGAGACCTGCCCAAGGAAAGGTTAAATGTACATGAGATCGTACAAGAAATGTGTCACAACCAAAAGCGAAAAATATGCATTCCAGATTGGAAACCTCCAACAAAAATCTTTGAGGACATGCAGCGGATGGCATTAAACATCGATGGTTGGCCACCCATAGCACTAGAGGCAGAAATGCTCTGCCTTAGAATGGTTCCAACTTTGTTGAAGTAAGCCATATTTGTTTAGAGCTGAATGAAAGAACAACATAATCAACAATCTGAACTGCCAAAAACTTAACATAACTCATTAAAACATCAGATCCGTCCCAAAAACACCTCTCTCCCTTAATAGAGAAGAATAACAACACTTTGAACCACAAAACCACGGATCATGTTTTCAACATAATTCTATCGCCAGACCA
The DNA here is from genome assembly GCA_028984105.1 of Lavandula angustifolia. NCBI lineage: Eukaryota > Viridiplantae > Streptophyta > Magnoliopsida > Lamiales > Lamiaceae > Lavandula > Lavandula angustifolia. Next base: position 30,775,130 of record CM054810.1, on the reverse strand, counting down.
CATAAAGCAAACAACACACGATGTAAACATAATATTGCGAAATAGACTGCTGGAGAGGTAAAATTTAACAACTGCCACTCAAAAGTGTGGAAAAACACAGAAAACATAAACCGATTTGCAGAAAACAACGAAATGGCTCGATCTCAATTTGCGTTCCATCAGGAAAACGATCCTTGAATCATAACAAGTACAACGCAATCAAAATCGAACAGATCTAAGAAGAACTCACAATAAATAAACTTTGTCGTAGAAATGGAACAAGATACCTGCTGGAGAAGAAGGTTTTTAGGAGGAATAGGGTTTAAGGAGTAATAGGGTTTTAGGAATTTATAAATCTAAATCATGTAACTACGGAAGCGGCTAGGTTAAATAATGCTGGTGTCGGATAACACATTGGGCAGATTGCCCATAAACCGACTCTCAGACATCTTGACCTTTTCTTTCCTGCAGCGAAAGCCCGGCCCATTGCTCCATCAAGCAATGTGATTACTAAGGGGGAGCAGAGATGACAATTTTATTAGTCGGGATTGGATATTGTAATATTCGAATCGATCCCGCATCTTGGATTTAGGAATCTAAAAATTTGGATCCAGATCTGTACGGATTCAAAAATTCGGAACCAGTCTCAGACCTGCACGGGGCGGGTCTATTCGGGCTTAGACTCGTTGGTGTGATTTTGAATTGCTAATTTTGAATTCTTTATTTTTTAATTATTACTCACTCCGTCCTGTTTGACTTTTCTTTTTTGGATTGTCTCGCTTGATTTGTCTTATTTCTTAAAATGAAAAATAATTACTACACAAACTCCCACTTTTCTTTTGTGAGGCTACTTCTTTGAACACAATCAACCACTTATCTACATACAACCATCCATTCACCTTATAAAAAAAAAAAAACATCCATTCACCTTAATCTCCGTGCAGAAAATAAACAAGACAAGTCGGGCGGGACGGAGGGAGTAATTTTTATTGGTGGAAGTCTTTTTGTTTGAATATTATGCTTGAATTGCTTGTCATCTATTATTATCTAAGAGTATGAATTGAAGAATATAAAAAATCAAATGATATGAAATAAGATTAAATAAAAAAATAAAAATTTGAATCTAGAACGATGCTTAGTGGAGCGGGGTGAATAGAAAAATTAAAATCGAACTCGCCCTCAGACCCACACGAGGCAGGTCCAGACCTATCCTGTGCTTTTACGGGTCTAGTTATATCCAGCACATTGTGGGGGAGGGCGGGCAGATGTGATTCCAATTATCATCTCTAAAGAGGAGTGAGTTAGATAGTCGAAAATCAAATTTAAATTTGAAATCATTTTTAAATATTTAGATTTTAAAATAAGAATTAGATGTGTATGTTGAATAAAATTTTCAAATATATTCTGAAAATTTCTTGGGGGAATGCCTATGGAATAGTAGCACAGTTTATTCATCATAAAAAATTAAAAACATCCAATTCTAAAAAAATAAACATCCAATTAGTTGGGCCGGTGGATCAGGCCGCTGGTGAAGTCCATAGGGCTTTTTCGGCCCAAATCCTTAGTACCCTGTCGGGAATTTTAGGTCCGACTTGTTTTGGATCTTCAATTATCGAGTTCGATCCAAACCTAATTATGGGTGGACGTTGCCATTTATGCCAATTTATGCTTAATTTCTTAAATACCCAAATTGATATTACAAAACTCAAATTTACCAAATTCTTATATTTGCTATACAAAATACCCAATTTTACATTAAAACCCCTACTTTCGAGACTTGTCATTTCTAAATGATTGAAATCGAATATTTGAAGCGAAAAATTGAATCCCGCTAAAAATCCCGCTAAAACGCGTCCAGCTCAAATCACCAAATCCCGCTCATGTACACTCGAATCCCGCTCATGCACTCAAATCCCGCTCAGGCTCAAATCCACGTCTCTGCTCCATCCCGCTCGGAAAATCCCGCCAAGAAATCCCGCCGACCTATCGAATCCGCTCGCTTTTTGACTTTTCATAAAGTTAGGGTAGTTAGGTAAAATTGGGTATTTTGTGTTGAAAATATAAGGATTGGGTAAATTTGAGTTTTATTATATGAAATTGGGTAAAAGAGAATAATATCAGTTTGTATTATGTGTAAGTTATTACATAAATTCGAAGTTTATCTAATGTACATCTTAAATATTAGTAAAAAAAATAATATTAGCTCTTATGTTCAACTATTGCCCCGTTTGGAATAATTTATCAGTAGTTTATTTAAGCTTATTCTAAAAAATAAGCGTTTATGAACGTATTTGAGGGGATTATGAAAATAGCCTATTCTACAAAATAAGCTTATGAAAAATAGATCCTCATATTAAATCCCTCTGACAATAATTTTTTAAACTATATTTTATTTTTCTCTAAAAAATGCTTATTCATAAATTTATTCAAACACGACAATTTATTCAATTTAAGTGCTTATACCACCAAAAAACTTATGTCATAAACACTTATTTAAGCTATTTTCTCGTCTATGTCGTAAACAATAGATAAAATTAAATATCAACTTTAAATCACAATTATTTTAACAAATTAATTTATAGATTTTTTTTTCAACTAACATTTTAGATGACCTAGTTTGGAACTTGAAAAGCTTACAATACCTATTGTCGCTACTATCTCTATCTTTCAGCAATTTAGCTTACTACAATAGTATAAAGTGTCATTCAAATATTAATTCTCAGTATTAGGACTTATCCCGAAATTAATTAACCTTAAAATGGAAAATAATTAATACACAAACTCCCACTTTTCCTTTGCGAGACCTACTTGCTTTGCACACAATCAACCACTCATCTACACATAACCACTCATTCATCTTAATTTTCGTGTCGAAAATAAACAAAACAAGTTAGATGGGATGGATGGAGTAATTTTTATTGGTGGAAGTCTTTTTGTTTGAATATTATGCTTGTCATCTATTATTATCTAGGAGTATGAATTAAAGAATAAAAAAATTCAAATGATATAAAATAAGATTAAATTAAAAAATTAATAATTTAAGTCTGGAACGGTGCTTGGTGGAGCGGGGTGAATAGAAAAATTAAAACCGAAACTGCCCTCAGACTCACACGGGTAGGTCCAGACCCACCTGTACTTTTACGGGTCTGGTTATATCCGGCACATTGTGGGGCAGGCGGGCAGATGTGACTCCAATTATCATCTCTAAAGAGGAGTGAGTTAGATAGTCGAAAATCAAATTTAAATTTGAAATCATTTTTAAATATTTAGATTTTAAAATAAGAATTAGATGTGTATTTTGAATAAAATTTTCAAATATATTCTGAAAATTTATTGGGGGAACGCCTATGGAATAGTAGCACCGTTTAATTCATCATAAAAAATTAAAAACATCCAATTAGTTGGGCCGGTGGATCAGGCCGCTGGTGAAGTCCATAGGGCTTTTGCGGCCCAAATCCTTAGTAGCCTGTCGGGAATTGTGGGTGGACGTTGCCATTTTATGCCAATTTTGAAAATTTTATTTAACATCTTTTGTATTAAGTGCAACTTATAACATAAAATCGAAGTTTATTCAGTGTGCATCTTAAATAATATTAGCTCTCATGTTCAACTATGACGATTTTATTCAGTGTGCATCTTAAATAATATTAGCTCTCATGTTCAACTATGACCCTGTTTGGAAGAACTTATTAACTGTTTATTTCAACTTATTCTAAAAAATAGGCGCGTTTAAGAGGGCTAATGAAAATAGCTTATTCTAAAAAATAAGCTTATGAAAAATAGATCCTCATATTAAATCCCTTTGACAATAATTTTTTAAATTATTTTTTATTTTTTCTCTAAAAAAATGCTTATTCATAAATGTATCCAAACACGACAATTTATTCAATTTAAGTGCTTGTACCACCAAAAAACTTATGTCATAAACACTTATTTAAGCTATTTTCTCGTCTATATCGTAAACAATAGATAAATTTAAATATCAACTTTAAATCACAGTTATTTTAACTAAATAATTTATAGAATGTTATTCCACTTATTTTTCAACGCAGTTTAGATGCCTAGTTTGAACTTGAAAAGCTTACAATACCTATTGTCGCTACCACTTTTCTTTCAGCAATTTAGCTTACTCAATGGTATAAAAGTTCATTCAATATTAATTTCATATTGACTTATCCTAAATTATTAACCTTCTTTGGAAAAATCAAATTATAAATTAATCAAATACTAACTTTGTGACTCATAATCTCATAATCTTGCATTATTTTAGTAATGTTGCCTGATAATCTTTTATCAACTACTCTACTTCTCTACAAACTTTATCATCTATGTTTGGAAATAATGATTAAAACCAATTGAGCCACAAATGGGGGAAATAGGTTTGGTAATTTATTTATTTTTTCAACGAACAGTTTAGATGACCTAGTTTGGAACTTGAAAAGCTTACAATACCTATTGTCGCTACCATCTTTATCTTTCAGCAATATAGCTTACTGCAATAAGTATAAAGTGTCATTCAAATATTAATTTGCTTCAGTATTAAGACTTAATCCCGAAATTAATCTAACCTTATTTGGATTATAAAATTGTTTCATAATAAATTGAGTATATAATTATAATTAAATACTAATTAGTTGTGAATAATCATAAACTCATAAGCTTGCTCTAGAGTGTGACAGGTGGACTGTACTGGCCATAGACTACCACGCATATGCACATGCCCTCTCTCTCTCCTCTCTCTCTCTCTCTCTCTCTAAATTATAATGTAGTCCCCCGTCCGAACATAATTATAATGCCAAAATGCTTTTTGGGTTACTTTGCAGATTCTCTATTTTAACCAATTTAAGTCCCATACCAAATAAAAGTAAAATGATAACTTAAGGCCACAATCAATAAGCTTACAAAGCATGGTTCCAACACCCACTTAGATCTGACATACTGGCCATAGACTCCCACGCATTTGCACATCCCCACTTTTTTCTCTCTCTCTCTCATACTGAAATAATGGGGGGGGGGTAGTATATTCTAAATAAAAAAATGGTTGTTTCTTTTTAAGCTCTATATCAAAATAAATAACAAAATAAATTTATGCTCCATGTTCTCCTCCTCATTTCTCACACAGCCAGCACAAACTAGCCTGCATAAACCTATACACACACCATCGCTGTACATCGATATATCTGGAGAGGAAGACGAACTATTAGTTTGATTGAGATTTTGGGAAATATTGTGAAAGAAAAGGGGGAATAAGAAGAAAGCCGAGATATTGTCGCTTTCTGCAAATGCTCTTCATATTCGAAGAGGGCCAAGGAGAAAAACTCGGGTTAAATATGACGATTCAGCGAGGTTCTTTTTGAGCTAAATTTGGAAGTCTCGATTTGCGTTTTCCGGAATTGCGATTTTTTTTTTGTGGTAAATCATCAAATCGGTTCTTCATTCAAAAGCTTTTATTCTGCTCTTCTGCAGCTGGAAAGTGACGGATTTTGGGGTTTTCGTTCGTCGGAACCGAACGAATTGTTAATTGTCATCGTATCGATTGAACTCAAATCCGCTATCTGCGCATTTAGAATTTTAGGGTTTTTGGTGCTTGGCGGAGGCCCCTTTTTCTAGGGTTTTCGACGCTGATCAGATTGCCTAGCGGCGAATTCTGGTTTGAGTAGAGCGTAGAATTCGCGATTTCTGGAAGTTTGGGGGATATAATTGGAGATTTAGCACTTTCCAAGAGGCGCTTCACTGTAGAGGTTTGAAATTGATCAGAGTTGATTTGATCCTAGGCACATCAAGATCAGGTTTTAGTGCAAGCGTAGTATGAAACAGGGGTCATTGTTCGAGGAAGGTTATGGAGGAAGATTGTTCTCACAGCTAGATCAAAGTGAAAATCAGAAAATTTAGGTATTTCTGATCAAATCAGTATTGGGGCTTCATATCTATTTGGAATCGTTTTTGGATTTTGACCACAAGATTGTGCCCATTTTTCAGTAAAACTGCAATAACAAGATCTTTTTTCCGGCAGTATATATGGACTACGGTAAACTTTGCAGGAATTGTGTTTGAGTTTCTCTTGCTTCTGAGTTGGCCGTGATTTTGGATTTATAGTTTTCAGTCTGTTCAGTTTGTATTGTGTTTTCTGGTCCTAACTGAGAGTGCAGTGTCTCTCTGTTGAAGTTGAAAGCCAGCTGTGGATTTTAACCACATTTAAACCGCAGCTGCGAGATTGAGTTAGATTAACCTGGTGTATTATCTTGATAAGTTATGGAGGATCTTTAAGCTAGAAATCAATGCGGGGACATGTTGCATGGACAGAGATTTAATCGCTGGTCTGTTCCCATATTGGAACACAGTTATACTAGAATAGTAATCCAAGAACACATTTTTCCCGGTGGTAACGATTTTGTTTGTTGTGGGAGGACGTGCAATGTCTCGCTGCTTTCCGTTTCCTCCACCAGGATATGAAAGAAAGCACATACCAGAAGAGTTGATCCTTCTAAAAGAGGTCTGTTCATGTTGAGTACTCATGTCATGTATGAACTCCCTATTCGTTCCCGTGGATGCAAGTTTCTTGAAGTACAATTTATGTTCCTGTTGTCTAAATGAAAATGAAGATGACAATCGTTCTTAGTAAGCCAATAAGTTTTACTGATGTGATTCATTTCAAAATCTTTCTTATATGTGACTTGGGATTCTGATTTATTATTCACTCTTGTATTCTAGCAAGCATTTTTGCATTTATATATAGTTCATAGATGACGAAAACCACTTTAAATTGCGATTGAATGCACTGCGTTCATGGATGTACTCTGTTCTTTAAAGAGGGTGAGTTATATGCAAAGCTTCATACATCTACATGATTTATTTGTATGACTAAGAGGTGAATGGTCTTAATCTCTCTGTTTGTAAATTTTTCTTTCAATTTGGCTGAAACATTCAACAGAAGGACATAATTGGAACTTGTACGGTGGATTTTGAAGACTAGAAACATTTGATGCTTCTTATTACTTCATTATCTTTAATTGAGCTAATGTGTTATTGCTATAACTCCATTAGCTTTGTTAGATGCTAGTGCTTTGCAATTTGCATGACGTATTACTTTGTTCGTTTGAGTTTCATTGACTTGCATGCAGTTATGAGGTCACTATTAGTTTCACATCTGCAAATCAATGAAGCGAAAAAGAGACTTGATATTTATCTTTAATGTCGAATGCATGGGGCTTGCTGTCATCCTCTGTAGTTTTATACTCAATATCAGTTTAAAATTCTGGGTCATATCTCTCGTATGTAGAGGAAATTCTGGGGGAAGTTGGAAGTTGGTGCTTTGATTACTTGAATTATAATTTTGTGTTATTGTCTCTCTGTGAAGAGTTATATCTGTAACATAATTCATCAATATTCCATTGTGATTTTCTCAGTTTGAGTATGCTTATTGTTTCCGGTTTTCAGGCTAAGCACAAAGAGAAAAAGGAGAAAAAGGAAAAGAAGGATAAGGACAGGAAGAAAGACAAGGAAAAAAAGGAGAAAGATGGAAGTGAAAAGAGGGACAAGAAGGATCGTAAAGAGAAGCACAAGGACAAAAAGGAAAAATACGGGGATAAGAAAAAGGACAAAGAGGACCAGGGCAAAGATAAGGAGAAAAGCATCATCTCGGATGAATCAACCGTTGCTGGGAAACTTGAGGAAAGAGGTGGAGAGAAAGTCCATCCTGAAGGGCACAGCAAATATAGCAGTGTTGAGGATGAAGGAAAATGTTCTACCTTTTTCCACAGTCAAAACGGAAAGAAGCCTCTGCAGAGCATCTTGCCCCCCGAAGAAACCGAGGAAACGAGATTCTTGCAGGAACCGGACAGGCGGATCAGAGATGATGAGAAGGGTAGAGGGAGCCAGTTTATTCCGAGAGTTGCCAATACTAGTAAAAGGGAACAAGAGACGGCAGCTGGAAATGCAATGTGGAATCCTTCACAAGTACTGGCAGAAGAGAAGCATAACGTCGGTGATAACAGCTTCCAAGGTAAGAAACTCGAGTTGCAGGGACGCAATGGTGAGTTTATTGGAAAGGCGACTGTCCAGAACCTTACTCAGGTGGTCAGAAGTAGAGATGAAGGGATTCATAGACCACTGGAGGGGCATAATAACTCAAGGTTGGAAGATAAGGAGAAGTATAAGGAAACAAGTGGTATTGAGAAGGGAGACAAACGGAAAGATAGAGATAAGAAAAAACACGGAAAGGACAAACACAAGGACAAGGACAAGGAGACGAAAAAGGAGGAGAAAAAGAAGAAGAAAGAGGAGAAGGATGATCTGGGTGCTGCTTGTAATAAAAATGTAAATATGTTGAAGGATGGTCTTGGTACTGATCCTAGTGAAGGGAGTGTCATGAAGCGAAAAGAGACGGAAACTAACGGTTTTCTTCACGGTGAGTTCTTTAAGTTATGTTTCGTTGTAAAGCATTCGCCTTACTCCACATGTTTGTTTCATGTATGGTAACTGCTGAATTTACAGAGAGTGAAATGAGGCCTAATAAACTCCAAAGGCTTGATCTCCATCAGTCAGCAGAGAATGGAAGGAAACTTGAAGCACCCAGTAAATCCGCTTCCGCTGCTCCAAACAACGTTCGGTTGCATCCGAAAGATGGTGTAACCGAAGCCAAAAGGCCATCTCCATCCAAACCTAATCCTTCCGGTACTACCATTGTTCTACCTCCAACCACGCTGCATCCGGATTTCAGCAACACGCACGAAGCACTCCGATTGCATAAGAAGGATCATCATCATATCACTGAATCATCAAAGAGGCCTCCCCATCCAGACTCAAAGTATCTGAGTCAGATATTAACAGTTCCCACAGTTGGAGACTGGTCCGAAGACAATGACCAAGAATGGTTGTTTAGCAATAAAGATCCTTCAAAAAAGCCCGAACGGGTGGGGTTGAAGGAGGAGGTGCAAGTATGGTCTGAAGCTGTACATATTGATTCAGCTGATGTTTGTGCTCTTCCATACGTGATTCCTTTCTGAGTATTCTGAGTGCTCCCTCTCCTGGGTTGCTAGAGACAGAGAGTCTTCATTTTCGAGCATAATCAGTATCCGCCTCTCAATGCGACTTGGTACAGTACATGCTATCGCTTTAATGTTTCACTCAATCAATCAATACATGTTATGTGTATATCTAACCTATCGTCTGGTCTGATAGGTACGGAGGCATCAACATGGAATGTCCCTCTCGAGGTCGGATTTGCGGTAGGTACTAATTGATTCAGAAGGTATGAAGAAGTTGGTTTATGTAAAATTGAGGATGTTTATCATCGATGAACACATTAATATATTTTTGTAGTATAGAGGCGGCTCGATGGGCCCCGTCCATTGTCATTGAGTTTATTTCATGCAACCACAATTTCCATTTATATAACATTACGCAAGATGGAATTAATTAACCATACCCATACAATCCTACACCTACTACATTGTTCCTACCAACAGTGTTTGCAATTGTGAATTATCCAAAATACCCATATCCTGTGCATCAACTTCTAATTCACACCGCCTCATTCCGTAATTTCCAGCCGCAATAATTTATATATATTGGAAATGAGTTGCCCATCTCCTATAACAAAACGTATTTCAAAACGGTCAATCATGTGTAGGTATTAGAAACTTAGAATTGAATTGCACGTTCTCTTTAAGGTTTGATAAGGGGGAATGATTATCTAAATAATATATTCATAAAATAAGATTATAAAAACTTCAACAACGAGGATGCTCCAATTCGGTCTAGGGGATGCGTTCTTGTCTTCTACTTCCGTAAAAAAAAAAGGGAGAAATGTAAAAAAGTTTAAAAAATAAAATTTTAAAGGGTAACATAAAAAAAAATTTCAAAATGCAAAGTAAAACCATTATCCCTACTCAACTTTCCTGTATAAAAAAAAATCTACTCTATACTTTTTCTTCTTCATACTTTATTCTCATCTTCTATATCTTTTATCTACTCCTCCTTTCTCTTATCATCTTTTTACAATGGGGGATAAGGAGAGGGGGGAGAGAGTAATAGTAATAGCAATAAATTAATTATTATTCAAAACGAACATGATATTCCACAAAAAATTTAAGGCCAATCAAGTCGAGTCAAGTCATAGGTTGAGATGTCACCATCAAAATAGGGCAAGAGAAGGTATAAAAATGCAATCTTTTTCTCAAGAAAACTACTAGTATTCTTCACTTCTTGATCTTGTTCTCTCTTTCAGAGCTGCCCTTGTTCAGTTTATCGACGATCTTGAAAGCTACCGATAATCTCTCAACTAACAACATGCTCGGAGAGGGTGGATTTGGAGCAGTATACATGGTTAGGCCTTATCAAACTACATAAAAATTGAATCTTTTTTCTTGTTCTTGTGAATTGATCAAAAGTTTTACTATAGGGTTTGCTTGATGATGGAGAGGAGATCGCGGTTAAACGATTGTCGAAAACTGCATCACAAGGAGTGGAAGAACTCAAGAATGAAGTAATCTTGATTGCCAAGCTTCAACATTAGGAACCTAGTGAGGCTACTAGGCTGCTGTGTTGAAGGGGAAGAGAATATGTTAGTGTATGAATACATGCCTAACAACAGCCTCAACCAAATCTTATTTGGTGAGTTGAGACTTCTTCCTTAATATATTACTATTATTAAATCGACTCTAACAAGGATTGAACATAGTGAATACCAATTAAATTACATGTTGTTGGTGAACTTCTTTTCTTGATGAGGAGAGAGATTCTAATTTTCTAATACAACCACCTGTCACTAAAAAAACACACGATTTACCGATGGATTCATGTGCAGATGAAGCAAAGAGTTGTTTGCTAGATTGGCCTAAACGTTTCAACATCATCAACGGTATCGCAAAGGGTCTCTTGTACCTCCACCAAGACTCGCGATTGAGGGTCATTCATCGAGACCTCAAGGCGAGCAACGTGCTGCTTGATCTCGACATGAATCCGAGGATCTCGGATTTCGGCCTAGCCCGGAGTTTCGGTGGGAATGAGACTCAAGTCAAGACTCATAAAGTTATTGGGACATAGTAAGAAGTTTGAGAAAACATAAGTTAGTAATTTAGTATAATGTGTTATGTTTCGTAGTTTTATGATGATGTGGATGTTATTGCAGTGGATTATATGCCTCCGGAATATGCTGCAGATGGCTTATTCTCAGTCAAATCAGATGGTTCTTCTGTTAGAACTTGTTGGAGACCACCCTCACAATCTTGCCGGACATGTAAGCCTCTATTCATATATCGGTTGCTAGATCGGAAAAAGCTAAAAATCTAACTCGTATTTACCTGAAATTATGTTAAACTTTGATTGCAAAAGTACCTCATGGTTTTGAATAATGTTGTATCGAAAACGGAATCAGAAAACTACTTATTTGTCATTCTTGATTTTACCTTGTTACTTGTCTGAAGGTCAATTTTGACTTTTGTGACAGACAAACTTCCAATGAAGGTCAATTTTATATAATTTGATTTTTAATATTATAAGAGTATTTTAGACATTTTACATTAGAAAATTGATAAAATTTTGCACGGTTACATTTATGCAAGACTAGAAAAGAAATTAAGGATTTTGGCGCAATTTTATTTAAAAAAAGGGAGTATTATACATTTTTTTGTCATTTTCCGTACGTAGTTGAGACACAACGATTGTAAGTAGCAAGTTTGAATTGTTGCAGGCATGGAAGCTTGGTAGAGAAGGGGACGCATGGTGTTGTAGGCGAGGCGTTCGACCCGGCCGAAGTGCTCCGGTCGATCCACGTGGCGCTGCTGTGCGTGCAGGAGCTTCCAGAAGACAGGCCCAGGCCCCAACATGGCTTCTGTGGTTTTCATGCTGGGGAATGAAGTTGTAGTGCCTCAGGCAAAGGAGCCTAGTTACTTCACAGAGAGGGAGGTTAATGTTGCAGCTAGTAGTTCAACCAGCAGTAAAAAACAGATTCAGCCAACGAACTTAACGATCACGTGCACCGATGGTAGATAGCGTAGACGAGATTCTCTATTCCAAAATTGTATTCGTTTTTTTTAATCTTTTCATTTAATTAAGGTTTGATGTGATGTCTACCTGAATTTTCAATTAGTCTAGCAAAATTGACTTAGTATTAAGTGGAAGAGAAGAAGGAATTATGAGAAAATGTGGTAATGGAAAGTCTTAGAGGAATAAGTTAGATTCAGCCAAGTCAATCCACTATAGTAAAGTGTCAATAAAGCAGACACTAATTCAAAATGAGGAAAGCATGTTTCAAGTTTTAGACCAATACTTTTCGATTAAATACATAAGGAACTTATACTTCGGGTGAGATTATGGAAAAGATATAATCTCTCCAATACATTGATATCATTAATGGTACATGTTAAACCAAAATAAACATGTCATATGCAAATATCACAATTTACTACAACTTCGAGAATACCCAAATGACTTTTACTACGACCTGAGAATTGTCCAGCTCATCCAATATGATAATTTTTCCACTTCCAATGCATGCAATGTAGATTGTGAAACATTATGAAAACCTACTTTTTCAGCAATGTAGACAAGTTTAGCAATATCATTGTTTGTTGGTGTTTTCAAATAACGTGGTTTAAATATCTCAACTATTGCTTGTTAAATTTTTTTTCTTGCTTTCAATTACATCGGATTCACCTACTTTACAATACTTGTCCATAGATACTGCTGGAAGATCATAAAGGAACAACGGGCAAGATATCTTATATCTCCTATGATACATGGTATCGTTGTACATTGGTGAATCTGTGAAATAATCATTATACAAACTACGACCAACCTCTTCTCGATCACGATTGATATTGATATGCCTTGGAACTGAACTACCATGCATTTGGCGGTTTTCTTCATTGCGAAGGTGTTGGATCACAATGTTCTTATTGACAATAGCATGTCTTATGATTTGTTGTTTTAGTAGAAGGAGATGAGTTACGAAGTTATCAACTTTATCATCTATTGAAGAAGAAGATGAACTATTGTAATTTGGATTCATGTTTTAATTTGGAAGAGTTTTGAAAAATAGGAGAAGATGAACTTGTAGGTAATGAATGTCTACAATATTTATGTTGTATATTTACAACAGTGTGGATTTTCAATATATAAATTTTGAGAGCTGTGAAAATTGTGTAGTCATTTCGATAAGTAAAATTTTGTGAATTGTGAAAATTGTGTAGTCATTTCGATATTAAAAGTTGTGAAATCTTGTAAGAGTAATGAAAGTTGTGAGATCTTGTAAGAGTAATGAAAGTTGTAAAACTTTGTGAATTGTGAAAATTGTGTAGTCATTTCGATATTAAAAGTTGTGAAATCTTGTAAGAGTAGTGAAAGATTGTGTGGTCATTTCGGCATTAAAAGGTGTGAGTTGTGAAAGTTGTGTATCATTTCGATATTGAAAGTTGTGAAATATTGTAAGATGGTGAAAATTGTGAAATCATGTAAGAGTAATGAATATTGTGTAGAGTAGTGAAATTTGAGTGGGATGTTGCATTTGTATTGAAAACCTCACACTACTTTCTATCTAAGTCAAATATTCATCTACTATCTTTATCTTAAGCCAATATATCTATTTGTTCTACAAACTACAATCATACATGTAGAAGATATCCTTGTAGCTCTTGTATGGAGGAGAGCTACAATCAATTAAAACCTACGGACTAAAAGTTTCGTTTACATAGATACTTGGACCTTGCACGCTCAAATCCAATTAAGGCAAGAGATTCTAAAAAATAAGGGAATCCCAAATGCCAAAACAGTTATTTTAGTTTTGAGATCTTTATGATTTAAATAATTTTGGGAGTTAATGCTAATAATTTTTGTACTTAAAAAATGCAGTGAATTCTCAAATTTGAGTTTTCACTATTGGAAAAGTATTCAAATATGCAAATTGTAGATCTGTTTGCAATATAATTGGAGCAATTAGTGGGTGTTTTGGAACAGCTTATCGAAAGCTGATTTCAGTTTTAAGCTGGTATGGTATGGAGGTGTTTGGGACATCCAGCTTAAAGCTGAGATTCTCCAAAATTGGGTCAAAAATATAGAAGCAGCTAAAGCTGCTCCACCCCAATTTTCAGCTTCAGCTTATTGCTTATGATTTTTTCGGACCAAATTACCCTTAAAAACTTTATTTAATTCCAAAAATATATATACCCCTAATATTTGTTAGAATTCTTTTTATTCAACATACTAGCCGTGTCTCTTCCTATCTCTATCAATTATAGTATTATATGATATTTATATTAATTTAATATTTTATAAATAGATTAAAATTATAAAGCAAAAAATAAATATAGAATAAGAATATTTTTTGAATTTTATTTATTTATTATAAATTATAATTATTTAATAACACTAAGGGCAAAATAGACATTTATTCTAAAAAGTAACAATAAGCTACTTATATCAGCAATATTCCAAACACTATTTTTCCTACTTTCAGCACTTATTTTCAAACACTAACTGATTTTCAAATAAGCTGTTTTCAGCTGCTTTAAGCAGCTTTCAGCACTTATCAATAAGCTTCAACTACTCCAAACACCCTCCTTAGTGGGTGTTTGCAAAAGCTTAAATTATTCAACTTATAGCTTAATTTAAGAAAAAGTTGTTTTTGGGTGTTTTCAACAGTTTAAATTCGGAAAAATTCTCTACATTTAAGTTGAATAAGTTGAAGTTGGTTAAGTTGGTTTTTACCAACTCCTCCAACTTAATGGCATATTTGTAATTTCGGATAAGTTATGATTTGACATTTTACTTATAAATCACAAAATAAGCTACTACAGTATAAATTTTGCAAATACTATTTTTTCAACTTTTTTTTTCTTTTAAGCAGTTTTTTGCAAACACACCCTAAATTCTCTAATAAGCCACTTTTACCAATTTCTCCTTAATTTAAGCACTTAAAAAAAGTTTAAGTTATTGCAAACACTCCTGAATCTACAGCCAAATTAATTTGACAGTACGGTTGAAGTTGTTGACATAAAAATTTAATGTTATCATCTTATTTTTATAGTAATACTAGCTAAATAAATTCTTTTTTTTAAAATCCATAATTACTATTTTCTTTTTAAAAAATCCACACTGAAAATTTGGAAAGAGACAAAAATACGAGGATGCAAATTGAAGAAAAATACAATCAAGGGGATTAAAAGTGAAAGAAAATATAAACAAGGCGGTCTAAAGTGAGAGCGAAGATATAGGAGGATAATAGGCGCCGGGGCTTTAGACTGCAACCTTAATTCCTAATTTCCTATCTTCGATTAATCCGTCCACCACCGATTACGAAACTGTTGAGTTTGCAATAAACCTCGGTATTGCATTTGCTTTCTCACAACCAAAATCTCTGAAGTCAATTTCTCAAATTTCAAGATCACTCTTCTTAAAATTCTTATTTTTGAGTGTTCAGTTCAATTATTTCCATAGAGCGCTGCGTGTTTCTTAAAATTTATTGGGTTTGCCCCTGATTGATGCAATAAACGGGGCGATTCAGAATTAGTTGAAGCCGAAGTTCAAGCAAGAATAAGAATTTCAATGGCGGACCACTCAGACGATTTGGACCAACTTCTTGACAGTAAGAGAAAATAATTTTTGCTCTTGTTGGTTTTATCTATTTGAATGAATATTGAAACGATTTTCAGGCGCTTTGGATGATTTCCAGAGCCTTAATCTCACCTCTTCTGCTCAAAGGTACAAACGTTCTTTTCTCTGAGGGAATTAGGAAAGTAGTACCCCTCCCTCCCGTTTGAAAGATCCTTTTTTTTTAGGTGTGAGAAAATAGATGATAAATATGAGATATAAGAAGATTATAAAGTAACAAAAAGATGATGGGTGAGATAGTGAGAGACTAGATAATAAAGTAGGATAGAGAAAATTAGCGTATATGATAAAGTATTAGAGATAAATAATGACGTAGAAGAGTGTAAAGTTTTTGGAAAGTTATTTTCTTTTTTGAAAATAGGTCGTTTCAGATGGGACGTCGTTTCAAATTGGATGGAGGGAGTATTATGTGGCGTAAATTGTTTGATTTTTTGGTAACTAAATGTGGTTCGTATAATCTTTGCCATTTTTGGAAACGTGTCATTTGTGGTGGACGTCCAATAAGGAAAACATGCTATTTTTAGAGGGACGGAGGGAGTATTATCTATATCTATATTGTTTCTGAATCAGATTTGATTATAGAGTTGCGGACAATAATGGTGAAAAAAATGGAGAGAACGAACAAACGGGTGGTACAGTGGCTAGTGGGAATGTTCAAGGGTTAGGTATGGGGTTACCTGATTTGAAGGTCAAGAAAAAGGGTAAACAAAAGGTAGCACCACCAAAGCAAGAATCCCATATTACCGAGGCGCTTGATAAGCTGAGGGAGCAAACTAGAGAGGCCGTGAAAGGGTTGGAATCGGTGTCTGGGCCTCGACCCCCAATGGCTGGTGAGGGTTTTGGTGGAGATGCAATAATGGAGGATTGGGTGAAGCAGTTTGAGGAGCTTGCAGGCTCACAGGTTTGTGCCGTTTACTAAATTTTGTTTAGTTTATGGTTTTTCTTCTTTTATACAGTCGAAAGGGCTCCAAAGCTTTCTAGTAACATTAATAGTGAGAAATTCATGCCAGATGTTTTTTGTGAGCTTCTGAGTATGGCTAGGAAAGAATGTCTTGTTGGAATTTTTCATGCTTATAGATCTGCTAATAGTGTAGCATATGCTCTAGCACATTTTGGTTCAATTGCTAATAGTGTAGCATATGCTCTAGCACATTTTGGTTCAATTAGTTCGAGTCCAACTGTTTGGATGAGAGATTTTCCTGATTGGTTGCAGGAGATTGTTTTGTTGGATTCTAATTAATGAAATTACCTTTTTCTTTAAAACAAAAAAAAAATAGTGAGAAATTCATTCACAATAGAATTATTTAACTAGACAATTCCATTGATTTCTTGGTAAACTTCAT
Source organism: Lavandula angustifolia (assembly GCA_028984105.1). Lineage (NCBI taxonomy): Eukaryota > Viridiplantae > Streptophyta > Magnoliopsida > Lamiales > Lamiaceae > Lavandula > Lavandula angustifolia. Next base: position 30,758,199 of record CM054810.1, on the reverse strand, counting down.
GCATCCGAATAGCTTGTATGAATCTGGTATATAGTATTAGATTTGTTGTAGATGAGGAAAATAAATATCATGATGTTTGATAGACTTTACAGAGTGCTCAATATATTGGTTCTTGCCACATTCGTCATATCTTTGCAGGATATGGAGTCGATCGTAGAAACAATGATGCAACAGCTCCTGTCCAAGGAAATCCTTCATGATCCCATGAAAGAAATTGGCGAGCGGTATCCAACATGGTTGATGGAGAATAAAGCTAAGCTGAGAGACGAAGAGTATGCTCGATATTCCCGTCAGTACGGGTTTATAAAAGATCTGAATCAAACTTATGAAGCTGAGCCTGAGAATTTCAACAAGATTGTTGAGCTTATGCAGAAAATGCAAGAGTGTGGTGAACCACCGAATGAGATTGTGCAAGAGCTTGCTCCCGACTTTGATCTATCAACTTTTGGACAATTGTAAGTAGATTTAAACTTCCATGAATTCTGGATCTTCTTGAAATTCCATGTTTTTTCTTGATTTGGTGTTGCAGGTCCCAAGAGATGTTGGAGTCTCAGCAGAATTGTGGTATCATGTAAGAGGAGGAAGAGGAGCAGCATATGCTCCTTTTCCTGCGTTAATAAAAAATACCTGCAAAAGATTTAATTGCTTAAATGTAGCGAGGATTTTCTGTTCCATATATCGTGTCTTGTTTTATGGTCCATCGACAGTGATATATGATTTTTTTTTAGAATATTATATTCTAGTTTAATTTTGTTAATTTTATCTTGATTTCCTGTATAGATTAATATTCTAGAAAATGAAATTTTCCAATATCTAATAATCTAATAAAATACTACTATTCACCAAGGAAAAACTAATTAAAATTGCAATAAAGGACAAAATGTGAAAATGAGAGAAGATTTGAGACATTTTCATTCCAGAATATCCTTTATGAAAAACTATTGGGGAATATTCTTTAAGAATTATATGACGTGTATCGAAGTAATATTCAAATAAATGGTTTTAATAAATTAAATGCTGCACTGTTGAAAAACATGAAGAAAACAGACTGTAAATTACTAAATTTCCATGTTTACTTAATTTATGTATAATATTTAATGAGAATCAAATAGATACTAATATTAATATTTCATCATAATATAATTCTCCATAAAAATTGAGAGAGAGAGAGGGGGAGAGAGAGGAGGCCTAGTGATCGTTGGATATAAAGGTTATGCTTCCGATTGCTGCCATTCTCTGAGAGGTCCTCCGTGTCTTCTTCGCTCTTTACTTGCTTCGTCACGGCAAGTTCAAGATTTCAAGAATATCTTTTGTCTTATTTCAAGAAACACCAACGTTAAACTGAATCCCACCACATCAATATTCTCAATGTTTGGAGGGATGCAAAAGTGTTCATCAAGATTTCAGAACATAAATTTTGAATTCTTGCTCCGTTTTGGTTTTACATGTTTAACCAGCAGAGAAGAGTGTTGAGGTTTATCTTCTTCTTCTTTTTTTCTTCTTCTTTTTTTTTTTTTTATAGTTTATGAAATTCTAAAAACTCATATTTTTGTTTAATAAGGTTTTGATTAGGGTGATTATGATTCTTTGGGTACTTCTCTTGCAGGAGTATATGAATGTTTTGATAGCTGCCCAACTCTATATTTGTTGATCAATGAGAGGAATATCAAACAATGTGAAGGGACTTGTTTTGGCTGTATCTTCAAGCATATTCATTGGATTCAGTTTCATCATCAAGAAAAAGGGCCTAAAGAAAGCTGCTGCTTCTGGGACTCGAGCAAGTCAGTTAGTTCATACTTTTATTACTTTAACCTTAATCATTTGTATGAAAACATTGTTTAGTTTGGTTTGGTTGAATTAGTGATCACATGTTTTGAAGAGTTTATGTTATCCATATGATAATTTATGCAATGCCTTCAAATCTAAGAACAAATCACATTTGAATACATTATTTTGAATCTATTAGTCCATTCTTTTGATTTTGTTTTCTAGTATTAGTTGTTAACATTGATAATGCTTCAGGTGAAGGAGGCTTCTCATATCTAAAGGAACCAACGTGGTGGTATGGGATGATAATAAGTAAGACTAACAACTTCAAAGTAACACAGTAAATGTATCTACACAAAGTTATTCTCTTTAATCTTCATGTTTTGCTTGTTTCCAACATTACATTCGTTATAGTGATCGCGGGTGAGGGTGCGAATTTCGCTGCCTATGCATATGCTCCAGCTATTCTAGTAACTCCCTTAGGAGCTTTAAGTATCATTTTCAGGTTAGCCACTGTACTACAACTAAAATGGTTCAAAAACAGCAAGATAGTAGAGTACTTTGATGTTGTTTACATGATTTTGAATGCAGTGCAGTGTTAGCTCACTTTATTCTGAATGAGAGACTCCATTTATTGGGTGTGGTTGGTTGTATCATCTGCTTGGTAGGCTCTGTTGCCATTGTAATACACGCCCCGATAGAGAAGGATATCGATTCAGTTAGGCAAATCTGGCATCTGGCAACTCAACCGGGTACATAATGGTTCTCTAGCTACCTTACCAAAAATATTTTAAATACATTTTCTAACTTGTGATTGGTGTATCTGTACCAAAACGTATCGGATACGGATACATGATGGATGAGCAGGATTTCTAATCTACGCCTCCACGGTCGTGGCTGTTGTGGCCTTTCTTGTACTCTGGTGTGTGCCTCGGTATGGTCAGACACACATGGTTGTGTACATCGGGATTTGTTCGCTTGTGGGGTCTCTCACGGTCAGTCCGTTGCCTCTCTGCTTCTTATGTATTAGTGCAACAAACATTTGTCATGTATTTCCTCTGGGTTATTAGACTATTTTGTTCGTTGTTGGCCATCTGTTTATGCCTTTTCTTATTTTTAATTTGATTTGGTTGTTCATTAGGGGAAAAATCACTTTTATCTTTTTCCTCACGTTGTACTTTGGTTTATTTTATGATATAACACGTAATTTGTCTCTGGTGCAGGTTATGGCTGTGAAAGCAGTTGCAATTGCTCTGAAGCTGTCATTTTCAGGATCAAACCAGTTTGCTTTCTTCCAGCCTTGGCTTTTCACTTTCTTGCTCCTCTGCTTCACTGTGCTACAGCTGGTCTATCTGAACAAGGTCGTTCATCTTAATTTCTACCTAAATTTTTCTCTTGTTTGAAACATTCTACACTAACTTGATCTCAACTGTAGGCACTGGACTTGTTCAATACTGCTGTCGTTTCGCCCGTATATTATGTCATGTTCACATCCTTCACTATCTTAGCCAGTACCATTATGTTTAAGGTGATGCAGAATCCGACATCTTCAGGGACATGGTCAATCTTGATGCAAGTCTTTCTTTCACTATAGGCTTTTGCTTATTTCTTGATCATGAATTCAGGATTGGGATAGTCAAGATGCTGGGGATATTGTGAGTGAAGTGTGTGGTTTTGTAACTATCCTCTGCGGAGTTCTCCTCCTCCACAAAACGAAGGACGTCGGAGCTCCACCGGACTCATCGCCCTCGTCGGAGAGTGGAACACCAGATGCAGAGTCATCTGATCCCAAGAATGCTGATCAGATATACTTGTGGACTTAAGTTAACTAAGTTAGGCTAAGCATTTTGGAGTTCAAAGCAAATCATGGCTATGCAAAACGAGCCGATACTATTGTGTAATAGTCTCCAAACGAAAACTCAAGCTCGTGTAACCGACTGAAACAAAGTAAAATCTATACAATTTTTTTGTAAGAAGAGCTAAAAAGATGTATCAGGATCACATGTATACTGATACACTATCCCAATCCCGTTATTAGTGTTTTCTTTCTTTTTTGTGCAGAGATTGTATTATTTGATTTTTGGGTAATTAATTTATGTTTACACGTTTTTAGCCAATTTTAAAAAAGAGTACACTTTTAATGGGACAATCCAACTAAAAAATTAGAACAAGACGGAGGGAATAATATTCTAATCAATTTTACTAATGTAGTAAATTGTTATATATATTTTTCTATTCTATATTGATAATTAAATAATCAATTATCGCATTGATGTATTTAAATCGAACTACTTATGAATGAAAAGGAGTTGAATAAGTTAAGTCTGGTTTTAAAATATAAATTTCAGTATTTGTAGATATCACACATACGAAAAAGCCTAAATCTAAGGCACTTGGACTTGGAGTAACAGATTCTTTTCAAACATCCGTCACAAATTTTCTTGATTTTGTCATTCTTTCGATTTGTGGATTTGGAATCAAGAAACTTATTTGATTCTTTTACCGCAAACTGTTGGTCAATATGCGAAGTTCGAACATAAAAACATTGATTCCATATATGCACCCAATGAATTCCTAAAATTCCTCCCCAATCCCTGATGAATATACTTGCACTTTCACACCCATCACCAAAAACTTGCTAAATTTTCTCCCTCCTCCCACGCTCTCCGTCGGTTCACCTCAGCCCGATTTAGGATACCCTTCAATCGTACCAATCTCGAATTAAAGGTAGGTTTTTCGACAACTTTTCTTGATTCTTCATGGCTGAGAGCACACACAGTTACTTGAGTTTCTCCACGCAGAAGCATCAAGCGAGCCTTTTTTAATCTCTTTGTAAGGAATCTTGATCTGGGCTTTTGATATTATGCGATCAACTCATGGGGTTTTGTAGTTTCTTTATTGAATGAAATTGAGTTGTGTAGTAGTTTCAGTCGGTTGTAGTTGTGTGGAGTGATGACGCCTCAGCCAAGAAGGAAGAAATGGACTGAGGCGGAGGAGAGGACTCTAATAGATAAGTATGGTGAGATGGCTTGTGATGGGACTTTATCTAAGATGAAAACTAGGGAGAAGAAATACAAGCCAATTGCTCTACATGTGAATTCCGTACACCATGTGAGAGACCCGGTTTCTTATCCGTGGCAATGGACTTGGAAAGATGTATCAACCAAGGTGCAGAATATGAGGCATCAGTATGCCTTGGTTAAGCAGAAGATCAAGAAGCAGGAGTCTTCGATTAGGGGATCGGAGGAGGAGTTTGATTGGATGGAGGGGATTACACATTGGTCCAATTTTCTTAGGTATAAGGAAGTGTTTGGGGATGTGCCGCTTGCCTTTGGGAATAATGATGGGGTTGGAGGGGGGAATGATTGTAGTGGTGGGTATGAGGGGGGATGGTCATCAGATGGATGTTATACCGTTCGGGCAGCTCGGGCAGGTGGGGGAAGGGGATTTTGTGGGTGGGATTGATGGGGTTGAGAATGGGGTTATGGATCTTGAGTTCGACTATGATGGGGATGAGGGGGAGGATAATTATACCGGTGGGAATAAAAGTGATGCTTGTATGAGGGAAGATGTTGGTGCAAGATTTGTGTGTGAAGCTATCAAACCGATTTCTTCTGATACTAGGAAGAAGAGGAAGGTATTGAAGGGGATAGAGAAGAAAGCATGGGGGTTTTTCTTGAACCAATTAGGGCACTTAAAGGAGATGGAAGCTCGGTTTGAGCAGCGTGAGGTGGAGATAGAGCAGGCACGGCAAAGAAGGGAGCAACTCCAAATGGAGACGGAGAAAGAGCATGAGAGGAAGTGGGAGGAGATGGAGAAAGAGCGAGAAGTTAGGGAGAACAAGAGGGAGAAGTTTAGGAGGAAGTTGATTCAAGAATGGGAAGCTATGGAGAGGGAGAATGAAGAGAGGGACAGAAGAAGGAGAGATGAAGAGTTGAGGCATCAGAGGGAATGGGAAGAGAGGTTGAATAGGAGGAGATCAGAATGGAAGAAAAGGATGGATGATATGTTGAGCCAACACCGCACTGAAATGGGACAGATTCAGGCTAGGATAATCCATGAGCAACAAAATCTCACTAGTCAGTTGATTGGATTTGTTTCACAGTGGACCGGCCATCCTTCGGCCCTTTCTGATCACGCCGGAGCAAGTAGCCATTACATGTCACAAATGATGCAGAACTTGCACCATGTAAATGGTATGGTTCATGGTGATGCGCGGGTTGAGGGAGATAACCAAGAAGATCAGTTCATTGTTGATGGTTAAAGCCTCAATTCAACTCAACTGCATGCTTGAAGAAGTAAAGGTGAAGTAATAGAGGTTTGTGATTTTCCAAAATAATCAAATACCCCAGATATTAGATGTCTGTACTATACCTGTGTAGTTAATATCCCTTTATTTTTGCCCCTCGGAATCTCCCTTGGTACCCCTAGATATATCATTTAGTATAGCATACTATAATTTTTTTCGCCAATTTTTTTGTTGTACCGACGGTTGAATAACAATTGCCTATAACTGATTCAACTGAAAGCACTCGAATTACATCAATCTCATGTCATTTGCTAACCAATAACTGTGCTTGTGTTAAAAGAATTCAGCATGAGTTTTTAGCAGATGATCAAACTCCATGATATTCGTCGGAAGTGTAGTTTCTTTTTCTAAGGTTGCGCCTTTTGAAGTCCCGGTGGAACTTGTTACTCGTGCTACTTTGTTACATTGTGAAAGGCCTATTACTTTGGTTCAGTGGCATGCCTTCTTCATTAGGAACATATATAGGGATGTTTGCTTCGTCTTTGAGGTGAAATTTCAGTTCTTTGAGGTGATAATGTTCGTCAATTTTATGTTTCTGCAGTGTATTTTCATACAAATCTAGACGTACTTCTATTTCTCTGCTACCCAATGTGGACCAGTTTGAGTTATTCTGCACCTAATTTGGTTCTGAAGGAACAAGAACAAAGAAAGAGAAAGACATAAATAAGATATGAAGGGATGTTTAACCATTACAATTGTGTCTACTTACCTGTCTAAACATTTACCTTAATAAGTTGATGCAGCTGAGAGTAGTCAAATGCTGTTGAAGGTATAATTTGTCCATTCCAGTTGATTGTGGTTTGTTTTCTTTTTCGCGTTAACGACACGACCCGGGATGCTCTTGGATCAGCTCCTACTTCCCAGCTATTGCTACTGTTGGCTTTAAGAATGCACATTTTCTATTAAACAGTGATTATAACAGCTCGCAAGAACTTTGTAAGCAGTCAATTGAGATTTTTTTGTTTGTTATTTTAAGACTGTTTAGTTAGTTATTATATCATTCTGTAGAGTGGAAGGTTGAACTGCACCAGTTCAGTAAAGGGTTTAGGTTTTCTGCAGGTGCTTATTTCAAAGAGAGAGAGAGAGAATGAAGACAATTCTTCTAAATCTCAACTTGTGCAACAGTAGCGATTACATATAAATAGAGCTAGGTCAAGAATTTCAATAGGACCATAAAGGATAGCATGGTACTTTCACATTATCGAAATTACTTGACTAACATTCAGATGTCCACAATAATATAACCACTTAAGGTAAAAACATCAAAGCAGCAATAACTGAGACAATGTTATGAAAATTTTACAAGCAGTGAATGAAACAAAATCTATCGGCATATGAACACTATTGCCGTATGAAAAAAAGATTGTTACCATCATCAACTCAACGGCTCGATCGACTTTGAAAACTCAAGGACTTTTTGGCTCCAATCTTTTTCCTGTTCTAAAGATTTGGCAAGTGCATTACGAGCTTCGGAAAGTTGCTCCTCCTTCAAGGGAGAGTCTGTTTTGAGTGCGAAAAGTACTTCATTGACATCTTCCTCGATCTTGAGGTGAAATATGTTGCTGAATACCTGCAAAATGTAAGGAGGAGAGGCCAAAAAGATGAATTAACATGACGTTGAAAGGTTTAAGATGAAATGATACTATTCTTTATGCCTAGTTCTCACCTTCTTCAGGCGCGAATACACCAAGTCTTTCATTGAAGAGGACCTTGAGACCAAATTAATGATGAATAAACCTTGCTCGGAGAGTGATTCTTTGGCAGCTGAAATGAAAGAGTCCTCGACAAAACCCGCTTCAGGGCAAGTCAAACCAGAACTGCACATACAAGACGTTATCCAATCAAAACTTGGAAGAACATGATAAAGACGAGTAATATGATTGGATTAAGAATCATGTTACCTTGTGTCTGATGAGTCCACGTCAACTACAAGAATGTCAACTTTGCGAGAGCTTTTCTCGTCTGCATAGAAAACTGGTTCAAGAACTTATAGTTTAATGCATTTACTTATTCTCAATACTAGTTGCTGCGACTTTACCAGGATTAGAATCTGCTACCTCATTGACAAACTTAATTCCATCAGTAATATGTACCTGAAGAGGAAGATGAATATGAAAATGGAAATTTAAAGGATTGCTTGCAGTAGAATAACTATAAGCATTCAAAGACACTTCTATACAACAGAGTATAAGCAGTGCGTGTTATTTTCATGAAATAGTGCTTTCGTAATAAAATCAGAATATGCATGAATATGGTACTCATACCAGAAGTTAACCTTTATTTACGCTCTAATTCCCATTTTATAGGTTCAGTTTTCTAAAATTAAAAAGTAGTGTTACCTTTAAGTGCTCATCTTCTTCGAATCCAAAATATTCTCTGGCAACATCCAAAACTACAGGATCTAACTCCACCACCTATCAAATTAAGAATTTGCATAAGGACCAGACAGAAGAATGATCAGGAAGGCAAAGACACATGATTTCCTTAAACCTCAATCTTGAGAGAAGGTAGGTTTTTCTTTATGAACATGGGAAGTAATCCTGCTCCAAGACCAAGAACCACAGTCCTTATCTGGAAACGAAAGAAAAGATACCTTCAGTTCAACAATTTGTAAAATAGAGTAGCACACCAAAAACTTATGGAAGAACTCAGGGTAAGGCAGAGAATCTAACTCAAATCTGCTTTAAGGAGAGAGTAGATGGCTCACCAGGTTTCCATGTGCGGTAGATACGCTTAAGTGTGATGATATCAACATTATACCCGAAATAATCCCATTGTGATATGGACTCGCTAGGTAGTTGTGAACAACTTCTGTTTCACCGCTTGAAGCTGCCAAAAGGACGAGATGGGTATGTGGCTGACTGATATCGATCTAGCTGTAGTTGTATGGAATCTAATGTGCAAATACACGCATAGAGGGAGATCAGACCCTTACCAGAAGATGTAGATGAGTGCGAGTCAGGTTTTCTCTGCTTCCTTTCATTCCTGGGTTCGGTAGCTTCCTGCTTTGTCTCTTTCTCTGATATTCCACTTGATCCTTTTGTTGATAAAAGAGCTTCAGATTGCACCAGATTCTCAGTTCTTTGGAAAGTGAGACGGCGGTACATAAGACCCTTACAAGCATCATCACTATTAATAGCTTCATAGATCACATCCTCCACAACAATTGGACCAGTCATGTCGGACTTAACCTATATCAAAGAAAGAACGAAATTGAGAAGGAAAAGTAAGATGGACAGGTTGCAGATTTTACTTTATTATTTTTAGCAGTTCACAGAAATAAAAAGGAAAAAATTGATCTCCGATGAATGGTGCTACTATGCAAAAATACATGTCTCTGTGTTGTTAATTGACCAGTATACTCAGCATGCCTTAACCGGAGGTAACTGAATACAAAAGTTAGGTAACAAACTTGTTGTATATCAATGAACATGAATATAAAATTCCACTAACCTATGTGCAAAGCTATAACAGAGTCATTTACAGCAAAGAGTAAACTGGAGCTTCTTTTATAGATAAATGTCCTTTGAGGAATAGAGAATATGGTAAGTAAAGTTTATTCCTCAGAGAAATTGAATGGCATATAAAAGAGCAAATGAAACATGTGCAAGGTTACAAGTTGTGATACTCATAACCAACAAAGGAAGGGGCACTAAGAGTCAAAACATAAAATTGGCGAACTCAAGACAATTGTCTTAAAGCCAGATTATCAGTATCTATCATATCCAAGTATGAGAACATTAATTTAATAGAGTACTCGGTTATCAACAATGCAGAACTTGTTGTATACAGAAACATGGACGCGAAAATAGATATTATAAACATTTTCAGACTAAAGTAAGAGATGGCAGTAATCTAACCTGGTACACACATTCTTTCTGCTTAATTCCATCACCAGCGGAAAGAAATCTGCCAATCAAAAAAAAAAGAAAAAAAAAAGCCATTTCCATTATCACGGCGAGTCAAAAGGAATAACATTTGAAAATCTGAATCAGTATCATGTTTTCTAGGAAGCAAAAAAGTCATAATTCGCAGGCTCTGGCATCAAAATCTTAATACATTCTTTTTCTTTCACTTTATAATCACCATATTTCAAAAATATTGAAAGGCATCATTGACTATTTGACTCTATAGAAAGTCAGAAACAGATATTTGTAATTATAGTAAAGGAGAAGAATTCTATTCCAACAGGAGTAACATGTTGCTTATGAAAATAATTAACAAATTATATCTCATATACAAGTAACAGGCTCAGGAATGGAATACATGCCAAAAGAATATGCAGAATTCATGTGAAAAGCAACTTGCTGGTTTAAATTCTTGTGCCAAAGCATCAAGTAGGCAAACAAACCGTCACATCCCATAAAATACACCTAAAACACACATCAGTAGTCCTTTTAACTTAATAGCCAGCTGATTTAATACTCCACAGAGTTATACTCGAACTGCAGAATTTTTTTATCAAATGAGCTATAATTAGGCTCTTCCTTCACAATCCTTTTTTTCATATGTACCCTAAACTTATTTGCCAACAGATAGAGATATATGAACTTGCCAGCCACTTCTGATTATTATATTATTTATAGCATGTCCACACACAATCTTTTGCCTAACATAATATATCCACAAGTCTCCAAAGCCAGCTCAAAATGATACTACAAGAAATAATCTCGCAAGAGATCACCAACTGCAATATGTTATGAGAATGGTAAGAACTTATAAAGACTAATAAAATGGTGTAGAAATTGATACATTTATATACTGGAATACTGCATAACTGAAAAGTACACAAGAACCAAAAACTATATTCAAATGAAGTCTGATACCGGATATACCACTAATGGCTAAGTACAAATGGATACATACGGAATTTGAACGGCATAGTTATAGTATGCTGGGGTCAACTGCTTGACTAAAGGAGAAAGATCCATCTAAAATAAGGGGAAAATGAATATGTTATCAGGTTGGCAGCAAGAAAATATAATCCTTCTCCAATGGAAAATATAGTAGCAGATTAACCTGGATATCACTCATGGAAAAAATAGAATTACTGGAATCCAGAAAAACCTAAAGGTCAATCCAAAACATTAATTTATTAGAGACAAATTAAAATAGGCATATAAAGAAAGAAAATATACTAAGCTTATTTGCGGCAAGATGGATTACCATCAATAACCTAGCAGCCTTTGCACTAACAACGATAAGCCACTGCCCTTCTTCCGATGAGTACAGCCAATCACGAGCTCTTAACTGATACATGATTTTTAGTCACATACAACTGGATTAAACAAAATGCATAACAAAATCAAGCCAGCACCTGAGTTATGATGGAAATGTTTCAGGTTTCAAATTAGTGATGACGTAATAAAAAAAAGAAATAGAAGTAAATGCCAGGACCTATTCTGAAATTAAATGTCGAACGTAACTGAAATGGGAAAGGTTATACATGTCAAATTAAGGAAAAGACACCTAAGGAAATCAAGCCAGCTGAAACCACTCTTTTTGGCATTAGTAGAAGCATTAAGCAGACAAAAAAAGGACCCCCATGTACACCAAGTTGAGAAGAGCAAAATATAAATTGTTTGAGATAAAGAACAAGGTGCCTCTTCCAATAACATGTCTCGTGATAGAAATAGGAAAAAATCAAATGAAACAAAAGGAAATACTCATATGAGTAAATTGACAAGCACAAAGCTCACTAATAGTCATAAATTGAAAGAGAGACTAACTTGGGGAACAAGGAATACTCCATACTGATATATGAAATGTCCTGAATCTGGCTTAGCATCAAGAAGTACGCTATTATAGGAGAAATTGGAAACTCCTGCTTCACCTAAAATGAGTTTTATCCTGCGACCTGGTTCAAGCACTGAAATGTTTCCTTTTGCCCCTAGTTTCAAATCTTCAAGTGAGAAAGGTATATCGGAGCTGGTGGAGTATTGTAACCGAATCTTTCTTTCTTTTTCCAGTGCTTCACAGAGTTCACGAGCCTAAACCATGTTTAAAAGTAAACATAATTTTTAGGTATACCAGAATACATTAAGTCAACTTCGAGTTCAGTTAGTAGAACAACAAAGTTTTTAGCTTATTCAAGACAAAAACTGATGAAAAGTATATAGTCTGCTTTTTCTTTCAAAAGCATTAAGTCAATAAGATTACAAGGTTACCTGATCACCATGACATTCAACCAAATATTTATCCAAGAACGATGATATATCAGATATAGAAGTAGGAATATCTTTCTCAGCAACTAACATAAACGTCTGCAATGCTGGATTTCTAGACTTTGGCTCCTGAGCGATGGTATGAAGACTCACTTTCCACCCAAATCGAAATTTACAAAAAAGTATATCTGGTAAAAGCCATGAGGTTAATGAGCATCAATTCCAATTACTATCCACCAAGAGATAGGCCCGTCCAGAGCACAGAGCTGATATTCAATTGACATTAACTCATAAGAGAAAGAAAGACGGCTGAAATAGTAATAGAATGAACACAAGGCTAATTTATTCATCAACTCAATACAGATAAACTATACCTAAGACATGAGACTCTGCTAAGGTGAGACAAATGAATTTTCCTCCGGTTGTCAGAACTCTTTTTACCTGATTATACACAAAAAGAAGTAATGTATAACCAAGCTTTCAAGACTATCATACAAGAAAGGAGGTCAAACTTGATATCGGTATTCTATACCTCAGATAAGTAGAGATTGCCTAATCTTGGACCAAGCTTGGGCTCCATCAAAGCATCCAATCCTCCTTTGTCCACAACAGCATCAAAACTCTCATTCGGAAACTTAAAAACAAGTCAAGAATCATCAAGAAACGGGAAACCACTTTTTGTGCAAAAAAATAGAAATCAGACTAGACTCTAACATGCACACTAGCATAGCTTATCAAATGTGATGGCAAAGATTACCTGCAACTCAGTCATGTCCATAACGCGCCATTTCATCAGCGGCCGTTCTCTCAAATTCCTCCTCAACATATCCGCAATCACCACCTTCGAGAAATCCACGTTGATTATATTCCGAAACCCGACATCGTACATATGCTCCGAGAGCTTCGAATTTCCGCATCCTGGCACCAATACTCTCACCTCCTCCGGCTTCTTAGCAGGCTGCCGCTGACCTGAAGGTTTCTCCAATTCCGACGACTTCCATAGTAGATTTTCTTTGAGTAAGCTCCGCACTTGCGGCCACTCGGCGTACCACTCGAACGAATCATCAGTGCCTCTAATCTTGAAAAACTCGTCCCAATTCCCTTTATCGGTGAAGTCTCCGAGAGTGTTCAGCAACTCCTCTGGATTTCGCTGTTGCTTATTCTTCTTTTTCCCCATTTTACTGGGTTTAGGGTTTTTCAGACGTTTAAGCTCAAAATCATAATCAAATTAACGCCTGCATTTATAAGTAGTCAAAAAATCCAAGTACGATTCAGGTTTTAGTTCAAACTTGAGGAAATTTGAGGAGAATCACTGCAGCCAAGGAAACTCTTACAATGTAAAAACACTTTTTATTATAGAATTGATATGTTTATTAATTATTTAATATTATATCATTTTTAAATATTTTTATTTATGTTTAATTTTACTTAAAAAATAATAATAATAATTTTAAAATAAATTATTTTATAAAAATAATTAAATAATGGCAAACTCAGCAATTTATTTCCACAATAATAAACTAACAATACAACCTTTCAAAAGCTTAAATCATAAACGAACCGATGGTTTTGTTGCCTAGAGTCAGTGTCGGCCCTGACATTTCGGAGGCCCTAAGCGAAAAGCAAAAATGAAGCCCCTTATTTGAAGCTTCATAAGTCATGTCGTGAACTAAAAAAGAGAGAAAATTTTAAAGAATAGCAGACTTCCGAGGCATGAGAGAAAATTTCAATGAATTGAAAAAAATAGTGAAGGAGTCGACTCTTTTCATAGGAGAGCCGACTAGATATTTCTAGTATCTCTTCTCGATAGTTAGCCACTATTATGTACCTTTTCTCGATAGTTTCTGCCTACTTTAGAGATAAAAGAAACAAAAAAGAGTGTTGCCTTAGAATTGGTCTGGCCGTCTGGATAATGGAATGGGCTATGATATTAAATTATTTTTTTAGTATGGATTAATCTATGATATGGGGCTTGATACTATTTTTTTTTCTTTTTTTTTTTAAAGTAGGTTGTGTTTCAAGTTTCGGTGCCAATCAAAATTTGGGGCTCTAGGCCAATGCGCCAGCCATTCATAAGGGTCGGGCCTACCTAGAGTGCAACAAAAATCTGCTCCAACGAATCATCACCATCCATTCGGATTTCTTTTAAATCTACATCTTTCAACTCACATCTTATATGGATCATCTTTGTCTTTATAAACTATGGCCTATTGTAAACACATTTTAACACATACAATACACTCTTTTATGTCTCAATTATTCTCTCCAAAATTGTTGTTATTTCATCGTTCATGACTTCTTTTTGAAATCTCAATTAAAAAATTGATGAAGACAAATATTTTTGTTGATTGTTACTTGGAAATATCTCAATATTCGGCAACGGGGATATACTAAAAAAAGATCAATTGTATATTCGTATTATCGAGCTATATAACTCTGAAAAACCTTCTTCAAATATGGTTTATGAAAGTAATAGATCACTTGAAACTCGCATACAAATGATTTTGAGTTCTTTTAAATCATTCAAAGCTTGTATACAACATATGGAATATTTCAGTCCTAGTAGAATTTATGAACACAATATTGTAAACATGAGTCATTTATTTGGTTTAATGTTATTTAATTATTTTACTAAGCTTAACACGTTTTAATAATTATACAACTTACTTGTAGAAGCAAGTGTAAGTTTTTGAGATATTATTTTGGCTTCAATTTCGGCCTCTCTGCTTGACTTCCAGGAAACTTATTTCTGAAGAACTCCACTTCATCATCTTTCTGCATATATATTCAGCAAAGAAAAGATCAAGCAGCCAAACTCGAGTGAGAAAGAAGGCATGAAAGGTTCCAAGAGGCACGCAAGAAGACACACTAATCCAAGAGACGTTTTCATGACTACGGAACAAGAAGGCCGATCCTCCTTGTAAAGCTTCCAGAATTGGGTTTCCTACATGATTGTAACATCTAATAGATTTAGTCTTTATGCTTCTATTCAAAAACATATCCTTTAGTTCAATGATTATTAGAACATGATGCAGGCTTACTTGCTAATAACCATTTCCTTCACCAGATGTACTCATAGCAATCTTCAAGCCTTGCTTTAGTTTCACCTGCATCAAATACAGTGATACAGACATGCAGTTCAGAAAGTTATTACTGGTCATATACTTGTATGCAGTGGAAAAATAACTACCAGTTTTCTAGTTTACCTTTTCCATTGCCTGCTCCACATAACTACCAGTTTTCTCTCCCAATGCTTTGGTCTGTGGATGAGCATCGGCATTCTTAGCATCAGGGATGATTGAAACATATCCCGAACCTGAAGTATTGACAAAACAATGTTAGAAAAAGCTCATGGAGGAGTAAGGATTTATGCAGTTAAGTTCATTAGACCATAAACATACGGTAAGAGGTCTAATCTACCGACAGCACAAGCATTTAAGAAAATCAGGAGGGACTGGCAGCCATAACAATCCTTTTCTTAGGTTAAAACAATACAATGCACACCAAAAGATTCTGCTTCTGTATCAAAAACGCTTCAACTTCTGCCTTCCAAAGGATAAACTTCAAGGGAATTGTTGAAACTTCTCTTCTTTTTTATTCCCGAACCCACATATGTCAGTATTTATGGGCCTCTTCTGCATCAACCTCATACATTCACAAGTGTAAACCAATATCCGACATAATAACCTGCATACTATAGTCGTACATTATTAGGGCCTCTATACCCAATATAAACTTATAATTGACTGAACCAAATAATGGAGTATAACTTAGATCCTTAGTAATCCTAAGACAGGGAACTGTATTATTTCCCATTGCCCTCCTCTGGAGTCAAGAGTTAAAAATGGGCGAAATAAATGCTTCAGAGCTCTATTTATGAAGGCATGAAGTCGGCCTACTAGTGTCATTCACGAAGAGTTGAGACTTGAGATAATGCCAAAAATGTTCTACAATTTTGATCTCTTAAACAATGCTTTCAAATGTTATCATGAAAAATCACCTAAAGGCCTTCCAAACACCATATCCATATTTTAGGAAAAGCAAATGATGAATAATATCTGAGTCAGTGTTGCATGGATAAAATAGAATCAGTCAAGCACCTGGAGCTTTTGCTATGAAACTCAAGACTCGGTTGATAAAATTTCCTAGATTGTTCAGCAACTCGCCATTAAGCTTTGCTTGCAAGTCGGCCCATGTGAATAGTGTATCCGATACCTGAAGATGGAATATTCATCAGAGGGGAAATCTCTTTTCAGTCAGTAAGTATGGCTTTTTAACCAGTTAAATAGAGCACTAATACGAAATGTGACTCGAGCCTACCTCTGGCCTATTTGTCAGCAGGTATATTAGTGTCTTTTGCATCATTTCCAAACACAACAACACCCTTGGTCTTCGAGAATTTGCCTAGAACCAAAAAGTGGGAGACAATGTGACAGGGGTAAGTTAATCCAGAGGATGCAAAGCACTAATCCGACTATGCTATGACTAACCAGTTTCATAGTTCAAATACTCAGTAACACTGATGGTTTTCATTAATGTCCAGTTTTCACCTGTTCCGATAAGAGTGGAAGGAAACATCACCTGGAAGAATCACGCCCAATCATCAGTATTAGAAAGTAATGGCAAACATAACAATGAAATGCTTTTACCAATCAATGAAGGATGAAAACATGGAGAACTTGATACAAATGCAGTTCGCCAAGCTAAATCAATGTATGCTGCAAGGATTCACACGTGACAACCAGTGTCTTATTACAGTAACTTATATGATGACTTACAGTGTGAAAAGGAACATTATCCTTGCCCATGAATTGGTATAGCTCCACATTCTCAGGGTTTTTCCACCACTTCTCCCATTCCCTTGTGTAGCATGAAGTGATTGAAACATATCCAATTGGAGCATCAAACCATACATAGAATACCTAATGGTACATCATAAATAATTTATTCACATACCACAGTATTAGTAATTGTCATTTTCTCACATTTGCAATCAAGAAACAGAAGGACTATGCATCATTATATATTTCCATATGATTTACCTTATCCATAAATCCCTCATGTGGGACAGGAACTCCCCATTTCAAATCCCTCGTTATGCATCGTGCCTTCAACCCTTCTCTAAGCCAAGCATGCGTAGCTTGAATAGCATTCTGACTCCACCCTCCAACTACTGACATGCTGTTAATGTATTCTTCTAGTTTGTCCTTCAGTAAGGGGAGCTCAAGAAACATGTGGTTTGTATCACGAATCTGGGGTGTGCTGCGACAAACCTGTTTATGAAATTGGCAAATAGTTAACAGTTTAGATCAATTTTAACAGAACGTATCTAAATTTATTATCTATCCTTCTCCTTAGATTTCCCTAAATCAGATAATCCATGTCAATGAGATCATGACAACACCTTGCACTTTGGCTCCAGTAGTTCAGTAGGATTTAAAAGTTTCCCACACTTTTCACACTGGTCTCCACGTGCAGTGTCATAGTTACAGCCTGGTGTTGGACAATTACCCTCCAGAAGCCGATCTGCCAAGAATCTTTTGCATGTCTCGCAGTAGAGCTGCATGAAAGAAAAAGTTCAATAGACAAACCTCAAGAAGACAAAGACTGGAACGACCTAACTGATACAGCAACAGATGCAAAGAGTGTTTGATGAACAAGAGAAGATTGGATTGCAATAAATTAAGTGGGCTTTAGGCTATACATAGAACCTGTTGCATAATGTTTTCAGAAAGCCAATTATTCTCCAACAGTTTCTTGAAAATATCCCGACAAACTTCAGTCTGCTGAGGACTTGAGGTGCGACCAAACTCGTCGAAGCTTATATTGAACCACTCGTATACCTCTTTATGAATAGCATGATATCTGCTCAACCAACACAAAATGGAACATATATTAAGCCGGCACAGGTCTAAATATATTCTTAAGTCCAAATAGAAATATCATTACAGAAAACGTCTTAATATTTACTCCAAGATGTATAAAAATAGTTTTAGTCCTGAACAAGTTGAATGGTTTTCTTTTCTCCAGCGTAGGTGTAAAGTCTTACTCTCTGGGCTGATATACCCTTTAAAAAGCACATGCAACAAATAGATTTTAAGATTATTACATCACGGGCTTTACTGTTGGCACTAGAATATGATTAATAGTATTATTTTCTCTTCAGTTTCTAAGGATCACGACACTCTCTATCGCACTATGAAGAATTGATTCTTAGAGAAAGGAAATTCCAGGCAGCAATTTCAAATGAGAATCAGAACAATTCCTAGATAGCACCAACTCAAACATCCGGTGTAAAAAATTATTCTAAAACTTGTTGTTCCATCTAAAAATTGTTTTTAAAACAAAGGTATCAATTATTTATTGTAATCAATGTGTGTGCTGTTCATTCATGCAAAACATATTCCTGATCTTTCTACACAAATACATAGTCTTAAGAAAGATAATAATATTGAAATATGAGTACAAAACTGAGTAAATTACTTATCACAAATCTCCTTGGGAGAACACACCTCCTCCATTGCCTTAGTCTCAGTTGCAGTGCCGTACTCATCCGTCCCACAAATATAGATTACGTTATAACCCCTCATCCGGCAATACCGCGCAAACACATCGGCGCTCAGAACACCTAAACAAAACCCCAAGCCGAGATCAATTAAGCAAGCAGAAATTAACTACAAGCAACACATAATCAAACTTGCAAATAGCGGATGAAATGAAATAGAAAATCAATCAGTTGATAACGTAGCCAGACTGCCAGTGCCAGAGATAAAAGAATTACGTCGCGAGCGAAAAAGCAAAAAACGATAATAAATTTCTCCGACGCCTAAAATCAATGTTCCAGCTCGCAATTAACAGACACAAATTGAAACAGAGTAAGCGCATCCATTCTAAAAAAAAGTAGGAATTACATCCAATGAGGTTGCCGAGGTGCGGAACGTTGGTTACATAAGGTAAGGCGCTCGTGATGAGGACGTTCCGCTTCCCTTGGACAGGCAACTTCGCGGCGGCGCTAGGATCGCCCATCGTTCGAGCCTCTGTAGTCTTTTCAGTGAGATTTTGTTATGCACGAACGATATATCAATAAATATATGCTGTGGCCTCTCTGTACACACAGAAGTTTAGAGAGAGAGAGAGGTTCTTCTGCTTTCTGGCTGCAGCGCAGCGGAGGAGAGAGAGAGTAGAGACAACGGTCATGGAGACTCTGGTTTCGGAATTTTCGTACTCGTAGACGGTTGACGTAATATTCTCTTACTTCTTTTCTCCTTCAAAATTAGGGGTGTACATGGGCGGTTTTGGGCGGGTGACAAACGAAACCACAAACCACCCAAATACTTGCGGTTTACAAAATTATTCAACCGCAACCGCCAAATATAAATAGAAAACCGCATGTTGGCGGGTTGAACGGTTGCGGGCGGTTTATCGGGCGGTTTAGTGGGTTGATAAGTTTAAAAAAAACATATTTCTTACACAGTTTAAACGATCATCAAAAGCAATAAATGATATTCTAAAAGTATTCCCAAAATATTTTAGGGTTTAGAAGTTGCGCTTAACTCACTTTGGCCTTTGGGAATTGTTGTAGACTTGTAGTCGAGAATCTTCAGAAGAATTCACATTTCTTTTTATTTTATGTGAATTTATTAGTCATTTTTTTTATTACAAGTAAATGGCTTTGGAAGTAATATTGATACACGTACTGCAGCTCAACTTTTTCATATAACTTAGTTATTACTATTTTAATACTGTTAATTTGGCATAGTGAACTAATTAATAAAATTCAGTTTTTAGATTAAAAGTGTTCATATAATTATATAAATATGATATTATTGTAATTAAAATAAATATGTGGGTGGACGGTTTAAATGCGGGTTTTCTAATTCAAATCCGCAACCCACCCAATACTTTACGGGTTGTAAAAATTTAAACCGTTAATACGCACATAAAAATTTAAACCACGCTGTTGCGGGCGGTTATGGGCGGGTGCGTGCGGGCGGGCGATTTTGCGGTTTTTTTGTACATCCCTATTGAAAATCATTACTCCCTCTTTTATATATATATATATTTCTCATTTGCTACAATTATTTTTCTCACTATTTATGTCTCATTTTAAAAGTCAATATAAATAAGTGGTCCACAATCATCCAACTTATACTTTTCTATCATTACTTTATACTTTTCTACAATCTCAAGCCGAGATCAAGCATTTCTTGAAAAAGTATTCCTAAGTGTAGTTTTCAATATCAATTAGGTAAAATTCTTAACTAAAGGACTCAATATTTAGTTAACTACAAGATTACGAGGTCATGAAAACGATGGTAGTAGAATAATGATGCAACTATATAATTGTCTTAAATCTCACTTTTTATCTGAAAGGAAGAATATTAGTACATCAAAATCAAATCACGATATACTTAAAATAAAAATAAATAAATAAATATATTTTTTTTGAAAGATTGTAATTTCACCATATCAATATTGTACTTTTGCATCTTCAAGGTTATAAAAATCTAATTTTCCCCTTTTCGAATCATAAGTTATAGTTATGTCCGATTGGATAACTACCTTAAATAGTCACTTGAAACAACAAAAGGAAAAAAAAAACGACCGATTCATGAATAACATTCACAATATAACTAAAATGATTCAAACAACAATATTAAGAGAGATTCATTTTTATTGTACAATTGAGGAAATAATTGCATCTAACATATGTCTCGATCGAATGTGATCCACCTTTTTTATATAAGTCTGGTTGATATCCATGCTTCTCACACGATTTTTATATATTTTTCGAATAAGTATATGATTGAGATTTAATTACTTTCTTTACTTGTTTATTTTTGCGTTTTCTTGTTAAGATTGGAATGAGACATATCATGTATCACAAGTGAAAAACATAAATATTTTAATTAATTTGTAAATGTTATAATATTTTATAGTATATTAATAATAGTACGAAACTCAATTTCCCCGTCCCAATAAAATACGTTAGCAATATAACTTTTCGTTCACAAAATTATTTTTCTAGCCTTCTCAATGAATAAGAATATTTATATTTTTGTTAGATGATGAGGGTAACCTTCTTCTTTGCATTTATTACGAGCTTTTTTTCAATTAATAATGGCCTCTTATTAATCCAAAGAAAGTCAGTTCTGCTATCGAAATGTCCATTTAATAAATTTTATATATGTGCTCTAGCATGCAAATAATATAGGAGGGACTAATCATCATATGTTAATCATAAGCGACATACTCACACGTGAGCGCTGTAAAAAAATACTCCATCCGTCCAATTGGAAGCGTTTTGTTTTCCATTTTGGGCGTTCCATTGGAAGCGTCTTGTTTCTAAAAAAGGCAAGAATATGTAGACAAGATTTAACTATCCAAAAGTCAAACAATATACACCACACATTATCATTTTCTTAACATCCGTGCCCATTGGAAACAAGACGCTTCCAATGGGACGGGGGGAGTATTATTTTCACAAGTATTTGTGAAAAATTACATTTCCAATTTAAAAGTAAATCTTACAACAATATGAGCGTTGAAAATGTAGTCAAATTGTGTAGCAGTGAGCGCGTGGGATGACGCTCCAAAATTGGAATGGTGAAGCAATTTCGAATATAATTTCCGAAGTGGAAGTATAGCTGAGATCACTATATATGTGTCAATTCCCTCTTTTGAGCGCTTAGATTAAATAATTAAGCCAAATTTTAATTAATTGAAAAGGAGGAAAAAGGTAAAAAAAAAAAAAAAAAGACGAATCCGGCCTTGTACTTCCATTCGCGTACACGATTACAGCTGTGATATCCACAATATTTCTGCCGAATTTCGAAAGGTTTGTTTTCGGCGAGTGCAGCGGCCGCGGCGCAGATCTGAGTTCCACAGGTCAGCTCGATTTTTTGATTCACGATTTTTTGTTTGGCGTGTGTTGGTTGGTGAAAGTATCGCGGACAGGACGCGGTGCGGGTTTTGATTGATCACGGAAGTTTATTGTGAATTTTTTTGGACGAATTATTGGATGTGCCGAGTTGTTTTGTGGAGGAGGTTGGAGATTTGTTGAGTGAAAGTATTGGTGCTTCGTTTTTTGTTTGCTGATTTTTGAGAATGATTTTCGTGTTAGCTATTGGTTTGGTGTTGTGGAATATTGATTTGGTCGATATCGGTGTTGCATATTTGAGTTACTGGTTTATTCGCCTTTTGTGGTTAAATATGTTAAGATGTTGATGAATCGATTACGATAAATTGTATTCATGATTACTGCTGTATTTGATGCGCATTGTGGAATTCGATTAACATGTTGCCTTCTAATGATGTGAAAAAATATGTGTGGCTGAGGCTCCTGGTGTTTTAAGACGCATGTTCGAACTCTTGTGGGAGGCAATGTACAGTTGATAATATTACTCTTATTCAGCTTCAATTATTTATCTACTTTAATATGAAACATTGCTGAGATTTATGCTTAAGGCACATCGATCGGTAAAAAACTTAGACTGCTGGAGTCTTATTAACCTTTTCTCTTTGATTATAGACATTTTTCATGTACCCTAAAGTTCTAAATATATCAACTTTAGCACAATTTTTTGTACACTATGATTGAAGTTATCCTGAGTAATGACCCAATATTCAAGGTTTCTATTCACTTATCAAGATTCAAGGTTTTGTTCAGATTTTCACGGAACACTTGTATTCAAATATATAGTTTCTAGTTCTTGGTCTTGTAAATAAATGACCTCCCCTTATCTGCATGACTGCTACTTATTTCGAGGAATAAGAACACATGTTTATGGAGCAAGTTGATTCTTTTCCATCAGTGCCTTCCATTTTTTATGTATCTTTCTTATATGCTTTCGATATCAAGGTGAAGTCATTAAATTTCATTTATTCTGAATTAGCTCATTTGTGCTCTGCAAACTCA
This sequence comes from Lavandula angustifolia, assembly GCA_028984105.1. NCBI lineage: Eukaryota > Viridiplantae > Streptophyta > Magnoliopsida > Lamiales > Lamiaceae > Lavandula > Lavandula angustifolia. Next base: position 30,735,041 of record CM054810.1, on the reverse strand, counting down.
AAAAATTATACATTATCTGTAGGATTTGGGAAATTATTACATCCCAGTACGCACTTTGTGAGGCCGATAGCGGTGAAGCTGAAGTACTGAGAAATGGCAGATGGCATATCAAGTTTTTGGGGCCCTGTGACATCCACACATGAGTGGTGTGAGCTGAATTATGTCCACTCGTCCTATATAGCTGAATTTTTCAACACCATATCTAATGTCCCATGCATCATGCTAGCACTCATTGGTCTTGTTAATTCACTAAGACAGCGATTCGAGAAAAGGTTCAGTGTCCTTCACTTGTCAAATATGATACTTGCCATTGGGAGCATGCTTTATCATGCCACGTTGCAGCGGCTGTAAGTCTTTACTCTGTGTCCTTCCCTTTCTACTTTACTTATTTGAGTTTACTGTGGGCCCAAGAAAATCAGTGTTGGCCTGGAGCTAAATTTGTTTCTTATTTTAATGCACCTGATTTTTGGAGGAAATCCTTCGGAAAAATATCTTCGGGGCATATTGCACTCTTACTATGGGGACCACACCCCAACTAAACGAGTCCACCAAATAGATAAAGGATAAATTATTTGCAAGAAGAAACTACTGAATTAACTTTTCAAACTTCCGCTAATGGAAACATTAGCTCTGAGCTCGAGCTTGCACACATGCTCTATTATTATATTTTTTATATACTTTTTTACTGTTATCGTAATAAAGAGATGAGTTTGTTGCTTCGCACTTTTGATGAGAACAAGAAGACGGAAATCTTGTACTTTCTAGACATCATTTTTTATCATCTAACTTTAGAACATAATTGAAGTGTTATTGGTTCTTGCAGTTTGAACTCAAATATATGTCCTTTCCTGTTACCTTAATCAGTACGCATATGACATGCGGCCAGTTTTGTCTCCTGTCAGTCTCTCTACATTTTGCGTGATAGTTTTATGTAGCATTGGGCATTGGCTGTTCGCTAGGGTAAACCATTTAAATCGTGAAAGTGCAGCTGAATGTTTCAAATTTCAGATGTTCGAAAATTGCATAATTGTTTTAAAGATAAGAGATCTTGTAGAGAAGGAAATGAGGAGCCTTAGGATGTAGAATGCCTTTTAACCTCAAGTGGACTTTAAATTGTTGTCAATAATGCTATAGCATGTTTCCTTGAAGTTGTTCTGGGAATTGATCTATCGATGATTTTAGACCTGGATTATCTGCGTTCCTTACCTTGCTTGTATTTGGTGTTGTATGAAGGGGCTAAGACTCAATATTTTGCAATGTGGGATATGTTTTTATCAACTTTTTTGCAAATGTCTTTATGTGCTAAGATCATCACTACATTAATGAAAGAGATTTCTATGAATAGTTTACATAAGCTGGCTCCAGTTTCAAGATATCTGGCGCTAATATTGATATAACCTTTTGGTCTTGGATTCTTTCGAATTCTTGCAGGCAGCAACAAGGAGACGAAACACCTATGGTGTGGGAAATGCTCCTCTATATCTACATTCTCTACTCTCCCGACTGGCACTACCGTAGTACAATGCCCACGTTTCTGTTCCTCTACGGTGCAGTCTTTGCAGTTGCACACTCACAAGTCCGGTTCGACATTGGTTTCAAGGCACACTACGCACTGCTCTGTCTCCTCTGCATTCCTAGGATGTACAAGTACTACATACACACAGAAGACAGAGCAGCTAAGCGGTTGGCAAAGCTGTACGTCGCCACTCTAACGATGGCAACCATCTGCTGGCTAGGCGACCGTCTCCTGTGCAAGCATATTTCCCAGTGGCCCGTGAATCCACAGGGCCACGCCTTGTGGCATGTCTTAATGGGTTTCAACTCGTACTTCGCCAACACGTTCTTGATGTACTGCCGAGCGCAACAACGAGGGTGGGAGCCACGAGTGAAGCACTTGTTGGGTATGTTCCCGTACGTCAAGATTCAAAAACCGAAAGCCCAGTAGCGGAAAGTACGTGCTAGAAATGAACGTTACTCGTGAGAAAGATGGTTGGCAAAACTGAGATTCATTTTTTTTTTTTTTGGTGTTTCCGATTTCGAATCTGTATGTAAAATTTATATGTTTAAATTTTGACTCTAAAATTAGTAGTTTGTGAGGTAGTAGCATATTTTTAGACTCCCATTCAAGACTAGGCGTTATTTTGTTTAGTTTTCAATCTTTTCTTTCTAACGGTTATAACGTATGGATTATAGCTGTCACGAAATGACTATAGGGGTCTCCCATTTCATTCTTTTTTAATTTCTAAGAATTCAGAATTATATGCTGCTCTTTGTTGTTGGATCTAATAGAATGATTTTACCGTAGCTAAAGAGATTTAGTTGATATTTCTCACTCCTACAAAAATATATATATAAAAAACCCATAAAATATAGGTAAAATACATAACCATATACAATGTGCATGGAGTAATTTGTTTCTTTTCAGTTCAAGTGTACAGTCAATTTCCAATTCAAAAAAGAATAATAATAAAAAAAGAGAATAAACAGCCAATTTCACTAAAATATCAGCTGTAAATTGTTAAACTAACCTGTGAAGCTATATTTAGGTAGGATCTGTGAACTCACTGAAGAACCAGTAGTGCCGTTGCTAGAAGTATGAAACTGTCTATATATACTGCACAAGGTATTGTATACTGAATGCAGCAAGTTGAAGCAAAACTTTTTATGCGATCTGGTAGAAACATATCTTCCGCAAATCGAGCATCGCGCCTTAGGCCGTTGCTCGATTTTCTGAAGGCATAAGCAGAGGCCAAGAAGCTGGGCAGTGGGAATTCAACTCTACTGCTTTGGCACCACTATTGCAAATTTCAGATTGCCCAGCTGGCACAATCTCGCAGGATTTTTGTACACAGTGATCCTTGCCATATTGTCATCTGCCAAAACTACATGGGCAATGCTGAAAGACTCACCTTTTTCAATTGCAAATTGCCACTCTCTGATTGAGATAAGGAACCAATTCTTTCTCCCATATCTGGTGGCTTTTACTTCAATATATTCTGTACTATCTTCATCATCACCTTCCAATAAAATATCATATGGCAGTCCGGTTTCGTTAGCTTCGTTTACCCATTTCACGGACTGGTCGCCTACTTTGTCCACAAAATATTTGAAAGCTACATGCTCCCCTAGTCTCCCTGTGAGCATTGCTTGCTGTGCAAGAACCGGATCATTCTCGGTACGAAATGATGGGCCGGAATCCTTGCTATCCGGAGAAACAAGATAAACAGAATCCAGTTCTGCATTCAAGTTGGATGCTACAAAGTTGCTTGGAAGATTTGAATGAGGTTCTGGAAGCTCTGCATCAACTAGCAGCATTGCTGTTGGAGATGTGGAGTTGGCCTCTTTATTGAACTCGGTACTGATATCATTAAGATAAGTATCTGTTCTTTCAATATTCTCTGCATCGTCCTGCTCTTGCCATATCACACTCCTAGATCCTGGTGTTTTCAAAGCAGACTCGAAACCGGGTGCAGTTTTCCAATCTGCAGGTGGCCAGTTTGAACTAATGCCATGTTTGCGTTTGAGTCCAAGAGAGCTTGAATCCTCAACTTTTACAGAGTCAGAAGATATGTATGCAGCAATATTCTCTATCGATGATGAGTCAGATTGAAGAGACCAGCTAGACTCCTCATCGGGGAGTTTTGGGACCTTCTGGCTGTTCAAAATGAAAAACTCTGTTTGCTCCTCTGTTGCACCTGATTCAGCCATGGTCTTGATCATATGAAGGAAATTCGCAAAGTGCAATTGAGGAGTTCCATCGAAGAGTAAACAGGATAACTCTAGGAATATTGAGTGCGAATCTGAGTCCCGACAGCAGTACAGAATGTGTTCCTGCAAACATTAATCAGAGGTTAATGGTAAAACTCAAATCAACACTAATGATGCTTCTAAGCCATTAAGTACCTGCAGAAGGCAGTTGCACTGGTGTCTCTTCCTTGAAGTAATATCGGAGTTCTTAATCTTATACCGATGAAACATCTTTTCAACTACAACAATCTTCAGATGTCTAAGATTTTCAAAACAAGACTCCTTAAGTTGAGAATACTTGTCAGGGTGTGCATTGAAGATGTAGCGCTGAGCATATGGAAGAACCCAATTCACCAACGAAGAAATGGAACTACTGTCTTCTCGACAGTACGGAATAGCCTCACGAGTTACAATCTGCCAAAGAATGTTGTTGTCACTAAGAATGACATAGAAAAGGACTGCAGTCCCACATTATGGCCACATAATAGATGTTACTGACTAGATACAGCCAATTGCTCTCAGTTTCTACTTACGAATTTTCATACAGACAATAGAAAGAAAAAAAAAAGCTTAGAAGTGATTAATCACAATAGCAGAGCATGTCTATTATCATCTAGGTAGTTTCCTTTTGTGACAGGATAAACGCCACTTTCTGAAACAAACCATTATACACTTACCAAGGCGGATAGCATCATTCGCCAAAATTATAACTGGAGAATGCATTTGAAAAACCTACAAGAATTCTCAAGCATACATAACATCTAATACATAATGAATTTTAAGAATGGAACAAACTGAAGCATTTATTATCTGGTGATTTACACCCAAGAAAAACTGAAGCTACAATAATTACTAGATCCTACATAGCAAAAAATAACACAAGAAGAATGTATATTGAATCACAGTAGAATTGAGGAGATTCAACACCTTCAATATGATTTAATTAACTTACAAATCATGGTTAAGGTGAATTCCTATAAAAAAAATGATTTGGACAAAAATCACATGGCATAAATTGTACAAGCCATGATTCGATAAATATCATATAGTATATGAATATAAATCAGAAAATTTGAAATTAAAGAGAAAACGATGAAAGAAAAAGAGTTCCAATTCCTCCTGATATTATATAAGTCAGCATTCATTACATATCATACAGTGTACAAATGTAAATCAGAAATACTGAAATAAAGAGAAAATGATAAATCCTGGTAGGATCTAGAAGCAATTGATATCACTTGATTGGGACTGCTGAGGCAACAGTACATGCTTAACAAATAAGATTATAAAGATATAGAAGAAAGCAAGAAGAAATGATACTGAAAAAGTATCTTGAAAAGAAGATCAATAGGAAACACAATGAAGAGAGAGAACAAAAATATATATCTGCTGATTAGAGGCAGATTGATAGTGTTTCTTTAATTAGTAAGAAACAATGTTACTTTCTTTTTGTTTGGGGACCCAAAATTACAAGTATTTTATGTTCTGAAAAACAAGTATATTTTGACCCCAATCCATCACTCCAACAGACAACTTCCAACCCTTTAATGGGCATTCTACTACGAAATAGAAATGAACTATAAAAAACTCAAAGAATGAAAGAAAAGGATATGTAATAAAAAATGAAAGCCAATGGAGGATAAAGAAAATGAAGATATCTTAAATATACTAACCATTAGGTATACAATCTAGAACCAAGAATAAACGCAACAAATACCTTAATCAATAAAAAGCAGAAATATCTAATGTCATGGTAAAACTGAACGAAACAAGGGCATCAACTGTTCAGCATCCCAATAAGTTGACCTAGTTGCAAGTGGCTAGTTAAAAAATGTCAAGAAAATGAAAGTCACCACCATAATATAGATGAGAAGGAAGTAAGTTAAGAGAGTTAGCATAATCATTCCTCTATAAGAGTAGAACACGTTTCAATAGTTAAGGTATTGAAAAATAACATGAAGCAGCAAATTAGATATTAAATTATAGGGGATTATGCTAATGTAAACACAAAATGTTAACCAACAAATTGAGGGGTCATTTTTATTACTCACTACACTCAAATTCCTTAGTGAGCTTCTTCGTCAAGCAAGCGTGAATGCTTTATATACATCAGCCGTAAGGACTATGTAGTAGATGAGAAAATGAGATTGCAGGGCTAAGTTTTCTAGGAAAATTTCGTTTCTACACGACATAGCACTTGCAATACAGCAAAAAGGTTCAATTGAGACAAAAACTTGTATTCCACCATAGTGGCTAGCATGTAAAATATGAATATGCATGAATAATGTAATATACATATACAAAGGAGTGGGAGAAAGAGAGAACCTCAGAAAGGGAAGGAATTCCTAGTCTTTGCATGATAACTGAGACCTTCCCTGGAAGCGTCTGATTTTCTTCAAGAGTAGATTCCCCGAAACACACGAAGTCGACACCTTCAAGATGTCTGAACTCTTTGCGTAATTTATCATCATCACACCAACAGACTAGACCAAATGACGAGTGCAACGAAACCCATTTATCCTGTCTAGTAGGAAGTACAGTACATTCCTTTTTTAGGAGACTTTCTTTCAGAAACTTAACATCTTCAGAACACATTGATCCGGATGTCAATGCGTTATCCCAGATCAAGAACACCTCAAATACCTACCATATGATTTATAGAAAACCCAGGATAAGATTCCTAGATGATAAACAACATTGCAAGATAAAATTTGGTTTATCCAAGGATTGCTTACCATCTTTGCAGCCTTATGAGGCAGAGTAACAGCAGATAACTCCAGCAAAATTTCGAGGTAGCTGCTCAAAGGAGGTGCTTCATTCACTCCACATTCATTCACAAAAAAATCGTGAAGATGTGGGTAAAAGCTACACAACATTTTTATACAAGGACTACTTGCTACTTTTGAAGCACATTCAGGGTAAACTGATTTTATTAGGTCTACTGAACCAATTCTATCATGCCAATAAACTTCCTGAGGAGCCATAAGAGAACCAAATGAAGCATCCTCATCTGAACAACAAGATGTATTGGGAACAAAAATGAAAGGTCCAGAATGTAATTCATCTATAACTTTCTTCTTAGAATGGGCCATTTCCTTCCAGAGGTACGCATAGAAGTTAGACATCTGTGAGACACTGGCAAAAGAAAAGGAAACATACTTCATATGCAAGCTCTCTGAGCCATCATGCAGCACGGTACGTACCAAAAGTAAAAGGAAACAGAAAATACTGAATGATTCTAAATGCTAAAAAATGAATGTGGAGCTGCGCCCATTGAGAAATGGAATTAATTTATGTTGTCCTACGAAGATAAGTTTTAACAATTATTAATAAAATAAGTCAAAAATAGATGCTGGGAAAAAATACCTAGCCTTGAACTCAGAACCAGACTTTCTCCAAAGTCTAAGAATGAAGAGAGCATCATCAAGAGTAACTTCGGTTTTTAAACCAATATCAGTGCGCAACTTTGTACTTCTCACCTGTTTCAAATGGAAAGAATTGTATTACTTTCACTTTATAATACATATACTGTAACAGGCACACACTTGTTTAGGTGGATCGTTCATGACAATGTTAAAACTTATTGAATATGAATTTCATTCTACTACAGTACATATAAGATGCAACGTCTCAAAACCAAGTCAAGATTTTTGGACATTGCCTTGTGCACAAGCTTCCCCATGGACAAGGAAGGTGAATGGTTGTAGAGTACTCATAACCCAGGACACTAAATTCATAGATTTACTTCTTTCAGTTAAGAGCTTAAAGAAACAAGCCTTCTATACTTTTGAAGTATGCTGGCAGGCAAAGCATAATGATAATACGAAAAATAAGTATAAACAATGATGAATTAAGCAAATAAACCATCACATACATAATTCAGTCAATACTACCTCAAACATCAAATTGAGCAATTTCCAAGGGGCATTCTTAAATAAGATGTTACCAATAATATAATCCATCAGATAAAAAGAAACTGGTTTCCATGTTATTTCACATTGGAACGAAGAATTATTGGATCCAGCAGTATTAAGTGACTAGGTTATCCTTCAGAAACATAAAGGCTGCCCTCCCATTAAAACATGCAGTGAGTTAACTGAAACTAAAATATAGGATAAGAATAAAAAGGTACCCCAGTCAATTCTCCCAGGTCGAAATAAAAGTAAAAAATTTGCCAGTAAATCATGTCCCTAGAGCACAGTTTGTAATTAAAGCCAAAAATAATTTTTTTAAGGCTGAAAAGTACTGTATGACATCCCAGAAGGATAAGAACATTTCATAATTGAAATGTAAAGCACCTGAAAATTTGAAAGCCGACTAACCTTTGGAATGGTACAAGGGGCATTAATGCCGAAAAGCGAATTTACTGCCACACACTCATGGAAGAGATCTTTAGGGTAATAAAGTTTGTTGTTGATATTTGATGCTACCCATCGGAAATTTTGGAGGAGGCACGTGAGTGGGGATTCAAATTGTTTGCATTCCCCAGTTGTATCATTGAGATAACCAATAACCTTGTCGCTGTAATTGTCATCCCATAATTTATCTAGAATCTCCAAGAGGTACCTGGACTTCTCCCTATCATCTCTAGAAGATATCCAGGACAATATGTGAAACAACTCCTGTGATTCCCAATTTATAGCAGTTGAATTATCTGATATAATCTCTTTAGCCTGCAGTACATCCTTACAATTAACAAGAGACATTTCAGGAGCTTTCTTATCAACTTTAACTACTTGAACAAAATCAGTTACTCCAATTTCCTGGAGAAAATTCTCCACTTCAACTCTCCATCAGAGACAGATTTGGTGATGGGATGCCTTATGTAGGCAGCATCTACTTCGTGCCATTTGCTATCAAGCCCATTTATAAGTCTATCCACATCCAAAGAATTTCCATACTCTCGATTGAAATGGATAGCCACCTCATTAGATCGCTTGAATCCAAAGTTTGTCAGGATCAGAGCCTTCTCACGCAACTCTGCAGTAATGGTACCCCTTTCTAGCCTACAGGCCGTACAACTTGATTGTAAGTGGAACATTGCAAAGGCAAGGCATTCCGTCATCAATTCTTCCTGTCCCGCTGCATTTTTATCATCAGATATGGCTGGCAGGATCTGTGACTTTACAATGTCATGAATGGACAACGGCTGGACTCCAATTTTAAAAAGCATCCTTGAAGCATTCTCCACATTTGATGTGTCAGAGCATGAACCATCAATAGATGAAGTGGCAGCAAAAAGGCTGGGATTCACAATTCGTAGTTTAGCATACAATTTTGGGAATGCCTCAAGAAGACATTCATCATTAGTACCCTGCCCTATAGACTCAGAGTGCAACCAAATAGTGCCGTCATCCACGGAGCTGTATTTACCATCTGAAAGAGGGATAAATGGGATTTTCTGAAGGTTAACTATGATATCAGATTCAGTCCCATAAGTTGAGGAAGTTTGCATAAGAAGTTGAGATGACATCACATAAATGGTGCTGAGCCAAGAAGCTAACCAACCTAAACCCAGTGACTTCAACCTATCTTCTGAGCGGCACAGCGAAGAAATAAGCTTAAGTAAAATAGTTGGACCACAATCCTCAACAGCCAGAGACTTAGCTAATGAATCAGAGAGAACAATGTCCTTATTCAAGAATCCCAGACCAAGATGCTCGTGAAGCAAACTATCAGGTATTAAGGAACGAGAATGGTCAGTCCAATTCCTCAGGACCTTGCATGGAGGAACCCATTCTTTTTCATCACCTTCCAGAAGCAAGCAATTTGACATGCGTAATTTGGAAATTATCCTTCGCGGTAGGCTTGAGAAAAACCCATGTACTTCACCCACAAGAGGGACAAAACTCATAAATACTGTAATAGCTTTAGCTGGTTTGTTCTCATAACAAGGAAGAGAACAAAACTCCCTCTCAGCACTAACAAATAAATCTGGGAATTCTGATAGTAACCACTGGTTCCATGGACTGTTTCCATCAACTTCTTCCCTGGAAGAAGGCAAAACAAAATCTCCTTGAAGAATAAACTTAAGGCCATATGTCCGTAGAGGAAGAAATGAAAAAACGGGCTGTTGGTTCAGAACTGGGGCATATCCTTCTTCACCTGTCTCCATTAATGTAAAAGCTACAGAAATTTCTGTTGTTTGCACATCTGAACGAATAATATCATTCTTTAATTTCTTGGATGCTACAAACCAAGTCATCCTTTGGTTACCGAGAGCAACCTCGACTATGCCATTTCCCAAAACTTCTTTCCTCATAACAATTAATGAATCATCAAGTAAGTTCCTAAACTTAATGCATCGAAGATGATGTAGAAATAGTAACAATGAAGGATGAAGATCCGAAAACATAGATAAAATGTTGTTCATGGCAGATCCTTCCAGCAGACTTGATCTGAAAGGTAGCACAATGCATGTCTTCCAAGAGTTCTGATCAAGACGATCAGAGCCTGCTAATGTCAATCTGGTATAAAAGTCAATATCACAGGGAGGAATTACTGTTGGCAGAACAAACCCAATCTGGCCTTCGGTTATGTCAAATTTTATATGAAAGCCATTGGAATGTATTTCTGGAGCATCAGTAACCTGCAATCGAGAAGAAAAGAGAAGCAAAAATATGGCATACTAAAGACTGGGGACTACTATACTCAATATAAAACCAACTTCACAGTTTTCTGTTACAGTTCATATGCTAGACATGGCGTGGGTTTCTACTGTAAATTGTAATAGCAATACCTTGCTGGCTAGCTCACATATGCACACAATGACTCCTAATCAATTTCAGATCTTCTAATCTAGTCCTTGGACAATTTTCAGTCCCTTATGTTTTCTTATTCTTCAGATTTAGATGGTAGCATCCGTATCTCTTTTTCATAGCTACAGTTAAAAGATTCTAGAGGACAAAGTAGCATGCTTCTATCATGGAAGAAGATGCTCACAGTATGGAAACCAAGATGTGCATTTAGCTGCAAAGAAGAATCTCCAGCAGAAAGTAGGATAATAAATGTAAAGTTGTTCGACGGTGATGTCAAATTTGTTTTAATAATTAAAAAAAATTGTTCAAGGAAATTGAGCTGATAGTCAAAATTGAAAATCTTATTGAAATAGCAATTCATCGCATAATTAATCAGAAGGCAAAATTTTGATCACAATATTTCGACATGTTTAAACCATATTATTAGATCAGAATAAAGAAAAATTGAACACTTGCAAAATAACAGAAACTCCTCGTAATGGTACCCGGAATACTGATTTGAAACCGATGCCTTTCTTCCCAATGTATCCAGTGTTGACTCCCTTTTTTGTTGAATTTCCAACATCACAGAGAGCTCTGATGTTATTGAATGAAAAACCTTGTTCATTATTCAATAAAACAATGCCTTTCTCATGTAGAATGAATGTAAGAGTGGGCTCCACATGTTCAGCATATACATTATCATCAGCATTTTGTACCTATATATAGATCAGACAGAAAAACGTCAAAAATAAGGATATATAACTGTTCTCTTAGGTTCAATGCTCTACAACAAGAGACTTCTCTCTGGGTGAAAAATCATCCAAATGCTTATTCTTCATAGTTGCAGTTTCCTCTTATAATTTCTATAAACACATCCATTCTTATCTGATCTATATCTGGTGTTGTGAGTCCTGTGAGTCTACAAAAATAGCTATCCTATTTATGATTCAACATATTTTCCTTCAAAAGAAATCTTATTATCAAAAATATTTCGAACATGTTATTTCATCGTACCAGATCATTATAAGTTACTACTACTTGATATGATAAATTGCTATAAAGAGTTGGTGATATGATTCTAACTTTCTTCTGTTGATCATCTCGTCACATTGCTCAAAATAATTGATTACCAATAGGTAATAGATCTTATGGGCCATTAAGAAAAAGGTTCTGCTACCAGCTTCGAGATATAGTTTATAGGTGTAGGAACATGTGCATACCAGCTCCAAGATAAAGTGTGAATCTTGAGAATACAACTCTTGTGATAGACAGTGGAGAGCCCTGCCTAATCGAGCATGCTGCTTCTCCAACATCCTATTTTCAGTAGCTGAAAGGCATTCACGTAGACCAAATTCTTCCTGCCTAATAGAATTGATAAATTTTGCTTGATCTTCTTCACCAATGTGATTATCAAGCACTGCTATGCTCTCCTGATATGCAGTAGAGCAGCCCAACAAATTAGCAGAATTAACCCCCACACCGACTGGTGTATGTTTGTCATGATGATCTACCTCACCGGGACCCACCATTTTACCCATAGAAGTGGAATGTACATCCAGTTCACCTTGGTCAGTCATTGGTGATGTATTAGTCTCAGATTTGACCACATCTAAGCACGATGATGCAGTGTTAAATCCAGCCGTCACAGAAGAATAAAAAGATTGGTAGTCATTAACCCATTCCAATAATCCAAGAGACAGACCAACTTCATGAAGAATGAGCCGCTGCTCTATTTGCTTACATTCGGCCAAGATAGCCGCAGGAACATTGTTCATAACAGATTGTAACCCAGCAATCAATACATCTGCAGCTAAACTGCAAAACTCAACGGGAAGATAACTCAAACAGTCAAGTACAAACCTTGACAAACCTGGAGCTGCCTTATTGAATACACTTCCATTATTTACAAACTTGCTGCCTAAATTACTAGATGCACTTTGGTCGACTACATGCTGATCAAAACATGGATTCCCATGCATGAGTGGATTTTTATTTTCTAGTTCTATATGCATATAATTATTAATAATCACTTCAAAGGCTCTCTGTGCATGGCACTTTAGAAGAGAGAGAGGAATGTTCTGTTCACCGCCATACAATGCAAATAAGGACAATAATTGCACTGCAGTTTCAAAAGAAGATTCTTGAATGAGAACTTTTAAGAAAGAGTCCGCAGTAGCTGAATGGTCCAAACGGATTACTTTTCCATCCCTGGTGACCAAACACTGCAAGTCTTTACAATTGACGTCCTTCAACAACCACTCCACAATTGAACCAAGATAAGGAGCAAATGAAATATCCCAATGCGACCATAGTCTTAAGTCAGCCAGCATAGGGGCCTTGAGCAGGACCTCAATAGCATCTCTGCTAGTAACTGGAGCATTATTTCCTTCTCTTCTTACAGCATTACTAGTTTCTTCCATTTCCTTCTCATTTAGAGCAGATGCATCACACATATTGGTCGGCCTTGATAATGGTATAGAAAACACTAGAGAATTAGAAGCTAAGTTGCATCTCTTTCCTCGTATAGTATCCAGAAGATTTTCCTTAAGATCACTGTTCACTAGTTTGAAGCACACTAAAGGAAACTGCCTTGCCAACAAATCAGAAATATTTCGTGCGTTTATAGACTCATTTTCCTGAAAGCTATCAAAAGCTTGTGATAGCAACACATCCAGCTGAACAGGCAGCAAGTGAGCCTCCAAAGAAACATTTTCTGATACACCACCCAATATGTACTTATGTAATGCATGTGGAAACAGGTGAAAATGTTTCTCCAAAAATACAAAATATTCTCCATAACCAAGAGATTCAAACTTGTCAGCAGAATACTGTTCAATCAGCCAATGTTCGCACTCGCGGAGTTTCCTCAACAAAAGAAATATATTTTCTCGAGAAGTGCTTTTACAGGCCAAGACATCATCCTCAAAATACCCAGAGATTTTCTTAGCAATATCTTCAGCTACAATATCTACAGAAAAGTGAGGAAAACATCATGTTAAAAAAAGTGATGATCGCATTTCACAATTAACAAAGCTTCTACGCTATCAGAGTAATAAAAGAATGTCCTATAATAAAATGTACAATCTCAAAATTTTCATATGCTATTGACTAAGACCAAATTAACTATACATGAATTCTGGAGGATCACACCACAGGACAATCCAATAGAACATTGACACAAGTCCGACTAAAGGTGAAGCAGAGCTATGTCAGAAAGAAAAATTGTACTCACTAGGATGAAAGCAATGTTTTTTACTAGTAGTTGACATAAGATTTTTCAAACTAGAAAAACAGTGTAGGAACTTTATAGTCGATTTAAATTTTGTAATTGCCCTCAATCACATCAAATTTATGGAAATCACAGGAGGTCAGAAATGAAACAGTGAAAAGTACCCCACGATCATTAGGACACTTCAGGATACTAAGCTTTCTAGAATACTTCCAGGTACTAAGCTTGCTCTCTCCAAAAAATTACTCACCATGTTTAAATGCAAGAATTTCAGGTTCCGGAGCAACGGCATCTTTCTTAGCTGATTGGACATCAACACTTATGTAATCATCTGAATTCTCAACTGGTTTATCGTCAACGTCTTGCTGACTAAGAGTCTGGAAAGTATCATACATATTATCCCATAATCCCAATTTGATACACGCCACCTGTAACAGCCAGATACTAATAAGCCAAAGGCATTTCTAGAAAGGATCAAAAGAGAATCTCTAACATGCAGGATATGGGAATAATGAACTGCTTAATGAGTAGAAGCATGTTCATGTAAAGATTTTAGAAGAATACTACTTGGGCAATAAGCACAAATACCCATATACTTACAGCAGCATACAGCAATCCAACAAATGGATATGACGTGAACATTTCTTTGACTTTCCTCTTTTTCCTTGTGTTGTAAAACTGTAGCATCCTATCAAGAACCTAACAAGCATGAACAACTGGAAATTAATGTCTCCAGCAAAAGAGCATCAAACCCATGGAGAAGCATAAGGACAAACAGAATCAGCCCACCGACAGAGGGCATGATATTTAATTTCTTTTTCATCTTCAGAATCATCAATCCAATTCAAAACCAAATTACATACTTTATGTTCTAACTGTCTATTCTTGATTCTAAGAGAAAATCATGCATTGGAATCTAACATAATGTGTTCACAGGTAATTTATATGTTTTGTAAATTTTAACATGTATTGATATCTGATATTACTGGTTTCAAAGAAAAATAAAACAAAAAGAAAAGCAAGATCCAAAAAAAATTAAGACAATAAAACAAGAAGCATATCCAGCTGTGTCCATTTCGAAGTCTAAGATCAATATACTACCTCATCTGCGCTGTAATTACGGCATGCCTCTTTCCAAGTGGTTATAAATGTCCTTAATGACCCAATGGAAAGTGAATGACCAATTATACTGTGATCGCCACAGCCTTTAAGCTCGACATCTACATCAAACTTCTCTTTTCTAGGCAACTTACAAGGTAACGATGCGCTTGAAGTAATATTTTCAGATCTCCTCTTCCCACGGGATTTCTTACTGTCTATATCGCACTTTACACCACCACCAGGTGTGTAAGAGGTAGACTCTACTTCACCTTTCAAGCCCAGCCTTCTCCTTTCTTCGTTTACTGATGGATAAGGGCAGCTACTTACACGTTCTGATATACCATTCGGCAGCGGCATATTAGAGTTACTGTCTGTATTCTTCTCATCATGATTATCTTCACATTGATTACCTTCACTATCATCATCCTCCGAACTCGACGAAAAAAAATCTTGTATGTCGCCCGCAAAAATCGGTATTTTCCTTTTCTGATGAATAAGTCTTCAGACGCTGTGAGATTGTATTAAAATGCTCGTCCAGTTGCTTCTTTTGCTCAGAAAAAAGTGGCCGCTTCTTGCTGCGTTTCCCAGAATCCGTTCTGAGTTTCTCATAACAGCGTGCAAGTACACTATTATCTGATTGCTTTGCCTGTTTTATATAATTTACATAGAACCTGGTACACAAGAAGCATAACTAATATAGAAATTAACTAAGAAAACCAGTACTCATAAAACCAATTTTGTTCTTTGCCATAAATACTAAATGCACAGATAACAACTGCAACTGCAGCAGATGCAGTTCCTGTAATGCTTTTCAAGAACAGTCATATCCCTATGATCGATGAGGACATGCTTTATAACACAAGTAACAAGAAACTCTTTTATAGGATTTGAAAGTTTTGTTAAGAAAAACATGATTGCAAAGAGGACGACAAATCCTATATAAACTGTAGAATCTCTAAAGTCTAACCCTGCTCAATGTCGAACATGTTAACTACAAGGTAGGATTTGAAATCCTTGTGGTTTTTCCCACCAACCCTAAATCTAACCTGTACTAAGCTATTAATCCGCAACAAAAGTGCGGTTATATTAATTGTGTGCTAAAATTTTATACAGAAATTGAGCTCATTTTTTATGAGTTCCAATTGTGTGTTTATTAATGACTGGTATCAGGCTAAATCGAATTCTCATTCTAAATCATTACCAAATTAAGATATTTGATAACTTCTAATTATCAGAAAGACCTACACTTGCTCTGGAGCCTTTGCATCCCCAGTCACCTACCACTCCCAACACCCAAGAGTATAAATGATATGGAAGGAGAAAAAGTACATCCAAACCCATCTAAAAAAGTTGGGGAGCCACAAAAATCTCCAGGACTCTTAATGTGCATGACAACTATATAATTGTGTTTCACAATTGTAGAAGTACCTCTATAGTTTCATAAGTGATCTAGATCAGACACGCATTAAGATCTCATACCAGAAAAAAATAATAATAAAATTAAAAATCCATACCTGAAATCCTGGACACGCACACAAAGGTTTTCCCAGCCACTGACAGATTGCTTCTTGCAAATAAAGTCCAAAAAGGTATCAACTTTAATTTCTTTCTTTTTGTGAGTACCAAGAAACTCACAAAGGTAAGATATTATTTCTTCAGTTCTAATTCTGTAAACTTCAGTTACATTCGAAGTCAGAGAAAAATAATGCACAGCAAGTGGGTGCTGCACCAAAGGACCCAATTCCAGATCTTCAAACTGTTTAACACCCTCGCTCTCACATACTGCCACTTCCAAATCGTACAGGGAAACAATTCTTCTTGCCGCAACAAAGCAGTGGATGAGTGCATTGATCTATGAAGAATAAAAAAACATCGAGTTATAAATTTTACACCAGCTAAAAGCTGAAGTAAAGAAGGTAAACACCCGCACTCAAATTTTAAATAAACCTAAACAAAAACTTGAAAGGCGAAAAAGTTCAATCTGCACACCTTCCCTTCTATAGCCAGGAGGCTTTTCAGCGAAGGCACTTAATACATTTGAAACCCCAAACTCTCCCAAGACTCAGCTTTCACATCCAGTAAAGCTCGCTGCGAGACTTTCCACGCCGATACACTCTTCTTCGAGTTCAAAATATCCTTCCAAGCACTCCTCGCCGCCTTATCAACTTTCTCGGCCATCTCGTTAGGCACCTGCTGCGAAGATTGAGTATTATTACATTCATTTGGGTGATGAAAACTACTACTTTCTGGACTCGGTTGAACAGGGATATTAATGTTCGGATACTGTTGCTGGACCTGGGGGAATATGTTAGGGTTTTGAAAAAAGGGGTTAAATTGAGGCAATACGTTAGCGTTTTGCTGGAGGAAGAATAAATTGGGGTTTGGGAAGAAATTAGGATTCAGGTGGACTTGCTGCTGCGGCGTTTGTGACGCCCCACGGCCGCGGCCGCCGCCGCCAGGGCGGAAGGGCGGTTGTTGTCCGTACATTAGGAAGAGGAGGGGGATGGTAGTTCTAGTTGAATGGAGGCGGGAGTAAAATAACTTATTTATAACATCTGAGACTCTTCATGGAAATTTCAATTTAGTCCTCGGACACAACCTTTTCCAATACAACCACAATGTTTGTGCAAACTTACAATTAAGGTTGTCTTTGTTATGCTTGTGGAACTAGTATTTTCCCATCACCTTTATTTAGTCGGAGGACGTTTAGTTCACAATTTAAAATTGAACTTGAGATTATTTACTCGGAATTTAAATTAGACTTCGACAAAACTCAATCAAGTTTTAGATGTTTAAAAAACCCTAACCATTAGACATAATTCTAAAATCGTACTCCCTACGTCCCATAATTATTGTCCTTCTTTGCTTTTCGAAACGTCCCATAATTGTTACCCATTTTACTAAAATAACAAATTATTGCACACTATTTTTTAAGAGAACCACGATATTTACTCACAATCAAAACTCTTCTTAAATCCCGTCTTAAAAGTTTTGGGACAAGAAATATGGGACGGAGGGAGTATCTCCTAAAGACCTAGTTTAAATACTCCTCCAGTCCCACTAAACAAGTTCCATTTTTCATTTTGGGTGTCCACTAAACAAATAATATTCTAAAAACGGAAAGAAATGAATGAACCACAATCAAACTAAACAAGTGTGTCCCCACCACTGTCTCCTTTGGATCACATTACGGTTAAAGTGGGTAGCATGTGGCCAGAAAGTCATGGGTCCCACCAAGACCGTTATGTGTAAGTCTGTCACCTATGATTAACCTAAGGTGGTTGAATCCTCCTGTGTTGTTTGCATGCTAAAGCACATAAGCGAAATTTATCCAGTGCGCACTTCGGTAGCGGCTGCGAGTTACCCTCATCATCCAAAAAAAAAAAAGTGTTTCCCCACCACCTTATACTTTTACACCACACTTTATTTTTTCCATTCACTTCCTAAATTTCCATACTGAAAAAAAATGAAACTTGTTTAGTTGAACGGGATCCTAAATTCCCATGCCGAAAAGAAATGGGACTTGTTTAGTGTATGGGGAGTATTTTATATGAGGTTTTATACAAATACCTAATTTCGAAACTTTTTTAACCATTCTATGATGATTTATACGCTGGCTCAGCTAATGAGCTTTCTAAACTTGTCAAAGGAAGGTGCATGAAACGAAGTATCCTGACAAAATATGTTCCTTAAATATGCTATCAAGATTTCAATAACCAGAACTGGAGCAAACTTTGTCACCAAAGAAACTACAGTATAGAAAAAAATACAAAGAAGGAATCTCCAACTCCAAGGAATCGAATCAAAGAACATTTACATCAGAAACTTTCTTACAAGAATACGAGGCACTATGAGAGTAATAGATTCAACCTGCTACGCGAACTCTCAACTTGTTGGCAACATAAATGAGGTGGCTGATGTTTGTTGATGGATAGTGTTGGAGCAACTTCAGATTAGATGTGAAGTCACCGGCAAGCAAACGCTTCCGCACGATAATCAGCATCGCGCAACAGATTCGGAGTAGTGTTTCCTGCAATGCGTCCGATAAATCATGACTATATCTATCCTCAAAAAGCATCTTTAATCAATGAGACATTAGCAATGCTTCAAGATAGATATATATATTGATCTAGAGAACCCTATAATCAAAAAGGATTGACGAAATCTACTGATCTGGTTTTTCATTTGAGAGTTTTAGAAAGCAGTGCACCATTAAAAACACCGAAAAAAGGACATGTGTGCAAGTGATGCAACAGTACTGAATATCTGCAAAGATAGTATTAATCCCCGGAAATTGAAATACTAGACTAAGTGACTCACCTGAGGGCCATTGGGGTCACTCAGAAGCGTGTCCCAGATTAAGAGACTTTCAGGAAAATTGAACTCTTGGGTCAAAAGGAGTGTTATCCACCGAAAAGCATAAAATTGGGGATTGACCTGCACATACAGGCAAATTCCAAAGGGAAAAAGAACTAGGTAAGCTCTAGATTCGAAATATAATATGAGCTGCCAAATTCATCGGCCATACTGTACCCAAAGTGAGTTGGTTCCAGACCTCAAGGGCATACAATAAGAATGACGTTTTTTGAGCAAATATAGAATGCTCAACAAACTTGAAGATAAGGTACCACTTAGCTATATTACTTCACTCAGAAAATGGCAAGAGGACATACAGAAGATGCCTTGCCTTGATAAAAGGAATTCAAATCCAGAAAGGCAGTCAGGATAAATTGTACAACCATATTAACTACACAGGTGCAGGAACATGCATAAAATAACTTCCTCAAAACCATAATAATCAGCATTACCTCAGCATATTGCTCGATATATGCATCAGTTTGAGAGTATGTAGAGGAAAATACAACTTCATTGCCAACAAGGAACTCTCATAGTTGAAAGAAAGCCTCCCCCCCCCCACCCCACCCCACCCACCCACAAAAAATAAAAAGAAATAAATAGAACGGAAAAAGTGTAGATATAGCTGGTCCACACAACAAATGAAAACTTATATTAAAGTCTCACATGTTGTTCACTTCATGTAATAGTGTCATAAAAAGTTATATGAAACAAATGCATTAAAAAAAGCACTTAGATTTCTTACTTTCGTTGTCATCTCAAGATGACGCCAGAGTTCTTCATCATGCTCCTTTAGAAGCTGCGATAACCTTGTAATGGTGGAACGAATCCCCACGATACTATTATCCAGTTGTTGAACAAAATTGTCCCGAAATCCACTTAACAACTCCACAAAACAGAAGAAAGTATCTGCTTCAGCAGAAGCCTACAAAAGTCAAAAGAAATTATTAATTGTAAGAAAAACAAAATATTAGTACAAAAGTGTGTAAATATAATGTAGCGTCAAGAAATTACAGGAAAGAAAATAATATCCAATCTAAATTCCTCATTGAAGTAAATAAGCTTAGAAGAAACTGTTTAGCTGTCATAGTAAAGTTACTATTAAAAATTTATTCAGGAAATATGCTTGGATTTTTTTGGGAATCAAGTACTAGTTGCAAGGGGAAGAGCAAGAGTGCAGAGATTGGTGACTTATTGCATCAGCAGGTATCTACAGGTACACAAACCACAGTTTTCATGATTAATTCTGATTGGGGAAGACAAGATTTTCAGTTGATATCCAAGAAACATAACTTACCGCATATTCCTCATTTGGATCATTTTTGAACACATAGAATAAAGGTGCTAAGATTTCATTCATCCCTTGCACATATCTTATTCCAGGATTCAGTTTTGCGAATACAATTAATATAGTCCTTAAAACCTCCTGCAAGCAAGATCATGGCAAGCGAGATGAATTTAGAGAGCATCCCTAACACCAAATAGACCGAGAGTAAAACTTGTGCTCACTTGGTTGGATTTAGCAAAAGCAGAGTCCCCAGAGAAAAAGTGCATGTCTGGATGAGTACGTTTGACATCCCTGTCAATTTGTTCCACGATTTCAGCATCCTACAAAATATATATTTTGGAGGCAAATGATTAAATCTTGATGTTGAAATTGGTAGCAACATTTCATTACTTCGAGTGTTGAAAGGCATAAACAACCTGAAAGAATTGGTTCCATATGCTGCTTTTCCCAAGACTTAAGGGATGCTCTTCATGAGGTATCCCTGATCTTGAGAGGAAACCCGGACTGCCTTCTGGTTCATTTATATCAGGATTTGACATTTCCAGCCTCCTGGTAATGTCTGACTGACTAGCCACAAAAACATTCAGACAAAGCCAGAAAATTGGAAGATGCATAGTAAAATTTTGAACTGTATAATTCCTTGGATGATGTTTGGTAAAGGATAGAGAATGATGTGGTAATGCGGGTTTGCAAAACTGAAGAGTTCAAAGAGTTTTCTGTCAACAGTATTATTACACCCTGGATATTATCATTTAGATTAGTAATGCACTTAAAAGCATGGCTGTTTTATCATCCTCTTTTACTACTTCACACTTTCTTAATAAAAATCCAATTTCTTGTCTTATTAAAACAATTATAACTATTCACATACACAAAGTACAATGTAATAGATTACTGGTTAATTTAAGATGTCGATGAATTTATGAAGATTACCTCAACCAAAGTAAAGAAATAGGAGATACGGTTCAAAGATTGTTTTTACATATGTATCAAATCAGAAAGTCAGTCACAGGGTCATTCTTCCTTCGAAAGAATAACTTGCAAAAGGGGACTAGAAACAATCAGATGTGCAGAAATCCTACACACAAGGCTTGAAACGAAATTACAACATTATATGGGAAGTATCCATGAAATTCTCTTTTTTTAGCTTCACAATCATCCAATGATTGAAATTGACATCAGTAGGTTAAGATATTGGCCAAAACCAAGAGTATCATGAACTTACGGGATTGATTAATAAATCCTCTTTGAAATGATTATATTGAGAGCGTTTCTTGGCTAACTCCGACGGCCAAAGAGAGCGATCAGGAGGCAGATACCCCAATAACAGCTGAAAAAGTTCCATGGAAAAATCATAAACAAGCTCTATCAAAATTCCAAATCAGCTAAGAGAACAGATACACACCATATAGAGCTAAAAAATGAATATCCCCAATTTGTCCCTGAAAACCTTCTAAATCATTATCTTCCTTACAATTTACAAACAAATATTGAATCCAGATTCTACTATTCCGCTCACAAGCTTAAAGTTGCAAATTTATAAAGAAGGTAGAGGAGCCACATCCATAACTAACTTACAACTCACCTTCCACACAACTGAACGAATTCCAGCTCCATCAGGTATGCCTTCTGATGCCAACCTCCTCAGTTCTCCCATATTTATAACCTTCCTCGACAGCTGAGATTAGGAAAGACACAGTTTAACACATAAGATAAACAAGGAAGCTTGTAAACTTGGAAAAAGAAAGAGTGAGAAAAATAAAAGAGAATAAGGACAACAACCAACAAAGTCATAGTTCCATACAGATCTGTTCTCCAATAGTTCACTACTTTTTGCAACTTGATCAGGGAAGACAAGATCTTTCACGTTGTCCATTTGAGTTATGAATACCATTCTTCACTTTCTAAGTGAATCACCATATTTCGGACAGACACAGAGACAAACAAGTCCACATAACATTCTTATATTCTTAAAACAAGTAGGCAGTCAGATACAAAAACTACGAGAAAACATTCAATAGCAATGAGATGAGGCATAGATATCATACATCCATACGTGATATCCTAACCCTAGGGTCACTGCCCTCATAGAAGGATAACACTCTTCATCCATATTTGCGTAGAAGTCTATTCATCTTCATGTCATAGTGATGAACCCCCCCCAACCCCCCACCCCCCACCCGCAGGGGGAATTCTCCAACTGTTTGAACTATCTATTGAATCTATAATTTAAATATGTAAACCCATTTGTGGGCTATAACCTTAGAAATTGTGGGGAAAGATGGTTTTAAGTCCTATAAACAACGCTAAGAGTTCTAATTTCCAGTAGTCAATCCCCTTCTAGAATAAAATATTTGCAGTATAAACAGTCATGGTTAAGTTTAATTTACTTCTCTTAATTGCAAATTAGCCAGTTATTTTCATTCACACGGGTATACCCAAGATCTCTGCATGAATATGATCGTGTCTCCTAAGTCTAACACGTAAGTTTTCACTTGGCTATTCTTCTCCGGCAATAAGCGTGAATATTCCAGGTAAAATGTACAAAACGAACAAATAATTAATACAATTGGGCAGCATTTGTGAGGCTATAGAGTGTGAAAGAGTAAAACCTCTTGAAAAAGCTGAGTCTGCCTCGAGATAATTTCAGCAGCATGAGGCGCCGGCGCCGGCGCCGGCACCACAGCCGCTCCCCTATCTGAAACTGTAGAGTTGTCCGAAGAGCTTCCAATCTCTTCATCGCTATGCGAAACACTATGATAACTACCATACGTGCCGCTCAACGGATCCCTAATTTCCGCCTTCGCAGCACTATTAGCCCGGAAAGGAGTTGCCGGAGGCTCCGGCTTGGGCAGCGGAGGCGGTGGTTCGACCACTGGGGCATCCGATAGCTTCATGGCGTCGTTGGCAGGCGGCGACGGAAGCGGATTAGGTGCCGACCATAGGGAGCTATTGAGCCAGTCGGGGACCCCTTTCTTCACCATAATCTCAGCGAAATTCGAGCAATTTTTTGTCTATGGATGATCGGATGAAATATATATTGTATCGAGTAGAGTCAGTTGACGAAGATTGGAGGAGAGAAGAGTGATTTGATCTTCAAACAGGGACGGTTATTACTCATTCAGCTGTATGTATTGTATTCCCCTCTGCGAGTGTGGGAAAGAGAAGAATGGTGGTTGTTTCAAACGTACGAGAGAGAGAGAGAGAGAGAAGAGAGAGACGGGGGTACGTGGCCCGCAGATGTGTGCGACGTTGAGAAATACACTTTTTTCTCGATAAATAAACTACCATAGTTTTTGGTGCATAAATGTATTACTCTCTTAGCCTTACTTAGCCTTTGTTTAGTTAGGAGAAGAAAATGAGAAGAAACTCAAAAAGAAATAGAAAGAAAGTAAGAAGAAAAAAATAGGAAAAAAAGAGAGTATTTTGTATATTATTTGATAGGAGAGAAAGAGAAAAGAACTAGGAGATAATAAAAATGATTTTATATATAAAAAGATAAAATTATCATTCAAATAAATAAAAAAAGACACATTACTAAAGCTAAAATAGTCATTTACCTTAAATTTTTCTGTCTCTTCATTTTCTCTTCATATTTGAAGAAAAAAGATTTTGGGTATGTATTCCACATTTTTTCTCTATTTCTCTTTATTTTCTCTTCTAACCATATGAGAAAAAATCTTATTTCTATCCTATTTTTTTCATGCCAATTTTATTCATCTCAAAATCTATCCAACCAAATAAAGGGTTAGTTCCACCGGATTATCTTGTATTCCCTCCATCCCACTATTATTATCCCTTTGGCATTTGAGATTAAGAAACTTTGTTTAAGTGTGTATTTTATGAATTTAAATTGTATTAAAAAATGAACATAGTTTTCGATGAGTGGTTGGTGGGAAAAATGAAAATTCATCTAAATTTTTGCAAGGCATAGTTAATGAAATCGTTTTTTTTTCATTTTGTAATTAAAGAAATAATTTAAAGTTTTCAAAAAATCAAAAATCATAAATTCCTTACTTCGGAGTGGAATGAAATTGTGTGAGAGATATATTTTTTAAGAGAGAGTATAAGAATGTGGGGAAGTAGTGAGTAGGTGTGACTCAGTTCATTTTAGGTTTAAGAATAATTTTTTGCTATTTCAGGAAATAAAACAATAATAAGGAGACAATCCGATTAGAAAAGTATGACATAAATAGCAGGACGGATGGAGTATTTCTTTTGGATTGTTTCACTGAACTTATCTTGTTTCTAAATAAGGAAGTAGGTCACACACTTTTACCAACTCAAAATATTACTCCCTCAGTCCCAATCGACTTGTCTAATTTCTTTTCGACGCGGTTATTTATGCAGATTGATTTTATGTAATAAAAGTGTAGAACTCATATAATTAAATAATTATTTATAATTGAGTTGTGTGGTAAAGGTGTGGGATCCTATAAATATTTAATTGTTTAAATTTGATTTGAGTTGGTACAGGTGTGTGACCATTTTCTTATTTAGAAAGTAGACAAGTGAGATGGGATAACCCTAAAAGAAAATGTGGACAAATCGGGCGGGACGGAGCGAGTAATTAATTGATTGAGTCTCACACCTCTATCTCACAAATCAATTCTAAATAATTAATTAATTGTATATTTTTTTTTGACTTGTCTCACCCTATTTATCTTCTTTCTAAATAAGTAGGTCTCACACTCTTACTAACTTAAATGAACTAAAAAAACATTGATTAATTGATAGTCACACATCTATCTCACAAATCAATTATAAATAATTAATTAATTGTATTCATCTCGCGCCTTTACCAACCTACATCAACTTTATTCAATAACCACGCATGAGAGAAATAAGACAAATTAAGTAGGACAAAAGAGTACCAAAACTCGTGACTATGCTCCAATCAATAACCGGTTACTTGCATAGTTCAAATCCTCTGTCCCACAATCTCATATTTCACTGTTGTTCTACTAATATATCAATATTAGGTGTTTATGATAACTCTAAAATTTAAATCATTACAAATGGAAATGGTACGAAATATTACCAAGACGGTTTGTTTGGAATATATGAATAAAGGGTGTGATATAGCCTATAGGGTTGAATTCAGCCTTAAAGTTCCGTTCTTATGTTGCTGTTTTGTGGTTATTATGACCACATCAGACGTATATTTTGACATATCCATGAAAATCTTACGCAATTATTGAATGCTTTTACTTGCAAGAAATGAGTCAAATGACAATGGCGTAAGCTCAACCACTAAAAGCCCATAAAGATTGTATTAAAGCATGATGTTGAGAGTAGTATGGGCCAGCCCAATCATATATATGCAATTATGTAGCATTCCATAAAATATTTGCTCTAATCATTTCATAAAAAAAAAATCAAATTACATAATTATAGGATGATAAAAATAAAGAAAAATCCAGGACATCCATCATATAAACCAGCCTATTTCAAGCCCCATAGGCCATAAATGGGGTTATACTCCCTCCGCCACACTAGAAATGACACGTTTTAATGTGTATACCACATTGAATTACTAAAAAAGTCAAACAATCTACACCACATAACATCACTTTCTTTCCCACGCCAAAAAGAAACACGTCGTTTCTAGTGGGACGGAGGGAGTATAACGCAGCAAAGGGCAGAGAAAACAATTCCAAACCATCTAATTGACTATGAAAGCGGTGTATATTTACCAAGTGATTGGCCATGAACTTTTAACAAAAGAAGGAAGAGGCAAAAGTTGAATGCAAACCACATGTAAGTAGCATGAATTATGATTGACACTATTTCAAAAATGGACCAAGAAATGTTAGGTGCTTGGCCTAAAAAAGCACCTTGTCTAGAATACAAGTAATCCATTTACAGAAACTTACAGTTTCACATATCTATGTACTCTGGGGATTGAATAGTCCTTGTAAGCTCCTTTAAATTCGCCAATATATGGCGAGGTCCTAAGCTCTTAACACCAATAAAATTCAAGAGCTGCTCTAAATCCTGCAGTCATATTCACAAATGAGTAATAAGAGACCATTCTCGTGTCGCAAAAATGTAAAAACAATTAGACAGCACAAATCTGCATAGGCATCATACTATGCAAATGTTGATAGCATACGAAAAAATAAAGCCATTTGACAAAAGACAATCTGCAAATGTTTATAGTATACGACCATGGCGGTGTTTATTCCCACTTTCAGGAACTCGGGAAGTTACAAAAGTTAAATGAGTGAGGACTTAATTAAGAGGTGCTTAAATATTCAACGAAGATTGCTAATCTGTTGAAAAATTAAATCTAAATTGCACCATATATCTATAACTAATCCCAGAAGTGTATAACTCACTCACCTTGTTTAGCAGGAACACAGCGTAAGCTGCTCTTGTTGAGTCCTGACCTTCAATGAATAAGGGAAATTCTACGGGCTTAGTGTTTGTCGAAATTTCTGTATCCAAAGATGTACTTGATGCTGAATGTTCAACCGAAGGAGAATAGTCGCATATATGTGACCGAGAACCTCCTAAACGTAATGGATAACGTAAAGGGACTTGCAAATAAGAAGCAATAAGAGATACAACCTGCGCAATAAGAGGCCATTAGTAATAGGTGCACTAGCAGATCAGCAGCAACATATGTGATATTAAGCTTGCCTGCCTGAGATCGATCCCAGAGACTTAGAAATGGATTAACATTGCTCATTGTAATAAATGTAAAACAACACTTCAGCAAATTGTAACCAAAATCCAAGTTACCAAGTACATACATGAGCTACATATCCAAGGGCAGTTGACGATCGCTGAACCTCTTTCTTGTCTGTGAAAAAACTCATCTTCGTAAAAGGGATCAAGGTAAAGTGCAGCCCTGAGATAGTGAATGTGCCCTGGTCAACAGGTTTTAATCCATCAGGTACACCTGGAATTGGGAAGAAGCGCCAAACAGCACAAAAATATTATGCACAGAAATTCAGGATGCTTCACGCGAAGCAGATCAAGAAGTAACTCCAAATAGCTCGAAGAGTGCATCATCTAGATTATAATAGTGTTCAACATCTACAAATTGAATTCTGTACATATAAAAACTTGAAGAAGCTACCAGTTATTGTAACATGAAGTGTGATATATGCCACTCATTCGAACTAGCAAGTCTTAAACTAAGCCAAGTATGTCATCCCTGCAAAAAAAGCAATATGCTTCTAACATTTTTCATGTCTGCTAATATTACAGCTCTCCTGGATACAACGATATTTATCTCATAAAACCAAATGCTAAAAATGGTTATAGTTCTTCAAGTGGTTAGCTAGTAAAATCTAACAAAGGCCCTAGTGAATCTTTTAATTATTTATGGGGGAAAATAGCACATATGAAAAAAAAAAGAAAAAAAAAAGAGAAGCAGAATTTACAGATACAGAGGCACCACATACATCTTGGCAACATTAAACATCATGACCAGTTACATAGATCCTCTTCTGTAGCAAAACCTACTGCTGCATGTAGATTCATTATGTCGTCAGCATCTTTTGGCTCAACATATTACAGAAACCACTTTTTAACTAGTTCACCAAACCAAGAAGCTGTGCTGCTTGGATTTGTGTACATGACCCAGAACACAAAGTGTTGGATTATATCAGTGTTTAAACTATTAATCTGAAGACTGTTAAAGGTGTTAAGATATGGCAACTCTCTGAAATATAAGTTTGAGATAAATTAGCTTGGTAACATATTCACTTTATAATAATAACAATTACCTGACTTAAGACTACTACGAAATGATTCAAGTTCTTGCTCAGAAGCTTCTCTGATCACGAGCTTTACTGGATATAGCAAGGAGATCTGGGATACCATAAACTGTTGCCTCATTCTCAGTGACTTCTGTAAGTTTTTCCAATGACCATACCCTTTATCTCCAGCAAGTGATCGACTTGAGTCCTGCATAAGAACAAAATCGCATTATACTTACTCATATCTGATAAAGAAATCTAATCCATTCCACAAGTAAAAGAAGATTGAAAGCAAATAAAGACAGGAGTCCATATTGGCAAAACGTAAAAAGCTAATTTTATATTGTTGAAAATTCTATTATATCTATATTTCTTTGTGCATATTTATATAGACTTTACATTAGCACCTATAGATTCTGTTCCACGTATGTATAGTCTTTCTACTTGTATAAAAAAGGACATAGTATTATTTTTTCACATAGTATCAAAAAGGAGAGAACTCTATTTTAATCTAAATTACTTTTTCCTTTTGCCTAATCTGCCCCCGTTCATCAAGATATCTTATTGGCTAATCTCAAATACCACAGAAATATACAATTGACATTCAATAAAATTGGAGAACACAGCCAACAAATATAATCAAGCATTACCTGAAAGCACTTGTTAGCCACAGAAAGAGAACTTCCACCAGTCAAAAGAGATCTAATTTTACCACTAAGCTGTTCCTCTTGCTTCCTAACTTTCTCTTTTGCAACCTTGGAATGCATAGACATCTTCCCCATCAACAACTTACGATACTCCAATGTTTCGAGCATATCATCAAGCTCATTTGATTGCCTTAATGACTCAGATTCTGTCTGTCCATAGTAGCACCAAAAGATTTTAACAAAGAGAAATAGTTTGGAAAAAGAATAAACAAGAACAATGATAAGTTCCATTTCATTTACAAGATATAGGTAAAAAAGCATAATATCTTTCAGACATGCAACCAAAAACAGAGTTGCAATGTTCCCTTTCGGTCCCCAACAGCAAATGATAAGTTTCGAGGGGCAGTCATTACACTTTTCAGGGATGTCCATCTAGTTATCCGGCCATTAGTTTAGAAAATTATAACGGCAACTCTACTTCACTATCTAGAAAAAAGCAGGAAATGAAATCGCATAAGAGTTCCGAGTTTAAGCATGAAATAGAACAATTACCATTTATTGTTTCATATATCTTTTTATGTATTAAGATTAAGTTGAGCTCGAGCAACAGATCACTAGGTACATATAAAACAAAAGGAAAGCTATTGATAAACAAAAGAAAGATGCAGATGAAGTTCGGATTCTGGTCATACAACAGATGCTTAAACAAAGGACCGTGGCAGATGAAGTTTGAACATGGTTATTTGATCACGGTAGTTATGATAGTGCACCCTTCTCGTGAAGAATATCACATCAGAATGATTGTTACCTACCATGCCCCACAGGAAAAACAGTCGCGACTGAAAATTTTATGCAATTCACAGTTGAAGATACCTATACTGGGGCTCAATTCTGGCTCAACCTTACATCTTACTAATTCATTTGATCGTAAAGAAACACAAGAGGGCATTGCACAATAGATCAATAATACAGGAGAAATTCGTGCAAATATGATCTTCTCTCTCCATCAAATTTATCTCAATCAACAGAAACTACATCAAATTGCACGCAGGACCATACTATGCTGCTCTACTTCCCATTATTACCATTTGATAATAGTAATACAACAGCATTTAAAAGAACAATCATATCCAACAAACAAATATAATTCCTCTTCCACTGCCACTCTTTTAGCACCAATAAAAACATAAAAATAACAGAAAAGGGACAAAAGTTTTACTTCTATCAACGGCTCAAGCTTCTGTACAAGCAGCGACTTCTTACTCTTGGCTTCCTCAAGTGCGGAGGTCAAACTGCACAAGCGAACGAGCTCCTGCTCGTAATCCTCCCACTGTATGATCTTCAGCGGCTGATCCTCCCGTGCTACCCGATTTTTCTCTTGCACCTTCACAATTGGCTTTTCAGAAGACTCCATTCCCAAGTCACGATCGACAAATTAATACCTGAAAATCTCTTCGATCTCAATGGGGAAATACGATATCTATCGCCATAGCTCCTATCCACCATCGTACTACGAATAACTTGCAGATAAATTCTAGGGTTTATAAGGAGAAAACCGTGACCTCATAGTGATGCGGATTCGTAGGTCGATATCGGATTTGCACAGAATCGCGTGGAAAAGAAGGCGAATTCGTGGGTTAGAAATCAAAATGATTTTGAATTTAAGCATAGACTGAGAAGAATGACATTCTTCGTAGACTATAATGCTGGTATCTATACAGTGATAGGAAAAGGGCACTAACGTATAGCGCTATTTCGATTACCCGCTTCTCTCTTTCTGTGCATTCTGTTTCAATTAATTTCAATTAAACATCTATAAAATACTCCATCCGTCCCCTCGATGAGTCCATTCTCTTTTCATTATAAAAATTAAAAAAAATTATTAATAATTGTATATATAAGAATCTACTGCAATATACTGTGATATTATTTTAATTTAAAAAAGAAAATAAACTAATAGAATAAAATAGAAAATAAATAAATAAATAATAGAGTAAGACGGAATAAGTAATAATGTAGGATAAAGTTAGTTCTTTATCAATAAATAAATAAATACTCGATCAGTGAATGCTTATTAGCGAGGATGTTTCAACATAAAATAAGTTAAATGTAATTAATTGCATATGTGCTAATTAAAAAAATAAGAACAAGTATTTAATATATGAAACTAACTTTTTGAACTTAATTTCTCTAATGATTTAGCTCATGTACATAGAAAAAAAAATGAAAAGTTTTTACATAAGCTAGCAAAAACATGTTTGATATTCAAGTATTAGATAATGTTATGTATCTAATTTACGATGTAGAAATTTTATGAATGTTGAAAATCTTTTGAACTATCCTATAGAAAATAATGCATTTATGAAATTACTGACATATAACTAAATCATTCAATTAATGAACAATAACGACGATGAATAGAATAGTAATATTGGTCCCACTTGTGTTTTTAGAATGAACCATTCCTTGTCTTTCATTTTAGTAATGATTAATCGAACATTGCTTCATCGAGATAATATTGTATTCCCTCTATTCCATTTATTTTGTCTTACTTTCATTTTTTAGTTTGTCTCATCCATCTTGTCAACTTCCAAAATAGTAATTTATATATACAAAACCTCTCTTATTTTATGGGATTTACTCATTTACACACAACTTTTAACTATACTTAAAAGGAGACAAACTCAAGGGATGGAGAGAGTAATATTGTACTCTATGTACAAATGGAAGATAAGAATCAAGAATAAAAACTAAATCACAACACAAAATTCAATTGCATTCTATTTTGAATATCATGGCATTATTATTGGACCACTCGAATATAAATTATTAAGGAGACCGAAGGAGTAATTCATGATTTACAACATTTAAATGATTAATTAAAAAAATATATATAACGGATACCCTTTAGACATGCTAATTTCCGGTTCCGATTATGGTTACAGTTTGAAACCGCCGGTTACGATTTGTTAAAATCTGAAATCGAAACACAACCGCATGTAGATGGTTGACGATTCCAATTTGAAACCGCCGGTTCCAGTTCCAATTTACCGGTTTCACGGTTTTCATAAATTTTATTTATTTTAATTACTGAATTGATTTTTTTATTAATTTATTTGTTAAAAAAATACTTTCATAAAAGAATTGAATAATTAAATATATTAATACAATCTCATTGTTGATTCTTCATTATCATCATAGTTTTAGAAATAAATTTTATATTATTATTTTTGATTCTTCATCGTGTAGTAATTATTAAATAATATTTGATATTCTATATTTTTCAGTGATAACACTTGAACTATTTTTATCCCATATTTATTTTTTAGGAACGTTAGTATCTATTTGCAATTATACTAAATACATAATAATGTTTTATCCTTTTGTATACTACTTTAAAATATCAAAATTGGTAGGATTTTTGTATTTTAAATGAATAATTTGTTTTAAATATAAGTAAAAATTAGAAGATTCAGATCTTCAATAATATTTTTTATTTAAAACTCATTTATCTAATTCATTAAATATTTGATATTTGACAATTTTAATAGGTGAAATCATCTGTTTCACCCGGTTTGAAACCATCACGGTTTGAAAAAAAATAAACCGAAACTGAAACTAAACAACAAACCAACAATTTACGGTTCAAAATGGTTCTAATTTGCACCGATTCCAATTTAAAGCCCAATTTAAACCGATTTCAATTTGAAAATGAGCATCTCTTACCCTTTCGAAAATATTGTCACATTGGTAAGTTCAGGGACAAAATTTGTAAAAACCCATTTTGTGGGGGTCAAACCACAATTTATAATTCTTGAAAATTTATCATCTTCTTGCCGTGTGCCGTACTCTCCAATTTCTCCCAGTCAATAGGATTTCACCGGTTCGCCTAACATGTGTTAGTATTTCCCAATAATTGGAAGCCAATTTCATAAAAACCCTAGATATAAACATCAAAATTGTCGAAAATCACGCGATCAAAGAGTCGAAATATCTCATAATAGATTCCGTCGGAGTGAAAACCGGATATGGCGGGGTTTTCATTGAAATGTGGAGACTGCGGAACGCTGCTGAGGTCAGTGGAGGAGGCGCAGGAGCACGCTGAGCTAACCAAACACGCCAACTTCGTCGAATCAACGGAAGCCGTGCTTAATCTGGTGTGCGCCGATTGCGGAAAACCGTGCCGCTCGAAAACCGTATAGATTCTCGAACTTTACTTTGAAATGATTGATTGATTAGTAGGCGTGTGCATCCGTTGCCGCAGAGGATAGTATATTTTAAAGTATTTTCGTGAAAATATAGTTGTGGTCGATTCGTTTCTTCTGTTGATGATTGATAAACTTGTGAGCGTAATTGTTTACTATGAGATCTATATTGTTGATACGTTTGAAGACATGTATTTACCATGATCAAGCTCAAATTAGTGCTGTGTGATTTGAGTTAATTGCAAAATATTCTGGCGATCTAATCGCATCCTTTTAATTTTGGCAATGTCGGTAACAAACTTTGAATCTGTTGCAGTTCCATGCATGGTGCCTAAATCCAGCTTAATTGAAATGAACATTTCTCCAAGGCTCAATTCTAGTAGATGCATATTTCTTCTTATAAATTTTTATATGCATCTAGCTTAATTTGTCGGTAACAAACTTTGAATCTGTTGCAGTTCCATGCATGGTGCCTAAATCCGGCTTAATTGAAATGAACATTTCTCCAAGGCTCAATTCTAGTAGATGCATATTTCTTCTAATAAATTTTTATATGCATCTAGCACCTAGTATCTGGTTATGTTAACATGCTTTAACCAGGAATCATATGCCTAAATTATAATTCAAAAATAGTTTAAGAATTTAGCACGTGGCGGCTCAGATATTTGTTTTTTTTTGTTGTTGAATTCAGGAGAGTGATTTACATACTAAGCGGACAGGACACACTGAGTTCGTGGACAAGACTTCAGAGGCAGCAAAACCTATAAGTTTGGAGGCTCCAAAGCCTAAGGATGACACCGAGATGGAGGATGGTGAGGGTAGCAGCACTCAGCAAGAAGGTAGTCGTGTGTCTGGCTTACAGTGCTTGTTCACGTTCCTGCTATGCATCACATTTTTAAAGCTTATTTGAAGCATTTTCTTCTTTTAAGAACACAACTTTTGGGTCTACGCTCTAGCTGATGCATTGGTGACAAACTGAGATTTATTCAAATTCAGTTACTCTCTTTTTCTCCCAAGTCTATTGGGCTAGTTGTTTAGATGTTTTTCATACCTCTCTATCCAAACTACTTACTGTAGCTTCCTGATACTCTTCATCTGTTTAGAAATGGTCGTTCCTGAAGTCAATCAGCAGCTATTGACAGAACTCGAGGAAATGGGATTTCCTAAAGAAAGGGCAACTCGTGCACTTCATCTTTCTGGTATGCTTTCTTCTAAATGCAAATTTATGATTTATTATATTCTATTGTTATTTATTTTATGGCTTGTTGTATTATATTTGATGAAATTTATTATTATTCCGCTTTGCATAAAGGAATTTCTGTTTCTTGTTTCCGATTTTTATTATTTATGTGTTTTTCTTGCTACTCTGGTAGCTATGCGTGGGGAGTCTGAGATACAGCATCCTCCTTTAGTCAGTGCTTATTTTGCCGAAATTTTGTCAGGATCTTGTCTTGTTTATAAAATTGCTCAAGTGATATTGGTGGATTAATACTGTTTTGGTCTTCTTCCAGGCAATGAAAGCCTTGAGGCTGCTGCAAATTGGATAGTTGAGCATGAAAATGACCCTGATATTGATCAAATGCCATTGGTATGAGTTATATATATATATTTATATATTTTGTACTAGTGATCAATTATATTACTTGATATTATAAAATGAGTTGTTTGTTAACCCTTTTATTTAGAATCTGGACTTCCACTCGGCCTTAAACAGGGCGAGTTTCTTTGTCGGGACTTACTCTCCTTGTTATTCAGGGTCCATACCCCCAAGCTTGTAAGAATAGTGTCAAATTGTCAATGCTTGGTTAAAGGAAAGCATGCTTATGATTTTAAAAAGTTAGCCCCATCCACTGAAGCAAGACAATTTATATTTTTTTGGGAACATTCCTGTGCTGCTACTCGCTTCTACTTGCTGGTGGATCTGGCTATCTGTTGCTCTCCTTAGTGAATCTGTTTAGCTTGAAAATTGAATGATTCAAAAATGGCTTGGTAAGTGGTTAATTTAGCCTGTTGGATGCTGTCTGTTCGTTGGAATAAATGTTTTTGTACTATTGGAAATATTTTAATTCCAATCCTCTAAACTCGTGCTGCCAATGCTGGCTTCAGTATCATGATTCCTAATCTGAATACTTGATTTTATGGAAATATGTCTGCTCATATCTCATAACACATAAATTAATTTTCTGGCACGTCAGAGCATATATCTCATTTTCATAATGCTTAGGTACCTGTCAGTTCCAAGAAATCTGAGCCTCCAAAGAAAGCTCTGACACCAGAAGAGATTAAGCAGAAACAACAAGAATTGAGGTAACCTCAAATTCTTGACAAATTATTGGGTTTCTTTCCTGGCTGGTATCTGCTATAACTTAATTTTCTTATATTAGCATTTTATGAATATCATCTTGCTGCCCTTTTGAAATATGTTTTAGATTTTTGGTTAGTTGCATAAGTGTCATTTGCTTAAATAATGCTGTAGAGATGTCTGAATATGACAGTAAAGTCTCAAACTGTTCTTAACCAAACCTTAAATCATTGGCCTACTCATACTTGTTTTAAAATTCAGTTTGCTGGTTTTATTTGGAGGCATTCCACATCCTCGGTTTGCTGTTCTTAGCCATATGTCCTGATGATGTTGCATACATGTTACATCTATTTTTTATAGTTTTGATTGCTCTTTGTTAATTTCAGGGAGCGAGCCCGCAAAAAGAAAGAAGAGGAAGAAAAGCTGAATGAAAGAGAAAGAGAGAAGGTGGATTTTCATTTGATAATTCGTTCCCTGTTTTTTTGTACTTATCTGGATTTGGATTTCTTATGGATTGCCAAAATCTTGATTCACAACATCTATTATATCATAAAATTCATTGACATTTTTTTGAACGGCTTTCACATAATATGGCAGGAAAGAATTCGAATTGGAAAGGAGCTGCTTGAAGCAAAGCGCATTGAAGAAGATAATGAAAGAAAACGGTGTGCATTTACTGGTGAAAGTTACTTGTATTTTTTTAATGTTTGGCTGATATTCTTAATGTGGTAGAGTTTGTTGCAAACAGTATAATGGCCTTGCGGAAAGCAGAAAAAGAGGAAGAAAAAAGAGCCAGGGAGAAAATTCGTCAAAAATTGGAAGAAGATAAGGTCCTTGTATTATCATCCTGTAATTTCTTAGTGCCTTTGATGTAGTATTCCATGAAATTATCCTATATGATTCGATTGGTGCGTTAACATGTGAACAAGCTTGCCTCTTGATTATACGTGTTTATTGTATTAGAATAGTCTGCTTCGGGTTTTAAGAAGTGGTGCATGGTTTTTCATATCTTTTCTTTTCTTCTTGCTTTCTTATTTTTCTTTCACTTAAATACTGTATCAAGCTTGGATTCAGAACTGGTTGATGTTTCCAGGCAGAAAGACGTAGGAAACTTGGGTTGCCCCCGGAAGAACCTGCTGCTGCAAAACCTTCTGCTCCACCTGTTGAGGAAAAAAAGGTATTCTCTTACTGATTCTTCAGTTATATAGGTTGGTAATGAGTTTGTTTAGCCTTGTTGTATGCTTAGTTCAGTTATTTTTCTCAAAATGAAACTGCAGAGCTTCCTGCCTATCCGACCAGCTACAAAGGCAGAGCAAATGAGAGAGTGCCTAAGATCCCTTAAACAGAATCACAAGGTAATTATGTTTTGTTGTGATTTGTCAATGAATTATAATATGCGAGTTAAAACAGCACAATGTGCATTTTCATTTTGGTGTTAGCTTATTAACCGACTTACACCCTCCAATGTATGATAATCTTCTAACCTCTAAAGAAGAGAAGTTACTCTCCAGCATGAATTTGATGGGCTTATTTAAACTGTGAAGGAGGAAGTGTGATTTATGTATGGGATAAAAGCATGGTTCTCTTAGATATACTGTTTTACTTATGATCTATTATTACCTGCTATTCAAATGATTGGGCTACACCATAATTTTAACCATTATTGGTTGAATAACTGTATCTTGCTGGCGTTACATTTTTCTGTTTCATCTGGAGTTATGCATTATTACTTCCTTGATTAACCAGGATGATGATGCCAAAGTGAAGACAGCTTTCAACACACTCTTGACTTTTGCAAAGAATGTTGCAACTAATCCAAACGAAGAGAAATTCCGCAAAATCAGACTCACTAATGCTAATTTTCAGGTACAATTTGTTAAAACAGTTATATTTGTTCTTGTTGGTTACGTTCCCTGTTCTGTAACCACATTTATCTTCCTGTTGCTTTATTAAGAACGAGTGAACTTGCAATTAATGTCATTATCTATTTTGCCGCTTTGCTAGTGAGACTGCTCAACATCAAATGCATAGCACATCCATTTTTCCTTTCCTAAAATATTTCTCCGAATTTACACTTTCTCATATTCACACGGTAGGGAGCATAGAATTGCCAAACACCAAATCTTTCTTGAGATCCCTGAGGAGAAGGCAAAGTGTTTGAATTAGCTGATCTAGATATTCGTCACCTAGATATACATTGTTTTATTTTGAGCGAACTGTAGGCATGCATATGTGATAGTTCTTAATATCTGACAATTCACTTTGCATTGGTCCTCTCTCTTATACACATCTAATTTCATTGATGATGATTGACCTCAATTGTCGCTTGACAGGAGCGAGTTGGAAAACTGAAAGGAGGCATCGAGTTCCTGGAACATTGTGGATTTGAGAAAATCGAAGGGGGTGAATTTTTGTACCTGCCAAGAGAGAAAGTTGATGTGGCGGTGCTTCACTCTGCAGGGAGCGAGTTAAACAGCGCCATAAACAATCCTTTCTTCGGTGTTCTTTGATTCTTATGGCGCACCTGAGGTATACGTTATCAAGAGTTGTCTTTTTGCATTCTTCCTTTCGCCAAATCACCATTTAAGATGGACTTGCATCTTGCTGTTTTATTCGTTGTGAGAAAATGATTTGCCCTTCGCTTTTGGATGCTGCATTTCGTTATGTGATGGAAATGTTGTTCCGTTCGTCTGGTGATGCATTACAGCATTAGTCTCACTTTCTGTGCTAATGCCAAAGGACTTATCATCCTTCTTGCCTTTAAGTGTATTTAACTAATTATTATATTTTTATTTAAGTAAACCTAGTTATTTTAGTGACCCCACATAACCAAATATGCCGATGTTAACTAAGGTAGTGAATTATCATTGCATTTTCTATTTTTTAGAAATAAGAAATTAACAAAAATAATCCTCAGCTATATTTTGCGAAGTTATCCTCGAGAGCTTTCAATGTAATAATAGGAGCTTGGGATTTGGATTAAGAGAATTTATTTAAGATTTTGGTAGTTGCCTAGAAACACTTCTGTCCTAATCCCAAGAAGCAAAACACGGTTGCTTTCTGATAATTAGCATTACAGCCGTGGTTTCCTCTCCTTTTTATATTCATAATTATTGCTATAAAGCCAGCTCTAACTAATTACTAGCAACATCATCTACCTCCTTAAACTCCAAAACCAAGTTAAATCAAAGCCGCTGCAGAGATGGGGGAGCAAATTATCCTCAACCAAAAACAATCGCACCGATTCTATCGACTTAGAAAGCGGCCGCGGAATCAGCAGTTCTGGCAAGAAGTTGGTGGGGGTTAGGCCCCTGTGGAGGTGAGTACTGCACAGAGTACGGTAACACCTCGGCTGCGGGAGAATAAGGAGCATGTCTACGATCCATCCATCTTGTCGCTGCGGCCGTATCACCACAACAAACCCCAACTCCGTCAGTTGGAAGAGTTCAAAGACGACGTGGTGAATATCATGCTCAAGGAGGACGAGATCCGCCTCCTCTTCCGCGGCAAGATTCTGGACCGGATAGATGATGTGCGCCATTCCTATGGAGGGCTGTCCAGAGATGAGCTCAGCTACGACGTGTTGGCGGACATGATGCTGCACAATGCCTGCACGCTCTTATACTGGATGGAGCTCAGTACATGGAAAGATCATCGGGGGAAAATTAGCTATGCTTGTCTTCAAACACCTCGGTTTATGCCAAGCATTTCTAGTGGGGGAAGATGTTGTTAAGCTGGAGAATCAGATACCTTAGTGGTTGATGAAATCATTAATTAGCTTGACATACGATGATGATGAGAAAGGGCAAGAACTCATACGCAGGGGTCTTCCAAGCTTATGGGAACTCCAGAAATATGAAACAAATTCTTTGGTATAAAAATGGGGATGATTACCGTCCTCTCCACTTTCTAGAAGCGATTTGCAATACCAGTCTCATCACGGCGGATAAGATCGAGAGCTCCACCGGAAGCATGCTTCAGGTGGGAAAGCGGTCATTTCGTTCAGTGTCAGAACTCAAAGCAGAAGGCATCTACTTCAAACCCACTTCTCATTCCTTTACTGACATCAGTTTCACTTCTTACTACGTGTTTGGGGTACTCCATCTTTCTGTCTTGGCAGTCACCAAAGAAAGCAAAGTGGCCTTATCCAACATCATGGCCTTAGAGATGTACCCGGGGACGCCGTGCACGGACTTAATGGTGACTTCATATCTGACGTTCATGAAGTCGATGATCGAGAGCTCTAAGGATGTGAAGTTTCTGCAAGAGAAGGGGATAATAGTGAGCTCCCTTGAGGACAATGAAGAGATAGTGAGAATGTTCAAGGAGATGGACACCTTTGGAATAGATATATTCCCATTTTATGATGAGATGAAGATGAGAATCAACCACCACTGTGACAGCAAAGCCAAAACATGGATCCCCGACCTCTTCAACACCAATTTTCGCAGTCCATGGACAGTTGTCACTATCCTCGCCGCCACCCTTCTTCTCTGCCTCACTTTTCTCCAAACTTACTACACCATCAATCCCAAATAAACCACCACTTGATTCAATCTTGTATCTACATTTTACAAATATTTTCTTGTTAACTGTTGTGTTTTGTTATTACGGAACATCGATTTGGTTGATATTAGTATTGCATTACGACGCTGTTCTCCTTTTGCGATTAAATACGTAAAATTGCTCTCGTTTCATCTTTATACCAATTTATACTACGGGCAAAGGATGTTGCAATTCTGCCTGAAGCTCACATAGTGATTGAGCCATGCTCAAAGTTCCCGGCCACCTGAAAAGGTAAACAAGAAAGAAAGCCCTCTTACCAACTCAGCGCAGGCAGTCTTTAACCTAATCAAACAACCACACCAACTGAAAGACTTAACAATTTCGAAAGAAAATATTAACTGTTAAAGAACCAAAATAAAGAGACTAAAGAGAGACGGTCTTTATTGACTCAGATGCCGAGCTATTACCTAGATTATGGCTTCAAAAAGACTGATCTTCGGCCATTTTAAGTAACATATATCGGCACATCAAAGAAATATTACGAAAAAACATATTGCCAAGGAACAAATTGTGTAGTAATAATTACATTAGCAAAGAATTCCTGAACAAAATGATAGTCGATGTCAACGTGTTTAACATGCTTGGGAGTAACAGGGTTTTGGCTAAGGAATATGGCACTTACATAGAAGAATCGGACAAGAGTCTGAGCTAGTAGACAACTCAGAAAGAAGATTTGCAACCCAAACAAGTCCGGCATAAGCGTTAGCCATTGCTTGATATTCAGACCCACAACTGGAACGTGCCACCGTGGGTTGTTTCTTTGCACTCCAAGAAACAATATTCCCCCCCAAGAAAATAGAATACCCATATGTAGAACGTCAAGTTTCTATACAACACGCCCAATCAACATCGAAATATCCGATAAGAGACGAAGACGGACCTCGAGTAAATGAAAGACCAAATGCTAGTGTGCCCATCACATATTGTAAAATACGTTTCACAGTTTGGAAATGATCAGTAGTGAGGGACTGAAGATATTGGCTAACAGGATTGACGGCATATAATAAGTCATCAAATACTGAAGCGCCCCTACAAGTGATCGATATTGCATTGGATCCGAGTGAGTAGTACCATTACTTGAAAGTTGTGAACCGGCAGCAAATGGAGTAGAAACCGGCTTGGAATCAAGGAACAAAAAATGTGCTAATCGTTGAAACCAAGCTCGCGGAGCTTGCTTCAGTCCATAAAGAGCTTTCTTAAGACAACACACATGATTTGGGAAGCGTGAATCAACAAATCCTGAAGGTTGTTTCATTTAAATTGTTTCAGAGAGAACACCATTAAGAAAAGCATTTTCACGTCGAGTTGGCAAACAGGGCAAGAATTATGCGAACGGTGGAAGCCTTAACAAAAGGACTAAAGGTTTAACCGTAAACAAAATCACTTCACTACTCTCTTGCCAAGATGTACTTGGCATGGTTGATGGCTCTCGTTCGCCGCCTCTCGCTGATGTCGACGACACATCAGATCTTGAATTTATTAAATGGACGCAGCTAGACAATCGTCTCTGTAGTCTTCTTCTTTCTTCTCTTCTAGAAGAAGCTATGGGTGAGGTTTTGGGCTGCACAACATCTCGTGCTATTTGGCTTGCCCTTGAAGCCACCTACAACCATTATTTTGAAGGCTCGTGAAATCCGTCTCAAAGATGATCTCCAACTAATGAAGAAATGCACTCGTGTTAGCGAGTATGGCCGCCAGTTGAAAGGCATCTGCGATCAACTCGCTGCCATCGGTCGACCTGTAGATGAAACAGATAAGTCTCATTGGTTTCTTCGCGGTCTGCCGCTCAACTTGCAATCACTCCTCTCCCGCTATTTCGTGACCTGCTCAACAATCTCTACATGCTTCTCTGTCTGTCAATGCTGCCTTCACTACCTAGAATCAGCGGCTTACTAATCGATATTCCAATCGCGGACGAGGACGTGGCTTCTCTCCAAACAACAATGGTGGACGAGGTCGTGGTTACTCTCATAACAACACTCATGGTCGTCGTCCTCCCCGTTGTCAGATCTATCCCTCGGAAGTTCACTATGCAGATAAATGTGACCAACGTTAGAACCAAGTTTTCATTCAGATTCAACACATTTAGCAGAAGCATTTAATGCTGCTTGCAATGTATCGTTTGGTCTGTCCTCTGATTGGTATGTTGATCCTGGTGCTTCTTCGCACATGAGCCCCAGTCCGACTACTTTGGACCTACCGTATGTTTAGGGGTCAAGAATCACTTAAAACAGTAGTATAGTGGGAAAATGAAGAGTAGGGAAGGAAATTGACCTGTTTCAGATGCCTGATAGTTTCTGAATCAGTCGGAATAACATGGTAGTAGCCCACGCACATCAGCACATTAGCCCATGTGAATGCCCCAAATCCATCAATCACTCTCAGCATAGTCAGACAAGCTCAATGAGCCACCGGCACATTCTAGTTCTCTCAACTGAATTCTGCCTTGAAATGAAAGGAGGCATTGAGTTGTTCGAACATTGTGGATTTGAGAAAATCGAAGGGGGTGAATTTTTGTATCTGCCGAGAGATGTGGCGGTGCTTCATTCTGCAGGTTGCGAGTTGAACAGCGCCATAGCCAATCCTTTCTTCGGCGTTCTTAGATCTTATGTGCACATCAAGAACAGTCTTTTTTCCATTCTTCCTTTTGCCCATATAAAGCACCATTTAAGATGTTTTATTAGTAACGAGAAAATGATTTGGCCTGCTCTTTTAGATGCTGGATTTTCGTTATGTCATGGGAATGTTGTGATGCACACTTACAGCATGAGTCTCAGTGTCTTGTCTGTGCTATTGCAAAATGACTTATTTATTCTTGCCTTTTCAATTTTTTTTTGAACTTATTATGTTTTTGGTTAAATAACCTAGTTATCGTAATGAAAGGACAAAAAATCAATTTTGGTCCTGTAATGTTAACCTTAATCGAATATTGCGAATTTTGTCCTCAAACATTTTTTTTTTATTTTATCATAAACTCCTTGTTTTTGAAATTTTAGTCCTATCGTTAGATTTTCCGTCAATTTAGCCGTTAATTCAATTATTTTTTTAAAATGAAAAATGGAAAGGGCAAAATCGAAATTTTTATTTACATGTACCAAAATTGCAAATGAAGAATGATTTGATACCTATTTAGCAAAATAAAACAGTTTAAAGATCGATTTCACAAATTTTAGACAAATAAGCTAATTGCTTCGTATCGACGAGATTTTGCATTTATTTTTGATTTTCACATAATTTTATTGCTTCGTATCAAGTATAAGCTAACGAAGATTTCGTACCAATATAAACAATATTTAATTCGAAGTGCAAAATATATACTGTAAATTAACCATTAAAAAACAAAGCTATTATCACCCAAATTTTTTTACTTCAAAATAACCATTTAGTGCATAATATTTGCTTCAAAATAATTAGAATATGAGGAGAATTGCGAATCCGCAATTGATGAGCTCGCTGACGAATTGCGAGATAAGGAGGCCGACGGCGAAGAACATGCCCTAGAGCTCGCAGCGGAAGAGGAAGTGGGAGACGAATTCGCCGAAGCTGATGAAGACGGGGACGAGGTAGATCCAGGCGAGAAAATGGTCGAGCTGATCGTCGCGCTGGTAGCGGACGTGAGTTATGGTTACGGCCTTTAATGGTGGGTGGTGGTGTTGGGGATTCGTCATGGCAGTTCTCTGCAGAGAATGTGAGTACGAGACTAACCTTGTTTGCCGTAGTTTTTTGGCTTATTATAGTATTTGCAAATAAAACTAATATTTTATATAAATTACGAACTGATAGATATTTTCCTCGTATTCTATTATTCTTCACAAATTACGAATTACATGTTGTTTATAGCATATTATTCATTGTAAATTACAAACTGATACATATTTTTCTCGTATTCTAGTTATTTTGAAGCAAATATTATACTCTAAATGGTTATTTTGAAGTAAAAAATTTGGGTGATAATAGCTTTATTTTTTAATGGTTAATTCACAGTACATATTTTGCATTTCGAATTAAATGTTGTTTATATTGGTACGAAGTCTTCGTTAGCTTATATTTGATACGAAGCAATAAAGTTATATGAAAAACCGAAAA
The DNA here is from genome assembly GCA_028984105.1 of Lavandula angustifolia. Lineage (NCBI taxonomy): Eukaryota > Viridiplantae > Streptophyta > Magnoliopsida > Lamiales > Lamiaceae > Lavandula > Lavandula angustifolia. The sequence goes on along the minus strand of CM054810.1, from coordinate 30,691,062 downwards.
TTTAATGCAAAATCTCGTCGATACGAAGCAATTAGCTTATGTGTCTAAAATTTGTGAAATCAGTCCTTAAACTATTTTATTTTTGCTAAATAGGTCCTAAATCATTCTTCATTTGCAATTTTGGTCCAGTAAATAAAAATTCCAATTTTACCCTTTCAACTTTTCATTTTTTTAATTTTTTTTGAATTAACGGTTAAATTAACGGAAAATCTAACGGCATGACCAAAATAGCAAAAACAAGGAGTTTAGGGTCAAAAAATAAAATAAAAAAGTTTGAGAACAAAATTCGAAAAAACGTGAAGTTTGAGGACTATTTTTGCTAATTTGCCATTTTCAAAAAAAAAATTGAACTTATTATTATGTTTTTGGTTAAATAACCTCATTATATTAATGAAACGAGAAAAAAACAATTTTGGTCCTGAATGTTAACCTTAATCGATTTTGGTCTTGTAATGGTGCTTCAATCAATTTTGGTCCTGTAATGTTAACCTAATTATACATTTTTGGTCCTCTTGGCGAAGAGTGAGATACACTCTCCGTTTTCCGTCGCCAGAGATAATTCCGACCACTTTCACATTTGAAACAAAATCTAAGAAAATCATTTTTAGTCCTATAATTTTGGCTAGTAATCAATTTTGGTCCTGTAATATTGGATAAAATCAATTTTGGTCCTTTGATGTGGTTTTATAATCGATTTTGGTCTTATAATTAATATGCTAATAATCAATTTCAGTCATGTAATGAGAGATTAGTTCAATTTTTGGTGTTATAATGTTACATGTTTTCATTTTGGTTGTGTTTGTGAATAAAGAATTGTTGTATTAGTTTCACCAATAACATTTAAGGCACAATTTAAAAACTATGTTGTAGTGGCTTAAAATGGACCCAAGAAGGAAAATGTCACATTATAAAATAAAAAATGAACTAATTCCACATTACACGACTGAAATGAATTATAGGCATATTACAGGGCCACATCGATAAAATAAACCACGTTACAGGACCGAACCGATTATATAACCATTACAGGACCAAAATCGATTATTAGCCAACTTTACAGGACGAAAAACGATTTTCTTAGATTTTGCTTCACATGGGGAAGTGGCCGGAAATATCTCCGATGACGGAAAACCGGCGAGTGTATCTCAATCTCCGATAGAAGGACTAAAAATGGATAATTTGTAAAATTACAAGACCAAAATTGATTGAGTCATCATTATAGGACCAAAATCAATTTAGGACAACATTAGAGGACTAAAATTAATTTTTTTCTCTAATGAAAACTGTGTTTTGAAGATCGGACCGACCCGACTGGTTCAATCGATTGACCCGGAATTCCGTGGTAAATTCGGGCCGGGCATGGAAAAAACCCATTTTAGGGGTCGACCCAATTTGACCCGGATTATTTATTAACGAAAACTCACATTCCCAATCCAATCCTATCCCTTCCATTTCGATTCCTATTGATTTTTTTTTCAAATTATTTTAACATTTTTTTTCTATATTTTAAAGTTATTTATGATATTTGTCAGCTTTATTAAAAATATTTGTCCAATTATGACGTCTCACCGGATTGATCTCGATTCGACTGGTTGAACCATTAAATTTATTTTTCCACATCAATGACCTAGTCGGTTTTGAGAACATAGAATGAAACCACATAACCAAATCAAATGATATTAGAGAGAATTATTATTGGATTTTTCAACAAGAAATGAACAAAAATAAGTAAATAATCGTCAACTCTCTTCACGAAATTATCTCGCGAGATTTCACTTTAATAATAGGAGCTTGGGATTTTTGGGGTTGAGAGAATTTATTTAAGATACTTAATGGGTTTATCATCAATATTTTGTTTTAAAATAAGTTTAATAAGTGTGGATTTTGATAGCAACTGTGAATCACCTTCATTATTAAAAATAAAATCACAATTATAGACTTATCAAGAGTACACTTAGGCCCCGTTTGGTTGGCAAGGATTCTACCTCAGGAAAGTAATCTGATTCCAAATTATTAAAATCCTGTGTTTGGTAGTACACGGAAAGTAATTTGATTCCAAGATTTTAAAATCCTGTGTTTGGTTCAATTTTAATAAAATATTAGGAAAGTAATCAGAATCCTAGAAATAAGGAAAATAGTGTAATAATTGTGGATTATTTTTCCTTGTTCCGAATAGGTATTCTTTTTCCTTGGTTCAAGGAAAGTATTTATTTATTTATTTATTATTATTATTATTATTATTATTATTATTATTATTAAAAATAGAATAATAATTAGTTAATAATATTATTAATTTGTAGTTAATATATTTTTATAAATTAATTGAATATTTTAATTTATTTGTCTTTTTATTATTTTTTATTTATGAAAAATAATAGCAATATAATAATTATTATTTTTCTTAAATAATCATGTTAATATTCTAAAAAATATTATTATTAAAATAAGTGAGTACTTTAATAGGTTTATTATTATTATTATTATTATTATTATTAAAGATGTTAATAATATTAAAAAAATATATTTTTAACTAATTATTTTGAATATTTTATTATAAATTATATAATAAAAAATATCAATAGTAATATTTTTGAGTGATTTTATATATTTATGAAATAATTATATAATAATTAACAAATAATTGATGAGAAATATATTTTATTCATATTATTGATAATATAATTTTACATTTCCTAGTATCAACCAAACAAGTGCAAATATTCTGTTTTCTGTAGAATCATATTCCTAGGAATCAAATTTCTCAGTAATTTTACTTTCCTTAATCATTTTCCTCGCAATCATATTCCACAGAATCAGATTCCCTAACAACATTACTTTCCTGACAACCAAACGGGGCCTTAGGTCATTGCGTAGTTGAAACTCTCATCAGCAACTCAGTTTATAAGATAATATTTACTCTACCCTCGGCATTATTTAATCCACTCATTTTGTTTTATTTATTACTTTCATTTATTTGTGTAATTATACATATTTTATGAACATTTTAGGGTTAAAGACGTTAAACCCCCTCGACTATTGAATTTGTATACTTTACCCCCTGAACTATAAAAGTATACACTATACCCCCCTCAACTCTCAAAATTGTTGCAGACAACTAAATTCCGGCAAAATACTCATATACACCGGTTGACTCAGGGGTATTATCGTCTTGAATTTTTTATTTTGTACAGTTTACCCCCTTGACTATTTGATTTTGGCAATTTACCCCCTAGACTATCAAATTTGTGTAATGTACCCCTAAACTAATATATAAAACTTAGAATATGTATGGATCTTAACAAAATATCTCGAATTTATATGTTGATCTAATCTATATATAGCTAATGTTTTAAATTTAATTTTCCTTGTTAATGAAAATTAACAAATCAAACACTATATATAGCTTTTAGAATTTATAAATTTAAGAAATAAAATTCGAGATATTTTTTTAATTTTCATTAATAAAATTTAAGCTATATATAGTGTTTGATTTGTTAATTTTCATTAACAAGGAAAATTAAATTTAAAACATTAGCTATATATAGATTAGATCAACATATAAATTCGAGATATTTTTTTAAGATCCATACATATTCTAAGTTTTATATATTAGTTTAGGGGTACATTACACAAAATTGATAGTCAATGGGGTAAACTGTACAAAATAAAAAATTCAAGACGATAATACCCCTGAGTCAACCGGTGTATATGAGTATTTTGCCGAAATTTAGTTGTCTGCAACAATTTTGATAGTTGAGGGGGTATAGTGTATAATTTTATAGTTCAGGGGGTAAAGTGTACAACTTCAATAGTCGAGGGGGTTTAACGTCTTTAACCCAACATTTTATATACACTAAGAAATAAATTTGTTTAAAAAATTAATATTTAAATCTATAAACAACTGATTAGGAGAATAACTATATAATTTAGCTTATACCTGAAGAAAATAAATAACTATAAATGTTTAGCTTATACCTGAAGAAAATAAGATTTTTCAATTGTATCCAAAAGTATAACAAATGTGGTCTCGTTATAAACTAGAAAAAATGTAGTGAATAATAGAAAGAGTGAGAATGAAAAATGTATTATTATGAAGATAAAAAACCTCTTTATAAAGTTAGAGATGGACTCATGAGTTTTAGGATTTACATAATCACAACATTATACATATGGTAAATATAAATATAAAATATATTTATAACATAGATTTATTTGTAGAGAATTAATTTTTTGAATTTTGTTATATATATATATAAATAGATATTAATTAAGTAAATTATGGATTCAAGTTTAATTAAGATTTTTTAATTAGAAGTATAAGTTGCAACAACCAAGTATCAACTCAGGGGCTCACAAACCATTTGGTAGGTCGGGAGTAGGGATGGCAAAAGGACTCGGACCCGACCTGGACCCGCACGCAATGGGGCGGGTAATACCCGCCCCGTAGGAGTGTGGGGCGGTTCTGGACCCGACCCGACCCGGATCGGGTCCGGGGCGGTTCCGGTTCCAACCGCGGACCCGCCCCGCCCCGCCCCGTTTAGACCCGCCTGTATAGACCCGTATAGACCCGCCCCGCCCGGACCCGTCCCGGACCCGCCCCGTAACAAATTAGAATTTAGAAGTGTAAAAATGTTACTTGTGAGATTCGAACCCGTATCAATAATTTCTTTATATGCACTTATGCCGTTTGAGCTAATGTTCACATTTGTTAATATTTTACATGTATAGTTATATATAAGAATATTACGTACTAAAATAAAAAAAATTGATACATCTAACAAAAAATTAGCTTATAAAATATAAATATTAATTTTCTAGAATTCAATATACTATATTTAAATTGTAATTATCTATGAGGATATGAACATCTTTATGACTTTATGATTTGGACATCTTTATGACTTTATAATTTGTATTTTGTTTATTTTGTAATATCCGAACATATGAAATTGTGTTTGTTTTATGTTTGTAGTAGTAGTATTGACGATAACAGGTTTTGCAACTTGATTAGTTCGTAGTGAATAGTATTTTTGTAGTAATGAGAAGCCAAAAAAAAAAAACTACGGGGCGGGGCGGGTAGGACCCGCCCCGTGCGGGTCCGGTTCCGGGACCAAAGGTGCAGACCCGTACGGGTCCACGGGACGGGGCGGGTCCGCGGGTCCGTTGCGCGGGGCGGGTCCGGGTAGTATGATACCCGGACCCGACCTGCCATTTTGCCATCCCTAGTCTGGAGGTCTGGACCTCCTGTCCAATTTTCATGTCCCAATTATATTTCATAGTATAGTTATTTAGATGCTTATGATACAATTATTAGTAGGTTATAAAACTGCTCATAAACATTTAAATATTTACATAATTAGATAATATTGGGATAAAGTTTTTGGAACAAGGATCTCATCCCATCGGTCAAATGCATGTGGCCGTAGGTGTGAGGTCCGACAACATAGGAATGGTTCAATTGTGATTTTTGTTAAAATAATACTAGTAATGTCATCATTTAATTTAAATTTAATATTTTAAATATGTTTGAATTGAATGGGTCAATTATTTTAATTGGAATGATTCTCATACCTATTATTTTATCATCATCGATCGGTTAACTAAATTTATAAACAAAATAATTGATACGAACTGTTGAGCAATATTCCTTGGGTCCCATGTATTTTATCATTTTTCTAATTGAGTTGTCCTAATCATCTTATCTCATTTACACATAATGACCAACTCTTCTTTTATGGAACACACTTAATAATCCTGCAGAAAATAAGTAAGTTAAGCTTGATGGTAATTAGAATCGGATCCACCGAACCGAATCCCTCCCACAATGGAGTGGGTAATACCCAGATCCGTAGAAGTATGGGGCGGGTCCGAGTCCAATTTCTCTACCCACCCCGCCCTACCTAGCCCAATTCTAGACCCGCACTATTAATTTCTTTTTATTAATTTTATTATTTAATCTTATTTAATGTTATTTGAATTTTCTTATTGTTCAATTCATACTTCTAGGTAATAATAAATGACAACTATAATAAGAAAATTTAAACAAAAAGACTTACACCAACCAAAAATAACATATAATACAACATTAGTATATTCGCTACCTTAAGATAATCATCCGACGTTTGCAATTTCGAAGTCCTAAAATCTTCATATAGTTTGTATAGCGGTGGACAAATCCCTTTATAATTACGATCTATAAAGCCATCTTCTGGAACCTTATGATGAGGGTGGTTCGGATCAAAGTCGGATTACCAAAATGTAGCCCAGTAACCAAAGTAAACTCAACCGGTGAGAAACGAATATTGCAAGAACCCACACGAAACCAAATATCATACCAGGGAACCCCAGGAATCAATACCTTATGAGTGATCAAAGCAAGTAGTGCCATACGACTATTAGACCCTACACTTAATCGCAACAAATCACCAAAGCAACCAGATCTAAAGATGTCTAATTTATCACCAACAACCCCTAATACCTTAATTATTCCATCAATTATATCTTGCCTGTAGCAGTAATTCAAGACACATTTAGATCCACAAGATTCTCTCTTCCAAAACCAATTACGCTACAAAAGAAAAACAAAGAACATGTATGTGAAATAGTGGAACAAATCAATCGTAATCATAATGAAGCTAAAATACTTAATCATTCTTCAACCACATGGCGCAAAGCTTATCATCAAATTACTTATAATAATCGGAATTGTAGTAGCAACATTCATGAAATCAAATTGGGAATTAAACTGGGACTTGGTCGAATCTTGAACCAACCAAGTATCAAATTTTGCAATTAAATCGAATTGCTCATAAGAAAGACAAAAACAATTTATACTATTTCGTAAGAAAGACAAAAAACCTACAAGACTGGAGTGGTAGCATTTGTCATCGAAATGGGGATTCACGCAAGGAATTAAATTCATTTTATGTAGTCAATTAGATTGAGAATTAAATTAATCGTAAGGAACTGCTCATATTTATTGGAAATCAAATTAATCGCAAGCAACTGCTCATATTTTTCAACAAAATGGTGATTGACGCTATTCCGTTTTTAAGATTAAGCGCAAAGAATTGCAATTAAATCGAACTCAAAACTCAAAACCTGCTAGAATTTCGTCAAAATCAGGGAGACCCACTTGATTTCCAATTCTAATATATACTCGCTAAACTTGAAAATTATTAATTTTAAAACTCACCTGGAAATCGGGATCCATGGATGTGTTTGAGAAATGGGGATTCACGAAGAGATTAGTTATGAACCCCCGTCTTGTTCCTTCAACCGTAAATATTATCTCTCACCAATTTTCCGTATAGTCAAACCCTATCGTCTAAACGCTTGTGATTTTCAATGAGATTTGCCGAATTTATATCGACGTACTAAACAATTATTTTCACTAAATGATTACTGTTTACTTAACTATTATTATTCTCGTGTCTTACCGATTACCACTAAACAATTGTGTCTTATCGATTACTTATTTTTTTTTTGAATTTGTGAATATATAATTAGTCAAAAGTAAAGAATATGAGTCCATACTAATTAAAAGAAAACAAAAATTCAAATACCGACTATAAAACTTACACTTTTATCTAACCAACTAATAACTTATTTAGTTATCCATATCGGCTAGATAAAGAGTTGCCTCTTTGAAAATTGTAATGTAATATTAGTGGGATATGAGAGTCTAGGTCAGAAAATTATGGGGGGCATGTGTGGGGTGCATGTTTGTGATTTTTGTTAAAATTATAACAATAGTAATGTCTTTATCATTTAATTTATATTAATATTTGACTTGAATGGGTCAATGCTTTTAAATAAGTCTGTTTGTATTACCTATTATTTTATTAAGTTACCACTTCATCATGAACATAAATATTGTAACAAGATGTTTATACCTTTATTATTCAAATGCTTAAATAATTATTCCATCCGTTACATATATTTTTTTTATATATTTTAAGATACGGTAATTTAAGAGAATTTTTGGTTATGAGTAAAGATAGTGACCCTCAAGTAAAGTATTCGCTATAATTTGCTATTTTAGAAAATGAAATAAAAATTGTAGAACAGAATGATACAAAAATTATTGGACATAAGCAGCATTAGTTGTGGGATTAAAAAACTGTTATTTTGATCATTTGGTTGTTTAGTTGTTAGGCTAGAGGAAGAAACACTCTATTGTCCAAATCCGAAGAATACGGAAAACAGGCTTGTTTACTGATAGCATTACAGCGCTAGCTGTGTTTCTTCTCCTTTTTTATTCATAATTATTGCTATAAAGTCAGCTATAACTAAACATTTGCAACATCATCTACCGGAAACATATTAGATTAAAGTCGTTGCAGATATGGTGGACAAATTATCCTCCACCGGAAACGATGCCATCAATTCTACCGACTTAGAAAGCGGAGCTTTAGGCGGTAGTTTGAATAAGGAGGAGGCGGAGGCGAGGCCCCTTTGGATGCGAGTACTCCACAGAGTACCACCACGGATGCGGGAGAACAAGGAGCACGTGTACGATCCATTCGTCATGTCGCTGGGGCCATATCACCATGGCCAACCCCAGTGCCGTGCGTTGGAAGAGTTCAAAGACGAGGTGGTGAAGGTGATGCTCAAGGAGGACGAGATCCGCCTCCTCTTCCGAGGCAAGATTCTGGAGCGGGTAGACGATATACGCCATTTCTATGGAGGGCTGTCGAGGGATGATCTCAGCGACGATGCATTGGCGGAGATGATGCTGCGCGATGCCTGCATACTCTTATTCTTTGTGGAGCTGAATGGAAGGAATGGAGATTATACGGCGAATATGTTCCTTACATACGAATTGCTTGGTATATACCAAATTCTTCGAGTGTGGGACGATCTTCTTAAGGTGGAGAATCAGATCCCTTGGTGGTTGATGAACTCATTAATGGGATTGACCTACAGTGATGATAAGAAAGGGAGAGAAGTGATACTCAGGGTTTTGAGTTATCAAGCTTTTCTGAACTATGAATATCTGAAACAACTCCCGTGGGATGAAGATACAGATGAATACAATCCTATTCACCTTCTGGAAGCTATTCGTAATACCAATCCGATTGCGGCGGACAGGATTGGGAGTGACGGCCTGAAGGAGAGCTCCACCGGCGGCTTGCTTATGTCGGGAAAGAGGTCATTTCGTTCTGTGAGAGAACTCAAAGCAAAAGGCATCTACTTCAAGCCCAGCTCTTATTTCCTCGGTAAGACCAGATTTACTTCTTACTACGTGTTCGGGGTACTCCACCTTCCTGTTTTGGCGGTCTCCAAAGATACCAAAGTGGCCTTCTCCAATATCATGGCTTTAGAGATGTCCCCAGGATCGCCGTGCATGGACATGATCGTGACTTCATATCTGACCTTCATGAAGTCGATGATCCAGAGCTCAGAAGATGTTAAGCTGCTGCAAGAGAAGGGAATAATAGTGAGCTTCCTGGACGACAATGAGGAGATTGTTAGAATGTTCATGGATATGGATACCGTTGGAATGGATATGCTGCCAATTTACGATGAGATCAAATTCAGAATCAACCATCACTGTGACAGCAAATCCAGGACATGGATCGCCGACCTCATCAACACCAATTTTCGTAGTCCTTGGACTGCTATAGCTCTCTTCGCCGCCGCCTTTCTTCTCTGCCTCACTTTTCTCCAAACTTACTACACTATCAACCCCAAATAAACTGTCACTTGAATTCAATCTTGTGCGTGTATTAATGGTGATAGGAAAATGTGAGGCTTGCTGAAAGCCAAAACTGTCTGTTGTGAGCTTGGGTGATTTTCTTGTTAACTATTGGTTTGGTTGATATTGGTACTGCATAACTAGATTGTTTTCCTTTTGCGGTTAAATATATAATGTAGCCTGAAGGAGTATTCTTTATCTGTACATTTGTAGCTGAGGCTACTGGTATTTTTGAGAAGCAGTCGAATAAGAAACAGTTACCACATATCAGGAGCTTGGGATTGAGACATATCAGCAGTAAAAACTTATATACAAAAGAAGGCATGAAGCAACAAAGGAAAGGGGAAAATGACTCCCCAACAAGCCAGGGTAGACCCGCACGGTATGGGTCCGGAATCACGTTTTTGATAATGATCATCTTGTTCACCATGTTTGAGTGAGGGGTGGATTGCACCTCTCCGCAAACCATAGAGGCTCAGTTGTACCTGCATGGAATCAGACAGGGGAATTTGCACTTGTATAAAACCATGGGGAAGTAAGTAACAATCTTTCTAAATCATAAGCGAGCTCCGTACACTTTATGAAAACCACAAAGGAGATTTACACCTACGTGAAACCATAGGAGCTAGCTGCAACTAACTCGCTAAAACCAAATTCTTGTTCAGACTGCTTGCTTTCCCTAGCTAGAACTTCCATACAGATAGTGAACATAATGGCGTCCCCTTCCAACTAACAATGAGAGAATCTCCATTGAAACCAAGTGTGCAAGAATCCCCACAGTCGAAGCTGTTAAGTACCAAATTTGCATGAGTGAGGGCTGCCTTGCTGAGCTCTATCTCCACAATCCCAACCCTTTCGAAAAATGCCCGCCACACATTTATGCCCACAATCCGGTGCTCTCTCTCCCCTCCCTCAACCGCCACCGCGTCTCTTATTACGGAACTGAAGAGCCTCGACTCAACAAATCTCCGCTCCGAAACATCATCCTTCAGACAATCTTCCAAGCTATCAAAGTAGGCACCAAAGTAAAAGAGAGCTTCCACAAAACGGTCCACGAAATACGGAGAATTAACATTTGCTTCGGCCTCCACAATGATCATCACACAAGGGTTAATCCTTCTGATGACTCTCATCAAAGTCTCCAAACGTTTCGGTTTAGAAACCATTTTCTCCAGAGCGTATGATCCGTGGACAAGAACTGTTTCTTCGTTGTCAAGATCAAAGAGGCTTAGCCGCGGATTGACGATAATGTCCTCTAAGATGACTACATGGAAAGAGAAGTCCACATTCAAGGAAGTTGCCAATCTTCTTAGTCTATTACCCGTCTCTTCAATCACAAGACTCGACGACTCAGTTGCTATAGCAGTTACCTTGAAATGTTCAATGGGACATTCCGATCTTGCTGCCAGAGCATGCATCAAAACGAGCTGTTGGATTCCACAACGTATTTCAAGCTCGATAACATGGACCTTTCTAGAACCTGATAAATGTTCAAGAAATGCTTGAATACTGGTAAACTGTGTGATCTGAGAGAAGGGCACTTTCAGAAAGAAGGCAGCCGTAACAGAGCTTGCGGCAGTAGGATCGAGTGGCCAATCACTCTCTGCATTCTCTGTATCAGTATTTTGTCCGAAGCATCTCCTCCCGCTTTCACGCTCAATCTTTTCTGCTAGAGCTTCCGTGAAATAGTACACCAATCTTTGTATTTTATTAGTTTGATGGAAACTCAGCTTTCGACACTCCTGAAGGAGGTCGATTGCAGAGTCATACTGCTGATGACTACTTACTTTCTCAGCACATGACATGAGGCCCTGCACAAGTCGAACGTCTTGAGCCGTCTCTTCAGATGGATGGCTGATAGCGTAGGCCTCGTTTCCAGTTCCCAGCTTGGACTGGATGAAGTTCGCTGCAGACAACTCAATGATAGAATTGGTCGAAGGAGACACCGTCTGTTCATTCTCATAGCTGGACTGGATCTTTTTTCCATTTACGGAGCTAATTCTACTTCTACACTGCCTCAGAATATCCAGCGACGTAGAAGGAAGTGCGTAGGGCTTTTCTTCAAGTAGTGATTTTTGGGAGTTGATAAAAACCTGAAACGGTGGGGAAACGATATCGAGATATAAATCATCTAGAGTGCCAGCTGCTTCTGCAAGATACTGTAGTTCTTCAAACTTGCACTGCTGAAAGCCTGCCTCAGAAGCATCTCTACATGCCTGGAAAAGCCGAGGTTAGAACAAAGTGAAATCTAAATTAATCTCAGAAGCCTCGCAAGAAATAGAGCTGTATACCTCATCTCCAGAAAACCCTGCAAGCATTGCAAAAGGAGGTTACAGTTACTGTTACACCACCAAGTTCTTGTTTTATGTGATGGTTGTAAGGATTAATTCATGATAGTATTATATCAAAAACTAGCTGACAGTGACCCTCAAAATAAATACAGGTATTATCAGCATACAGGTTAACCAGGTGGTGTTATTAACAAAACAACAAACAAACAAACAAAAATATAGCATAGCAGCTGGCGACTATGACGAAGGATCCAACCAAAAGGCTGATTATTTTTATGATCTTGACCGATCCAATCGGTGCCATAAGAAAACTGTATCCTCAGGTAAGACGGCAACAGATAATGATGGCAGAAAGAATACAAACCAAATAAGGTGAGGTGGAGGTTTATTACTCCACCACATTGTTGAATGAGAATACAACTCTATGGCTGTTTTGCTATTTGCTTCTCCTTGCTGGTGGATCTTCATGCTTGGTTGCTTCCTTTAGTGAATCTACTTAGATTGAAAAGAGGATGAGTCAAAAATGGTCAATTGTCTGCTGCTACCTCCACAATTTTTCATATCCATACAGTAGAGAGGGGGAGGGGGGGGCGAGGAAGAAGGCTAAGCATTTGACATACCTGGCACCATAATATCACCATCCATAATAGACATTTCTCACCTAGACATGCATAGTTGATAGTTCTTAATAAAGGGTAATTATAGGGTGATTGAGCTTAAAAACTAGTACAAGAAATAACTAGCATTTAACTATCATCCTTACCTTAAAAACGTATTTAACTAATTACTATATTTTTATTCAAGTAAAACTAGTTATGCTGGTGACCAGGGGCGGATCCAGGATTTTTGGTTAGGGGGGGTGAAATTTATCGGTGTATGATATTTTCGGGGGTTCGGGGGCGGAGCCCCCGAGAAAAATTTTTAGGACATTTTTCTACGTAAGTCTAATTATACTTACTCTTTTTGGCTTATTTAAGAGATTATATTCTTCTTTCATAAATAACTGCTATATTCTTCATATATATTTATTCGAAAAATATCGTACACAATCTTATTTTGTCAGTCTAAATTTAGTTGGAGAAAATTATGAAGACTAACAATATCTAGCTTAGGAGTTAATTAAGTATTTAAATGATAGTTTATTTACACTTGCTAATTTTAGATCAATCAAGTAATTAAAAAAAATGAAACATAATATATTAATTGCATAAAGTTATATATGTAACTCTATTAAAATAGATGTATAGAACTCTAAATTAAACATTGCCACTAAAATAAGTTACACTTAATATACTTTTTTTAAATATCTTTAGAAGTTCGTAGTCACATTAACACTAATTCTTCATTGTTACTTTAGTTTAGGATAATAAATTTAAAAATTTCGGGGGGGCGAATTCGAAAAATTACGTGGGATAAACATATAAATTACTCGAAATAAACGAAAATTCGTAGTAATGCACGAAAATTCGGGGGGCGGTCGCACCCACCAGCCCCCCCTTGGATCCGCCCATGCTGGTAACGCCATACAACCAAATATGCCGGTATTAACTAAGGGGTAATTATTGTTGTTAGTGGGATTAAAAACAGTTATTCTGAAAATTAGGGTGTTTGACTAGAAAAACACTCTTACGTCTTGGTTTCTTTCTCCTTTTTATATTCATAATTATTGTTATAAAGCCAGCTCTAACTAATTATTAGCAACATCATCTACCTCTTAAAACTCCAAAAACAGATTAAGTTAAAGCCGCTGCAGACATGGGGAATATCAAATTATCCTCCACTTGGAACAATCCCATCAATCCTACCGACTTAGAAAGCGTGTAAAGGATCGTATTATTGATAGCTCGAGGCTCAGACACCAAATACAACCACCACGCCACATCTCAGTATAGCACCAACAAGCTAGCCAACTATTACAGACTTTACTCTCACACTCTCTCACAGATTATACACCAATACTCACACAGAGAAGTATAGAAATCGAGAGAGATGAAGACAGAGAGAAGAATACAAGAAGCTGCGCCCCTTAGGTTATCAACCCTAGTCCTATTTATAGGTAGGGTTTGATAACGGGCTGGAGAGAAATGCGGAAACGGCTGCACGTAACAAACGGGCCGAAGCATAAATGCTTTGCTTGGGCCGGGCAAAGAATCGGGCCAAATAATAGCTGGACTTGGGCACGAGATACTGGGCCTAATATTTCAGTATTACATACTCCACCTTAGGCCTAGTAGCAGTGTGCCTTCTCTTTAGAAGGAAGGTTTGTATTCGGCATTTGTTGTCATCATCGCCCCCTTCTCCTCCACACCTGTCTCCTGCAAGAAAAAGAAACAAACAACAGTAGGGAAAAAAAACTCATAGATACATCAGTTTAAGTCAAGATTCAAAATCTTGAGACAAGTTTTAAGTTTGTCTACACTTAAACACTTGGTACCCATATCTGCAGGATTCAAATCTGTGTGGATTTTCTCAAGTATGATAACCCCCTTTTCTACTATATCCCGTATAAAATGAAACCTAACATCTATGTGTTTAGTACGATCATGAAACACAGGATTTTTACACAACTGAATAGCAGACTGACTATCTGAAAATAAAGTAACAGCATTATTTAAACACTTAAGTTCAGACAGAAGACCCTTCAGCCAAACAGCTTCCTTTAAAGCCTCAGCTGCAGCAACATATTCTGCTTCAGTAGTAGAAAGAGCAACAATAGGTTGTAACTGGGATTTCCAGCTTACACAAGAACCACAGAAAGTAAACACATATGAGGTTGTAGACTTTCTATTATCCCTATCATTTGCATAATTGGAATCAACATAACCAATTAGTTTTGTCCCTTCAGAATAGTTTGAAAACTTTAAACCAACAGTTTTTGTAGCTTTCAAATATCTGAACAACCATTTCAGAGCATTCCAATGAATCATACCTGGATTTGACATATATCTGCTCAAGCAACTGACTGCATAAGCAATGTCAGGTCTAGTACTTACCATCAAATACATAACAGATCCTATAGCATTTGCATAAGGTATCTTTTTCATATCATTCATTTCGATTCGGCTTGTTGAGGACTGATCCTTACTTAGCACAATGTGAGAAGCAAGAGGAACATTAACTGTTTTTGCATCAGACATAGCAAATTTACTCAAAACTTTTTCCACATAGGAAATCTGATTCAAAACAAGAGTACCAAGTTTTCTATTTCTAGTTATGTTCATTCCTAGAATCTTCTTGGCATCCCCTAAGTCTTTCATCTCAAAATTATCACTCAGACATTTCTGAATGTATTTAATAGACTTCACACAGGGACTAGCAATCAGCATATCATCCACATAAATCAGTAAGTAAACAGAACGTATGCGATTGAGCATAGTACAAACAAGGGTCAAAGGTGCTCCTAGTAAAATTCAAGGATAACATGCATTGATCAAACTTCTTGTTCCATTGTCTAGGGGATTGTTTTAAACCATATAAAGCCTTTTGCAGCAAACGAACATGATTAGGTTTAGCAGAATCTATGAAACCTTCTGGTTGTCTCATAAATATCTGTTTGTCTAAATCCCCATGAAGAAATGCAGTAGTAACATCCATCTGTTTTAGTTCCCAATTAAAATGAGCAACTAAAGCTAACATGATGCGCACAGTGGTTAATTTCACAACAGGGGCAAATATTTCAGAATAGTCTACCCCTTCTTTTTGAGTAAATCCCTTAGCAATGAGCCTAGCCTTATACCTAAGAGACTTAGGTTCATGCTTAAGTTTGAAAAGCCATTTACAGTCCACAATAGAACATGTAGCAGGTTTTGGAACAAGAATCCATGTTTTATTCACATGTAAAGAATTCATCTCAGATTACATAGCATGTAGCCATTGTTCAGAAGAAGTAGAATTGATAGCATCAGAGTAGCATGTAGGTTCATTATCCAAAGAATCACATAGACTGAGAGCATACATCAAATAATCATCATATTTGGTAGGAACATGAATATCTCTCCTAGGTCTATCTCTAGCCAAAGAAATAATGCAAGAAGCGTAATCGGGCATAGAAATGGAATTATCGAGATATTTCAAGATCGATACGCAGGTATCGATGTAGTTTCAGAATGACTACTGGATTCAGCATGATCAGTCACAGGTTCAGAATCACACTCAGAAATATCAAACTCATACAGAAGTGGTTGAGACTCCACCTTAGAAGGAGTGTCAGATGTTACAGAGGGAGAAACAGGTAAACAAGGAAATTCAGTTTCATTGAATATCACATCCCTACTGATTATAACCTTAAAACCAGGCTGACTTCTATCCCATAATTTATAGCCTTTTACACCTTCATATTTGGTAGGAACATGAATATCTCTCCTAGGTCTATCTCTAGCCAGCAAATAATCTGAAGAAGCAGAATCAGGCATAGAAATGGAATTATCAGATATTTCAGGATCGTACACGTAGGTATCGGATGTAGTTTCGTAATGACTACCGGATTCAAGGCATGATCGATCCACGAGTTCGAATCACACTCAGAAATATCAAACTCATACAGAAGTGGTTGAGACTCCACCTTAGAAGGAGTGTCAGATGTTACAGAGGGAGAAACAGGTAAACAAGGAAATTCAGTTTCATTGAATATCACATCCCTACTGATTATAACCTTAAAACCAGGCTGACTTCTATCCCATAATTTATAGCCTTTTACACCTTCTGAATAACCTATAAAAACACACTTTTTGGATCTAGGATCTAACTTATCCCCCTTTTGATGAACAAAGGCAGAACAACCAAATACTCTTAGGTGAGACAAGTTTAATGGTTTCCCAGTAAACACAGTTTCAGGGCACTGCCCCTTAATGGAACTAGAGGGGAAGCCTATTGACAAGATAAGTAGCGATTAAGGCAAAGAAGACCCCCAAAAACTTTTTGGCAGACCAGAAGACTCTAGCATGCATCTAACCTTTTCTAAAAGGGTTCTATTCATCCTCTCCACTACCCCATTTTGTTGAGGATTGTAGGGAACTGTCTTATGCCTTCTAATCCCAGATTTAACACATAGGTTGTCAAAAGGAAAGTTACAAAATTCTAAACCATTATCAGTTCTTAAAACTTTGATTTTCCTACCTGTTTGATTTTCAATTTTAAGTTTCCACTCAGAAAACATTTGAAAAACTTCAGACTTATGTTTTAACAAAAACAACCAAGTTTTCCTGGAATAATCATCCAGAATAGACAAATAATATCTACAGCCACTTGGGGTAGGAGTGCTAGAAGGACCCCACACATCAGCATGTATGTATTCAAGAATATCAGAGGATACAATTTTATCGAGTTGAACAGTGACAGGAAAAGAAACTTTATGATGTTTCCCTAACACACATGAGTCACAGAAAGACAAATCAGACATTTTGTCTTTTCCAAACACCCCTGATTTTCTCAAAATGGTCATATTCTTAGAACTAGCATGCCCTAGTCTATTATGCCACAAGACAGTTTTGTCACAGAAAGATGCATGCACATTTGAAGTTGGTTTAACAGGAAGGCAGTGAAGGGATATAGGTTATTGGTTCTCTTAGATTTGAATACAACTAGAGACCCCTTTTTCACTTTCATCCATCCATCCCCCCAACTCCCACCAAACCCATCATTTTCTAAAGCTGTAAATGATAGCAGGTTGCATGCAACTTCAGGTACATATCTCACTTCTTTCATAGTATATTCAAAACCAGACTGAAATTTTAAACAGATATTTCCAATACCAAACACAGAACATTTATGTTTATTGGCAACTATCACATATCCAAAATTTCCAGTTTTTAGTTCAGAAAAACACTCTTTGAAAGGTGAAACATGATAAGCACTGCCAGAATCCATGATCCATTCATTTATCATATCAGAATTCAAATTGTTCACAGATGGAAAGTTTGGTTCAGAAACCATGAAATATTTTCCCAAAATATTAGCATCAGAATCATCACATAAGATAGCATTAGAAACACTCTTCTGTTCAGGGTTGGATTTCCCCTTCTTAGGGGAAGAACAATCTTTCATATAATGATCATATTCACCACAGTTAAAGCACTTTCTCCCTGTGGATTTGGACTTGGATCTAGACCTCTGACTCTGGTGTTTCCCTCCTTTTACAGAATTATAAGAAAAACTAGTTCTGTCACTAGTTCTACCCCTCACCTGATAAGAGGTACTATGTTCAGAGACCTTAACATCCCTATTAAATTTTAAATCCATCTCCTTACTCTTAAGGGCAGAAATGACAGTCTCAAGATCTATCTTATCCCTCCCATACTTAATGGCAGATTGGACATCATTATAAGCCTCAGGGATAGCATTCAACAAGGCAATGGGAGCATAATTATCAATGCTAGTGTCACCAGTTTGTTTAATTAACTGTAACAACTTATTGAATTCATCCAAGTTCTCATCAATATCTTTTGACATGTCTAACTTAAATTTGAAGAAACTGTGTAATAGATACATTTTGGATGGAAGGGAGGTCTCTATATAAAGCTCATCAAGCTTATCCCATAACTCTTTAGCAGACTCAAGGTGTTCTACTTTCCTCAACACAGAATCAGTCAAGTTTAAAGTAATGGCAGATAGAGCAAGATCATTCATTTCATTTTTCTTTTTCTCAGATAAATCATCCTCATAAGTTTTAGTAATAGCAGCAGAAACACGCTTTTCACAAAGAATAGCAGTCATCCTCTTTTTCCACAAATTGAAATCAGTTTTTCCATTAAACGTAGCAAGACCACTAGAGGATACAAAAGCCATGAGTAATAGAAATATCAGATACCAGCCCGTATGGGTATGTATCTCACAGTGAATAAGTGCTGTGGGATTTCCCAGCTCGCAATCGCAGGTTCAAGACCTGGGCGCAGGGGGTCACCACAGCTCACTGAATACGAGGAAGGAACGAAGAGTGAACCGAGTTAAACGGTTCGAAAAACTGATCTATACAGATCAATAATCACATAATAGAGACAGTCAAAAAAAAAAAAATTGATGAAAGAACAGAGAAAAACACGCAGTTTAAGGGTTTCGGAACAAGTAGGAAACACACAAAGATCCTACTGCACCAGTCGGCAGATCTAAACAAAAAAAAATAACTGAGAGGTGAAGCCAATTTACCAGAGCGAGGTTCGGAGGCTTGAACCTCGTTCTTACCGGAGATATGAGATGATTTGAGATCTAGGGTTACGACTAACAAAGAGTCGCCCGTTCGCGATCTAAAATCACTGATAGGCAGGGTGGCTGAGCGGCGATGAAACCCGCTCTGATACCACTTGTAAAGGATCGTATTATTGATAGCTCGGGGCTCAAACACCGAATACAACCACCACACCACAGCTCAGTATAGCACCAACAAGCTAGCCAACTATTACAGACTTTACTCTCACACTCTCTCACGCATTATACACCAATACTCACACGAGAAAGTATAGAAATCGAGAGAGATGAAGACAGAGAGAAGAATATAAGAAGGCTGCGCCCCTTAGGTTATCAACCCTAGTCCTATTTATAGGTAGGGTTTGATAACGGGCCGGAGAGAAATGCGGAAACGATCAACGTAACAAACGGGCCAGCATAAATGCTTGCTTGGCCGGGCGGCAAAGCTCGGGCCAAATAATAGCTGGACTTGGGCACGAGATACTTGGGCCTAATATTTCGGTATTACGAAGCGGAGCTTTTAATCGAAGTTGTGACGAGAAGGTGGTGGTGGTTAGGCCCCCCGTGGAGGCGAATACGCATTGAGTACCACCACGACTGCGGGAGAAGAAGAAGCACATTTACGACCCTTCCGTCCCGTCGCTCGGGCCATATCACCACGACCAACCCCAACTCCACCAGTTGGAAAAGTTCAAAGAGGAGGTGGTCAAGGTCATGCTCAAGGAGGATGACAGGCGCCTCTTCTGGAGCGGGTAGACGAGATACGCCATTTTTATGGAGGGCTGTCTAGAGATGAGTTCAACGACAGCGTATTGACAGAAATGATGTTGCGCGACGCCTGCACGCTCATATACTGGATGGAGCTCAATGCAAGGAAAGATTAATCAGGAGAAAGATGTGCTTGTCCTGAAATACCTTGGTTTATGCCAAGCGTTTCTAGTGGCAGAAGATGTTGTTAAGCTAGAAAATCAGATCCCTTGGTGGTTGATGGACTCACTATTAGCTTCGCATGCGATGATGATAAGAAATGAAAAGAAATCATATGCAGTCTCTTTAGTTTCCAAGTTTCTGGGAACCCTACATATCTGAAACAATTTCCTTGGGATCAAAACGGAGATGAATACCATCCTCTTCACTTTCTGGAAGCGATTCGAAATACCAGTCTAATTGCAGCGATAAGACTGAGAGCTCCTCCTCGGGAGACATGCTCCAGACGGGAGAGCAGTCGTTTCGTTCAGCGGCAGAACTCAAAGCAAAAGGCATCTACTTCAAGCCCACCTTCTTACTACGTGTTTGGTGTGCTCTGCCTTCCTATTATGACTATCTCCAAACATACCAGAGTAGCCTTATCCGACATCATGGCCTTAGAGATGTCGGGGGAGGGACGCCGTGCCCGGACTCGATTGTGACTTCGTATCTGACCATCATGAAGTCGATGATCTGAGTAAGGAGACGGGGATAATAGTCAGCTTCCTTGAGGACAATGAACAGATAGAATGCTCAAGGAGATGGATACCTTTGGAATAGATATGCTGCGAGTTTATAATGAGATGAAAATCAGAATCAACCACCATTGTGACAGCAAAGCCAAAACATGGATCGCCGACCTCATCAACACCAACTTTCACAGTCCATGGACAGTTGCCACTATCCTTGCCGCTACCCTTCTTCTCTGCCTCACTTTTCTCCAAACTTACTACACTATCAACCCCAAATAAACCACCCCCTGATTCAACTTTGTGTCTACATGTGTTTGTGTGTACTGGTGATTGAAAAATGTGAGGCACTAAAAAGCAAAACTATAAAGGATTCATTAATACTAGATAGAAAATTTACAAAAACAATAGGAGCTTGTTGAGAGAAATACATGTCAGCAGTAAAAACTATATACAAATGAAGCAACAACAGAAAAGGTACTAAGACTCCTTAAGGACCAGGCGATGGTATCCTTTGCATTTGCAAGATTCAGATTGAAAAAGGAGGGCATTTGGAAACATAATAAAGGATAACTGTAGGGAAATTAATTTTGAAAACTAGTAAAAGAAATAACTGCGTGTGACAAGCAGGATGCTAACAAGCTACGACACCTAATACACCCACCGGCCAAGCGCTTCATGTTTCCGTCCTTTCAGTGGTAGCACCATACCCATCCTGCAGGGATAGTTTGGTCCTCTTACTTCCCCTTTCTGTCTTTTTTCTCATATTTGCTGCAGTAATGAGTTTATAACAAGAATGAGGCATTTCACTCAGTTTACCAAACCTTTCCTCATAGAAATGCCAAATTTCTGACCTGAAAAGAATTTGAATTCCACATAAATTTTAGATCTCAAGCTGGTCAAAATGTAAGTTGAAACAACATAACTTTGGCCTATAAGTCTGTAACCACCCATACCAGAAAGCAAGGAACTGAAACGGTGCATATTTTTCATAGATGTCTTCAACATCTCGTTGAACTGTCTTAGTCGAGGAGGTTCTTGCATGGACCTGCACCGTCACGTTTAGGGGTCAAGAATCACTTAAAACAGTATAGTGGGAAAATGAAGAGTAGGGAAGGAAATTGACCTGTTTCAGATGCCTAATAGTTTCTGAATCAGTCGGAATAACATGGTAGTAGCCCACGCACATCAGCACATTAGCGCATGTGAATGGCCCAAATCCATCAATCACTCTCAGCTTCTCAGCCAGCTTATCATAATCAGACAAGCTCAGTGAGCCACGTGCACATTCTAGTTCTCCCAACTGAATTCTGCCTTCAACAACTCCCTGAGCAAGCTTTATCACACGGCCTGCCCTGTAACCAAGGCCGCAACGCTTAGCCAAAAAGTTCTCATCAAGTGTAGCTAATTCTTTGGGGCTTGGAAAGTTCCCAATGGTTGAGCTCAGAAGATTAGGATCATCGCATGAAGTAGCTGAAGGATTACATTTCCCAAGGAAATCATCTGTTGCCTCCTGGGACATGAAAGTCGGACTTGGATGTTCAGTTTTCACATAGTCAAAGGATTCTGACATTAAATCTGTAGTTGTACTGATTTTTACTTCAGTCTCTAGATCTCCTAAAACCTTTGCATATTTGTTTGCAGATTTTGTTGAACATTTGCGAGCCTTTCTCTTTGATTCTTTCCCGGAAGGTGTTTTTGGAGCAAAATTTTTAATATTGGCTGTTTGAGAACTGGAAAATGTTCTAGTTTCATCTGTGCCATTTGATACTACGGGCAAAGGAAGTTGCAATTCTGCCTGAAGCTCACATAGTGATTGAGCCATGCTTAAAGTTCTTGGCCACCTGAACAGGTAAAATAGAAAGAAATCAATTGTCATTTGGAGAAGACTTGTCTGTCTTATACCAACTGAACAGGCAAATACCCTCACAGCTGAAGAGATGAACAAGTTTGAGAGAAAATATTTACTATTTGAAGAACTAAAATAAGAGACTGAAAAGAGAAGGTCAGTGTGGCAGCTATTCCATATACCGTGGCTTCAAAAAGACCGATCTTCAGCCATTTTCAGTAACATGTACACACAAAAACCAGAATTGCTGCAGTTTAATTGTCAAAAATACTAGGTAAAGAATTAATTACCACATCTCTGAAGTCACTCTACATTAATTCAGCCTTCAGATTAAGGTGGTTCACTTATCTTATAATTCCATTTTATCAGAAGGACATAAATATCAATTCATCAACTGGCAACAAATTCTTAAGAACTTACTGAAAGTCAAGTGGCTCCTAAATTCTATGATAAATGTAAGTATCCATTGGATATTATTGCTGACAGAAGCTTCACTGATCTCAAATACTCGAGAAACTATTTGGTCATATCAGCGCATCGAAGAAATATTACAAAATGGCAATAGATATATACATGAAACAAAGGAAGTTAACCTCACTCACTGGCAATTGCACAAGAGAATACACTTGACCATGTCCTCGAACAATGTAGGCGACCGAAACACTCTCCCAAACCCCCTGCTTTCTGCTTGCTTATGCATTTTATGGAACTCAATCACCCTCCTATTTTCTCCATCTGATAATCTCAGCATCCTTCTAACTTGACTCTACAATATTTAAGCAAACTACTAAAATAAACACAGATAGAAACAAGCACAATGAATAAGGTAGAATGTATTAAGGGAAACATTAGAACCGAGTTATCATCAAACATGAAGAAAATGAAATGAAAATGTAGATACACAGGCATAACAAAAATCAAGCAATAAATAAAACACAAAAATCAGTGTTTTTTTTCCCGCAAGCAGTGAATTGGACTAAAATGCAGCCTTCGCTGATTGTCAAACAAACAAACACAAGATTGAGTTGCCAGTAAATCTTCTAAACAAATCCAGAAATCACAAATGGCTTGTAAGAAACAAGTCGATCATAAATTCTTACATTAGAAGTTTATCAAGAACAACAATTTAAGAAACAACACAAGGAAAGTAAAGAGAAGAGTAATCACCAGCAACGATTCCTGCTGCTGAGGGGACAGAAAGTCGGGACCGAAAACGCGGAGAATAAGAGCGTGCGGCGAGTGAGGAGGGTGAGAAACGTGAACCATCACAGAAGCCTCGTCGATACCGTCGAGATTAAGGCGGAGCGGCCGTCTGAGGGTTTTGGAATTGGGGTCCCACTGGTTGGGCGCCATCATGAATAGCCCATGGCTACAAACCGCTTTTTCTAGGTCGAAACTCGAAGCGGCGTCGTTGAGCGGAAGCTCCACCACCACGCCGGCGGCGGCGGAGATGGTCTCATCGTCCCGGTCCATTTTACGGCGTAATTCGGGCTGTGTAAAATCTTTTTCTCTTAGTACAATTTATTTGTCATAATATTTTAAAATTTCTTATGAATGACTTCATTAATCTGCTTTCAATTAGATAAACTAATTGAATCAAACTGAATTATTCATCAAAATTTAAAAGTCCAATTTCACATTTACTGATACTCCCTCCGTCCCATTCCACTAGTCTTGTTTCTTTTGGGTACGGAAATTAAGAAGAGTGGTGGTTGTGTGTAGATGAGTGTGTGATTGTGTGTAAAGAGTGGTATGTTTTGTAATGATTAGACTTTCTTTTTTGAAAACTAGACAAGTCGAGCGGGACAGCCCAAAAAAGAAAACTAGACAAGTCGAATGGGATGGAGGGAGTACTTCTTTACTAAATTTGGCTTTCAATTTGGTTTGATCAAGCATTTCCTTTATTTCTTTTTGGTCTTCAACTTTATAGTTTTATCGTGATAAACTTCACATCTCACTTTATTGCTTTATGTCAGAAATAGTCTTTTATTAGTGGCATACAGCCTAATATTTTTGGGGCTAAGTGACAAAAAATGAGATAAATGTGGCCTGCATCATAATCTAATTATGAATTAGGTTAAGTCACGAAATCGAATTGATTAATGTTTTAAAAATAGATTTTGTAATATACAATTCATTTGTTAAGATTTGTTTTTGTATGATTGACAAGATATTACTCCTTTCATTTTATTATTTTACTTTCTGGGTTATCCAATAAAAAATATTTTGTTTCTAAAAAAAGTAAATAGTGTGTGGACCAAAATTAACAACACACACCACACAATATAAGTTTTTTAATTTTCGTAGGAGACACTTTTTATGGGACGGAGAGAGTACTATATAATAATGACATTACACAATGTGCACCCAACACCCGGCCACAAACTTAATTAGTATTTAAAGCTTAATTTGATTTTCTAGTTGAGATCGTTGGCCTAATACTACTATGATTTATCTATTTTGTAGAACTTGCAAACTGTTCTTTAAAAAAAATAGAGCTTGGGTTTACCTTACCCAGTGCGCATTTTGGTAGCGACTACAGGTTACTTTTGTTATAAAAAAAAAAACTTACAAACTGTTTCACTTCACCAAAATAGTAAAATTTAGAATTCTATGTCAATGAAGTATAATTTTTATTAGGTAATTAACGGCATATTTTTCACTTTGAATTAATTTATTGTATTTATTATGTATTGTTAATAAATATGATTATGTAAGAAAATTAAGAACGAAAATAAAGAAAAAACACATATTTGTTCACTCAGTTTATCCGTAAAATGAAGAGAAGATTCTTTGTTCCAAATTTCATATCTCAGTATTATATATCCCATAATTATAAACAATTAGGTATTTGTATATAGGAGAAGGTTATTGTGTTAGTACGTAAAGTGCTGTATATTTATCTTAAAAATACAATAAGTTTGTCTTTAAAGTGTAGTGTTCACACGATAAGGATTGTTCACACGGAAACTAATCCCTTTATATATATACCTAAGTATTTATAATCAATTTTACTGGGGCCGATAATATATAAGACAGCTCGTCACCGTAAAATGACGTCTTCATGCACTATCAAGCTAAGATTTTTTACTACTTCCGATGATTATGCGATCACAAAGAAAGAGATCATTTAGATTAAGTTTAGATAGATACAAAAAATATCCCTAACGACTCGTGCAGAAGATAATCACAGGCAACATTATGTACATTGACATGATGATATATGATTTTATTTGTCACAATCATTAGGAAAGAAAATTAAGCACGTCCAGTATGCATGCATGCAGACGATTGCTACCTATAGTTTTGATTGATTTGTATGGCCCCTCATCGTTCAATTATTACTGCCAATAACTCTTGCTTTAGTTTTGTGATGATTCAATTCAATCACTATATATGTGTCCCTACTTTTTTAATCATTCTTTTACTTTTTCTTAATCATTATTTGAATTAGTTAATAATAAATTAATGCTTGTGGTCTATACTTCAATTTTATTTTTACCATAATTATTAAAATAGTACTCACTCTGTCCCTTTTTAATATATACATTTCCTTTTTCACACATATTAGAAAAAATAAATAAATTAATAGACATAAAGGTTTTATTTATTCCAAATACCAAAATAAATGTTGATATTGAATTTCAGTAATTGAAATATATTACTAAAAAGTTATATTTACATACATATGTTTGCTATTAGAAAAGTTGAATAAAAATAGTCTTTTTCCATATTATCATATTAATAGTCCTATTAAAATTAGTGTAAAACATTTAGTTATGCATAAAAAAATACTAATAGGCATAGAATATGGGATAATGTATCCAAAAAGGACGGAGAGAGTATATTTGAATGATATAGTAGCTAGTAAGGGAGAGAAAATGCACGATCTAAGATAACCTAAGTTGGTTATCTTGTTATCAAAAGTTACAATCTCGGATTTTATTGATGTCTCGTCTAGCGTATCAAACACAATTCATGTATGGCAATTTAATTAACTCTCTTTTATTAGTTTTAATTTGCACGCAATTAATTGATCTCGTTATAACAAACGTGGAATGGATGTTAATATAAAACCTAGCTACTACTAACTACGAGCATTCTTCACCTCATCAAGAAAAGCTAAAGAAAATCTAATCAGCTAAAACAGATTCCATGGGAGAACTCTCACCCGCCTCAATGAAGAAAACTTTCCTCACCGCCGGCCGCCAGACCATCATCGATATCGAACATCAACGGCTGGTATTGCACAGAGTTCCAGATCAAGTTCGAGAAGGCAAAAACCACATCTTCGACCCAGTCCTCGTCTCTCTCGGCCCGTATCACCACGACCCGACCCGGTTCCCTCAGGTCGAGGATCTCAAAGGCAAGATCCTCAACAAGTACGACTCCGACGGCCGAAAGAAGCTTCTAGAAGAGGTCCGAAGCCACTTAACCGAAATCCGAAGCTTCTACGACGATCTGTCGAAAGAAGCGTGCAACGACGACGTATTGGCAAATATGATGGTCCGCGACGCCTGCTTCATCGTCTACTGCATGAAGATGAAGATATCTCCATATCACGACGAGATATGCATCATCCTCCGTACAATTGGCATGTCGAGAGTCGCCTTTGTGATTCGCGATTTCTTCATGCTGGAGAATCAGCTCCCTCTTTGGATTCTGAACAAGGCGATCTCTCTGACGCTCGATGACGAAGCAGTCCCCCCACCGTCCGATCAAAACGACCACGGAAGCAACGGAGTCGAAGCTTTCTTCTGCGAGCTCCTAAAAGCTTCTTGCGAGCCGCCACGTGTCCCTCACTTTCTCCACGCTCGTCGAGAAACCCTAATCAATCACGACAACATCACCAAGAAAAAACCCCAAATTTCCTGCTTTTTCAAACCTAAAAATCATTCAAACAAAAACACCCAATTCCGATCGGTAAAAGACCTAAAAGCGAAAGGCATCCATTTCCGACCAAGCTCTTCCTCCCTAACCGACATCAAATTCCGCTCCCACTCCTTCTACGGCATGCTCAGACTCCCCATCCTAACCCTAGACAGCAACTCCAACGTCATCTTCTCCAACATGATCGCACTCGAGATGTCGCCGTGCAGCTGCACCGACTTCTCGATCATATCCTACGTCAAGTTCATGAAATCATTAATCATGAAGGCGGAGGACGTGAAGGAGCTGCGCGAGAAGGGGATAATTCTGAGCTGCATCGCGAATGATGAGGAAGTGGTGAAGATGTTCAAAGAGTTCAACACGGATGGATCGTGCAGCAAGGATTTGCATCGAGGCGTGAGGGAGGAGATCAATGAGCACTGTAGGAGTAAGGCCAAAACGTTTAAGGCGGAGCTTATTCATACTTATTTTCGCAGTCCGTGGACGGCGACAGCTCTCTTTGCTGCTAGCTTGCTTCTGGTTATTAATTGTCTTAACTTTTTTCTGAATTATTACAGAATGAAGCACCCAGTCAAGCGGGTGTGATTCAGTATACATGTTTGGATAGTAAGAGAATAATTAAACCTTTCTCTCTCTAGTTTCTTTAGCTCACTCTATATATGTATATATGTTTGTGTAATTATGTTATATATGTATTCCAAAGAATTTGCTAAGAAGTACTCCCTTTTTTTCACTAATCTAGTCTCATTTTATAATTTGGGGTACGTGTCTCGTTAAACAAGTTCATTTCATAAATGGAAAGAAATGAGTGGACCACAACCACTCTAAATAAATGACCCCGCCACTTTATATATACTTTTACACCACACATTTTTTTTGTACCTACTTTCTAAATTTTCATGCCTAAAAACAATAAAACTTAATTAGTGAAACGGAGGGAGTAAGAAATACAGTTAGTTGTGAGATAGCAGAATATTAATGTTGATGTATATTTGTGTTGGTTATAAGGGACAACAAGTTCCCACTTTTTGAACATATATAAATGTAGTATAAAGATGATTTTATCCTTATTAAACAAAAAAAACCATCATGCTTTTTACCTCATCAGATGATTTAAAATAAATTGGTTAGTGGTAAGTGATTAGAAAGGTTTGACGCTTTCTAGCAATTAGATGTGTCAAAATTGACTCCAAATTGCTCGGTCAGCCCGAATTCGAAGTTAGGAGTGAAAACCTTGGGTCAACTAGATTTTTAAAAAAAAATGTATATACTACTTTTATATACTCTTGTCCACAATGGTATTGAAATGTGTTATATATGACCACATTTTTTAATTAGAACTATACCACATGTCAATATCATTGTGTCATAGTACACACAAGAGTATACAAAACTAGTATATAGATGAGGCTCCGATAGATTTTGGGCATTTTGATTTGCATGCCCACTAGTTTAGTTACTACTATCTTTAAACAATATATATATATATATATATATATATATATATATATATATCAATCATGCAGTTAAAAACATCTCTCATAGAAAAGAAAACTAATTAGGATAATCCTATTATATCAAGATCCTTTTACGTATTTTATGCAATAATATATATACAATGAATTTCTAAAATATGAAAATATATAATTTAGAATGTGGTTTTAATTTGTTTGATCCTCCTAAATTTTTAGCTGATCAGTTTATAAACCAAATATAAACAAGGGAGAATTGCAAAAATAGGCATTCCTATAACTTTATTTGAAAAATAGGCACATTGTGTATAAATTGCAAAAATGGGCAAAGACATAATTTTTAATATTTTAAAATTCTGACTCAACCTAGCTAAAAACCTACTCTGCACCGACACATTCAATTTAGAATAAAATAAGAGAATTTTTTGATTTTTGAGGACTTTGATTACACAATCATTTAAATTTTGATTGGTGAATGCATATATATATATATATATATATATATATATATATATATACACATACCACGTAGACGATAGTATTGTTATTTTAATTTTCATTACATAATCATTTTAATTTTGATTTATGATTTATTATTATCTTTCAAAAATAATAAAAAAATTTAATTAGGATTGATATTATTAATAATTTTTGCAGTATTCATCAAGATAAGTGTTACGTCATCGATACACAACGTAAACACTCGATTTCTCCATAGTGTTTAATATTTATTTAGATTTAATGTACAACGTAAGCGCTTGATTTTTCGTTAACACTAACGTAAGATTTACGAGCGCTTAGGTTATTTTTCGAGCGCTTAGGTGACAAATAATTATGTTTTAGAGTTATATTTCAAAGAATTTATTTATCTGTTTTTTCCTTAACCTAATTGACTTCGTAATTATTGATTTTTAAGATACTAATGAGATTATTTAATTTAGGGACTAAGTTAGTGTGATTTTTAAGATTTTTTTTTATAGAACGTGTTTAATATTTATATAGATTTAATGAACAATGTAAGCGCTTGTATTTTCGTTACCACTAACGTACGATTTACGAGCGCTTAGGTTATTTTTCGAGCGCTTAGGTGATTCATAATTACGTTTTAGATTTATATTTCAAATAATGTATTTATCTATTTTTTCCTTAACCTAATTGACTTCGTAAACTTTTTTAGGAAATTTATTGTTTCTTAAGGCGACTAATGAAATTATTTAATTTTTTGACTTCGTAATATTTAGATTTTAATATTTATATAGATTTAATGACTTCGTAATTTTTTTATTAATTGGCTATTTTAGCTAATAACCAAAAAGTTGAAGTCACAGTAGGTGTTTAGCTAGGTTGAATGTGTCGGTGCAGAGTAGGTGTTTAGCTAGGTTGAGTCAGAATTTTAAAATATTAAAAATTAGGTTTTTGCCCATTTTGCAATTTATACACAATGTGCCTATTTTTGCAAATAAAGTTATAGAAATGCCTATTTTTGCAATTCTCCCTTTAAACAATCCAAGAAATTAAGTTGGCCCGCTAGCTAAACAATCCAGACACTTTTGACAATCCTACTCTATCTGATCGATGCTAGAAAAGGGTGAAAATTCTACCTCATTCATTTTAATTCTACCTCATTCATCAAACTCCTCCTAGTTTTCTTTCCATAACTACACCAAAGTAACCTTTCCAGGGGCGGATCCAAGATTACAAAGGAGGGAGGGCGAAACTTAAAAATTCGATAGAGAAGAGGGTGAAGTGTACATTCGGGGGCGAAATACAATTTTTTTTAAAAATTACATATATAAAATCGCGTTTCGACACGAGTTCGGGGGCCGCCGCCACCGGGCGCCCCCTTTGGATCCGTCACTGATCCTTTCCCAATCATCTGTACCTTTCCCAATCATCATACAGCAAGCAACAAGAAACTTCTAACCCTACATCCTTCAATCATAACAAATAGTACTAAATTATAAAACTTGCAGACAAACATGGTAAGAACTAAGAATACTTAATATCCATTGTTTTCACGAAATGGAGATACGTTTACATTCCCAGAAAGTAAAATCATTTCACCAATTACAGAAATAACAGTTAAATCATCAATTATGACAGCACAATTGAAGAACCATCTCTCTCTCTCTCTCTCTCTCTCTCTCTCTCTCTCTCTCTCTTCTCTTTCTCTGTCCCCCAGCTTTGCGCTCAATTAGGAGTATGGAAGCCATAAATGAGCCTCTAAGCCGCAAGAATCTATTTTTACTCGGATCTTGACAAGTAAATCAAAGAAACAGTGAAATTTGAAAAATGCATACCTGCACAAGATTTTATAGTGTGAATCTTGAGGAGCAGAACAAGAACACTTGCCAAGTGAGTCATATCCCCTGCTACCCTAAATATATTCATCTTCTCCCTCTTTCCTTCTCTCTCGCTATCTGCAGATCAACAAATTTTTTTACTTGTGATTCCTCCAAAGGGCCCAGAAGATAATAGATGCTTCTTTTTCAACAGTTACTTCTTTCTTTTTCAGTTTCTTGTAGGGTCTGAACAAGATTTATCTCCGGGCTAATCAGAAGAATTAGAAAAAACAACAAGATTTTGAGTTATATTTTCCTTTTTTAA
Source organism: Lavandula angustifolia (assembly GCA_028984105.1). NCBI lineage: Eukaryota > Viridiplantae > Streptophyta > Magnoliopsida > Lamiales > Lamiaceae > Lavandula > Lavandula angustifolia. The sequence goes on along the minus strand of CM054810.1, from coordinate 30,659,638 downwards.
TTAGATTACGTACTTTGAAAAGACTGTAGCTTTAGTACTTGACATAAGATTTTGAGTAATATTTTCCTTTCTTAATTGCAACTTCACAATTTTGAAAGATTGCAACTTTAGTGTACTCCACATTGAAGGCGCCGGTTTTGTAACGTGGCACGTGCGAGATCTCCGAGGGCTTGCTTCATCCAATCAGATCCAAGTTTGGGGTGTGCGAGTGTCTCTACCTTCGAATTTAGAAGTGGATTGATTTAAGAGCCGTTTGGTGTTCTACCCAAGACGTTAAAGTCAAATACAAATATACTCATCTCTTATATATAACTACACTACATACCCAGGTTTACTAAAATACCCCTACTTTTCAATAAATACAATCTCTTTTCAATGATTGGCAACTGTTTTTATAATTTTCCGTGAAATAAATGATTGATTTTGTTAAAAAAAATAAAAATATCACGGGTCCGATCACGTCCGACCGATCGGCCACAGCGATCGGACAAGCATGATCAGCCGTGGCCGATTGATCGGACACATGAGCATGATCGGACATATCCGATCGATCGGCCAGGAGCGTGATCGGCCGCGGCCGATCGATCGGACACATGCATGATCGGCCGGTGTGGCCAGATGTCCGATCGGTCGGACACATCCGGTCAGGTCCGATCGATCGGACACTTTATTAAAATGTGTCAGTGACTATTACCTTTTCGATGCCTATCGCGTCCGACCGATATGTCAACACTGTGTTATAGTATACCTTCACTTTTCACAGTATGCCCTATCATGTGTCCGACCGATAGGGCACTCGTGAATAAATTCATCAGTGTGCCCTATCACCTTTTGACAGTGTGCCTTATGACATGTCCGATCAATATTACACACTTTCACGTGAATAAATTATACAGTTTGACCGATAGGGCACAGTTTATCAATAAATTCATTACAATTCGTCTCATCACTTCACTTATTTCTCACAAGTTCTCTTCTCAATTGCTACCATTCTCCTTCATTTCCACCACCACCAAAGCAAGAAAAAAATATGGAGAATGATTGGAAACAATTTGTTGTCAATTTTAACGGAGTTTTCGATAGTGAATCGAAATATGTTGGCGGCCAAGAGACAATGGTTTGGATTCCGGCAAACAATATTTGTCTTGCAGTACTACGACAATATATTCAATACGCTTTGGATGCATATTCGGTTCCGCCCCGACTACCACATCTATTATACCGCAGGTCTCGTAAAAGTCATAAAACGATCAAGGCCGTTATCGGGAGTGATCTTGATCTACAACGTATTTGTCTTCTAGACGTAGAGCCTGCAAAGATATTTAGTGCACCCCAATAATACCGGCGTAGTAAATCGTGAAGCTCGAAACTCAACATTCGTTGAGTCTTATCAATTCGGAGGTGATAACCAGCTTGAAGGGCCAAACAAGAGAAGCAACCCGGTGGGAGTCGAAGCAACCCCGGTGGAAGTGGTCAGGAAGAGGAGACCCATGTCAAAACAGATGAAGATGAAGAAGCTTATCTCGACACTTCATCTGAGGATGAAGATGAAGGTATTCCTGAAGCATTGATCAATTGTTCGCTTGGTGACTTTGTTGCATGGATCCGACGAGAGGGCGGCGTCAACCAACTCATGTCAATGCTTCTTCCAATCACTCGTCCAAATACCGATGACGAAATATTATACAGCAACATGGAAGCAGCAAGTAATTGGATCATTCCAATTATACCTCTCGATACATTTGACCTACCATTCACAACGAGCTTGCCTCTTATATTGGATTGTGATTTGCGGCAAGGAGCTGTTTTTTGGGAGAAAGATGAATTATATGCTATGGTCGCACTGTGGCATATGGAACATGGAGTGGATTTCATATGCCGACGTTCGTGCACAAAACGACTCGAATACATATGCAAGCGTAATGATACATGTCCATATTTTCTTCGTGCTGCCTGTAGGGCCACGCAAATTTGGGAGGTGACCGTATACAACCCCGAGCACACCTGCAACCGCGATCTATCTGGCTTAGGATCGCGAAATGTGCGGGCAAAGGCCGTAGCCGCCTATATTGCGCAGAGAATGCACCGCCAGAGCAAGATACTGAAACCTGCCGATATTCAAGCTGATCTTTTGGATAGGTTTGGAATCCAAGCGAGTTATAGTGTGGCGCTGCGAGCACGTAATGCTGCGATATCAATGATTTACGGTGGCCATGCAGAGTCATATAAAAATCTTCCGAAGTATTTGCATTTGCTCCGTATGCAAAATCCAGGATCTTTGACCGATCTAGATGTTGGTCCTGATGGTGATTTCCGACATCTATTTTTTATGTTTGGTATTTGCCGAAGTCCTTGGTTATTCCAACTTAGAAACGTGATTGCGGTTGACGGGACACACCTGAAGGGGAGGAATAAGGGAATCCTACTTGTCGCTGTTAGTATTGATGCTAACGAACAAATATTCCCACTTGCTTTTGGTGTTGGTCCTATTGAAAATGATATTTCTTGGAAGTGGTTTCTAACTCGGCTCCGAGCAGCACTATCCTCCACTAGTGATCTAGTAATTGTTTCAGATCATAACAAAAGTATAGCCAACGCGGTAAGAGATGTTTATCCGGAAGCACACCACGGTCTTTGCTACTACCACATCGCAAACAAGATTGCTCGATATGGTAAGTGGATGCGGGTATGTTCCACGAGGCGGCATACGCATATCGAACATCGATCTTCAACCGCGCATTGAACGCGATACGAGAGGCACAACCCGCAGCGTACGAGAAGTTGATGGATATCGGTCCCGAGAAGTGGGCGGATCACAATGTCCTACCCGACGTTACGGTATGTTAACATCCAACCCGGTCGAGTCTATTAACTCTCGACTTCCGGCCGCAAGACGTCTTCCAATATGTGCTATGATCGAGGCAATCCGACATCTGCTCGAAAAGTGGTTTGATGCTCGTAGACAAAAGGCTCATGCGAGGACTGATATTTTGACTGAAGCTGCAGATATGAGAATGAGAAATGAAAGAGATGCAGCACTCGGTATGTTGTTACATCCGTGATCGCCGACTTATTTAAGGTGGATACTTGGAAAAGACAAGGTGGAGAGTTGATCGAGCATCATTCATGTGAATGTGGAGTATGGCAACCGGACGAGATTCCCCTGTAAGCATGCAATTGCGGTTTTATACAACCGCCGTGAGAATTTATATTATCACATTAATTACTACTATCGGACGGAAACATGGAGGGAGATATATGCGGGTGTGGTGAATCCTTTACCTCCACGGGACGAGTGGGTGTCCCAACGAGAGATTGATGCGATGGTGGTACTACCGCCAATTATCACGCGTCAAGCGAGACGGCCGAGGAATAGCCGACAAAGATCCGCCGTAGAGGCCGGTACATCTAGCAAGAGAGCCTCGTGCGCCAAAGAAATGTAGCATTTGCGGGGAACAAGGTCACACAAGGTGTAATTGTCCAAGTAGCAAATAATGAATAATCGCTCTAGTGTTAATAATTATGTACTTAATATTTCAAATCATATATCTATTATTTTCATAATCTATATAATCTCTATCGAGGAATATAAAAAAAAAATTGAAAATCAATCGACTCCGCTGACAGCTGTATGAAAATGAACTGTATGACAGTTCATCTATCGAGAAATTTAAAAAAAAAATTAGGAAAAACCGTCGGCCTGTGCCGACAGATGTAAAAAGAGATCCGACCTGTCGGCCCGTGCCGCTAATCAAAACCCTAAATACTATTCATCTAAACCCCAAAATTATTCATCTAAACCCTCAAAACCCTTGATCAAAACCCCAAAAACTATTCATCTAAACTCTAAAAATGTGAGATTCGAGTGATGAAAAGTGATATAAGAAGGGGATATCGAGAATATCATGAATAAGTTTGAATAAGTAGTAATAATAGAGACATAATTAAAAAAAAAAAATTACCACCTATTCACCTATTTCATAAAATGAGTTCATTTTTCATGAAGAGTGATAACTACTTCCATGATTCAATAATGATTCATATTTAATTTTGCTAATGTATAGTTATATATAAATTCTTATTACACCATTTCATAATATTACCCTCAAATATTTATTATAAAATATTTATTTTAAAATTTAAAATTTTTATAAACTCTATTTGAATTATATTAATTTTAACTCTTATTTCAAACAAATATAAGTTTTATTAATTAATGGTCCGATCGATCGGAGTGGACCAATCGATCGATCGGACCAAATGTAAATTAAAATAAAAAATAAAAAAAATTTAATACATGTGCCGATCGATCGGACCAAATTTAAATATATATATATATATATATATATATATATTTGTACCGATCGGTCCGAACCAAATGTATCTGAAAAAAAAAATAATGGTCCGATTGATCGGACTGTGCCGATCGATCGGACCAAATTTAAAAAAAAAATTTGTACAGATGCCGATCGGTCGGAATTAAAAAAAATAAAAAAATTAATGGTCCGATCGATCGGATTGTGCCGATCGATCGGACCAAATGTACAAAAAAAAAGTGTTTATATCTGTTCGGAATAAAAAAGAAATATAATGGTCTGATCGATCGGCACAGCCAGATCGATCGGACCAAATATATAAAAAAAAATATTTGTACCGATGTCGATCGATCGGAATAAAAAAAGTAAAAAAAATTAATGATCCGATCGATCGGACTGTGCCGATCAATCGGACCAAATGTAAAAAAAATGTTTATATCTATTTGGAATAAAAAAATGTTTATATCTATTCGGAATAAAAAAATATATATATATAATGGTCCGATCGATCGGCACGCCCGATCGATCGGACCAAATTAAAAATATATATATTTTTACCGATGCCGATCGATCGGAATAAAAAAAAATGTTTATATCTATTCGGAATAAAATATATATATATATATATATATATATATATATATATATATATATATATATATATATATAATGGTCCGATCGATCGGCACGGCCCGATCGATCGGACCAAATTTTAAAAAAAATATTTGTACCGATGCCGATCGATCGGAATAAAAAAAATAAAAAAATAATGGTCCGATCGATCGGATGTGCCGATCGATCGGACCAAATGTAAAAAAAAAAAAAAAAGTGTTTATATCTATTCAGGGAACCAATACATTTCATTTTATAACAATAATCAACCATAATCAACAATACATAAATTCATAACAATAATCAACCAATACATTTCATTACCATTATCTGTTCAGGGAACCAATATCTGTTCTATATCATTTCAAATTATATCACACATTTCAAAATATTTTATAGCCATCCACCTACGATACTTAGTAATGTTTGCCTCATCTTTACCCCAATCCCGAGTCGGAAAATCGGTGAGAAGACGCTCTATGGTCATGCATGTAAATGCCCCACAACTATGAGAATCCAATTGTATGTACTGCTCTTCATCATCCATAAGCACAATTGAGGGCCTCTGTCCTCCTGGGAATGGATAACCATATGCATTACAGGCCCAATAATTCCCATGCCATAAGAACCGCGCTATTAATTTCCGGAAAGCGATAAGGCATTTGACGCGCCAATTGAATATACTCGAGTCTCTACATTGATTTTTCGAGTCATACATCTCGAGTCTCCAATCTGAAACGCATAACCGCAACACGAACCAGTGGTGTGCTGCCAAGATTGGAAATATAATCTGCAATAGACATAAATATATAATTTAGAATGCCAAGATTATTAAATATAAAATATATAAATAGTACTCACATATTTTGCGGAGTACCAATCGCTTATTCCAAAATCTGGAATCCCCTTCACGCACTGCACATCCTCCTCTTGAGGAACCCATTTATAATCCTCATCATTCTCGTGTCTCGTACTTTGTGGATCTTTACAAAACTTGAGCCACGCAGTCGTAATAGCCATCTGATAAACAATTATTTAACGATAAAATTAAACTAAAGAAATACAATATTTTCCATAAAATACTCAAATATAAAATATACTTACAAAGACTGTAGAGTCCGCTATGACTGTGTGTTGGACATCTGGAGTCACGGATAGGTTGCCCTGACCTAGCCGACCCGCGGTGGCTGGTTGTAGCAGTTTATCATCTGACAATCCATATTATAATCAATCTTTAACAAATTCTCGAACCATTCTCGTTCAAGTGGAAAAGCATCCGGATGTCGAAAGGCCAAGCTTTTACCTGACGTAAAAGCATCAAAACTCTCACCAACGAGTTACTCGGCTCAAACATATCCTACAAAATTTAATTATTAAATTAGGAAAAGAAATTAAATTATTTGAAGAATTCTCTTACCAACAAAGTCGGTCACCAAACCCAGATCTAAATTGTAGTTGTTTGCTTCTACATCCATAGCCTCCTCATTTTGAGTTGATGGATCCCTCTCCCATACATCAAAGGTATGTGGTGCGGGCTCGTCCCACCGAGGCCACTGCGTAGTCTGAGCGTGCCAGCTATATCCAGACTGAAATGGTCTAGGCTCCTCCTCGTGATCATAATATGATGAATATTGTCTTGACCTACTACTTCTATCCAGCAGCTCCTCACACCTACTCACTAGCTCCTGACTGAGAGTCCGATGATAATCATCAATTCTATTCATCATAGCTTGCTCGCACCTATCAAAATTCTCTTGAATAGATCGACTGATTATGGCCTCTATTCTTGGGTCCAGAAAACTAGATGTCTCACCAACTGCTAATAATTATCAAAAAAGGAGACGATTATTAAAGGAAGAATTGACCAGAAAATTTTGACGGCGAATTTAAGTTTATTACCAGATGCATCTCTCGCTGCTGATGAAGATGCTTGTGTACGGCGGGCCCGCCTCTGAACTCTCCTACTATCTACGACAGTGTGCCCCTCCTCTTGCTCCTCCTCCTCACCGACAACTCCTCTACTCGTACTACGTCTGCTCTCCTCGGTGCGCCTAATCAAGATACGCTGTCCATCTTGATCATACTGCGCCGGCTGTAGGGGGTTCAAGGGCACAGGAAAGTGTATCCCAAATGAATTACTACCGACTGCACTCTGCCAATATGGACACCTCTCCTCAAGCTCCTTCGGTTCTAACACTTCAAACACTACCGAGTCTCTCATCTGAAATACATAATATTTGTGCATTAAATATTAATAAAAAAATGTAATTAATAATAAAAGTATTTTTACCTGGCGCTTAAAAAACCCGGCTATAACACGCTGATCGACGTCATTAAACGACCACCGTAAATAACGAGGGAAACCATCGGGATGTAGAAGGGTCGCACAACGAGCTCCAAAACTAGGAATGGCCTCATATGCCCACACATATATTACAATATAAATATATCGAGTTATTTAAACTAATAAATATTTATAAATTAGTAATAATTAAGTTGTGAACAAATATTATACATGTAGTGCCCAAATCGACCCGTAGAGATTATACTTTGATCCTACGAGGTCCAGAGAATTTTGTACGTAACTGAGGTAGTGCAACATGGCCTCGTAGGTAAAAGCACCCCATGGAAACGCATTCCATTGGTTCATATCATCAGCCAATACCCATATCCATGTATCAATCTTCTTAGTATCTGCAGGAGCATAGAACCAGAAGAAAAGAGCCAAAATATTCGACAACTTAATCAACTCATCATCTGAAACGCCACCGGGCTCATATGTTGTAAACCAGCTTAACAAGTTATTTGCTTCAATCGGTCTCCCACCATTGAACCTAACGTAAACCCCAGACTGAGTAGGTTGATAAGATGCTGCCATATCGAAACTACACTCGCCGAACATGAGCCCAGTAACCAATGCAAACTCCGGATGAGAGAAACGGATGTTCTGACCAACATAATTAAACCAAACCTCCGAAGGTCGTACCGAAATCTCATAGCATAATAGCTGGTAAAGAGCCCGCATAGCATTCTTACCATATGGCCAACCCACTATGCCCCCGAACTGACCACAAATAAATCGATGGACTAGATTCATACCACCCTGACTAGATAATTTCTCTCTAATCAATGTTCCTAAAGTATGCTTATAATATGTTGTGATCCTCGGGGAAACGTCTCGTAGTGCTAACCGTTTAAAATTGACCTATATATTACAATTAATATTTAATAAAATTACAATTATTACATTTATAATATTTAATAAATAACATTAATTAAAAAAAATCGCGTAAAAAAAAAAAAGAAGTGCCGATCGGTCGGACCGGTTCAGACCGGCCAGACCGGTCGGCACTGAAGCTCAATGTCCGGCGACAATGGCGCGCCGATTTTCCGGCGATTTATACCTCATTTTCACCAATTTTCACCAGATCTATGTTATATTCACTAAACCCAACATATATATTTCATCAAAAACCACTTTAAACATGCAATCATACATTAATTTCAACATCTACAAACTAATTTACAAACTAAGTTTTCAAGATAAATACTAACCTCTTCCATTGTTTCCGACCGATTTGGATGAAGATATAGTGTTGTATGGGCGTGCCGATGAGCGTCCGACCTTGCTGTGCCGATAGGTAGGATTTTGTGTCCGATTCGTGTGCCGATCGAATGATTTCGGCACTTTCGGCACTGTGAGTAATATATATAATTTTTTTTTTAAAATTTAAAGCCCGATCGATCGGCACATAATTTTTTTTTAAAAATATTTAAAGCCCGATCGATCGGGCAGTGCCGATCGATTGGGCACAAATTTTTTTTTTTTTTTTTTGGAAGCCCGATCGATCGGCCCTTCCTTGATTTGTGCCGATCGATCGGCTTGATATGTTAAAATCAGTGTATTTTTCGAATCTGACAAGTTTCAGGTTAAAAAATTGAAAAAGTGAGGGTAATTTAGTAAACTTGGGTATTTCCTACATAGTTTTTAACAAAATGGGTAGTTTTGTACTTTATATAGCGATTTTGGGTAGGATTGTACAATTCCACTTGATTTAACAATACAATGGCAATACTGCATTGGTCCCATTATCTTTTTCTTAATTTCTTTTTCGATTGTGATTTGTTTTGTTTTTTGTCCGAAACAAAAAAAAAGTAGTAATTGATAAACTACAATTAATTTAAATCTATTAGTTAACACATCACTACCCACTTTTATATACTTCTACTATCCACTTTTTCTAAACTCACGTCGAACACAACTATGACAAAAAAATTATTTTCTCATCTCACATGCAGCGTACAAATTTTCAAAAGTTCAAAATAAGATAGTGCGACTTCTTTGACAAAGCACATTTTTTGGCCCAAAATATGAGGACTACATGGTCCACCAATTAAGTGGTGCCATGTATATTTTCAAAATCAAACAATTGATATAATATTAACTACAATTTTGAATACACATATGACACCACAGACATGATTAGTGAGACATGTAGTAGGACTCCCAATTTTGAATCAGAGGATTTGTAACGCTTCTTTGAAAACATCAATTTTCATAAATAGTCTATAATAAAACTACAATTTTTAATGTTAAATTGTGTTGCCTTGAAGTTTGGTTTGGATCTCCATGGGAACTTGAATAACCCCCGAGTTCTTTATTTGAAAAAAGTAATTTAATCCTTTTATTTTAGAATTTTGCTATTTTCTGATGTGGGCGGTGACTTATCATTTCAAATAATGGATAGCGTATAACGAACGCCTCGAAAACGGCAACCCATCAACATGTTTCGCGGATTACGAGATTTCCCATTTCTGCGATGAAAATGGCGAGTTTGTATTTATTGTCATTTTCAAATTTTTAACTGACGTAACCGTTGAATCTCTGGTCACTATCCTCCAAATTCTTCACGCTGCCCTCCATTCTCTTCTTTCCATCTTCAAAATGGAGTATTTTTCCCTCTCCTATTAAAACAACTTTTAGGGGAGTTTTGCAGATTCTTGAAAAAAGATGCATTCCCGTTTCTTTTTTCATATTGATTTTAGTATTTTCTGATTTAGGGGGAATTTTGTTTGACTCCTAAAGAAGGGACCTTTTTTGCTTTCAAGAATAGTCTTGGAATATTCTCTTTGCATATCCTATTTCAAGTTTCTTCCTCTTATGCTTTTCTTTTCTTTCTTTGGTCTGAGGGGTTTTAGTTTAGGACATTGGAGGCAATAAATGGCCCTGCAAATTGGGAAAATGGGGGTGGCGGTTCTTGTTTTTGTTTTCTTGAATTTAATTCAAATTTACTGTGAAAAAATTCCCACAACCCTTGATGGGCCTTTTGACCCTGTCACTGTTTCATTGGATGAGAATTTTAGGGGAAATGCAATTGATTTGCCTGATTCCGATCCCAGAGTACAAAGGGATGTTACAGGGTTTGAGCCGGAGCAGATTTCAGTTTCTCTCTCTTCCACTCATGATTCTGTTTGGATTTCTTGGATTACAGGTTGGGATTTCTTTCCCTTTTCCTTTTTTTTTAATTCGGCTATTTTCATTATATTTGTATTGTGCTCTATTTAGGGTGAAGCAAGGATGACTGCTATTATATGCTTTAGCTTTAATTGAATATGTTTCTTGCAAGTCCCTTTTATGAATTTGTTGAAACAGATTTTGTCCTAAAACCTTGGTGATAACAAAGTTAATGAATTGCATTATTTGCATAGAGTTCTTGATGGAAAACCTTTTCATGTTGCATATTATATGATGTTGGCCAGAACTGCTTCCTTTTGTTTTGTGATTAGTTCCGTAGATAGTGATGATCATATTTTGGAGTGCAGGGGACTTTCAAATTGGTGACAACATAAAACCATTGGACCCGAAAAGTGTTGCCAGTGTGGTACACTATGGGAAGCTACGATATCCGATGCACCACAAAGCCACCGGTGAATCTCTCGTCTATAGCCAACTTTACCCTTTTGAAGGACTCCAGAACTACACTTCCGGAATCATTCATCATGTCCGTCTCACAGGTATGATGATGAACGAACTTTCGACTTTCCATATCCGTGCTTTTGGTTATTTGTCTGTTTCTTTGAGAAGCTAGAGCTTGTTCTATTTTTAACTTTGCAATTCATTTCTGGACTTAAATTGAAATGGTTGTGTTTGTGTTTCGTATTCAAATATATTGGATATCGTTTTGTTTTCCAGGATTGGATCCGTATACGCTGTACTACTATAAGTGCGGTGATCCTTCAATACCTGCAATGAGTCATATACATTACTTCAAGACAATGCCAATTTCTAGTGTGCAAAGTTATCCGGCTAGAGTAGCTGTTGTTGGAGACCTTGGTCTCACGTACAACTCCACTTCGACCATTGAACATATGACGAGCAACAAGCCCGATCTAGTTGTGATGGTTGGAGATCTGTGCTATGCTAACTTGTATCTTACAAATGGGACTGGCTCCGACTGTTATTCTTGCTCATTCCCGAATACTCCTATACACGAGACATATCAGCCTCGCTGGGATTATTGGGGAAGGTAAAATCTTGATCATCTCAACGTTACCCGGTTTAAAATGTTTGTCATTTGGTTATTTAATCTTGAGTGAAGTTGGAATTTCTACCAAAACTCTGACATCTTTGCACAAAATCTACATAATTTCCTAAGCATTGTGAATTTTAACCGTGTTTACGTTGTACTATCGTTGCAGATTTATGCAGCCACTGACGTCGAAAATCCCAATAATGATGGTGCAAGGGAACCATGAAATAGAAGAACAAATTCACAATCAGACCTTTACTTCCTTCATGTCTAGATATGCATTCCCGCATAAAGAAAGTGGATCTTCTTCCCCATTCTATTATTCATTTAATGCAGGAGGCATACATTTTATAGTCCTAGGAGGGTACGTGGCTTACGGTAGATCAGGTAAACCGAGCCCTTGAAATCTTACCTTTAAGCAGAACGTCATTGTACAGTTGGTCTTAGTTCTCTTTCCGCTTCATTACAGATGATCAATACAAATGGCTGCAAAAGGATCTAGCTAACGTCGACCGAGATGTCACTCCGTGGTTAGTCGCCACGTGGCATCCCCCATGGTACACCACTTACGCAGCACACTACCGAGAAGCTGAATGCATGAGGGTATCCATGGAAGATTTACTCTACCAGTACGGTGTCGACATAATCTTTAACGGACATGTAAGATTTCTTTTTTTTTTTCTTTTAAATTCTCCCAAAACTACATTATAAGTAGACTAAAGCTAAAACTGTTCAAATTACCACAACTAATACGAAAACACACAGGTTCATGCCTATGAGAGATCGAACAGAGTGTATAACTACACCCTTGATCCGTGTGGTCCGGTCCACCTATCAGTTGGTGATGGAGGCAATAGAGAAAAAATGGCGACTACTCATGCTGATGAGGCAGGTAACTGTCCGGAGCCATCCACCACACCCGATGAATTCATGGGTGGATTCTGTGCGTACAATTTTACATCAGGACCAGCTGCTGGTAAGTTCTGTTGGGATCGACAACCTGAGTACAGCGCGTATAGGGAAGCCAGCTTCGGCCATGGAATTCTCGAGGTACATCCCTTTCCACTTCTGTCTAATTATGTAAAAATGCTATCTTTAAGGGCTATCTTGAGAACATGAGTTTCTTCTAGTTTTGGCAGTCTGATTTGCGATTTATGCGCAGGTGAAGAACGAGACACATGCTCTATGGTCGTGGCACCGGAATCAGGATATGTATCATGAAGCTGGAGATCAGATTTTCATTGTTAGGCAACCTGAAAAATGTCCTGTTAAACCTAATAAGGACCATAAGGTAATCAAACTCTGGGGAACTGAGAAATCGAACAGTTCACCTCTTCCTGATTCGACTAACTGATTTGGTATAAGTTTCTAGAACTTGGAGGTTTCTTTTAGTACCCTTCAAGAATCTGGAAACGGATATCGTTGTAATCCTACTACAGAATAGGGAAAATCAAGAAAAAACAGTAGATTGTTATCTTTTATGTATTCTTAGATCAAAATCGAACTTTAGATAATTAGGTGTGGAAGACATGTTCTAGTTGTTGCACATAACATTACTATATCAGTCTTGTGCAAGGCTGTTGTGATTTAGTGTAAGGGGAATTTATTAGAATTTTTTGCCTTTTTTTCTTTCAATTTCAAGGTTTCTTCCATGGAACTGGATTGCTGGTGTTATGACTATTCTTGTTATATTAAATGTCTTTGATCTATGCTTGTTTTTGTAAGAAGGGAATGAGACGTTAGTAGTTCGGAGTTTATGCTATCGAATGATGCACGCATATGATGACATCATCAATATACACGTGACAGGGGCGGATCCAAAATTCATCTGCAACTACTATTAAAGAATGCCAGCCATTATACTATGTTCACAAAATATCAATAACAAAAGAGAAGGGATTATCAAAAAATTGGGTATTAGACTCTTGCTAATACCAACCTTCAACTTAGCAAGGGAATGATCAAATATTTTCCAAAGAGCCAACACAGCAATGATACTACACAAAATTGGGATCACCTACGCGCTATATGTCGTTGTGATTAACATTTTACGGCCTACATTATCCGAAAGATAATCAAGAAACCGAGCAAGAAAGTCATAGGAGAGGACACAGTTTGCGTCATCAAGTTTTTGGAGCCGTTGGGCACGGGGGAGTCGGGGACTACTGGCCCCGTCCCTGGTGTTAGTCCGGTTCCAGTCCCGTACAGAGGTGTGACTCCTGATGGTGGTGGTGGTGGCGCGATTATTGCACCGGGTATGGTTGTGCCTGTGCCTGTGTTTGCTCCTCCGGATGAGACCATACCTCCGGCAGAACTGCAGCATTGAGAGAGAAGAGTGGTTTAATTGCCTAGATTTACCTTTCGTGTGACAAAGAAAGGTTGTAATTTCTAATAAAGATGGCTTCTTTAAGCTTTTAACAATGCAATAAGATAACTCCTTAGGAATTAGGACAATATTCTTCTACAATTCCTAAATTAGGATAAACTCCTCTTAGAAAATACCCAAGATTCAAAATGTAATTGATTCTTGGCGTGTTAGGTTGAGACATGAAAATGGTAATAAAGTCTATGCAGCTTCCTTTATGATAAAAATAAATAAAAAAATGAAAGGGTTCTCTAGAATTAGAAGTAGAGGCCAGAAATCATAAAGATCAGCATATAAACATTTAACTTCTTTACAATGTACCCAAGAAGTAATTACCAAGTAGTCCAAAACAAAACAAGAAAACCTTAGGATAAGTGAACCCAAATCTCCATACATGCACAAAGACAAAGGTAAGTACATCCACATCCCACACAACACATAACACTAAATATTCACAAATTTCTATATCCAAGCATCTAAAATTAAAGAAAGAAAAGTGGGCATAAAAGATAAAGGACAATACCTTGGAGAAGATGGATAAACACAAGATCCATAGCCTGAAAACACAGAAACACCAGAATTAATTAAAGAAAATTAAAAAAACTAAATAAATCAGGTAGAATTAACAGTAAAGTTTCGATCTTTTTACATATACATGCAGAAATGAGAGAGAGAGAGAGAGAGAGAGAGAGAGAGAGAGATTAAAGATGCGAACTTGGATCAGTTCTAGCAACGGCGGAAGTCCCAGCAAAGGAGCAAGAATCGGGAGCATTATTCTTGCGCTGGTAATAACTGTTGAAGGCGTAGGAAGCATGTGCTTGCAAAGTGTTGGGAAGATAGCAAAGGCCGTTCGCCTGAATGGGCGCGCAGTCCGCGCCAGCCCAGCATGCATAGTCGATAGCGGTCTGCAGGGCCTGCTCGGAGGCGTCGCTCCTCGCCACGCACCACGTCGCCGCCGCGGAGAGTGTGGCGCCGCTGCAGAGCAAGATGAGAAGGCCCAGCACCGCTGCCATGGCTCTTTGAGAGAGTGGAGTGAGAGAGTGTGGGGAGGAGGGAATCAAGATTTCTTTTTCTTTTGGGTTTTGCTCCATCCCTTTTTATTATTATTATTGTTTTTATTTTTTTATTTTTGGGATTTTGGTTTTGCTTTTTGTGAGGAATTTAATGTGGGGAGTAATGTCTTGCTTGTACTCTTTTGTCTGAAGCTACCTGCTGCTACTCGAGCTTCGAGGATTCCGGTCAAGTTTTCAAATTTGAAAAAGTTTTTGCATGCCAATCTGTCAATGCAGTTTTTTGATTCATTCTTGCATCAGAAAAAGAAATTTGATCCATTTTTTCACTTTACAGAGTAAATTATCCACCCATTCAATGTTTTCCTCTTTGGACTTGGTTTTCAATTGGGCTTATGGGCTATGGATTTGGGCCCACTATCTTCTCTTTGAGTAGAAGGAATTGGGCCTAATGGGCTATGGATTTGGTCCCACTATCTTCACTTTGAGTATCTTCTTCTATTTGGACTTGATTTTGAGTAGTTGGATTTAGGCCATGGAAATTGGCCTATTTGGATGGACAAAACCTATCATGCCAAATATGACAAAACTACTGGATAGTGATTATGAATTTTTCGTTAAAATAGTTTTATATATATATTTTTAAGTCTAATTTAACTATTAATTATGTGGTTTGCGTATTAATATTACTACGCAACAACTGAATTTATACAATATGCATTTCAAATAGAGATAGAGTGTTTTTTGTCTCCAAACAAAAGCTACCTAATTTATTTTACTGTTGTTTTAGTTTATTCCAAAGATGGAATGAGTCCTAAGATCCCTTTTAGTTTTTTTTTATTTATTATTTTTATTTTCTTAGTAATTTCATCACTTGGGACCATCCTACTCTATTTAAACAAGTACAGTATATACTAAACATGCTTATTATTTATCATCAGCAACCCTGGAAATAGGCTTAATCAATTTGTAGTTACGCAATTGATAACAAACGAGATGTGACATTAGATACATATAATAGCTCTAAAAGTGACTTATATTTATTTGTCCCCAATATAAATGGTAATATTTTAAAATGTGAGTGGTTGCATAGTGACCAAATATTTATAATTTTTAAGACCGTACGCAGTCAATGCCTCGTCTTATTTATTTCCCTTTTTTTTTCTACTCTAGAACAAATTGGATGAATTAGTATTATGTTCGTTTTTTCTGAAAATTAATATTTAATTCATCGTGTATTTTATTTAGTTATACATAATTTTGCATTAGCGTGACAATGTAAAGCACTTTTAAATTATAACTTTTATTAGTCGTAAATTTCTAAGTCAAGCCCTCTCATTGGATAGCAGTTCCGAGTTTCGTTTGTTGAAAATCAATTTAAGGGGAAAATCAATTTTGGTCCATTATAGTGGTTCATATCCATTTTTAGTCCGTTATGTTGGTCAGGGTTAATTTTGGTTAATTAGGTTGGTAAATAGTCCGATTTTGTTCTATTTTGCAAAATTGGACAAATTTTGGATTCGCACGTGTACACGCCCCCATAATTAGAAAAATAAATAAATTCTCACGTGGAAAAGTTTTTAAAAAATATTCTCAAATTGTGAAATTAAAAAATAAAGTTATTTCACAAATAAAATTAATTTTTTAATTATTGGCACGTTTACACGCGTGAAAAAAAGGTCTAAAATTGGATAACTTTGTTCAATTTTATAAAAAGGACCAAAATCGACTATTTACTAACCTAACGGACTAAAATTGAACATGACCAATATAATGGACTAAAAGTGAACATGCACCAACGTAATAGACCAAAATTGATTTCTTTTTCTCCAATTTAAGTTATCTAACAAGTATGACACCGGGGAATTTATTAAAGAAAATACATTTTTTTAGTAGCACTTTTTACCTTTCTCCGGACCTAACTTTTGTTTTGGCAATTGGCAACTAATTTGGACCATAAATTTTCCTTTAAGGTTTAGTTGTGTACCTTATTATAAAGATAATGTTAATTAGAGAGAGATAATCTTGATTAATTAGGATAATCCAAAAAAGTAACATGATTTAAATTGGTGGAGGACATGATAGTCTAAGTGTTGATGAGAAGATGGAGGCAAGTATATACAACTGAGCTTTTGCATAACATGATAATTTTCTTTAATCATTGCTTACTAATTAATAGTTTGCGACAAATTAATTATGATACATACGTCGACAAAAAGTGACACAAAAATATTTGGTATATGTGAACAATTAATTTATACGCTCTATCTCCCTTACCAAGTAATATTATTGCTATTCATGAAAATAGATTCATTCGAATAAATCTATGTTTTACCAACGGAATTACAAACGAAAATAGTGAATCGACAGATACCGATAGAATACATTTGCTAAATTTACCGATGGATTATTGATGTATTTTGTAGTTGTTCTCGTACCGCCGACAGAATTCGTCGGTATATTTTAAGTAAAAAAACTTTAAATATTTTTAGTATAAACCGACGGATTTTCCGTTGTTATATTATACAAAAATATTTCTTTGAAAACATACTGACAAATTTTTCCGTAGTCAATCAATCCATGGTGAAGCCCTAAATCCACACTTATACGGGAAAATCCGATCACAAAACTATTTCACTCTTAAATCAATACTTGCGAAATTCGGCGATTTCATCGACGAAATCCGGTGGTTTCTCCACGAGATCCGGCGGCATTTGTCCATCGGTAAAATTGTTATCGACATAATTATGGGATTTACCGATGTAAAATCGGTAAACAACGAAAATCTTATTGTGATTTATTCTCGCCCTTAATGAACTGTATCGACTGTATGTGACTCGGAAACCTTTTAAAGTGGGCAATATCGATAATTCATACAAACTTGACAAGGAATTATATGTTTTTCATGATCAAATTGATTTTTTTTTTGTAATTTTGTTGACAAAATAAAGCTAGATTCTATCTTACATATGAAGTTGAAAATTGTGTGCACGTTTTCTAGCAAGAGAGGGAGAGAACAAGTTGTGTCCAATAAAAAGTAAGAATTATTTTGGGAAGGGGAGATTCCAAAGAGATGCATTTCTCACTTTTCAACTTTCCTACTTTCCTATTTTTAATTATTTAATTTTCTTATCCCTAACATTAACTGGCCTATATAAAATATCATTTAGGGGCAATTCCTTTAACATTAAAAATATTACTCAGAAAAAGACTTGAGTAAAACCAAAGCATAGGATAAATTTATTTAATTCGGAAAGTTAAAGTTAATTGGTTGCACCAGCATTACCTGTAGTATATATATTAATCTGTCATCAATAGATAGATCTGGGATTTGACACACTTAGATTCTACACTAAATTTTTTTGATGTTAGTTAACATGTTCTGCTATTTTTGTAAATATTTGTTGAGTTTTTAATAAACAAATTTAAATTAAATAGAATTAAATAATTCAGAAGGTAGTTTTCTTTAAAATATTTAAAATAATCTGATCATTACTCTAAATTTACCTCTTGTGCATGGTCTGCATGCTACTACACAAAAGCAGAGTTTATTCAATTTTATGCTTCGAATAAATGTTGTGAATTACCATCGTCACCGAAAAAATAATTTGGCAAACAAAATTATTTAATTGTAGCTATTTACAAATTTATTACTATAATGATATAGCATAATGCAATATCGAGTTATAAATGACTGTGTTATAACAATGTGAATTACTTGGATAATTCATAACACAGAAGCTGGCCTTACAGCATGACAGATTAATGAACTAAACTATAATATAATATTGCAGAATGAGTAGATAGAGCAATAAATTATTCAAAGAACATTTTCAATATACTATGGATATTCAAAGATGAAAAACAACTTAAAAGAAATAAAGAATTTTATCATTTGAAGAAAATGGAAGCAAAGTTCTTATCTTCACATCTTATATAACAGCAGTATATTCCATCCTCATTGTCACTTTGTGAATTTACACTTCCTACATTATTTGATGTCATGTTCTTTTCTTTCTTCCTTTACCAAAATAATTGATACGACTAGTTCACATTTGAACCCTAAAAAACTCTAACAGGAGTAGATAATAAAATCGAGCGCGATTCATCCGGAAAAGAATAGATCTATACAAGCAGTTTACGTTTCCTAACTTATCGTTGAGTGATGGACACACGTTATGAGTACTATATATGATTATGGTTTGAATCCACATGTCTAAACCTCATTTTGGTAACTAAAGTGGAGTAGTTATGTGTTGGGACAAGGTTCTAGGTTTATTCCAATGCATACTTCTTGCTGTCTTTAAAGTCCAAAATTGAGGCAGGAATAAAGTAGTACCATAAGATGATGAAAAAGAGAAATAAAGGCAAAGGCCACTTTCACCAACTTGGGCAAGTTAGCTATGGCTAAGGGAAAGACATAATTAGCTAAGACAAACCATGTGATACTTAGGTTTAGATTAGCTAAGCTAAGATAAAACAGCTGCACTATTACAAGATTAATACTTAATCCTTGGAATAATTTCAACTGACAAAAGTGAAAAAGGATGGATGAGAATCTCTGTCTGCTGTCTGTTCTATGACCTCCGATCCAGAGGTTGGACACTTTGGTAATTCTTGTCTTGATCTGAAGCCATAATGTCCTCATCATTTATTTGTAATGTGGCTCGGATTTGGTGAAATTTAAACACTAGATTACGATTTAACTTAACTCTGTAAGGAGAATTTGAGATCGATCTTATCATATGATGTGCAAATATGAAATTAAGAATTTGCGGCCACAAACTACAATTTCTAGCTAGAGGGCTAAATAGTACTACCTCCGTCCCACTAATTATGTCTCAATTTCCCGGAATAGACGTCTCACTATTTCTGGTTCACTTCCCAATTTGGCAAAATAATTATCATAATCTCTCTTACTTTATCATTTTTTTCTCCTACTTATCATCTTCTCTCTTTTACTTTATCATTTAGTTTCACATCTTCTCTCTCCTACTTAACATCTACCAATTTTTCATACTTTATCATCTACTCTCTTAATTTTCATGTCGAGAAGAAGTGAGACAAAAATAGTAAGACGAAGATAGTAATTTTTAAAAAATATAATAAAACTCTGGAATTGGATAGAGTGGCCCTATACGCCCCTTAAATCTACCACTGATCTAATAACTAACAAAGAAGTCACTCATGATCAAGAAATCAGATGGTAACTAAAAGTCATCTCAAGGTAATATTAGATCATTTACTATTTAGGGAATATATATATTTTACGATTCTCAATGATAAAAAGTCAAAACTGACTCTTGGACACACTGTATAACATCAATAGTCACGCATGCGTTGAGATGGTTATTCGTCCCCCTTGGAAGGCTATGGAGGCAGGCTAGCTAGATCAAGAAAGTGAATTAAGAATGTTCCAACAAGAAAATGATGTAGATTCTACTCATTTGTGGCTCAAAATCTGAGGTGAAACCATGGGTCAATTTATCAGAATTAAACCCATTAATTTAATTTAATTTAATTGTTTCTTAATTTTGAGATCATGAGTTGGTAAAGCGTCTCCAGCCACATCTCAAAGGCCACGTAAAGATGCCAGAAGAAAAGCCAAGAATTAATTGTTCAAGACTTTCCTAATTCTTTACTACTAGATTAGGAAAAGACAGCCATGATTTCCTCACAACGATGATGCTACAACTTATTTATTTTAAGCCTTTTTCTTGCTTAATAATTATGTTGATGATAATGTTAACTATAGTTTTTGTGGGCTTTAACCAAAACTTCATGTAGCCACAGCCAATCATTGGATGCCCCACGACTTGGTTATGAATAAAGAACTGAGCCTGATGACTATTGTGAGAAGATAATATTAAATCCATTGATTAATTGCATCTTAAATAAGTGAACTATTTCACAGATAAATATCACAAGTTTGAATCTTATCGTCATTAAAAAAATGCACTTTGCATATTTTTGTATGGTTTGCTAGTGATTTTGAGCGGATCCAAAAATAAGAATTATATAATAAAATATGCAATTTCGAAGAAGCGAGATACTCATATTTACGGTTGCGAAGTTTACTCATCGAAAAAGTTAGTGTGGGATTGAAGTATGCTTTATAGTTTAACTATCAACTGAAATGATGACTTTTGTTTGATAGGAGAGAGGAGAATAATGGCTAGTGCTAGCATGTGGGTAAGAGATAAATCACATGGTAGTTGATTTAAAAACAACCTAAAAAGTAAATCTAGGTTTAAAGAGAGTTCTTGTCACTATCAAGCAAGAATATTATTAAATTACATTTATATAATTAGCAGGAGAGACAAGGGTACACCTGTAAAGTTCCGATTGGTTTGTCAGTTTGGAATTGGAGGGCACGAATTTAACATTAACTGAAATGCTAATAGCTTCTCATAGGTCTGGTCGCTTTTTATTATTTAATCAACTCTTTTACAACTTTAGTGATGAAGAATTTGTATATATACCATTGTGGCAACAGCATGCATCATTTATTGCCATTGTTTTCTCTCTCTCCTCTCTCACATAATGATGAACAAAACATTTCCTAAAATGGAACCCTTCATGGTGAAGGAGTTGCCATCTTGTAATCTAGATGGAGCTTCTGCAGTTGGATCAAGATTATTTGAGCAGCCGGGAAGCTCGGTTTCGAGTTTCGAATCGAGCCCATCTCAAAACGAGGTCGTTTCTCATACTATTTTGAATATTCACTTACCGGAGTTTTCTAAAGAAACAATTGTAAGGAAACTTCACGCACATTCTTTTCTTCCCAACACTGCTCAAGATCCTAAGAAATTTCTTCAATCTTGCTCTTCACCAATCTCTAAATTCCCAAATCTACCCTTGTTCCCACAAGATCCATCAGCTCTTATAGGGGCAGAAGGGTCTTTTTATGGAACAAAAACTGAGAATATTTCTGAGAACCCTTTATTCTCCATGCCTCAATTTGATCAAAACCAGCAAGAATCAGCAGCAAAATGGCTGAAAATCAATCAAAATCTCACTGAATATCCGTCCAAAGGGTTCAGTGATTACTGGCTCAGCACCACAAAAACACAGCCAATGAAATTCTCAAGCAAGAAAACACAGAACAACCAGCAGAAGTCTCCCTTACCATCATCACAAGGCAAGCTCTTCAGAGGGGTCAGGCAGCGCCACTGGGGGAAGTGGGTGGCGGAGATACGGCTGCCACGTAACAGAACACGGGTCTGGCTCGGAACCTTTGACACAGCGGAAGAAGCTGCCTTTGCTTATGACACAGCTGCCTATGTATTAAGAGGTGACTTTGCACACCTGAATTTCCCTGATCTCAAGCACAAGATTAAGGCCAACTCCATGTGCAACAACACTGTGGCCCTTCTGGAAGCCAAACTCAAGGCGATTTCGCAAGGAATGGCTGCTCAGAAGCAGGCTGTTGTTGATTCAAGATCAGATGAAGTAGTGGAAGATGATAAGTTGTTGAAAAAAGCAGCTAAAATAGAATGGCCAGTGAAGCTTGACAGCAAAGTTGGATCAGAGGTGATTGAGATCAAGAAAAGTTCAGAAGCAATTGTGGTATCAGAAGTTGATGCAGTTCATCAGTTAAGCAGAATTCCTTCTCTGGATATGGATATGATTTGGGATGCATTATTTGTCTCAGATTCATAAGCATATAGTAAACTGTACTTTGTTAATGTTTCCTTTTCTCTTAAGTTAAGAGCTAATTTCTATGCAATGTTGTTACATTTCTTGATAATATATAGAGATGCATTATTGTGGGAGGAATTTTTATATGGGTATTTTCAAATACCCTTTTGAATACACTTTATAGCAAACTAGACTCTGACAAACCACAACAATATTACAGGAAAAAACAAGCCATAACACTATGCAGTAGTATATGACAATATACCATTATACTGAAATATATGCTTAAATATTTGATTTTGACTTCATGGAAAAATATACTACTAGTTAGCTTATATGCACAAAGTCAATAATAAATGGCATTAATTACATATGGAACACATAATACTACTTTTCTTAATTATATTTCTCATTACTCAATGTTTGATGCTGACCCTTTGAAATAAGCTTAGACAAAGACATAAACCTCTTTTATTCGTCCCATGGTCCCTACTTTTTTCATCATCGAAGAATAACTTATTGTATGACTTTAGATAGAAACTGAACCATATATAAAAAGAGGAAAATAAGAAGTCAAGATTTTTTATAAGAAAAACTTCATTGTCACTGCTGATTATGATATAAAATTAGCTGCTGCTGCAGAAAAAACTGAAATAAAGTATAGTGGACTTATTGGATAAATACTTGTTAACTTACGCAATTAATATTAAACTAAGGTCAAATATGACTATAATCAAGGCATGCTTGGTGCTGTACATAATAAGCCTATAATTTCATAATCTGAAATAAGTAGCGGTCAACTTAAAGTGTGGAAGTTGCTATACCTACATAGTTAGTATTTGCCTTGTCACGCACACTCATCTAGATGCGTGACAATATTCAAATCAAATAATGAAATAATTAGTTTTGTTTTGCTAACCATGTAGCTCTTCTGTTAATTATTCAGGCACAGATTAAGGCCTTGAGAGAGTCTGAAACTCACCTTCAATGTTAACACTTAACAATGTTCCTTACACCCCATACATGAGTGTTGGAGAAGGAAGTAGTCTGCATATATGAAGTCCATGTCTTCAAAGAGAATTTATTTCCCAAAGCTTGATTACCAAAGTAACTGCGAGAGAAAAATGGATGGACTGAGACATCGGCCTGACTTGTGAAATATACCGATCATATAACAAGAATACAGCAAAACTCTAGCATATGGTTGTTTGTGATCCATACCTTCCCTGAGGTTCATAAACCATGTCACTTGGACAGTTAGACGTACACAACAGCAGACGATAGATCACATGAAATTGACATCTAGCTCCTGTTCCTCGAGAACAATGGTAGCACGAGCAAGTCTGTAGGCTGTGGATCTCATATTTCTTACCAAAACGTAGATCTCCTTCCTCCTCCGCTTTACAGGTAATGATTTCCATTGTTCCTCCCTAAGCCCAGAAAGTAAGCTTGCTTCGCAAAGAGCCCCTGCCGTTGCCTTCTTGCTGCACCAAGGAGAAAAACCTCAATTATAAGAAAAGAGGAATTTTATGGACAACCACCAGATAATTCTCATAGAAACAGATCATGAGTTTTAATCAAAATATGGACATAAACTTGCCTTCCTCGAACAAAACCAGTCGTAACAAAGCCAATTGGCCATCTATGGGTATCAATGAGAGCTTGGTCCTCAGGTATCTGAAGTTCCCATTTACCAGATGGTTTCTGCATGAAGTACGATGTAACTGAAGATTGAGCTATTTGAAGTTGCTGATCGGCGCATTCCGAGCTGCAACATTTCATAACAAATGAGTGGAAGATAAGGATATAATAAAACTCAAACCAATGAAGGCAACTCCATCATATGTATCATGCAACGCTAGGAGTACCTGGCAGTCAACAGCATTATGTCATCGGCAAGGGGTGCACAGACCACTGCACCCTGTTCAAAAACACCCTCCTTAAGAGCATGCAGCAGTATTCGAACAAAGCAAGGTGTTTTGCCACACTTCATTTCTGGTATAACATTGTCTTGTTTGAGAAAATCTTTGTTCCTCATGAACTTATGCAAGCAATTCTCCTGACCAGATATTCTAGGGAATAACAAGTGATTCCCCCTGTTGTTCTTTAGGAAATCATTCAGCCTACGGGAAGTCCTTGCTACAATACCCTCAAATGGAGTACCCTGGCAATCAGAAATTCTCTCAATTGATTTCTCAGAAGCAGAGTTTTTCTCCATAACAGTTTTTTCATCTTCAATACCAAGTGTTTCTACTTGTGTATTTCCAGCTTCACATCTTTTTTCGAAATTACGGTGCACACAGTCCCATGGAGGTGGTATTGGAACTTCCATTGTCCTCTTAGCAGGAGGAACAAGCATAGCTTTATGGTTAACTGCAGTTGCCTCCATTGCCATAAAATGCGAATATGCATTGGATTCAGGAAAGTCCAAGGGAAAGTAGGGCAATCCGAGCTGAAGGAAAAAAAAACATCACTGAAAAATCTCTACACTCTAACCCTTGTGTGCTGAAAAATCAGGAATGGGGTCCTCAATCCGGCTAAGAATCTCAGAAAGTCGAACTTACCTCACCAGCAACCCAGTGTTTCTCTCTTAAGCCTATTGCATGAGCACCATTTGACACGAAAGTAATCCAAAATGCTTTTACCCAGCTTAGGGGTAGAATAATAGAGCACCTGAAGAAGTTTGTAAAAGATAAAAAATGCTCAGGTATATAAATATGTGAATCATCTGTTGAAATGAATCAATGATCAACGAAGAAAACAACAATAAACTTGGTTGCGGTTGTATTAATATCTATGACAAGAATATCCAACTATAGTAATGAATTCAAATACCACAGTATACACAACTGCTTTCATCTAAAGTTACCTAGCAGTTATGAGTCATCTTAAATAATTGCAAGCAGAGTATGACTCTTGTCTATCCATATTTCCATATGCAAATCACACACATCCAATACTAAAACAAGAGATCAGGTTGGACTAAGAAAATAAATCTACTAGTTGATGGAAGGCAAATCTGGAACATTGCAATAAATTAATCATGTCATGTCATCAAATTGATTTTCTTTAGAAGTTCACGAAAACTGCAAAAAATGTTTAAAAGTTTAAGAATAGGGACACCAATAAACACTTCAGTAGAGACAACATACCATGTAATAGAGTCTTTGAAATTTCCATTTTCCAAAAGCAAAATGGGACAGGATCTGGTGCGATTTTTATTGACCATTGCATTTTGAGACCCAGAACCTTTATGACCAAGGCAAAATAACTCATTCCGCTGTTGATGCTTTTCTGCACACAGAATACTTTCTTCCTCTGGAGGGTCTACACATTTTCTGGTATCCCATAAATCACCACACTCTTGTAAAATCTCAGCTTCAAGCTTAGGCAATGATGAAACAGTTTGCTCTTTACTTTGTAATTCTTGATTACTTAACAAGCCGAGGCACGATGCGTCAGGAACAACCAAATCCTCTTTCTTAGTAAATGTACGAGGGTCCTTAACGACCAATGAGATAACTGCAGAAGAGGAAATCTGTTGTCCATTCCCAAATATGGATGTCTTCTCAGATTTCACAGGGCCATCACGCTCCTGAGATGAACAGTTCTTCACATGCCAAGGGTTCTCTGAATTACTGAAAAGAGAAACAACATCAACTCCTCATCAGAATACATATATAGATTGGCAGGAAATAATTACAGCTCCGAGGCACTAACCGTCTAGCAGGGTGCAGTGTCTTCTGCAGCAACTGAAACACTCTTGATCCTATCAATTCCAATTTTGCAAGATGGCCCTCACGAGAAACACAATGAGCTGAAGAAGTCCCATCTGCCTGGATTGAAAACTCATCATTGGCATATGCTTCAAAAATTTGCTAGACATATAAAAAATCTTAAGAAGTGATTTCTTGTACATCAATGTGAACATCTCCTAAAACAAGAAGGATTAGGATTCTGCTCCTAAACTCTGATTTTAGGGGACGGTGGGTTCTGGGCAGGGTGCGTGGGTGGGGGGGGGGAGGCGAGGCATAACAGGTATGAAGCCCAGAACATATTTAATAACATTAAAGTAGATACATTTATAGAAGTTCAAATGTATGCCACACAAAAAAACATCTGAGCAAGAATTAGAGGCACAAAATTTGTTGAACATACAAGTCCAAAGCATAAGTAGTAGGGAAAAGAGAGTTACATAGAAATTTGGAGGTTAGCATTCAAAACATATGACGTTTTATAACCTACATTAGTTTCACAGGCTGAACTCAAAGAATCATACGCTTCTTTAAAAGAAGCAGCATGTATCCACAACCATAGATGGTGGATAAAGGTGGTATTGTCACTGTTTTGTTCTCCACTGGTAACTCCTCCGCTCTGCTCCTCCGTGTTATTTGAGATTTGCTGTCGCGGTTGCCACATGTACGTCACGGGAGCAATAGGAGGGAAACTGGGACTTGCAGCATCATGAAGCTGCATAAACAGAATAATTACAATATTTGCAATTGGCTAATAGCCAAATGTAGGAAACTAAAGGATTATTATTTCACCATAGCAGTTCCAAAGACATTGCCCCCAAGAAAATCATGGAAAGTTTCTTCACAACAAGTTGATGGAGAAGGCACCAAGACAGAACTTAGAACTGACATTAGCGCGTCCTGATGAAAAACACAAGGTCAGGTCCCTACTTAAAATACACACAAGAAGCACACCAAAGTGGTCACCATCAAATATTAGTCATCATCAAACATGTGCTGCAAAACCACAAGCAAGAGATCGAAAGAAAGGGGGGAAAGATAACAGGAGAAGCAAGTTAAATTCTTGACAGATGTTAAGAAATTTACAACTTTGCATCAGGTAATGTAAGAAGATGCTTGCCTGTGGGCCCTCCAACTGGATAGCATCATAGTAACTTGCATCATGAACAAGCACGCCATGTTTTAATTTTTTCAACAGATCCCTCGAACCTTTTCCACTGCATCAGACAAGTTATAGGTGAGTTATCATATTTAGCCAGTGAAAGAGTGATTTTCTTCGACTATAAAGAAGAGCATCTAAAACATATCAACTTAATAGAATTGTTCATCTTAAATCAATTAAGCAATAGACCTAGAGATTACCATAAATTTAATTTGGCTAACTTGTTGGCTAAAAGTCTAAGAACCAATTACCTCCCATGAAGACCCAAAGGAATATGGAATCCCCAAAGTTTTTCCATTTTGAACCGCTTTGCATGCCATACATGTGTTCTCAGCCTCTTGGTTCCATCTCCTGAAGTAGTATAGCCACTTGGAGGGTTCTTCTTAAGTTCAACATTTCTCCGAACACGACGAGAAACTTTATTTTCATCCTTCCTCACAGAATCAATTTTGCCTGCATCTCCTAGTCCATCTCCACTTCTCTTTCTGAACTTCTTTCTTGCAACCCTGTCATGTCCAGTAGTTCTCCTCCTCTTGTTCCTTTGAGACTTGAAATTATTACTCAAACGATCAGCAACAATAGAGTGAAGCCCCTCAATTTCAGGAGCTCTGGACTCTGCAAATTTCCGGACATGAAGTTCGTGTGGGGGGAGCTGCTGGCACTCCAACTTTATTACTATGTGTAACCATGTCCACGTTACTAAATAACCACACAAGTTGTTAACTAAATGTTGCAGCCAGCTATTGCAAGAAAGCTCTTTGTCTGAAGAACAAAAGAGGGCAGAGAAAAGCTCATTAAAAATTGTACTAACGCCTTGAATTATCCAGTTTTTAGAAACTAAATGCATATAAAATATGTAGAACTTCTTGTTAATCAAAAGATCATTCGGAATATCATAACTAAGTTTGCCAAACTGGAAAAATAATTATCACCTTGAAAACAAAAGAAAACTGGAATCTCATATAAGCCTCACTAGAAACAAATTATAGCTCTAATTTTTCTTCAGCATATTGTGATAATGACTACATTATGGACATAATTTGGAATGACATTCGAACGCAACAAAAATCACAAAGCCCCTGAGTTTCCTATTTACAAAAGCCAGCGATCTTGCTTGGTCAGCATGATTTTTGCCTTTTCTTTTTCTTCCTCGGCTTCTTCGGTATTTCTATTTACCTCGTCTTATTTATTTTATTCAACTCCTTCTCTCACCAATGTTTCAAACCAACATCACCTTCGAAAACTTAAAAACACTTAGCAACAAAACCAGCAATGTCGGAGCAGAATACTTCATACTATGGCATAAAAGAAGCAAAATTCGATTAAGCAAAAAAATGAAAACTAATATGCACGGAGTAACTCAAGCGATGTCAATCATGCCTCCAATCATTCAATGAAGTTCAACAAACACTACACCAGCAATCATAGTGCAAATTACCAGAAAAATCTCGCGGCAAAAAAAAAAGTCGCTTTTCAGTGTAACAACAACACTAATTTGATTTATTCAGAAAAGCCTCCGCCGAGCCAGTGGCCCTGCCGCCGGCAGCCAGGACTATATCAGTTCGGCCGTTCTGCGCTGCCTTCCACCGCTCCTCTTGCCTTCTTCTCCACTTTGTATTTTCTTAAATTAAATTTAAACTTCTTGTTTGATTTTCTAAAAGGAATTAATTAATAATGTAATACTACTACTTATTCGGCTGAATGAATTATGATTCAAATGGGTGCGTATAGCCCTAAATTTTAGCCCTTCATATTGGGCTTAAGGGCCCAAAACGGCAAACTCGCCTTCATATAGACGTACTCCATTATTTATGTTTCATCATTGAGAACGAAGATTTAGCCAGAGCGTAAATGTATAAAATAGTGGTTAAGATATAAAGTTGTGCCATTTTGTCGGATTGATTATAGATTACTATTTATGTCTATTTTCGAAATTAGAAAGCCGAAAAAGATAAATTTAACATCAATAATGGGATGAAGATAATATAATTCTAGATAAGATATAATTCAGAATTTAGTTGGACTTAAATAATAAGTGGGCTTAATACATTACATGTAGGCTTAATATATGTATGGGCTGAAGTATTAAATTTACGGTACTCTCACTATCCATTGATCTTGCACCGTTAAATATCAGCACAATTTTTAAGATAGTTGGTGGAAATATTAAAAAAATGGTGTAAAAATATAAAATAGTTGAATCTACTTGTTTACACGATTGTGTCCACCAATTTCTTTCCATTTTAGAGAATTGTACAAAATAAGTGAGACACACAAAAAAAAATAATATAAGATCAATGAGACGGGGAGACTTTTTTTTAACCTTGAGCAAGTAATAAATTCACCTATGGGTTACATATAAAAAATGTCACACATAATTTAATCAAGTACATTTTGTATGCAATTATACACATGTGAAATCTATTCCATTGCGCATTTACAATTGAATATGAACATTTTGATTAATACTCCACGAATCTCATTATTAATGTCTACTTTCCCTAAATGACAATATTACTCACTACCCATCCCATATGAGGTGGACCCCTCATACTTACTACCATTTCATATTTTTATACACTATCTCTACAAAAGTTTCTCTTTATACGATTCCGCTCCGCTCTGAACTCATAAAAGTCTGATTTTTAACTTTTTGAAAACTTTAGATTATTTATAAATTACAAAATAAAAAAATGAAAAAAAAATAAAATCAAAGCCTTAACTATGCCTTAATAAATTTGAATGAATTCTTATTTCTTCTCATCAATCATTTCTCGAAAACTATGTTAATTTACTAATATAATTAAAACTCATTAAATATATATTTAAATTAAGTTTTTTAATCTCCGTGCCCAAAAAAAATTGGACATTAATAATGGAACGGAGGAAGCATATTTTTATTTTTACTTTTTAATTTAAGTGTGATTATCAAATATGTGAACACTAATCCAATTTCCTCTCTACATCCCCTCCCCCCCTCATCTCTCTCTTTTGTGGAGAATCAAATCTAATCTAATTTACTACCCAAGTTTTTGTTTGTATATGATCTAGAGACCTAAATTAAATAAAGAAATCCCACCATTTTTTAATGTTAGATTCTTCTAATCCCATGCATTGTCCCCATACTAACTAGCAATATCTCTGCTCTCTTCAACTAACCACATTTCAAATTACTAGTTAGAAGGTAGAAAGCTTCTACCTTCCTTACATCTACTAATAATCAAAAGCAAAAGATTCTCCATCGTCCATTCAAGTTTTTCTTTTCTTGTTCTTCATCTCATCATCACACCTCAAACATGTCTGATCTCCAAGTAGACATCAATGGCCAAGAGACTTTCTCTATCAGCAAGGTAACCATTCATCATATATTTCATCTCTACCTCATTCTGTTTTCTACCAGAATCTTACCTCTCCATTATATTGTGATGCTACGTCGTTTTGCAGAAGATTCTTGCATCCTTCTCCGGTAAACTAAGGAAGATGTTTGATAAGTCAGCAGCAGACAATACAAAAAGCCTCAAACTGTTCTTTCAAGACTTTCCTGGTGGTGCTGAGGGATTTGAGCTCATAGTTAGGTTCTGCTACAATGGAGGTATAATCGACGTAGCCCCGTATAACTTGATCCTACTCCACTCTGCTGCTAAATATCTAGAAATTGAAGAAGATCAGACCGTGAAGTACTTTGAAAGTATCCACTTTTGGAGCTGGTCTGAGCTTCTTCATTGCCTTAAAATGTGCCAAGACCTTCTGCCTAATTTCATTAGTACTTCTTCAAATATAGTTCAAGAAATCTTGCATGCTGTTGTGGAAATGATCTCCATGCCGAATACTTCAAGCCCTTTTGATTTTTCTTGCTCAGATTTACAGTTTTCTGGTGATTTGAGTACTAATAGCAGCAGATTGAGCAGTTTTCAGACCAAGAATTGGTTGAGAGATCTTGAGTTCTTGCAAACTGAGTTGTTTGTTAAAATGGTGAATACTATGATTTCTCATAAATTAGATCAAGGGTCGGTTTGCTCCTTCCTTCTTCATTACCACAACTTAAGATTTGTCTCCACTTTATCAGCAAAAGATAAGTGTATAATCATTGATGTTATGATCAATACTCTCTCTTCACTAAATGGAGGGTCAAGATTGTTTCCCTTCAGAAATCTATGTGACATTCTGCAATCATGTCACATTCTTAAAATGGGAAGATTATCGGAGAAGAAAGTCGAAAGAATGATCGGTTCGTGGATGGATGAGGCTACCATTGATGATTTACTCATCCCTTCTCAAAGGAGGAAGGCTTGTGCATATGATGTGAACATAATCTTGAGATTTTTGAAAATCTTCTCAAGGGCGTGGAGAAGAAAGCTGTGTTTTCGACGTGTGAGGAGAGTCGGTTTCTTGATGGATTTGTACCTTGCAGAAGTGGCTCCTGATCCTCACCTCAAGCCTTGCAAGTTTCTTGCATTAGCCCTTGCTTTGCCAGATTCAGCAAGAGAGTTTCATGACAAACTTTATAAAGTAGTAGACATGTATTTTAAGGTAATGTAGTAATATTTTTGTTTGTTCAATCATTGAGTTTTGATCATTTTTTTTAAGTTTTCGTAAATTGGATTTTCTTTTTAGGTACATAGATTCATAAGTGAAGAAGTGAAGATCAGAATCTGTTCTGTTTTGAATGGTGGGAAGCTTTCATCAGATTCATTAGTAGACTTAGCTAGCAATGCTGAGTTTCCTCCTTGTGTGGCTGCTGCTGCTCTGGTGATTCTGCAATCGAAGCTCGGAAATCTGTCGAACGACGATAAGAAACTCGAATTTAGGTTGAATTCTTTGTTATCTGGAGATGAGGATGAACAGATTGTGGTGCATTTTGAGGGGAGAGAATACAGAAAAGTGGAGAAAGTTTCATCAGATTATAGTACTGGTAGAATCAATGTAACATGTGAAAAATATGTCAAATCCTTACCTAGACTATGTTCTTGATTATCAAAGCTGTCTTGATTTTAGTACTGATAGAATCAATGTAACATGTGAAAAATATGTCAAATCCTTACCTACTTCTCTACATACAACCATCCACTTACCAAAATATCCGTGAAACCAAATAAGACAACATCATTTCAAATTTAACAAAGCTCAATGTAGTAGACTTAGGTAGCTCAACTACGAGGTAGAAGAACATAAATTACGCATGACATTATTGATATCGAGTAATATTTTGTTATAACGAGAAAAACTCGTAATTGATAATTGTCGTAATAATAGGTATTGATCTTTGTCGTCTAAGGATTCTTGATTACTGTAGTGAGATATTGAAAGTCAATTTGTGGATGTTTCTCAGGAATAATTGCAGGCTATGAAGCGATAAATGCGGCTGAGAACATGCACCTTCTGTTTTCTCCTCTTTTTCTTCGCATCGAAATTTCCATGGAATCGTAGAAACTGTTTTTTTCAAGGATTATTTTCTTT
This sequence comes from Lavandula angustifolia, assembly GCA_028984105.1. Classification (NCBI taxonomy): domain Eukaryota; kingdom Viridiplantae; phylum Streptophyta; class Magnoliopsida; order Lamiales; family Lamiaceae; genus Lavandula; species Lavandula angustifolia. Next base: position 30,626,790 of record CM054810.1, on the reverse strand, counting down.
TATTTTTGTGTTTGTCAAATATTAATCTGTAGTCGTTGTAAGTGATAAAATTAGATTTATTATTAATTTTTAAATGTTAACCAATAATCATAATTTGCTACATTAATTTGTACGGAATCAAAGAAAAAAATTGGGGAGTTCTTTCTTCTAAAATAAAAATATCTAGAGTTTGTAAATTAATTTACAAACTTCAAAGACAAAAAAACATCATTGAAATTTCCAAAAAAATAAAAGAAAAATAAAACATTGTTGAAGAAAGTGATTGTCGTGTTTAGCTTCGAGTCAGTCTTGAAATATGAGTGCATTAATGAGTCAACAGTAATAAAAGTTTTTTACAATATTATTTATTTATTATTGATAGCTGCGCGTATGTAATGTCTATATAGTTAAATTTCGATAAAGTAATAATCCCGCTAAGATAATAAATTTAACTATATATAAATAGCTCAATATATAACATGGTAAATATCGGTTGTCATATATTTCTATATTATATTATTATATTATTATAAAATGCATACTAAAGTAGTACACTGTAGTAGGAAATGTTAGGGTTTCAAATCTCACCAGTTTTTGTAGATTTGTCTTTCACATGTAATTATTTTAATACTCATTCTGTTCTATTAAATATGTCTTGTTTACATTTGGTATTATAAACAAGAAAGTGGGTGGAGATGTGTTAAAATTGTGGGATTCATTATTTTAAGTGTTTGTTGGTGCACAAATTGTTCAGTTTTTTGACATAAGACAATAATAATAAGACAGTTCGAAAAGAAATACAAAACATATTTAATGGGATGGAGGAACTACATACAAAATATAGAGAGTATTATATGTAATTTAAGTTTTTCATATAAGATTTATATATTTTATTTTCTGTATAATATATAGACTATTATATGTAATGAGAATTATCAATACATGCGTGTCCTTTAAATAGCCTTTTGAATTTTCAATGTCACAAATAAAATGTATACTAATACTAATAATCCTTCCATCCCATTTAGCTTGACTTCAAACTTTCTGGCACGGTTATTAAAATGATGTGGATTTTAATAGCAAATACATGGGTCATACAATTTAGATAAAATGATTTAATAGTAACTATGTGAGTCCTACAGTTTAATAAATAATTAAATAAGTATTAAAAACATAAAAACCTTTCGTTTTTTGGATTCAATACAAAATGAGTCGGACAAGACAAGATCAATAGTAGAAAAAGGAGTACTAGTAACTCTAAAACACGGTACATGAAAGAACTATAAGAAAAATAGTCATTAGCCCAATAAAAAATGAGATAAGACTTAACCCAATTAATTCAGCCCACTCATGTGAAAGCCTTATGTGGATAAGCCCAATAAGCCCATGCGAAAATTAGATAAAAATATTACTAGTAATTATTAAGAGATGATAGCTCACTTTTTTTACCAAAAAAAAAAATGTTATATTGTTTCCACAATTCTGACTAAGCATAATCGAATATTTGGAACAAATATATATTCTAAATTTTCAAGAAACTATATAAATCTCTAATAAAAAGTCTTGATTTCACAAGTTTTCCTGCAATTAAAAATCATATGTCAGGACTCGAATATTTGATTGTTAGAAGAATAACCAAACTTTATAATTTATATACACTATAGTATTAAGCATTTACATTTAACGAGTAATATATTTAATTCGATAAAATAATAATATTGAGATTAAAAAAAAATTCATTTAATAAAGATATATTTTATTAAATATCATTTTAATATATTAAATAATATAGTGATATAAAAATTATGATTTAAGTAAAATTATTAATCTATCAAATATTATTTTATCAATATAATAGAGAAACAATTAAGTAGCAAAGACGACGCCGTCCCAGATCAGGTACTTAGTGTGTAACTCGAGAGAAAGAAGAGAGAGAGAGAGAGAGAGAGAGAGAACTTCCTCGTCTCTTAAACGCTTTAATTTCTATTCGAATGTTTGATTTTGATTGTTGATCGCCGCGGAAGCTCAAAACAAACGAAGGCAAGAATCAAAGAGAAAGAGAAGATGCTGGAGAAAATCGGTCTGCCTCCGAAGCCATCACTAAGGGGGAATACTTGGGTGGTTGACGCCTCACATTGCCAAGGATGTTCCTCACAGTTCACTTTCATCAATCGCAAGGTCCATCCCGCTTATTTCCCTGATAAATTGCAGATCTTGATATCTAAATTTTGTATGTTAACCTATTTAGTTTTTTTTTTGGTTCTTGTCGGCTTTGGCATCGTTGAAGCCAATTTGTGTGTGATTTCCATCCGGTTATGATTCCTATGTAAAAACGTAATTAAAACGGAGCAGAAATCTGTTGGCCCAAGATCGACAACTAAGTGGAAGGAAAGAAGCCAAGAAACTAGTCTAAAAAATGTAAAGAAGTAAATATGTTATGAAAAAAGTGATGTTGTATAGTGGAAGACTTGTGTTTTGGCTCATTGTGCAGCAAGGACTCATATAGAAATACTACAGAAAAGAGATATCTAAAACTATCTAATTAATGCCTTAGGAAATCTAAAACACTAGTTCAACTTCAAACTTATAATTAATATTTTAGGAAAACTTGAGAGAACTTATAATCTAAAACACTAGTTCAAACACTAGTGCAGATATGTAGAATTGGAATTTGGAAATATGTAATGTCATTAAGAACTTTTTGCCGAACAAAGTGATTCTCAACCTTAATGTGCTTAGCTCTTGCATGGCACTAGATTATTTGCAAGTTTGTAGCACTTTGATCATCTCCATAAATTGTAGTTGGCTTGATCAGAGGAGTATGTGGTTCATCAATAAGCCTTTGCAACCAAACACATTCTTGAATAGCAGCTTTATATTCTGCCTCCATAGTTGATAAATAATTTGAACCTTGTTTCTAGCTGCAACAACAGACACTTGCATCACCAATACCTGATGCAGATTTTTTTTAAGTGAACACACAGTGATGCGATAGTGACTGGTATCATATCACCAATTATTCATACAATATACAAATCCACATAATATTTGAAAAGGATAAAACAAATAGGTTTGTAGACTGCTAAAGCTTTACTATATCTTATGGAAGAGATCTAGTCTTCTTATGGTTAAATTTTGATGTCATGGATGGATTTCCAGCACCATTGCCGAAGGTGTGGAGGGATATTTTGCGGCAGCTGTACCCAGCAAAGGATGGTATTGCGTGGACAAGGTGACTCACCCGTGCGTATATGTGAACCATGCAAAAAACTAGAAGAGGCTGCACGATTTGAAATGAGACATGGATATAAAAACAAAGCTTCTAGAGGTAATTAAAGATCTTGTTCTGAGTTCTCTTTTCTGTCCATCCTCTTGTATTCATTTAGTTTGTAGTGGTTCATCCTCATTTTAAGTGTTTCTGCTCTACTGACTTGTGTTACGATTAGGTCACCGTTCTAGTTGTATTTGGTAAACTTTGTTCTAGTATTGGAAGATCAACACTACCCAGTCTACCCTATGGTTAACCTTTTAACTTTTATGTTTCGTTACGTGTTATGTTCATTATGAAATTAGGCCACATTTTTGGCTATATATGGCATATTTTCTTGAATTATTTGTGATTAACTAACTAATCTTTCTTAAAGTTATCGGTTCCTTCTATTGGCTTAGATTTCTCTAATGGTACAAATTGGGGTCAAACACCCTGCAGAAAGAACTATATTGGACTTGCTGAATCCTGAGTGAATTACGAACAGACTGCAGGCTTTATCTTATTTATAGTTTTAGTACTACTGCTACATAAACTAAATTATCTTTCTACCACCATCTATGAATTTTTGTAATCTAATTAAGGTATAAGAAAGAGAAGTGTAGCATCTGAACTAGCTAAATTTGGGATTTTTTGAGGCTTTTGTGGTCAAGAAATAACATAATTATACAGTTACATGATTTTTCTGCAGAAACTGTTCCTCTTTACTAATTAAGATATCTGCAGGTGGCTCCAAGAATGCTTCAAAGAAAGATGATGAGATTTTGAATCAGCTTCTTGGTAATGAGAATGGATCTTCACAACAAAACAACGCATCATGTTCAAACATTCCAGAAGTAGCCAGTCAGGTTGATGGTACAGATATAGTTACAAATCTTTCTTTTGACAATTCCAGTGGTACGTCAACAGAGACAGCATCTGCTACCCCAGAAGACTTGCGTCAGCAAGCTGTGCTTGAAAAGCAGAAGTACAAAACTTTGAAAGCTGAAGGAAAACCTGAAAAAGCCTTGAAAGCTTTCAAAAAGGGGAAAGAGCTTGAGAGGCAAGCTGCTGCTTTGGAGTTGGCTTTGAGAAAAAACAGTAAAAAGGCTTTGTCAACAAGTAAGATAGATGATATTCAACAAAACAAAGACGAACATAAAACATCTAGTTCTAAAAATAAGCTTCCATCTCACAAGAGTAAAGGAACGGATGATCTTTCAACTGAACTCAGAGAATTGGGATGGTCAGATTTAGATCTCCACAATGCAGAAAAAAAGCCAGCAACCATGTCTTTGGAGGGTGAGCTTTCTTCGCTTCTTAGGGAAGTCTCTCAGAAACCTGATAAAGAGAAGCGTCCTGCTAGCACTGATAGGTCTAAGGTTATTGCTCATAAGAGGAGGGCTCTTGAACTTAAACGAGCTGGAAATCTTATTGAGGCCAAGGAAGAACTAAAGAGAGCAAAAACTCTCGAAAAAAAAATAGAGGAAGAAGAACTTTTGGGTGGATCTGATGATTCTGATGATGAACTTTCTTCACTAATGCGCAGTATGGATGCTGATGAGCGTGCTGATTTTTCGGGGGCATATAAGTCAAATATGAATTTGGATTTTGACCAGTTGATTGGAATGACTGATGATATTGCTATAGATGGTAATTTTGAAATAACGGATGAAGACATGAATGATCCAGAAATATCCTCTGCTTTGAAATCATTCGGTTGGGAAGAGGACGTTGTCGATTCTGAGGACCTTGACAGCCACGTTGCTTCTTCCAAGAGGGATTCATTAATAACTGAGATTCAATCTTTGAAGAGAGAAGCTGTGAATCATAAGAGAACAGGCAACAACGCAGATGCATTGGCATTGCTGCGGAAGGCTAAACTACTTGAAAAGGAACTTGAGAACTCTGATTCTCATGAATCCATAGAAGAAACATCATTTTCTAGCAGGGAAAGTGCGAATAATGCAGGCCCTAAATCAGCTCCAAAGAGCAAACTAATGATCCAGAAGGAGCTAATTGCCCTGAAAAAGAAGGCTTTAGCACTCAGAAGGGAAGGTAAATTGAATGAGTCGGATGAAGAATTGAGTAAGGCGAAGGCTCTTGAGGAGCAGCTTGAAGATATGAACAGAGTTCCCTCTGTGGCACAGCCAAGTACTGCCAACAGACAGACTTATAACATACAGACTATTCCGGATAACGGAGAGGAAGAGGAAGTGACGGATCAAGATTTGCATGATCCATCTTATCTGTCTCTTTTGAAGAACATGGGCTGGGAGGATGATGGCGATGCAGACGTCCCATCAACTTTAAAAGAAACTACCCGGTCTCAAAAGTATACTGCTTCGCCCTCTATTACTGTAGCTCCTATTGATGTTGAATTGATGATACCCAAGAAGAGTCAGAGTGAAATTCAGAGGGAATTATTAACCTTGAAAAGAAAAGCTCTCACTCTGAGACGCCAAGGAGAGGTTGAGGATGCTGAGGAAGTACTGAACAAAGCCAAATTATTGGAATCTCAGTTGAACGAGTCTGAAGAACCAATCCATATCGACAATTCTCATGAAAACCACAAAGAAAGTGCACCAAATGATGCTCTTCTTATTGCTCAATCTTCTGTTCAGGTAGATCCACATAACAGCAGAACCGAAGATTCAAGAAAGCAAGTGAAAGACGAGATTAGACCAGAGAAACTGGATAAAATGCAGAGCGAGAATGAGAAGCCACAAGAATTGCAGCCTTCTCAACCGGCTGTTTCTCAGCCACAAGAATTGCAAGCTTCTCCCCAAAAAGAAATCCTTGCTCACAAGAGGAAGGCACTTGCCTTAAAGAGAGAGGGGAAATTAGCAGAAGCAAAGGAGGAGCTACGGCAGGCAAAGCTCTTGGAGAAGCGCGGAGAAGAAATGATCCCTCTGGCCACCTCCAACTTCAGTGACACGTCAGCATCCGATGCCTTATCCATCGACAAGGAGGCCAGCCCTAGTTCCGTCTCCAAACCATTGTCGAGCCGTGAAAGGTTCAAACTACAGCAGGAGTCACTTGGCCACAAGCGTCGAGCGCTTAAGCTGAGAAGGGAAGGTAAAACAGCAGAAGCTGATGCCGAGTTTGAACTGGCGAAAGCTATAGAATTGCGGTTGCAAGAATCAGACCCTCATGATTCGTCCGAAGCAGCGGAGGATGTGAGCATTGAGGATTTTCTTGATCCTCAGCTCATGTCCGCCTTGCAATCGATCGGGTTGAATGATGTTGGAACGAAATCAAAGGCTCCCGAAAGGCCAGAGCCAGCCAAGATCGATGCAGATGCTAACGTGGAGAGAGCGCAACTGTTGGAACAGATCAAGGCTGAGAAAGTTAAGGCAGTGAACTTGAAACGCTCCGGCAAGCAGGCTGAGGCTTTGGATGCTTTGAGAAGAGCTAAGCTTTATGATAAGAAATTGCAGTCTTTAACTTGAAGACGATGATGATGGAGGTTTTTATTTGTCAAGATTGTGTTTAACTAGTTATTTCTGATATATAACATTTACTAATTTTGATTTTCTTGTACTTGATTCTTGGATGTGCATGCCTAAGATAAATGTTTTGGCGTGCCAAATAACGTTGAATTTCGTTTAGGTTGGTAATATATTGAAATTTGATACTCCATCCGTCTCATTCACAATATCTTATACGTTTCGGTACGAAATTTGACTTTTATGTGTAAATAATACGGATCCACATGACTTTTTGTGGTTTGTAGTGTTATTTTATTTTATTTTATAGAAATAAGATAATATCGGTGAGACAATTTGATATAATATACAAGACTATATGAATAGGATAGAGGGGTTACTTGTTAGCCAATTAGTACAAGAATAACTAGTAAAAGGAAATTCATGAATCCAAATATACTCTCTTGGTTCCATAATAAATGACTCATATTTTTTTGAATAATCACATTAGAAATGGCCCACAATAAAAATACTCTAATATAATTTGATGCGTGACACTATTTTAAAAGTATTTTACATACAAAGCATAACTTTTTTAGTTCTTTTTTGAAACATTTTAAGCCACTAATATTGAGATGAATGGAGTATTAGTTAAAGGTGGGATTTATGGAGTTCACGAATGTGTGTATCTCTTATCATAATACTCTCCTTTTCCATTGTTGGTTGTCTACTGTTGTCTACTTTTCTTTTTGCTCCATTGATCTATTTTTAAAATAAAAATAATTTCAAAAAAAATAAATAAAAATGAACCCACTATTTTAATACTCCCTCCGTCCCGCTATTTGTGGTTCAATTGGTTTCGGCACGAGAATTAAGAGAGTAGATGATAAAGTATGAGAGAGAGAGTAGATGATAAAGTATGAGAGAGAAGATGAGTAAGATAGTGAGAGGTATGAGAGAAAGGATGATAAAGTAGGAGAGAGAATGTAATAAAGTAGGAGAGAGAAGATGATAAAGTAGAAGATATGATAATAATTTTTTACCAAATTAGGAAAGTGACCACAAATAACGGGACACCCCTTTCGGGAAAGTGAGCCACAAATAGCGGGACGGAGGGAGTACACATTTACCTACTCGCTTAATCTACTAGTTGAAAAGAATCGGGAAAGATGAAGTGAGTGTTTGAAACAACTTATTGAAAGCTGCTTTTAGCTTTAAGCTGGTGCGGAGGTGTTTGGGACACTCAGCTTAAAGCTGATATTCTCTAAAATTGAATTAAAAATAGAGAAGCAGCTGAAGATGCACTACCCCAACTTTCAGCTTCAGCTTATTGCTTATAATTTTTTCGGACAAAATTACCCTTAAAAATTTTATTTAATTTCAAAAATATTTCTAACCCTAATATTTATTAGAATTCTTTTTTTTTTCAACATACTAACCGTGTCTCTTCCTCTCTCTATCAATTATAGTATTATATAATATTTATATTAATTTAATATTTTATAATATTTGATTAAAATTATAAAACTTTAGTAGTAATAAAAATAAATAAATCAAATATAGGGGCTAGAATGTCTTTTGACCAAATCCAACAGCGTAGCAACTAGCAACTATCGATAAACCTCATGAAGTCGGGTTTCTCCCAACAAAACCCCGCTGGGAGAAATGCAGAAAGAGAAGTGTAGACTAACGATCCAAGACAAGGGATGATACGAATCACGTCTTGAAAAACTTAAACATTCCGGCAATGGCCGCTCGCATTGGCTCCTCCAGACCCCTTTCCTCGTTTTTTCTATCGTCTAAAGGTCCCCTCCGTTGTGTGTGTATTGGATTGTCATATGCAAGTTATTATTTGGGGATTCGCTCAACAAATTTCGTTTTGCAGTGAACCCATTTTCTCCGGCCTACTTCTCCACAAAATTTGTTGGTGAATCTCCAATTCTTGTAATCTCTCTTTCTCTCCCCGCATTTTTGGTTCGTTAACATTGAAGAATTGATTTTGATTGATTTTACTTTTGAAGTCTTACTCCTTATGAATTCATTTCTTTTTAATGGTTTAAGGTTAGGGATTTTATCCGTGCCGCCTTGTATGACCCGGAACATGGGTATTTTTCTCAAAGATCGGGCTCAGTTGGAGTGCTTGATCGAGGCATCAAGTTCAATCAGCTCAAAGGTTAGCTGACACGATCTTTGATTTTTTTCAGATAGTTAATATTTTTTTTTAATAGTGTTTCATTTAGATGGAGTTGCTTGTTATCAGTTCTTGCATTTCTTAGTTTAGTATGTCCAGGGGTTGAGGTTTTTGATGCCAAGGAAGGTTATGATTGTGTGTTGGGTATGGAGTGTTTGTGATTTTCTCTGCCAGCTTAATTGAGCTTATCTGAAGAGTGTTTGTAAAGAAGACGTGCATTTTTTATTTTAAACTAAAAGAACATTTAGAAGATCACAATTATCAATATTGTGGACTGTGTAAACTATGGTAGGTTGAAGCATTAGTTCTTATGCTCATGGATGTATGGGTTTTCACCGTTCGAAGCGTAAACAATTTTCAGGAAGGAGTGCTTATATGAAGCACCTGAATGCTATCTACAAGCAGAGTGATACATCATGGTTTACTCCAGTAGAGATTTTTAAGGTAAAGTTCCAGAGAATCTTGAGATGCTGAAGTTCTGAACTATTTTGATTTTCTTGTTTAGTCGTGAAGATGGATGTGTTGTGGAGAATAACCTGTCCGGAAAGTGCTGCATTATTTCTGTAAAATAATTTAGTTGGAAATCCTTCCACCAGAACGACTGGTTGCAAGTACTGATTTGACTTCAAATTTCACTGCTTCATGTTTTAAATGTATTTTAAGATGAAAAATTCTTTTGTGTTTGTCAAGATCGAATCATTCTCTTTAAATTCAAAACTTTAAACAGCATTTATGCAATCAATAAAAGTTTCGATTATGTACTAATACTTAGATTACCAAATCTTATCATGGTCTTTGTTAGCCATAGGGGTGATAACTGACATCTTAGGATCAATTCAATTATGGGACTTGTAGTTTTGCTGAGTTGCGTAACTCAAATATATCATAACTGAACCTATGCATAATAAAGCACACCCAAGAATTTGGAGCTCGTTAATATTTTGCACATTTTCATGTAATATCCAGTTCTCGTACTTATCTGGGTGGGAAAGTAGCAATGTATAAGCAAGATCCATTTACACTAAGTTGAAACTTTTTGATTTACAATTTTTTTTCCCTTGAAGTTCCCTAACTTAAGGTGAGCGTGTTTCTTTGAGGTCTGCCTTTATACTCCTATACCTGCTTCCACTACAAAAAGAAGATTATATCAAATTTTCTTGGTATCTGCTTTGTTTCTCAATGATTTATTTATTTATTTTTTCAGCCCTGGTATGCTCATGGGATAGCTGAAGCAATTATGCGGACTACTAACCTTGGTGTTCCACTAAAAGTAAGTTCATCAGTTTTCTGATAGACATATGAAAGATGACTTGTATCAGTTTTTTATATGCCGATAACTTATTTCTATACAGTTTTTGACATTGTTTATGTTCTCTGATTATATACGACTCTGTCTGTAAGAATAGATAGTGGCAGTACAGTGAGTACTCAGTCAGCTGGCACACTCCTTTATATATGTTGTTTTTTGTTATTATTTAGCTTATTAAAGGAATTTAAAGTTGTAGTGTGATTGGTGTATCTGTTGGTAGGCATATTATGTAAACGTAATGTCTGGACTCCCTGCTTTGTTCATTAAAATACTCAACTTGTTTCCTTGTTGATCTAATTGATGATACATGTGATTTAAGGGTTTTAGCTACAACTTAAACATATTTCTCTGTTAATTCCCTTTTCAGATATATGAGATTGGAGGTGGATCTGGAACCTGTGCAAGGGGTATAATGGATTACATAAAATTGAATGCACCTTCAAGAATTTATGATAGTATGACTTACATGTACGTAATATCCACTTATATTTGGATATACTTTTTATATAAATGTCGTTCATAAGATTTTCTATTACTAGTGCTGCTATGTTCCTTAGCGTGCTTGAATAATGAGTGTAATTCATTCAATTATCCAGTACCTATTAGACCAAGATCTAGATGAAATACTGACTTGAAGCTTTAACAGCTGGGTTTAGAAATTCTAGATGTATGTAATCATACTGGAATTTTATTGGATTCTCTGTCATTTGTTGCAGTTCAGTAGAAATAAGTTCTGCATTGGCAGAAAAGCAACTCGAAACTGTTGGAGAAGTAAGTAGCCACTCGAAAAAGTTCAGGGTAGAATGTCGAGATGCTGCTGATCCAAGTGGATGGGGTAGCCTGCTTTATTTTTCATTTTAGTTTCTCAAACACACTATACCGGCTCATGCACCTTTTGTTAAGTTGTGTAATTGGAATTTAGCCTAAATTTGTGTTTGTTGTAACAGGTCTTGAGCAACAACCTTGTTGGGTTATAATGTTGGAGGTATGTACCTTGTGATATCGTAATTTCACCCTTCCTTTTGTTACCAACATGAGTTCAGAATACCGTATTTAGCCTATGACGTGACCATGTATCAGCTAGACATACATTTTCCTACTTAAATTTGTCATCTGTCTGTCTGATATTTTATAGGTGCTTGATAATCTTCCGCACGATCTTATCTACTCTAAGAATCAAGTCTCACCATGGATGGAAGTTTGGGTTGAAAAGAGACAAGACAAGTAAACCTGTGGTTTATATTTTACTTGAAGTTGTTTATTTGCTGCATTTTTCTATTGAAGTAATTTACTAAATTCTGTTTCTTTTCATGTGTTCTTCAATAGGCCAGAACTCTCCGAGCTATATAAGCCTCTCGAAGATCCATTAATTAAAAGTTGTATGGAGATCCTAGATTTGCCAGAAGATGGTAAACCTCGCGGAAGCATGACAGGCTCAGCTGTTAAAACTCTTATGTCTAAAGTTCTCCCAAAGCCTCGAAGAAGCTGGCTGCCAACCGGTTGTTTAGTAAGGCATTATTGAATAAAACTACTAAATCTTACTATCTCTCTAAATTTGTATATCTATGCAATAATCACATGCTGAACATACAGAAACTCCTACAAGTTCTACATGGTGCCTTACCAAAGATGTCCTTAATAGCATCCGATTTCAGTTACCTTCCCGATGTAAGAATACCTGGTGAACGCGCCCCTCTTGTTTCAAGCAAGGTACAAGAAATCCGGGGCTGTTGTTTTATAACACGTTCTTTTCTTCTTATTAGTAAAGTTCTGTAAATTCCCATCGATGATGTTTGTTATGATTTTTTACTTGTTTGCAGAAAGATGGAACTAGCTCAGATCACAACAATTATCTGGATGCTAAGGTTAATTTTCTTTCTTGCTTCTCTCTTCCTACCATAAATACGCGCTTCATGTTAATGCCTTTGTTTACAGGGGGATGCCGATATATTTTTTCCAACCGACTTTTGGCTGCTGGAACATATTGATCACTATTGCTCTGGATGGTCGAAGCCAAATAAAGATAAACCTCTGAGCAAGGGAAAGAAGAGGCGGACACTTGCGGTAAGCCTTCGTAATGAGTCCCTTCTTTTATGCTGGCTATTGTATGGAAACTGTTCTATTTTATAACCTCCACTTCTTAAGGACAATTTTGTTGCTGAATTCCTCATGCTATCTCTCTGTCTCTGTAGCTTGATACGTCATCTTTTATGGAAGAGTTTGGGCTTCCGACGAAGACGAGAACGAAAGATGGATACAATCCGATGCTGGAAGATTTCAAGAACACCAAGTTCTACCTGAGTGTTCCAACGCATAATATCAAGTAGACTGCTGGGATTCAGGAAGCCATTTGCATTAATTTAAACAGAAACAAAGGTGAGTTTGGATAAACCATTTGCATTAATTTTGAGCTGAATGCATGCAAATTTTGCAGATTGATGAGGTAAATTGCTGAAAGTATAGCTACATTACTTGAGCTACTTTAGATTGACATGAACATTCTTTTTTTTTTCTTTTTTTTTTCCCCACATTCAAAGAGTAAAATATGAAGAAATTCAAGATTTGGTGCTTCTATAGTTTTGTGGTTATTTTTGTATTTTGTATTAGTTGAAAAGAAAAAATCCCTTTTGAGGTGGATTTCCATAATATATCCTTTTTCTTGAGAAATAATTCCGTCAAAATTATTGTTTTTTTTTCAACTGACCTAAATCTAAATCGGGACCGAAGAAGAATCCTATCTTATAGAGTTTATTAAATTAAAGGGTATTTTTATCCCTTTTTACTCTAGTTATGATTAGAGAAGGAAAAAGAAAAAAAGGGAGGCCATTTAGTATGTTACAATTGTTAATTATAGATTAGTTTAATACGAATATATGTAGTAATAAATTTGTATATTTTCATTTTCCTCTAAGGTTTAATGATATTTGTGGTTCTCTTTGTAACTAAAATGTTAAAAGTCCGAACCTCAATGATTGTAGGTCGAACCGGTCACACGCGATTAAATATACTATCTTTTCTGTAATTTATATACTAAGATTTATTTATTTCATGCAAATATTATTTTATTAATGTTGAATAAGTTTATGGAGCAATATCACCACAACATGCCAAAATTAATGAATTATTTTACAATCCAGGTAAAAAAAAATAATCAAATTTAGCATCAACAAATATTCTTTTAACCGGTACCATTGACAGAAAACCGCTAACACAGAGGATTTTTCATATATACCATCACAATATATAAAATAAAACAAGATTCATTAGAAATTTCTTCACTACTAATTCCCTCCAAACTCACACAGATTATTGAAGCAAATTAGCTTACAGTTTCAGCCATTACAAGACCCCATTATATTGCTTTCTCCTCCTACAGTCCAACAAAGATGTTAGCATACAAATGGTGCATCTGCACCCTTGCTGCTCTCATCTCAGCATCTTCATACACTGCCAACCAAATCATTTCTCACACACTCACCGTCGATCCATCCGGCCGCGGCGGTTTCAGAACAATCCAATCCGCCATCGACTCCGTCCCTTCCAACAATCAACGATGGATCCGTATCCACATCAAACCAGGCATTTACAAGTAAAGAAACCCACCAAACTCATCCATTTCTCATTCCATCTACTATTCTAAGTTGTTGTAAGAGTTCGCTTTTGTCCGTTTCTTGCAGAGAACAGGTCAAGATCCCTGGAGACAAGCCATTCATCTACCTCAAAGGAGCCGGGAAGAACAAAACCATCATCGTTTGGAACGGCAAGGACGACATCATAGCCAGCGCCGCCTTCGCCTCCGAAGCTGATCACCTACTCGCCAAAGGCATTACCTTCGCTGTAATAAATAACTTCAAACATTTACAAACTCCGTTATCTTTTCTTTCCACATACATTTATTTAAATCTCGTTTCATTTGTATGAAGAATGCTTATAATGATGATAAAAGCACTCCGATGGCGAGAGCAGTAGCAGCAAGAATACAAGGCGATAAATCGGCCTTCCACTATTGTGCATTCATCAGCCTTCAAGATACACTGTGGGATGTTAAAGGAAGACATTACTTCAAACGCTGCACCATCCGCGGTGCAGTAGATTTCATCTTCGGTAATGGCCAATCCATTTACGAGGTAGTTTAACTAAAACGTCGCCGTTTTCAGTGCTTTGTGCATCAAATCTTAGGGTTTCTTTTTCTTGTTTGTTTGTTTGCAGGGGTGCATGATATCAGTAGCTTATTTAGACCGGCCGGGATACATAACTGCACAAGGAAGAGAGATTAGCGAAGATAAAAGCGGGTTTGTGTTTAAGAACTGCAGAATAGTTGGGAAGGGGAAGGCGTATTTGGGAAGGCCGTGGAGGCGTTATGCTCGAGTCGTGTTTTACAAAACGCAGATGTCGGAAGCTGTTGTCCCTCAAGGATGGCGAGCTTGGAGAAAATCCGATGACGTGTAAGATTGATTCTACATTTCTACCATCATCTTCTTATAATTTCAATCTCAGAGTGTTTTAGGGTTTTGAAGGAGGGTTTTTTTGCAGGGGGCAGCTGACGATGTCGGAGGTGGAATCTCGCGGTCCGGGTGCGAAGGGAGGAGAGAGAGTGAAGTGGGAGAAGAAGATGAGTGAGAAGGAGGTGAAGAAGTTGGCGAGCTTTTCATTCATTGATGATGAAGGCTGGTTGAAGACAGCTTACGAGGTTATGGCTGCTAGCATGAAATACTAGCAATTATGGATTGCCCGCCACGTGCTCTAAGAATTGCTTCTGAGAAATGTTTTTCAATTAAATACGTAAAATGATAAATGTCCATAATTAAGAAGAATTATATGATATGATTTTTGTGATTATTAGTTTATTACAACAATAATCCGGAAAAATCCCCACGTTTAAAATAATACTATATTATTACCGTTATATGGGCGTGGCTTAGTGCTTGCGTACGTGACTTAGTGTGTGGTGGTTACTGCAGAATAATTATACATTTTCTTATATAATTGAAATAAATATATTCTTTTTTACTTTACTTAGGGATTATTGTAAAATAAAAAATAACAATTTTTTGGGGGTTTCCGTTGAATTTCACCTCCACGCAATCTTATTTTGGAAATTGTAAATTTTAAAGAATTCCCCCAAACCGGAAAAAGTAGAAAAATCACAATATTTTTGGAGTATTTGGGGATGAGATTACTTGTCCAATAAATTTCTATCAAATTGATGTCCGATTTAAAACGACGTAGTTTTGTATTGAAAAACAACAAATTAAAAGGATAAGATTGAAAAAAGAATTTAATAAATAATCAAAGAGTGTATTTTTTTTAATACAAAACTACGTCGTTTTAAATCAGACACCAATTGTACATGAATTTATTGGACAGATAATCTCATCCCCAGTATTTGAGTTTGTACTTTTTAATTTTTCATGGATATTTGATCCTTGTTATTAATGGATTTTTTAATTTATATTTTTCATTCTGAAAACTCATATGAACACAAAGATTTATCATCCCTGATGGAATTTCTGGAAATAGTCTACCAGGTCCAAACTACAAACATTTTGAGCAGTGATTTAATTAGACTGTAAGAGAAAATTAAAATAATTAAAATACTAATATTGTCATATTGCGGCCATAAATTGACATAGTCCACTGAAGTAGCCTTTATATTGTTTAATTCGATTTGAGAAAATTAAGGAATCTATAAACAAAGATTCTTGAAATCCTAAACCGTTAAAAAAGATCCTAAAATTCAGAAATTATTCAAACTCTTTGACTCCTCTCCCCTATATACATTCACCACTTATTCAAACAGTTTCATCGAATTGAACCATTTAAAATTTTTAAAAAAAAATGTTATCTTACAAATGGCTCTTCTTCACACTTCTTGCTCTCTTCTTCACACTTCTACATTTTCATCCATTGCCGCTAAGCAAAATGTTTCGAAGACGATCACCATTGATACATCTGGGAAAGGCGATTTCAAGACAATCCAATCCGCCGTTGATTCTGTCCCTTCGGACAATCACAGATGGACTCTTATTGACATCAAAGCAGGCGTTTATAGGTGAAGAATTGAACACAACAAATTAATTAATTAACATACTCATTTTCTATTTTATTACATATATATGTTGTTTAATTATGTCCAATTGTTGCAGGGAGCAAGTTAAGATTAAAGGGAAATATCAACTCTATACATTCCAAAGTTGGAAAATGCAAAAATATACATGATGTTTCATAAATATAAAAATATACAAATTGACCTACTTCACATGTATTGTGTGTGCAGAATGTGTGTGTGCAGTGTGTGTCGGCTGCTTTAGCCTTATTTTTCGTGTTGCCTCGGTTTAAGATGTGTTGATATTTAAAAAAAAAACAATCTGCTTCTGAAGATATAATATATATATATATATATATATATATATATATATATATATATATTTGAGGTAAAGAAAGATCAAATCCAAGACCTCCTAAATATTCCCAAACAAAGATACCGCTATGCCATTACGAATTCTCATAAAATTTGTAACATTTTTATTTCTAGAAGATAAGTGTAGACTAAACAAAATAAAATGACCTAAATACTCCCAAACAAATATACCGCTGTGCCATTACGAATTCTCATAAAATTTGTAATCTTTTTATCTCTAGAAGATAAGTGTAGACTAAACAAAATAAAATAAAAATTTAAGGCGCAAATAGGGATCGAACCGGAGACATAACATGTTTTTCCAGACTATGAAACCATTGTATAAGTATTCATTCTCGTCAATTTATGTAACTAATAACGTCATTATATATATATATATATATATATATATATATATATATATATATATATATATATATATAATACAATCATAGATTCCTAATTATTCTTATGCAATTATTCCTAATTATTCTTACGTAATAACTATTGTAACAGAAATGAGAATATTAGGGTTCCTAATTATTCTTTCGTAAAACATTAATAAATATTATCATATATATATATATATTATATACAATCATAGATTCCTAATTATTCTTACGTAAAACCTTGATATATATATTCGAAAAATATTCAAGATTATCCTATATATTATCCAATTTCGAAAATATAAAGAATTCAATATTATCCTATATATTATATACAATATTATCATATATATATATAATACTTTATATTATCAAACCTAATATAACCAATAATTGAGTACCGTAAATAATGTTATATTTTCAAACCCTATTAAAGTAGTCAACAAATCTGAATCACTGGGAGAAAGCATTCTGAAAGGAATATATGGGAATTCGTTAATTTAATTTAGGCAATTTCGTTCAAGTGAGATTTAGGCAATTTCGTTAATTTAATTTAGAGATTTTTGTCAATTTAATTTAGGCAATTTCGTTAATTGAATTTAGACAATTTCGATAATTTGATTTAGGCAATTCATTAATTTAATTTATTCAATTTCGTTAATTTAATTTAGGCAATTTTGTCAATTTAATTTAGGCAATTTATCGATAATTTAATTTAGGCAATTCGTTAATTTAATTTAGGCAATTTCGTTAATTTAATTTAGGCAATTTCGTCAATTTAATTAGGCAATTCCGTTAATTGAGTTTAGAAAATTTCGATAATTTAATTTAGGCAATTCGTTAATTTAATTTAGGCAATTTCGTTAATTTAATTTAGACAATTTCGTTCAAGTGGGATTTAGGAAATTTCGTTAATTTAATTTAGGGATTTTTGTCAATTTAATTTAGGCAATTTCGTTAATTAAATTTAGACAATTTCAATAATTTAATTTATGGAATTTCGTTAATTTAATTTAGTGATTTTCGTTAATTTTGAACTAACTTTCCGTGGTGTAAACGAAGAAGATAAACATAATATTTGATGTTGATAAAGTTGTAATATTGAATAAGAACAAACATAATTTCAAAACTCGAAATGGGTTCTTCAATGGCCGCCCACCTGCATGTATTGTGTAAGGAGAGAAATACAAAAATTATAATAATAGAAGAGAGGCAAGAGAGAGGTCACTTGTTGTACTTTTGCTACAATGTGTAAGAAAAGTGTAAGAGGCTAGGGTGTAGGTTGATTGATAGACATAAAATAATATAAATGTATATTTTTGCATTTTGAGAATGTTGTGTATATTTTTGCATGTTTGAAGTGCACATTCTTGCACATCCCCCATTAGGATTATTAGAGAGAAGCCATTCATCTACCTGAGAGGAGAAGGAATGAATAACACATCCATTATGTGGAATTATGTTGATGCTGAAGCTACTTTCTATTCGGAAGCTAACAACACACTAGCCAAAGGTAAAACATTCATTGTAATACCTAATATTTAACTTATAATTCCAAGTTAAACATAAACATTATTCAATATGAATCATCTTTTTTCATATGTATAATGTTTCTATGCTTGCAGAATTCACACAATCATAAGAACAGACCACTGACGAGAGGAGTAGCAGCGTGGATAAAAGGCTATAAATCGGCCTTCTACGGATGCGGATTCATGAGCCTGCCGGATACATTGTGGGATGATTCAGGCAGACATTACTTCAAAGAATGCACCATCCACGGTACTATAGATTTCATCTATGGAGCTGGCGAGTCCATTTACGAGGTAGTACAAAACATTGTGCATGCCCCCTAAATTGAGTACTTACCCTAATTTTTAATACATAATTTTATAAAAAATACTATTTTTGCCAATAAAATTATGGATTTGTCACTAGGGTAAAGTTTCTATGTTTCACAATTTGTACCTTAAGAACTAAAACACTTCATATGCATAATTTGGGACATATAAACTTAATTTTATCCCTAAAATTGTTAGATTTTGTCTCTTTTACTAAAATTGTACATTTTGAATGAAGCACTTCTATTTTCTTATTAGCTCGAAATCTTCGAAGTTTCTAGATTTTCTACCCTATCTATCTAAGATCTAGATACTTCTGTTGTAAATCATGCTATCGAATAGTATGAATGATGAACAAACGAATTTAGATATGAAAGAAGTATCTGGAACTCACGAGAATTTGATTATTGATCGAAAAAGTTGCTTACAAACTGAGATATAAGCTGCAGTATTTATACTAGATACAAAGTGAAGATAACAGTCTATGTAACTAACTAAAAACGTAATCCACGTAAACACGTTTCTATTAGTAACAAGCTTTCGTCCGCACCATACAATCATCCAGCACAGAATGTGATCTCACGGCTGAGAATTAGCTCCAACTGCCTTCCTAACCGCTCCTTCCTAACCGCTCTACTGAACTCCTTCATCCGCTACTGAGCTTACTCCATCGACTGACTACTTCTTCATCCCTGCTAGAATCATCCAGAAGACTCCAGAAATCCCCAAACTCAACACCCCCCCGCAAGATGGAGGCAGTGGCGATCCACTAGCCCAATTTTGGAGAGGAGAAAGCGAATCCGAGGCCCTACTAAAACTTTAGTGAAAATGTCAGTCAATTGCTGACTGGTATGAATAGACATAGGCAAAATAAGACCATTCTTGAACTGATCACGGACTATATGACAGTCCAGCTCCAAATGTTTAGTTCGTTCATGGAATACTTGATTCCGGGTAATGTGTATAGCAGCCGCATTATCACAATGTAGAGGAATAGGTTTAGGAACCTTTGTCTGCAAAAAAATCAAGCATAAACGTGAGCCATAAGAGCTCTCGACCGCGGCCCCGAGAGCTCGGTACTCGCTTCCGGTTGTAGAGGCGTAAACCGTATCTTGCTTTTTACATCGCCATGAAATCAATGATCCTCCTAAGAGATCATCGGGTAGTGGGACAAGAACCCCAATCTCGCATCTCGCATACGCTTGCAAAGTATTATCACCATTGGAAGGAAAGAACAAACCAAGAGATGGACAACCCTTTAGGTATTTGAGAACATGTAAGGCAGCAGCATAATGATTTTCACATGGAGATGCAACAAACTGGCTTAATTGCTGAGTTGCATGAGTAAGCTCAGGCCGTGTAAGATTAAGATATAACAGCTGCCCTATAAGCCTTCTATACTTGTCTGGTTCATCAAGTAAAGGAGTAGAAGAAGTAGACAAATCAACTCCTTGGGGAAAAGGAGTACATGCAGGATTGCATCCAAGTAACCCTGCACTATCAACCATATCCAATACATACTTCTTTTGATTGAGATATGGGCCTTGATCCCCCCTAGCCAATTCCATTCCCAAAAAATAACGAGCCACCCCCAAATCCTTAATAGAAAACTTGTTATGAAGGAACAATTTTATAGCCTTCACTAGTTCCAGATTTGGACTCACAACCAAAATATCATCTACATACACTAATAAACCCAGAAAGTTAGAACCATGCACCAAAGTAAAAAGACAATGGTCATGAGGGCATTGTGTAAAACCATAGGAAGAAAGAGCCTTACTCAATTCAGTATTCCACTCACGAGAAGCCTACTTAAGTCCATACAAACTCTTAATCAACTTGCAAACTTTTCCAGCAGGAGCCTTGGTATAACCTTCTGGAGGCAACATATAAATGTCATCTGTAAGAATGCCATGCAAAAAGGCATTATTGATATCAATTTGATGAAGATGCCATTTATTAGAAGCAGCTAAAGCAAGTAAAAACTTAATTGTGACATGCTTAGCCACAGGGGAAAATAGTTCATCATAGTCAATCTCATACTCTTGCTTGTACCCTTTTGCAACCAACCGTGCCTTAAATCTTTCTATAAAACCATCAGGTTGAATCTTAACCTTATAAACCCACTTAGATCCAATTGCATTCTTACCAGGGGGAAGATCTACTAGAGTCCATGTTTCATTTTTCTCCAATGCAGAAAGCTCTACCTGCATAGCAGATTGCCAAGCCGCAAATTGGCTGGCTTCTCTGTAATTTCTAGGCTCCTGTATATGAGTAACATTAGCAAGGAAAGAAATATAATCTGGGCTGAAAATCAGTGAGCAGAGAAATGGAAATGTAGGAGTTAAAGCAGTAGATGCCTGACTCAGAAGAGTTAAATCCACATGACTTACAAAGTCATTGAGCCAAGCAGGAGGTTTAGTACACCGCTTTGGCCTTGTAATCTCTTCAACATAGGGTTCCACATCGACTGAGGAGAAGTTTGTGGTGGGAGGTTGAATATTGTCTAGGTGTGGTGTAGGAAAATCAGATACAGATGCAGATGCTCCATCATCATCAACAACGGCCACTGGCTCAGAATGACATATATTATCCTGTATTTCTTCACAGACTTGTGAAGCTGGATCAGAAAAGGGAAATATATGAGGGAAGAATTTAACATCCTTGGAAATTATAACTTCTTGACTTTCCAAGTTAAAAAGAGTGTAACCTCTGTGATCTGCTGCAATTCCAATCAGCACACACTTAGTTCCTCTAGCATCAAATTTCTTCTTATGAGGATTTGTGTTTGCTGCATAAGCCAAGCATCCAAATGGTCTTAATACGTAGAAGATCGACAATGAATTGGTCAAGACCGAGATTGGAGCCTTCCATCCAAGTATCCTACTTGGCAACCTATTTAGAATCCAAGTGGCTATCAAGATTGAAAAGGGCCAGAATGATTCTGGCATACAGCTCTGAAACATCAGGGCACGAGCTATTTCCAACAGAGACCTATGCTTCCTTTCTACTATACCATTCTGCTGCGGTGTGTAAAAACAAGTCTTCAGGTGTACAATGCCAAGAGAATAAAAAAGCTGCTGAACTTGCAAATTCACAAACTCTGTGCCATTGTCTGTTTTAACCTTTTTAACCTTCTTTGTGTTCCGAGTTTCCACCATCTTCAAATAACTCTCTAAGCACTTTGTGTGCACTGTCTCTTGGATCGTAACAAATATGTCCAAGTGCTTCTACCGCATTCCTCAACAATAGTCAATACATAGGATGCATTAGCCACATTTTCAACATTGTAGGGTCCCCAAACATCCACATGAATGAGCTCAAATAACTCTGTTTTCTTGTATTCCAAAGTGGGAAAAGGATTCCTGCACTGTTTAGCTCTATGGCAGACTTCACAAGAACTAATGCTTGACCGAGCTGAATCCCTACATAAAGCCTCCACTCGGAACGTGTTGAAGGGTAGTATAAGA
This sequence comes from Lavandula angustifolia, assembly GCA_028984105.1. NCBI lineage: Eukaryota > Viridiplantae > Streptophyta > Magnoliopsida > Lamiales > Lamiaceae > Lavandula > Lavandula angustifolia. The sequence continues at coordinate 30,604,536 of CM054810.1, read as the reverse complement.
GGCACGCCCTAGTAAAACATGCCAGCCTTGCAAAGACCCCAAACTAGGATCGAAATTTGATTAATCCTTTCTAGCTTTTGTTCGATCAACAATGTATAGCCTCCCTCGAGCTTGCCCCATTATCAAGACATGGTCATTTGTCAACCTCTCGTACTATGCGTAAAGTTGGAAAAAATATACACTTCAGCTGCAGGCTGTTATTCACCTGATGTGTGAACTGTGGAACAAATAGTACATCATGTAATATCAACTCTTCAGTAAGTTCCACTGTACTTATCTCATGTATGGTTTGCATATCTCCATTGGGAAGGTAGAAACCTTGAGGGTTACTCGGTGTATGAACATTGATCATAAGATCTTTATTGCAAAGCAAATGTGACTACTAGCTCCTAAGTCCATTATCCAAATCTTCTCTTTCCTCAATCCCTCAAGCAGGCTAAAAGAATCATGTTTCTCCAACACATTCAGGGGAGTATAAGTTTCTACATTGTTGACACTTCATGTGGTTCTCAGTCCTCTCAGTTGGCTTAATGCCTTTTCCACACTCGAAATTAATTCTCCAACATTCTGATTACCATCAGTTTTGGAACTAGTGACAACAGAAGTACAAGCAGTCTGCAGTGACTCCTGCTGTGCAACACAGTGCACTTGCCCTTTGGTTTTCTGATCCTTCAGCTTTTGAAACCACTCTGGTGTTCCATTAAGTTTGAAACACTCAATCCTTTCATGTCCCATTTTCTCACAATAACTACATTTCTGCCGTTTCCTCTCCTCTTTACTCATTCTAGGTTTGAATCAATTTCCCTTATCTTTGTAATTATTGCCACCTCCTTTATATCCAACATTCATAATCCCCACCTCTGTGTGAGATATCTCCTTATTATTATTATTCACATTCAAGGCCATTTGTTCATGAGGATGTGCATGTGTGGATGACACTCCTCTGTTCTTCATCCTGTAATAGCATATATACGCTCTACTAGTTGTAGGTAATGGTTCAATTAACAGCATTTAGCTTCTTACTGCATCATATGTATCATTCAAGCCTAGTAGAAACTGCATCAATTTATCTGCCTCTACACAATTTCTGAGGTTTCCTACAGCTCCACACACACATGTTGCTGCTGCAGCACAACTACACATGGTGTTGGGCTGTAATAGGCTCAACTCATCCCACATAACATTTAGACTATTGTAGTACTTCATTATAGACAGATTCCCTTGCACAAAAGCAGAAATTCCTTCTTCAACTTAAAACTTTTTGCTCCATTACTTTGATCAAACCTCAATTTTAATTCACTCCATAATTGGTAAGAATTTTCCATTAACAGAAAACACTCAGAATATTCTGGAGCTATGTAATTCATAATCCATGATGTGACCATAAAATCCACTTGAATCCAAGAGTTGTAACTAACATGAGTCTCAAGAGGCTTAGGAACGATACCTTCAATAAAACCAACTTTATTTCGTCCAGCTAGTGCCCTCCTTATAGCACGGCTCCAAGCGTAATAGTTGTGTCCGTTGAACACATCATTCACAATCTTCAAACCAGGGTGTTCGTGCGGACTTAGGTAATATACATCATTTATCCTTGGATTTTGCTCTGCTCTCTCCATTTTAGGACTGGATGAAATTATCCGTGGCGATTCACCACTAGAATCTTCTATTTCGTGATTATGTAATCCTCTTCCGCGTAGACTTGTTCGCCTTCCACGCCGATTTCTGTATTCCCCTTCGCACCGTTTCTCCCGATTTCTTCATCGATCAACACATTCCAGTTTGTACAGTGAGATCGCACCATCGCTCTGAAACCATGTTGTAAATCATGCTATCGAATAGTATGAATGATGAACAAAGGAATTCAGATCTGAAAGAAGTATCTAGAACTCACGAGAATTTGATTATTGATCGAAAAAGTTGCTTACAAACTGAGATATAAGCTGCAGTATTTTTACTAGATACAAAGTGAAGATAACCGTCTATGTAACTAACTAAAAACGTAATCAACGTAAACACGTTTCTATTAGTAACAAGCTTTCGTCCGCACATACGATCATCCACCAAGAAATGTGATCTCACGGCTGAGAATTAGCTCCAATCGCCTTCCTAACCGCTCCTTCCCTAACCTCTCTACATCGAACTCCTTCATCCGCTACTGAGCTTACTCCATCGACTGACTACTTCTTCATCCCTGCTAGAATCATCCAGAAGACTCCAGAAAGTATGGTACCTCAAGGATGGTACCCTTGGGAAAGCAAAGGAGAAGAGTAATCTTTACATTCATAATATATAGTATTATTGTTTAGAAAGTATGCATGAAATCTGAGATTTCTTTTTCAGGGACAAGTTGACGATGTCGGAGTACAACTGTAGCGGGCCGGGTGCGAGGAGTAAGGAAAGAGTGGAGTGGTCAAAGAGTCTGAGTGAGAGAGAAGTGAAGGAGTTTACAAGCATGGCCTTCATTGATAATCAAGGCACCGCTCAATCAAACGATCTCACCCTTCCGGCGCGTTGAACAATGCTAGGGCTTATTGTTGTACAACTACTTAATTCTTTTGGTATATTTATTATTTTCTTGTATTGATGAATTTACATAGTGTTTGGTATATTGTTTATTTGTTTGTTTGTTTGTTTGTTTGTTTTTAATTTAAATTAGGCTGTTTTTTTTTCTAATATTGGAAACTCTAACAAATTTTTATTAAAATAATTTTGAACAACTTTAAGCATAAGTTGTTGGGAGATGATTCAAATGTTGTTTAGTTGTTAATGATTTGACCGATCCCAAAAACCCTATGTTGATTGGTGAACCATTCCCTTTAATTATAACGCATTGTCTTCGAAGTTTTTCGGACTCACCATACTCATCTTCCGCATGGTTCCGGCTCGTAGTTCCGCTTTGCTGTCCTTCGGTAGACTATCCGCCGCAGTGCCATAGAGTGAAGATTCGTAGTGGCCGACTCCGCAGGGAGCAAGATACTCGGAAAGGTGTTCAGGAGTCGGGAGAACCGAACTCGCAGTCGACCTTCGTAGAGTTGAACTCAACAGAGTATACCATCAACCTATGGGTCGACTCAGCAACGTTCGTCATTTTTGCTTAACCGACGAAGCGGGACTTCAAAATCGAATCGTAGAGTTGTCTCGAGGTCGTACATCCGAGAAAAGTCGATTCGCATCAACCTTGAAGTCCGCAAGTGTCTCAACCACTTTGTGTACTCGACCAATGACAAGCAGCCACCGTGACAAGTCTCCGACATAAAGCCGCAAGTCAACCACTTTCCCGAAAAGTAAGGGGACTCACATAATTAAAAAAGAAGCCATCTCCGCTACCTAGTTATATAGTGACACGTGAACAGTTCATCTCCAACGGATCTATTCACACTCACGCCTATAAATAGAAGGAAGGTCGTGATCTTCAAAGTCGCACTACACGATCACAAAGCGACCATACGAGAACTCAAGCATTCAAGAATCAAGCTCTAAATTCTTCGAGACGGGCCGCATACCCGATGACCAGAAAATCACAAGCATAGCCTCGTGTTGATGACTGGATGTCTTGGGGAAAGGACTCGAAGCTTGGGAGACTTACCAAAGCTGGGTTCATCAAAAGATACTACGTATAGCAGCTTTGGCCCGACTCCGGTAAAGCTAAGATGTTTGCTGAATGGATAGAGAGGAATGATCCTGAGATATATCAAATAGTTTAGAAAGCCCTTGATGTAAATATTGTTGTAAGGACTCCGGCTTTCAGAACTCTGCCTCCACCGCAAAAGATTGATGGATCCCTCTACAAAGTCGTGATTGAAAAGGAAGCTAGGACATCAGCTAAAGCTCGTAATCTTGAACCGACTGATCCAGAAGATATTCTGCAGATTCAGAAGCTGAGGCGAGACACATTCAAGATGTGCGAACTTTCATTTTCCGAGGATAAATCGAATGATTTCAAGGCAAGGATTCAGCGTTTTAAATCTGTTAGAAAGTAGTCTTGTTTTGTATGTGTTTACTGTATTTCTTAGTGTAGCATTTGATGTAACTGTACTGAACTTCTTATCTATTAGTACATCAATTATTACTTGGCCTGACAATTCCTTATTGTCTCCATGGCCTGCTTTGTTTTTACTTAACACTCAGAATCACCTAAGTGATTGCTGACTCACACACTTACTGATTATCTATGTGTTTGGTTATTGCTTAGTTCAGAAGACTTGAAGATACTCTCCATTGTTTCTCATTGTAATACTTGTAAGGAGTTTGTATCTTATAGTTCTTTAGATTCTTATATAAGTGTTAGTTGATAGTGATAGGTTTCGCATCATCAAATGGGGAAATTGTTGGGAGATGATTCCTCGTTGTTTAGTTGTTAATAATTGGGCCGATCCCAAAACTCTATTTCTGATTGGTGAACCATTCCATTGTAATTGTAACGCCTTGTCTTTGAGTTTTCCGCACTCAGCAGACTCGCCTCGCATAGTTTCCTCGGCCCGTAGTTCCCGTTTGCTCGTCCTTCCGCAGACTATCCGCCACAGTCGCCACGGAGTGAAGATTCGGGGGCCGGACTCAGCAGAGCAAAGCAATATTGAAAGGTGTTCGGAGTTAGTAGAACCGCATCGCAGAGCAAGCCATCAACTGTAGTCGACCTTCGCAGAGAGCTGAACTCAAACCAGGAGTATACTACATGCCGAACCTATGTGTCGACTTACAACGGTCCGTCGCTTAACCGATGACAGCTGACTTCAAGATCAAAATCGTAGAGTTGTCTCGAGGTTTTACATCTCGAGAAAAGTTAGCTTCGCAGATCAACCTTGAAGTCTCGGTAAGTGTTCTCAAACCACTTTGTCTACCTCGACCAACGACAAGAAGCCAACCGGCAAGTCTCCGACATAAAGCCGTGCAAGTCAACCACTTTCCCCCGAAAAGTGAAGGGACTCTACTGTACTCCAAAAAGAAGCCGTTTTGCTACCTATTTATGTAGTGACGCGTGAATGCTTGTCTCCAACGGATCTATTCACACTCACGCCTATAAATAGAGGGAAGGTCGTGATCTTCAAAGTCGCACTACACGATCACATAAGCTTACCATACGAGAACTCAAGCATTCAACAATCAAGCTCTATAACAATCATTTATTCAAATGAAGTTAACGAACCCATAGTTGATATATCCTATTTGTTCTTCACTCTAGAAGCCTTTCTAGTTCTCACCCTCTAACATTAAGTTCATTGTAATATTCATAGCTTAAACCAAGGAGTTCATTTATCGAATCGTTTACCGTTAAGAACTCCTTCAGTAGTTGGAGATACATTCAAACATTCTTGTTTCGACCCCGTAACCGAGACTTGCTCGCATAATCTCTTAAGTAAAAGTTTGTCCAACTTACCAACTAACTCGGAGACTAACAACTCATAATAATAAAATAGTATCCTCGTGGTTGTTAAGGACGAGTGGACGTAGATCTTGCGTATCTGAACGGCCTAAACCACTTTAAAAACTGACAAAGTGGTTTATTTGTTGCATTGATTAACCGCTCTATACTGAAAATATTCTTACAAAAATCATACAACCGCATTTCTCGTTAAAAGCTAAAACATCGCACTAATCTACCGAACTGATTTAATAAACAAACGTTTTCATACAAACCGAACCTGCCTACACAATTCCCGCACGCCACCAACCTCCGTCAACGGTTCTCGACTCCCGACACACGCCGCCCAGCGCACCCGCATCGCTGGGCCGCTCCGTCCGCGCGATCAAAATCGCTTGCTTGGTTCATCGAATAAGTTCAAGAGATATCTTCCGTGAAACTGACCGATCACGTTTTGAAGTTTGAGAAAAGCTTTTCGTGTGTATTCACCCCCTCCCCTCTACACCCGAACGTTTGACTTCTAGACCAACATAAGTAGTTAAAAGCTACTTATAAAAGTTATTCCAAACATTGTTTTTTATAAGATGGAGAAATGAAAAATAAGGTTCGAGATCATTTTGACAAATGCCTAATTTCTCATCTCTCTATCGCATATAAATTAAATTTGAATATAGCCAAAAATATAGCAATCCATTAACTAAAATTAATTATTTAGAAAAAAAAAAAAAGTAGAAATGACACAAGTTAATCCCTTGAAATTCTTGAATAGTGAATACTCTTTAAAAAGCCAACAAACACAATTTTTTTGGTTTTTTTAATTCGTTGCTAAATCCATCTTTCAAAAACTCCATATACTCACTCAAATATATTTGGAATTTATGAATGTTCTTAAAGAACTCCAACAAAAACAAATACAATTAAACTTCGATAAAGCAATATAACCCTTGGGACCGAGTAAAGAAATATTCATTTAACGAGGTTATTACTTTATCGAACATTATTTTAATGCATTGACCAATATAGGGACCTGAAGAAAATATTATCTTAGCAACATTATTACTTTATCTAATATTACTTTATCGAGGCTTGTCAAGATATTGATTGACGTCCGAATTTTAAAAAAATCAGAAAAAATTAGAAAAATAATAAAAGACACAAATCTTTTGGATTATTTGAGTTTAATTTTTTTAATTTTCTGTATATACTAAAATTGGAATAAGTAAAATGCAATTATTAAAATATATTGTGATTGTGCACATAAATTTCCCTAATTATGAATTTTATCATGTTTCTTAATCGAAAGAATCCAATGTACATGAGAAGATTCAGAAATGTAGAAAAAGATTTTAACAATGCTAAATCATTATGATAAAACAAGATTATCAAAATTAATTAGAATTTAGAAATTATCCTAATCTTCAACAATCAATTAATCAGCCATTGCAAGAAAGCTAAGTGCTCTCTTCCTCCTCTATATATTTCTCATCATCACTTCATCAGTTCTCCAACATCATTGTAGTTTTAACAAATTCTTCCCATTTAATTAATTAGAAGGTAAAAAAAAAAGATGTTTCCTTACAAATGGTTCTTCTTCACACTTGCTGCTCTCTTACCATCATATTCATCCATTGCTGCTAAGCAAATTGTTTCTAAGACGATTACCGTTGATCCATCGGGGCGAGGTGGTTTCAGAACAATCCAATCTCGCCATCAATTCAGTCCCTCCTAACAATGGAAGATGGATTCGTATTGACATCAAAGCAGGCGTTTATAAGTGAAGAAACTCATCAAATATATATATACCTTTTCTATTACATCTTCTTTGTAATTAAGTTGTTGTTAGGTTCCTTATTTTGTCCATTTCTTTGCAGAGAACAAGTTAAGATTCCTCGAGAAAAGCCCTTCATCTACCTCAAAGGAGTGGGAAAGAGAAGGCTACACTCCTGAGTGGAACTTTGTTGATGATCAACCAACTTTCACTGCTGAAGCTGATCATACTCGCCGAGGGCATAACCTTCATTGTAATAACCTCAAACACCTCTTTTCTTTTCTTTTTTATAATTAGAGTTTTTTTTTAAATGACAAGCTTAATCGCAAATGCTATCTTTAATGCGCACAAAGATAAACTTACACATACCTTCAATTGGTTTTGAATCCACGACATTCAACCACAAGCTTTATTGTTGATAAATAAGTAATTAGGAAATTACGAATTCATGCATTTATCGATAATTAATAATATAACCTATATGCATTTATGCAGTTCATAGAGAGATAGTAAAAGTTAGAAATGGATGGTTAGGGCTTTTAATTAACCTTATTTTAGCATGGGGTTTCCTCAACTGAAACCCATAACTCTATGATGAAGGGGAATGCAAAAGCACTTTTATGTCGGAACTCTTTATTTGAGTGTAATTCTTTTAAATTTTTTTTATTCCACTTCCCGAATTTCACATTTTGCCCCCTATCTTGAAATTGTAACTTTGCCCCCTCTCAAACTTCTGGATTCACCCTGGAAATCTATTAATTCAACAAACTACAGAGTTTTTGAAATGATATATATTCTTGATAGAGGGAAGGTCGTGATCTTCAAGGTCGCACTACACGATCACATAAGCGACCATACGAGAACTCGAAGCATTGAACAATCAAGCTCTAGAACAATCATTTATTCAAATGAAGTTAACGAACCCATAGTTGATATATCCTATTTGTTCTTCACTTTCAGAAGCCTTTCTAGTTCTCACCTACTCTCTAACATTAAGTTCATTGTAATATTCATAGCTTAAACCGAAGGAGTTCATTTTATTGAGCTTGTTTCTTACTGTTAAGAACTCCTTCGTAGTTGGAGATACATTCAAACATTCTTGTTTGACCCATGCTGTGGGCGAGACTTGCTCGGTATAATCTCAAGTAAAAGTTTGTCCAACTTACCAACTAAGCGAGACTAACTCGGTATAATAAAATAGTATCTGTGTTGTTGGGGCAGTGGACGTAGGATCTTGCGTATATCGAGCAGTTGAACCACTTTAAAAAGCGATGTGTTGTTTTATTTGTTGCATTGATTAAGCTGCTTCATGCGAAAATATTCTTACAAAATCATACAAGTTTGCATTTACATTAAAAGCTAAAACATCGCACTAATCTCTTTGAGCGGATTTAATAAACAAACGTTTTTCTATACAAGTGAATCGGGCCTACACAATTCCGCCGCGCCCTGCTGAACCTACGGTGAACGGTTACGAATTCGACATCGATCCGGCTACGCGGACCTCGGTGCTTGTCGGTTCGCTCTGTCGGCGCGATCAAAATGCTGCTTGCTTGGTCTGCCTACTTGAATAAGTTCGGTAGATATCTTCCGTGAAAGCGGTGATCACGTTTTGAGTTTGAGAAGAAAAGGTTTTGAGGTGTATTCACCCCCCTCCCCCTCTACACGAGCGTTTGACTCGGGACCAACATAAGTAGTTAAAAACTACTTATAAAAGTTATTCCAAACATTGTTTTTTTATAAGATGGAGAAATGAAAAATAAGGTTCGAGATCATTTTGACAAATGCCTAATTTCTCATCTCTCTATCGCATATAAATTAAATTTGAATATAGCCAAAAATATAGCAATCCATTAACTAAAATTAATTATTTAGAAAAAAAAAAGTAGAAATGACACAAGTTAATCCCTTGAAATTCTTGAATAGTGAATACTCTTTAAAAGCCAACAAACACAATTTTTTTGGTTTTTTTAATTCGTTGCTAAATCCATCTTTCAAAAACTCCATATACTCAGTCAAATATATTTGGAATTTATGAATGTTCTTAAAGAACTCCAACAAAAACAAATACAATTAAACTTCGATAAAGTAATAACCTTGGGACCGAGAAGAAATATTCATTTAACGAGGTTATTACTTTATCGAACATTATTTTAATGCATTGACCAATATAGGGACCGGAAGAAAATATTATCTTAGCAACATTATTACTTTATCTAATATTACTTTATCGAGGTTTAACAGTATATTGGATTGACTGTCTGGAATTTTAAAAAAAATCAGAAAAATTAGAAAAATAATAAAAGACACAAATCTTTTGGATTATTTGAGTTTAATTTTTTTAATTTTCTGTATATACTAAAATTGGAATAAGTAAATGCAATTATTAAAATATATTGTGATCGTGCACATAAATTTCCCTAATTATGAATTTTATCATGTTTCTTAATCGAAAGAATCCAATGTACATGAGAAGATTCAGAAATGTAGAAAAAAAAGATTTTAACAATGCTAAATCATTATGATAAAACAAGATTATCAAAATTAATTAGAATTTAGAAATTATCCTAATCTTCAACAATCACTCAATCAGCCATTGCAAGAAAGCTAAGTGCTCTCTTCCTCCTCTATATATTTTCATCATCACTTCATCAGTTCTCCAACATCATTGTAGTTTTAACAAATTCTTCCATTTAATTAATTAGAAGGTAAAAAAAAGATGTTTCCTTACAAATGGTTCTTCTTCACACTTGCTGCTCTCTTACCATCATATTCATCCATTGCTGCTAAGCAAATTGTTTCTTAAGACGATTACCGTTGATCCATCGGGGCGAGGTGGTTTTCAGAACAATCCAATCTGCCATCAATTCAGTCCCTCCTAACAATGGAAGATGGATTCGTATTGACATCAAAGCAGGCGTTTATAAGTGAAGAAACTCATCAAATATATATATATACTCCTTTTTCTATTACATCTTCTTTTGTAATTAAGTTGTTGTTAGGTTCCTTATTTTTGTCCATTTCTTGCAGAGAACAAGTTAAGATTCCTCGAGAAAAGCCCTTCATCTACCTCAAAGGAGCGGGGAAAGAGAAACACACTCCTTGAGTGGAACTTTGTTGATGATCAACCAACTTTCACTGACTGAAGCTGATCATACCCTCGCCGAGGGCATAACCTTCATTGTAATAACCTCAAACACCTCTTTTCTTTTCTTTTTTTATAATTAGGAGTTTTTTTTTTAAATGACAAGCAATCGCAATTTGCCTATCTTTAATGCGCACAAGATAAACTTACACATACCTTAATTGGTTTTGAATCCACGACATTCAACCACAAGCTTATTGTTGATAAATAAGTAATTAGAAATTATGTTCATGCATTTATCGATAATTAATAATATAACCTATATGCATTTATGCAGTTATTAGAGAGATAGTAGTGTTAGAAATGGATGGTTATGGCTTTTAATTAATTTATTTTAGTATAGTTTCTCAATTGAAACCTATAACTTATGATGAAGGGGCATGCGGGTGCGACCTTATGCCGGAACTCTTTATTTGAGTGTAATTCTTTTAAATTTTTTTATTCCACTTCCCGAATTTCACATTTTGCCCCCCATTTATCTTGAAATTCAAATTTTGCCCCCTCTCAAACTTCTGGATTCACCCTGGAACACAATTCCACAAACTACAGAGTTTTGAAACATATATATTCTTGTTCATTATTTTCTATTATTTCACTCCTTCACATTCTAACATTAATATCACATATATAACATTTCCATGCAGAATTCATACAATTCTCACAATAAAAAACCAATGGCTAAAGCAATGGCAGCAAAGGTACAAGGCAACGAAACGGTCTTCTACCGCTGCGGATTCATCAGCCTGCAAGACACGCTATGGGATGCGGAGGGCCGACACTACTTCAAGGGATGCACCATCCACGGCGCCGTAGACTTCATCTACGGCAACGGCAAGTCTATCTACCAGAGCTGCACCATGGACGTACCCTCTCTTAACGGAGGCGCCGGCTACATAACGGCGCAGGGAAGAGATGACTCCAAAGATAGCAGCGGCTTCGTCTTCAAAGACTGCAGAATCGTCGGACAGGGAAGGCGTATCTCGGAAGGCCGTGGAGGCCTTATGCTAGAGTACTCTTTTATAATACAGATATGTCGGACGTCGTCGTGCCTGCAGGATGGAATGTGTGGAACAGCGCCGGAAAAGAGTAAGTTTGACGATTTTAGGGTTTGCCGGATACTTTAGGTATTGTCTGAAATGATGAGATTTTTTTTTTTTTTAAAGGAATCTTTTTGACGTTGTCGGAGAAAAATTCTCGCGGCGTGGGTGCAAGGAGTTCGGAGAGGGTGAAGTGGGCGAAGAATTTGAGTACGGAAGAAGTACAGAAGCTAACAAGCATATCGTTTATTGATAATGATGGATGGGTTAAGGAAGCTTTTGAAGTTATGAGTGGTTGAATGCTTATAACCCTAATTAATAGAACGTGCACTTAACAATTTAATTCATCTTTCGATATAAAGAGTTGAATAAACAATTTATGTTATGATTTTTATATGAGATTTTCAAAAGATTTCATGTTTCACCTCCAAAATTCTACATCTCAAACAAAAATTCAAATTTCAGCCTAGTTAGATTGGGTGAAGTTTTTTAAACATACCACATACGAGAGGCTTTAATTAGAGATGTACAGCTTTTTCAATGAGTTCATTTGGCCAAAGGGATTTTTAGAATCAACCTAAACTAAAGTGTATATATACACAACTTCGGCACAAGATAACTTGTCCCAAAAATCATGTCCCAACGATGTCCCATAAGGATAGACATCTAATTGAGGGTGGGATCTTCTATCCCACTCTACATATCCCACTACATGTCCTACCGCTAAGGTGAGGAGATATGTCTCTTTAACGGGAGATGATCCTCTACCCAGTAGGTGGACCACTACATGTCCCACCAATAAGGTAAGGACATGTGTCGTGTGGTGATAACTTGATGGCCCACCAATGCGCGCGTGGCGGAGCGTGATTGGTGGGCCACCATCAATGCATCACCAAATAATGGGATAGAGGATCCTTAGGCCTCTTTAACTTCAATTTTCTATTCAATTTATAATTTTGAAAAAACGCAATTAATCCCATCTCCTCTTCCACACTTGCCGATGACTGCGTCCTGAACTTCGTGAATCCGGACTATCCTACCAATCAAATTACCAAAAAAGAGTCGGATTTGATAAAACGAAAAAGAAAAATTCTCAAACTTACGAAGAACATCCGATTAAAATCCCAACCTGCGACTTCATAGCATAACTTAACCGCCATTTATTCTCCGGTTTTACTTCGATTCTCTGCACATTATCGATCAAAAACAGAAAGTTTATACGAGTTCAAGTGAGGTATACAAAATCAACTCCGAAAACAAACATTTACAGCTATATAGTTGAAATTTGGTGTAGTGAACGTTGCAGAAAATAGAGCCATAGCAGAGATGCGAAGCTTATCTTCTTTGATGAAATTTTAGGAGAATAAATTGATGATTGAGGGAAAAGGGGGAGGTGTGGTTAGGTTAAAGGGACACGTGTCCTCACTTTAGTAGTGAGACATGCAGTGGGATATGTGTTGGAAAATCGGTAAATATATTATATATATATATATATATATATATATATATATATATTATTGTGGAAATTTAGTTAGCATTAAATGCTAATTTGACTTGGGAAAAAAGTCAGCCCATTTAATCGTCTTTTCGAGCCTCGATATATATTTAATTTATGAATTGAGATATATGATGTCGATCTACGTTTCAAGTAGATAATTATAGTTTGTTTAATTTCTAGATTCCGATTTTCGGTGAGTGAGAAATAGTGACTCGAAGTTTGGTGGGACAAAACTAATATGTTACCTAAAGTGGAGAAACTTACCTAATTCGGGTTTTGGAGAGTTATTACATTAATCAATGTCCCACATTGATTAATGTGTAATGTTTTGTGTGGTATTGATGTCTCTACCATTTAGTAGGAGATAACAAAATGACATGTGGTGGGCTTGGGCCACACATGCTCATTCACGCACGAGCCTTTTCGCCCGGCTGCCTCACGCGCGGCGCGCGCCCGCGCCTCGGGCCCGGTTTCGGTTCGGTCCTTGTCCTTGGATTTTGGAAATTGGTCATTTGGGTGGTCCGTGGACTTGTCCGTTGGGCCTTGACTTTGTAGCTAATGGGCTCGTTGGGCTACTTGTGGAAGAAGTCTCTTGACCAAACCAACCTTCCATCTCTCCACTCCCTTGAACATAGCGGATCGCCTTGGTGGCGGGGAGTTATTCCAGCAACCTTTCACCTGAGCGGAACGGCATATAAACGGACTTATAAATAGAGCATGCGCTTGTCGTTTCAACACGGATTTTCTTACTCTGCATCATACTAATACGTCTTAGTCTTAAGACATACATCTTAGTCTTAAGTTGTTCAGCTTTTGTCCTCGCCTAAAGTCCAGTTTGCGGGCTCGTAGTTTTTGCGGTCTTTGCAATTATCGAGACGTCGTCGTTTCATCTTTGGGGACGATACGCCGGGAATCGAGAGCACTATCGGAGCGTATTTCGTTTTGCGGATAGAGGCCATCCTCGACTCGACGAACTTCTTTTCTACATTCTTTTTGTTTCCTTTTTCCGACTTACCGGTTTATATTGTAAGCAGCTTGTATTCAACAATCGCAAGACGAAATAATTGCCCAAGTTGCTTCGAGTAAACTGAAAGATGTCTTCCTACTCTGCTGCTCTATCCAACGTTGCCGCCGCCACCAACAATGCCACCGCTGCCGCCATCTCCTCCACCTCCGATGTTGTCGCCTTCTCCAGCAATGTGGTCCCGCCGGTGTCTGTCCTGGTTTCGACCCCGACTTTTGCAAATCCAACTCTTGCTGCCATGTTCACCGCCACCGAAGCAAGGATCGCACTTAACCGTGCTAATGCCACTAACTCGGCATTCAACTTTAATGCGATGTCTTCTGCTTTGCAGAACAATGTCCCTTTTGGGAGTATGAACCACCATGGTGTGGTGGGGGGGTTCGAACCTGACGACACCTCTACACTTGTCTAGAGTGTTGCCCGCTGTTGAGAAGCCGACGAAGTTTAGTGGAGCCAACTTCAAAAGACAACAGAAGATGTTGTTCTACTTGACAACATTGGGGGTTCACGACCGTGCTTGTTGGAGAACGCACCCGCCCCTCCAAGTGAAAACGAGGGAGAATGTTAAAGAATCCGCATAGCCTACGAAAATTGGCTTACTTCATATTATTTCTATAAAAACCTCTTGCTTAGTGGACTAGATGATAATCTATACATTGTATATGCAAATGTAAAGACCTTCAAGGCAATTTGGGAGGCACTTGAAATAAAATATTGTGCGACGATGCAGGGAACCAAAAAAGTTTGTAATCGCCGTTTTTTGGACTACAAAAAGGTGGACTCTCGGCCGGTCATGGAGCAACTTCCAAGAGTTTCAACTCATTGTCCATGACGTCCACGCCGAAGGAATGCCTTTGCCGGATGCTTTTATTGTGGCAACCGTGATTGAGAAGCTTCCCAGGGTGGAAGGACTTCAAGAACTATTTGAAGCACAAGCGAAAGGAAATGACACTTGAAGACCTTGTTGTCAAACTCCGCATCGGGACCGGTATGAGGACTCAAGATGGGAAGGGCAAAGCACCCGTGGAACCAAGAGTCAACCTCGCAGAGAAAGGTGGCAACTCCAACAATGTCAAGAGAGGTGCTTTGCATGTCCCGACATCCAGAAGAATCTAGTATCCGGCTCTCGTACTAGTCAAGAGAGGTTTTTAGACTAGTTTTTGAGTCGGACAAATTTATTTTATCAAAATTTGGAACGTTTCTAGGAAAAGGTTACCTCTCTGAGGGCCTTTCAAGCTGTCTGTAATGGCCTTGCGCCAAGAGCCCCGTGAGGGCAAAAATAATGAAAATGAAGCTACTTCCTCCTACTTGATTGAGTGTTTCGATTTATAGCATTGTAGATTAGGACATGTTAATCTAAATGTTATAAAAATATTAGTTAATCTCGATCTACTTAAAGTAAATGAGTTTAACAAAACCAAGTGTGAAGTTTGTGTTGAAGTAAAATTGGCTAAGTTTGCCGTTTCATTCCAGTTGAAAGGAACACAAATCCTCTAAATCTCATTCACATCGACGTATGTGACTTAAAGTTTGTACAAACTAAAGGTGGGAAAAAGTATTTTATTACTTTTATTGATGATTGCACTAAGTATTGTACTCTTTATCTTTTAAGGAGTAAATATGAGGCGATTGAAGCTTTTACTAACTTCAAAGTAGAAGCCGAAAACCAACTTGATTGTAAAATCAAAATGGTATGAAGTGATAGAGGTGGAGAGTATGTAGCTCCTTTTGAAGAGTTGTGTAAGACAAGTGGTATTATTCATCAAACCACTGCCCCCTATTCGCCCCAATCAAATGGTGTGGCTGAAAGGAAGAACCGAACTCTAAAGGAGATGATGAACGCCTTGTTAATAAGTTCTGGACTGCCCCTATTCTTTTGTGGGGAAGCCGTTTTGACGGCTAACTACTTATTGAAAAAAACACCTCTAAAAGGTAGGGATGTTACTCCTTACGAATTGTGGAAAGGAAGGAAACCGTCCTATAAATACCTCAAAGTATGAGGGTATTTGGCTAAGGTAGAAATGTCTTTGCCTAAGCAAGTTGCAATCGGTCCTAAGACCGTTGATTGTATCTTCATAGGATATGCACTGAATAATAGTGCATATCGGTTTGTCATTCATAAGTCGGTCGTGCCCGATATGAATGTTTGAACTACTATTGAGTCAATGAATGCTATATTCTTTGAACATACCTATCCATGTAAAAAGTATGATAAAGTTGAGTCGAGCTCTAGTGGTGAAGCAAGAGAAGTTGCTAGTAGTTCTAGAAATGTGGGGGTGGGAACTCGCTACGCGTAAAAGGCATGCGCCTGATCTTGAAACTTTAGAACCAAGACGTAGCACTAGAGCGAGGATTGTTAAGGACTTTGGTCCTGATTATATAGTTTTTCTTTTGGATGAAGAACCACAGTTTATAAAAGAAGCTCTTTCTAGACCCGACGGCCCACTTTGGCAAGAAGCTGTCCAAAGTGAAGTTGATTTCATCATGCAAAATCACACTTGGGTCTTAGCTGGCTTACCCGAAGGTTGCAAGCCCTTAGGATGTAACTGGATCCTAAAAATAAAGTATAAGGCATATGGGTCAATTGACAAATATAAAGCTCGTTTAGTGGTTAAAGATTTTAAGCAAATTGAAGGATAGGATTTCTTCGATACTTATTCGCCTGTAACGAGGATTACGTCTATCCGTGTGCTTCTTGCGATTGTTGCTTTGCACGATCTTGAGATTCACCAAATGGACGTGAAAACTGCCTTTCTAAATGGAGATTTAGACGAAGAAATTTATATGGAACAACCTGAGGGTTTGTAGTACCTGGCCAAGAGCGAAAGGTATGTAAGTTGGTGAAATCTCTATATGGGTTGAAACAAGCACCATTACAATAGCACTTGAAATTCGACGAGAGCTATGTTGTCGAATGGTTTTAAGATTAATGAATGTAACAAGTGTGTTTACATAAAGAATACAAAGAATGGTTTTGTAATTGTTTGTCTTTATGACGACATGTTAATTATGGGACAAAACCTTCAAGTCATAAATGACACCAAGCGTATGCTTAAGAGAACTTTCGATATGAAAGATATGTGAATTGTTGACGTTATTCTTGGAGTGAAGATTCAAAGAACTCTCAAAGGGGATTGTTTTGTCTCAATCTCATTATATTGAGAAAGTACTTAAGAGGTTTAATGCATTTAATAGTGCGCCGACAAAGACTCCTCTAGAAGTTAATGTTCACTTGAGCAAGAATAGGGGTGATCCTGTTGCTCAAGAGGATTATGCTTGAGTCATTGGTTGTCTTATGTACATCACGAATTGTACGAGGCTCGATCTAGCTTGTCGGTGAACAAGCCGAGTCGCTATACTAGTAATCCTAGTAGAGAGAATTAGAAATCTCTTGTAAGAGTTCCGAGGTATTTGAAATACACTCTTAACTTTGGGCTGCACTATTCGAGACATCCCCCGATTCTTGAAGGGTACTTGTGATGCGAGTGGATATCCGACACTAAAAACTCGTTGTCTACTAGTGGTTATGTGTTCACTATAGAGGGAGGAGCTGTGTCGTGGAGATCCACGAAACAAACAAGCATAGCCCGATCCACCATGAAATCTAAATTTATTGCTTTAGATAAGGCCGGTGAGGAGGCCAAATGGCTACGTAATTTTCTTGAAGATATTCCATGTTGGACGAAACTCGTACCACCTGTGATAATTCACTGTGATAGCCAAGCGACTATTGGTAGGGCCAAGAGTGGGTTGTATAATGGTAAGTCAAGAGATATTCGTCGTCGACATAATACCATAAGACATTTGATCACGAGTGGGGTTATCTCAGTAGACTATGTCAAGTCTATAGATAACCTAGCGGATCTGCTTACTAAGAGTTTGAATCGAGATCAAATGTATAAGTTCGTAGAGTGAATGAGAGTTAAATCCACAAGTTAAAGATGATTATAGTGGATACCCAACCTTGTAGATTGGAGATCCCATGAACTTGGTTCAATGCGAAAACTAAGCTATATGAGTCTGTTGATACCACACTCTAGTAATCTATTCCCTAAAAGAGCTCGAGAGTGTTGGTGACCTGTCAAGTGGTGAGGTTAAGTCTTTGACTTTTAATGATTCTTGGATGCCTTAAGAAGGTGGAGTATGTCAGAATACTCGAGTAAGAATCACCTATGTAAGTTAGAAGTGAGGGTCGCTTCTATGTAACACTTATGAATCCAAAGAGGTTGTCCATGGCCTATAAATGACACAAACGTGAGAACGGACGAGGTTGAGACTTTATAGTGTTGATGCTATTGTCTTAGTATACACCATGGAGGAATAGTTCAATGCCACGTCTCTACTAGTCCGCCGGTATGCTCCGATAGTCTTGACTAAGGAAGGTTCAAGGTCACAAGCCACTTACCCTCATGCTCTATTGTCTCCTGAGGACAGAGCCGTGTGTCTGCATGCATGCATTTGACTATTTTCACTCATGTGGGGGATTGTTGGAAAATCGGTAAATATATATATATATATATATATATATATATGGAAATTTAGTTAGCATTAAATGCTAATTTGACTTGGGAAAAAAGTCAGCCCGTTTAATCGTCTTTTCGAGCCTCGATATATATCTGATTTATGAATTGAGATATATGACGTCGATCTACGTTTCGAGTAGATAATTATAGTGTGTTTAATTTCTCGATTCCAATTTTCGGTGAGTGAGAAATAGTGGATCGAAGTTTGGGGGACAAAACTAATATGTTACCTAAAGTGGAGAAACTTATCTAATTCGGGTTTTGGAGAGTTATTACATTAATCAATGTACCACATTGATTAATGTGTAATGTTTTGTGTGGTATTTAACTCTCTACCATTTAGTAGGGAGATAACAAAGTGACATGTGGTGGGCTTGGGCCACACTGCTAATGCGCACGAGCATTTTCACCGACCGCCTCACACGCGGCGCGGCGTGCCCGTGCCCACACCGCGCCCGGCCCCGGCTCCGTTCCCGGCCCGGCCCGGCTCGGATTCCGGTCCTTGTCCGTGTCCTTGGACTTGGACGAGCATTGGTCCGTAGGCTTGTCTCATTGGGCCTTGACGGTTGGGCTTTGGCTAATGGGCTACTTGTGGGCTTTGGCTCGGTCGTTGGTGCGGTGCTCTGCTTCACGAGATTACTCTCCTTGGTGTTGTGCTCTGCCGACACTTGATTGTACGTTTTTGGAATGTGCTGGAAGAAGTCTCTTCAGCAACCAACCTCTCCACTCCCCTAAACATAACTGACTGCCTTAATTGGCATGAGTTATTCCAGCAACCTTTCACCTGAGCAGAACAACCTATAAATAGGCTTGTTTGCATGTCTTTTCAACACATAATTTTCTTGCTCTGCATCACTTCTGCATACGTCTTAGTCTTAAGACATACATCTTAGTCTTAAGTTGTTCAGCTTTTGTCCTCGCCTGAAGTCCAGTTCGCCGGAGCTCGTAGTTTTGCGGTGCTGCAATCATCGAGACGTCGTCGTTTCATCTTTGGGGACGATATGCCAAGAACAAAGAGCATTATCAGGGCGTATTTCGTCTTGCGGATAGAGGTCATCCTCGACTCGCCGAACTTCTTTTCTACATTATGTTTGTTTCCTTTTTCCGACTTACCAGTTTATATTGTAGCAGCTTGTATTCAACAATATGTAGAGTGAGATAGAAGATTCTCACCCTCTAAACGGCTATGGTACAATTTCACTATTTATACAATAGCCATCTAGATGCTGATGTTTTTTGAGACAGATAATCTGATTCCACAACTTCTGATCAAAGTTATCTATGTAGTTTTACTATGAGTAAGTAGTTCGAATGAAGATCCAATTAGATGATTGCGATTTAATCATTTTTTTATTTCATTATATAAAATATTAATTAAGTCGGACAACATAATTAAAAAAGTAGGACAATAATAAAGGGACGAAGAGAGTACATCATAAGTATTTTTTAAAAAATGACAATTTTTATTTAAATAAATTATATTTTTGATAAATAAAAATTCTAACAAATTTGAGATAAAATATTTTTGCTGTTGTAAATCGAAAATTTTATGAATTAAAAATCAAATATAAATTTATGTGTAAAAAAAAAAATTAATGAATTGTGTGACATATTTTTACTTAGATTTTAAAAAAAAATCTTCACGTAAGGTATAATGGAAGGTTTATATAGAATAATACTTATTTTGCTAATAAATAGTATATTTTTTTAGAAAACATTTATCTAGAATTATTTTGCTAATAAATAGTATATTTATTTAGAAAATATTTATCTAGAAAATAGTATATTCTATTTATTATTATTTTTGTTAAAATGGAAGTTTTACTTTTATAGATAAAATGGAAGACTTATTTAGAAAAGTTAATTTGGACAGTTTATTCTAAATTTCCTTTTATGTCTGTAGTAGATTGAGAAGTAATTTCTTAGGAGTGATATTTTCAGAATTAATTAGTTTTGTAAGTTAAATATTTTGGGAATTATTTTTTTGAAAAATATTATTTTGGATATTTGCTCCGATTATCATGCAAAAAAATATTAAAATGAAAACGATTGACAACAATAGACAATATTTTATAAAATTAGATTAAAGTTAAAACTACCAATATGTTATGAGATTCAACTTTACCTTAAGTAGGAAATGAAATTAAACTTGATTCTTGATATATGGTATAACTGAACAAACGTCGGTTCGTATTTCATTCTAAAAAATGCTCAAAATCATAAGAATTTCATTCCTTTTTATCATCATATATGATTTGTTTCCGTACGTTCATGTCTCATTTTGGCATTATTGGATCGTGACAATATAGTCCAATCTAATTATTTATACTTGTGATTAAAACTTCACTTTCATGTGTGAATTTAATTAGAAGGTAAAAATATAATAAAAAACCACACAAAAACAGTAATTAATAAAATCTCTCTTGCATGAAAAGGGAAAGGATTTAGTCGCTAAACTTTCATGGTAATACAAAGATATGGAATTTATTCACTACGTTCTATAACAGTCTCCCTAGATATGGAATTTATTCACTATGTTCTATAACAGTCTCCCTCTCTCTATTGCTCCGTACGTAAATAATTTATATAAATTCTTCAAAACTCCTATCCAACTTGCTAGCTAGTTCAACTTAAAGACTGAAAAGATGTTATGTTATAAATGGTGCATCTGCACAATATTTCTTGCTGTTTTACCAGCAATTCCATCCATTAATGCCAGATTACTACAGGATAGTAACGAAATTGTGTCGAAGACAATCGTGGTTGATCCATCCGGGCAAGGCGATTTCAAGACCATCCAAGCAGCCATAGATTCAGTCCCTTCCCAAAACCAGAGATGGATTTGCATAGACATCAAACAAGGCCAATATAGGTGCGCGCATATACTAAACAATTTTATTATTATTATTATTATTATTATTATTATTATTATTATTATTATTATGCCCGTTCTTACAGAGAAAAAGTCTCGATTGGTCTGGACAAGCCCTTCATCTACCTTAAAGGAGCAGGAAAAGACAACACCTTCATTGTGTGGGATGGCCATGACGATATTACAGACTCCACATTTGCTTCTGAAGCTGATAACACAATCGCCAAAGACATTACATTTACTGTAATAATTAACCTATATATATATATATATATATATGTGTGTGTGTGTGTGTGTGTACTTATGATATGGTTTTATATATGTTTAATTTGATGCCAATTGCAGAATTCTTTCAACTACCCCCCTAACAGCAACCCCAAAGAGAGGGCTGTAGCAGCTCGAGTAAAAGGCGATAAATCGGCCTTCTACCAGTGCGGATTCATCAGCCTGCAAGACACACTATGGGATGTTCAAGGCCGGCATTACTTCAAAGGCTGCACCTTCGAAGGAGCAGTAGATTTCATCTTCGGAGCCGGTCAAACCCTTTACGAGGTAGTGCTAAACCCTACCTAGGGTTAGGGTTTCAACTCATTCATTCATTAGAAACCCTAGCTAGGGCTAGGGTTTTGACTCCTTTATTCATTAGGGTTTTGATGTTGTGCAGAGTTGCAAAATATCAGTAACTGCAGGTGCTCTGAATGGAACCCTAGGCTACATAACAGCCCAAGGGAGAAGCGTCCCTGGAGAAACGAATGGTTTCGTGTTCAAGAACTGCAACATAGATGGGACGGGGAAGGCGTATCTGGGAAGGCCGTGGAGAGATTATGCAAGAGTTTTGTTTTATGATACGGAGATGTCCGGCGTTGTTGTTCCTCAAGGATGGGACGCTGCGGGGAGCACCGGGAAGGAGTACGATTTATTACAATCACATTCAAATTCACACACAATTATAAAATGGACTTACGAGTCATAGTCACGGATTTTCTTGTTCCGAGATTATTGAAGGAGAGAAAATGTTTTTTCCAATAAACTATTAACATTTGTACAAATTTTTCAGGAACCAATTGGAGCTGTCGGAGAATAACTGTAGAGGTGCAGGAGCGCAGAGTTCAGAGAGAGTGAAGTGGGAGAAGAAGCTGAGTGAAGAAGAGGTGGAGAAGTTAACAAATATTTCGTTCATCGACGATCAAGGCTGGCTGCAAACTGCTCTCAAGATTTTGGGAGCTTGAGTGGTTCAGTAAAAGTCACGTGATTACCACGTGTATATATAGTAATGAGCCATACATATTTTGGATGATAGGCATATGCATTCTACTTTTGATTATATATGTACGAACAAATATTTGTGTTCATCTTTTATTTATTTATTTAATAACTTGATCTAAACTTGGGATGAGTATTTCCGTAACGATTTGGTAATGATCTTGTTTTTTTTTTTTAAGTTTAAAAATGTAGAAATAAATCATGAACTATTCTCAATTGATAATTAACATGAATTTAGTGAATTAATAAATGAGCTTTGAGATTTTGTAATTCAAGGCATGCTTCGATTCTCAATCTATTATGGTCAACCATCGAAACGTTGAGTTGGATGCCTACGTAGATTGTAAGAGTTGTTTTGAGGTGGAAATTAATTAGATAAGAATTTTGCTAAAATAAAAGCAAAATAAATCGTAGTGCGTTAATTCACTAAATTCAAAAATAGTCCATATTAAATTTGCCACAATAGTCCTTTACATTTTTCAAAAACATTCAAATTTGTTAACCGCCTTTTAATTGGTGAGAATCTTCTATCTCATTGGAGTCCACTACATGATTCACTAATCAAGTTAGGTAAACCTAACTTTGATATAAACTGATATCTAATTTAATAAATCTCATAAAAAGTGTCTCATTTCATTTTGTCATGGTTATTTTGGAGGTTGTTAGTAGAGTAAAATTATAAAACTATAGGAAAATTGGTCTTTTGCGAGGAAGTCACTTTAAATTTTCTCGTTAAAAAAATGCTTTAGCGAGGAAATCCAAATTTAAGATAATTAGCGAGAAAATATTTTTTTCCTTGCCATGTTTTCCTCGCTAATAGGCCAAAAGAAGAAATTCGAAATTACAAATATTTTTTTATGAGGGACTTCATCATGTTTTTCTCGCTAATAGTAAATTCAAAATACCAAATGTTGGTCCGGAGACGAGAGTCAGGTGTAGAGGGGGGGGTGAATACACCTGAGTACTGTTTCTTTTCTCAAACGCGAAGGACAGCTGAGCTGTAGGTTGCTACTGATGAACAGTGTCAAATAGTAACCTTCTGATCGCGGGTCAGAGTGTGCCAACTACTGAGTCTCTCCTACTGACTTTTGTCAGTGCTTGATTCTCAGTCGAAGACTTAGTGCGGATAAGAGTGTTGGGCCCGGAGATTCGTCTCAGTTGAAAAAGTGATTTTCACAAGTTAAAAGATTTTGGCTAGTGCACTTTTCGAATACATTTTATGCAAGATATGACTTTGTAAGATGTTTGTATGCAGTGCAATAAAACAGTAAACAACATAAGCAATTTTTAACGTGGTTCGGATACGCAAGATACTACGTCCACGGTCCTGCTGAACAGGAGGTCTTGTTGATTAATCTGAGCAAGCCTCGGCAAGGTATCTCGTGCACCTTGGATGGACCCTTCTAAGTTATAGTCCTTAGCGACTTTTTACAAATCAAACATAAGTTTGAAGGGGAGGGGATTTTCTCCAACTAGGAATGAGTTCTTACAATAAGAACAGTCACTAAAAGTGAACTCCTTCGAGATTCTAAGCTATAGATATAAGCGTTGAGCTTAGATAGAGAAAGAGGGATCTAAAGAAAGAAACTCTAGAGAGAAGAACTAAAGATTTTCTGCTAAGCAAGTTCTTCGCTGGTTTATCTTTGAATGCGCTAGAGTTGTTTCGAATGCTTGAGCGTTTTGTCCCTTGATATCCCGTGCGTGGAGCTCGGATTTGCTTCTCTATTTATAGTCGTGACCCAGATATTTGCCCGTTGGAGAGGACGATGCCACGTATCACAAACTTCCAAGGAAAACGGCCACATGTTCGAATTGTTGCAGCAGAGTTGTTGATTACTGTTCATGAGAGCAGCTTTAGTTGGTCAGAGCAGGTGGTGCGTTGACGGCTTCTCATTAGTCGAGGTTTGTGGTAGGTGAGATATGTCAGACATTGGTCTTCATCGGAGTTGACTCTCACTCATCCTCGTATGATCTTCTGCTGACTTTCGAATGATGTTAAAAGCTGGGTCGTTTCCTGTCGGATACAGTAGACTTGACACAGTCTCTGTCTTCTTCGTCTGAGTCGGCTGACAGTGAGTATTCTACTGAGTAATGATCAGTGATAACTCCGAATATCCCGAGCTTTGTATATAGGGTTCTTCCTACGATGTTGGTCGGCCGATGAGATGTCTTCTGCGAGCGAAGATCAGCTGATGACTTAAGAACACAAGCTCTTACACTGATGACGTAGGGTTCTGGAAAGTAAGCTTCCTACTGAAGATCAATCCAACATTTTACCCCGTACAAGACTTAGACACAAAAGATAATGAAAACAAAATCAGTCTAGCCTATTACATCATCTGGTTCTATCAACACTACACTACTGATACTAGCTGGGTTTTGGGATCCTCAATTTCATAGCATGAAACACTATGATTTCCCCAATCTTTGTTTTACCCAATAAAATGCTAAGTATCTTCTACTGACTCATAACCCAACACCAAATACTTACTTTTTAGTGAGGAACTTCACCATATTCTCCTCGCTAACAGTTTCAAAAAAGAAATTGAATTTTTTTTTTGTGAGGAACTTCATCATGTTTCCTAGCTAATAGTCTCCAAAAAATATGCTAAATTTTCAATACTCTATAGTGAGAATTAAATCCATTTCTCATCATTTTTTTCTCGCTATTAGTTGCCAAATAAAAAAAATTCAAAACTCCCGCAAAATTTATAATCGAAAAAAGTACATTCCCTCAATTTATATGAATCCACCTAAATCAAATCTTTATATATATATATATATATATATATATATATATATTTAATAGAAAATTGGTTTGTACTTGATAAAAAAACGATTTAGTCATGGACTAATTTATTAACACTTTTAGTAAATCTAAGTGGTACGTTTGGCCATGGATAACTTTATTAGAAAAAAATTCAAATAACCGCGATTTAATCATGTATTCTAATAATTATAGGGAAAAGAATTGAATTGATGATAATTTGTTTATTTTTATTTTTTAAAAACACTGTTCATAATATTTCCTGTTTTCTATTTTTTATGTACTAAGTTAACATAACAATCATTTTGTATACTATTAATAGTAATTTCTTTTACTAGTTTCCTTTTTATTTTATGATAAATTAACAAAAGAGAGGACAACTCTTTTGTTATTTAACAAAATTATTTTTCTTTTTTTAATAATTTAATTTCAATAATTAATGTTTTAAAATAAAAGAGAGGACATCTCTTTTATTATTTTTTATTATTTTTTTATTACATCATAAATTAATAGTATGATATTTTTTCTCACTATTCATAATATATATATATATATATTGTTTTATTTTCTTTACTCATATTTTTTTTATTGTTGAGTAAATTTTTTAGTATTCATTGTGTTTTTTCTTCATTATTTTTATTTTATAATAAATTATCATATTATTCTCTTTTTCATGTATTTAAATAATTAAATTGACAGAATCCTAATAATTATTTGTTAAAATAAAAGAATGGATGGTTCTTTTATTGTTTTGTAATATTTTATTTACTAATTAAAGAATCAATGATTTTCTTTTTTTTTATCTTTTATTTATTTATCATAAGTTAACATGATTTTTATGATTATTTAATTTTCTGATTCCTTTTTATTATTGTTATTAGCTAACATAATTTTTTTGTGAATCAAATGAACCTAACTCAAATAAATTGACTTTTCAAAATGAAACAGTGGTAATGATTCTTTAATTCACTTTCTTGTAAACACTTTTAATTATTTATTTATTATACTTTATTTACTCGGACTCTTCATATTGTTTTTAATTTATATTTACATTTTTTTATTTTATAATAACTTAACATAGTCTTTTTTTCTATTTTTTTAATAATAAATTTACATATATTCTTTTTTAGCTAAACACTACTATTAAATTTGTACTTTATTTTTTTCCAAAAACTACTAAAATATTTTTTTTGTTGTAATATTTTAAAATAAGCTAATATAGTATTATCTTAATATTTCTTGTATTTTATTTTTTTCATTATTTTATTATATAATAGTTAACATAGATCATTTTTTCCGTGTTTTAATAATTTAATCAACATAACCCTAATTATTACTTTCTTATAATAAAAAATTCTCTTCGATTAACTAATTACTGAACGGTTAAACATAACAAGAAAAAAACAAATTTATTTTATCATTAATAACATAAAATTCATGTTTTAAAATAGACTTAAAAAATGCAAAACTTCTAAAAATACAAATCAAATAGTAATTAAAAACGAAATTTATGCTAATCACAAATATTTACAAGAAAATGATATTCAATGTGATAAAAAGTTTCAACAAAATAAATACTTTTTTTAAGTGAATTCCAAAAATATACTTAAATATAATTATAAATAACGAATTGATCTTTTAATTAGTTCAGTTCACCATCGGTTTTTGAGATATGAAAACCATAGTCGAACCAATACATCAGTTTTTAAGAATTAGAGCAAAAAATGATCGATCGGTTCGATTTTCGGTACGATTTCATTAGTTAGTCGGTTGGTTCGCTTTTTTAATCTCTTATGCTCAGCCCTAGTGCTTATGATTCTTTTATTTCTTTTTGCGGTCAACACTATTAATTATTTTTTTGTTTTATTTTGTGAAATAATATTTAAAAATATTTGTATTTATTTATTTTTCTAATATTTTCTGAATAATTCAACATAATATTATTTCTTATTATACTTAACATTTTATTCTTTTTTATTTTCTCATAATCAAATAATATAATAATTTCTAACACAATTCCAATTACTAATTTTTCTACTTTATGTTTTTATTTGTTTTAATAAGATAACTTGATGTTCTGTTTTTATTATTTTTTGGAGTAACCAAATTAAGATAATTCCAATTAATTTGGAAAATTAAAGAATTTTGATTTGTTTATTTTTTCTATTCGTAAAACACTATTAATAATAATTTTTTATTTTTTTAAATTCAAAACACTATTCACAATTTTTTTATTTTATTTTTCTCGTTTATTGTACTAATATGTTAGCAAATAAAGTAAACCCAACAATTAATTTTGTGACTTAATTGAATTAATGATTCCTTTTTTCCTTTGTTATTATTTTATATTATATTAACCCATGGATGATTCATTTATTTTTTCCACTTTTTAGTATTTTATAATATACTAATATAATATTTTTTCTATTCATAATATTTATTGTTCCATAGTTTCTAACAACCATTGTTATTTTTTTTGCTTTCTTTTTCATTTTTTTCATTTTATAATAAGCTAATATGTTAGTACAATTATCCTATTTTTTAAATGATCAAATTTATATAATCCAAAAGTATCCACATTTATAGGTAATATAGTAACTAATAGGATAGTTTTCGATATCTATATCTTATTATCGAAAAATTATATATATGGTTAAGTAAAATTAATACTTATATTTTCGTAAATTCACTTATACCGATTGAAATTAGTGTTCATCTTATTAATTTACAAATCTCCACTTATCCAAATATACTAAATTTACAAATTCTAATATTTACTTCATAATTTTATTAGAAAATAGTTTGTCGGTTAATACGGCAGAAGATTTTTTAATAAACTAACATCTCGTTTCCATTATTTTTACGATTATTCAATTTTTTCCAGAATCCAAATTCTAAATAAAAATTTTTGGATGGTTATTTAAATTTGTGAAACCCAACAATTATATATGTTAACTACCACAAATATATATAATTTATCCATTATCCTCTCCCACATTTTCACTTCTTGAACCACGATTATATGCTCTATTCTCACTTTTTTTGTACGGTTCATAATATTTTGTACGGTTCATAATTTTTTTTTAAATATTTTATTTATTTTTATAATAAGTTAACATGGTGTTTTACTTTTCCTATTTTTTATTAATAAAAAATTATAATGTCAATAATGATTTTTCAAAATAAAAGAATTAATGATAATTTTATTAATCTTTTATTAATTATCATTAGTTAATATGAACGTTTGCTACTATTCATAATTTTTTGTTTTATTTTTTTTACTCATATTTTTTTACTAGTCACAATATTCTTTTATTTACTTTTAATTTTTATTTTATAATAAGTTTACAAAATCTTTTCTTTTTCCTATTTTTTAATAATTCATTTAGCATAAGTAATTTTCCAAAATAAGAATTATAGATAACTCTAATGCGCGACAACCTTGTTGAGACTAACTGCAAATATGTGTTATTCAATCGTATGTGAGAATGGTCTTCGCACATGCCTATAGCAATCTTCTATCTATACATATATTGATTTTTATCTTTATTATTTATTATATATATATATATATATATTGATTTTTATCTTTATTATTTGTTGTTATAAATGTCTTTGGGCTAACGTACATATTAATTTAAAAAATTAAAAATCGACTAATTAGTTTGATCATAAAACACATATTTTTGTATGTGGTAAAAATTAACATTTTCGATATGGGTGTTTAATTTGATAAAATTGAACTAAATTCTCTGTTCGGTACTTTTTTAACCGAAAATACAAGAACAATAAGAAAAAAAATGTTTTATTAATATATATATATATATTAACATAAAAATACTCAAATATTTTAATTCGATTTGATTCTATTAACCGATTGATTAAATCGAAAATACTTGAAAATCGAATATAAGATTTTATTATCCTAAGAATCAAACACATTTGATAATCTTATATTTATCTCATCTAACTACATATATATCTCAAAAAAAGGAAGGCTTCTAATTTTAATATGTAGTAATATTATAGCTAGGGTAGTAAAAAAATCGAATCAAATATTCATTCGAATGTTAAATTTAATTTGTATGTGATTCAATGTTGATATTTGAATTATTCAATTATTTCTTCGTTTGTTTTATTTTTTACATAAATAATACTCCCTCCGTCCCATTAGTAGTGTCTCATTTTCCTTTTTTGGTTGTCCCATTTCTAAAAAAGGTAAGAAATATGTGGACAAGAATCAACCACTCAAAAGTCAAACAATACACACCACAAAACACCACTTTCTTAATAACCGTGCCGAAAAGGAATGAGACACTACTAATGGGACGGAGGGAGTATTACTCAGTTTGATTTTGATTCGGTTTAGCACCTATTCAATTCAATTTGAACTTTTCAATCCGAAAAACAAAATCTAAATTAAGTACTAAATTTATAATAAAATATAAACTATATTACATATATATGAATATAGTTTATGTAGATGATATATATTTATATTTAGTCGAATATCATTAGATTTCTATTTGTAGGTGAATGCTTCTCGAATCGTATATAATATATATATATATATATATATATATATATATATATATATATATATATATATATATATATATTTGAATTCAAATATCAAGTTCTCAAATATGAAGATCAAAATTGGAGTTCGAATACAAAATCGAGCCAAAGGGATTTACTTTTTAATCATGCTAGCTATAGAACTACTAAGAGATATACAAACATTATTACGAGAAAATATTTTACACTACTTCATCTAGTAATTTTAGTTTTAAAACTAATAATCTAATATTTCATATATTATTTGACAACAAAAAAAAATTAAAAACTCAAAACAGTTACTACTTAATATATGAGTACTATTTTATTAGCTATGTTTATAAACAAATCGGATCAATCCTATCCCTATTCGATTCGATATTCAAAAGACCTTATTCATTTCTTAGTAAAGTGTTTAATTTGATGCGTATTCGTTTACAAACCTAGCTAATAAAATTATTCGTATTTTACAAACAATATTATTTGGTTTGAACTTGATTGGCTTTGATATTTAATGGAATTGATAAGAATAAAAATAAAAATAAAATTATAAAAAAGAATACTCCTAAACGTAAAAAATATTAGAAGGAACTAATTCCCTCAAAATTAGCGTTAGCTCTTTCTGAAAATTAAAAAAATACTTAGTATTTGATAATCTTGAAAATTAGCGTTGATTCTTTCTTCTTAAGATAAAAATTTCAAATTTTCCCTCAAAATTTTGGAGGGTTGTTTAAAATATTCAAAATCCGCTCCAATTTTTAATATATCCTCCTACCTAGCTATAATAAAGGCCCACCTTTTATCAATATCTTCCCACTCCTCTAGTCCTCTACAAAAACGATTTTTTTTCTTAATCTTCAAACTTCATCTCACGTTAGTCGATTTTGGGGCCTTTAATTTTTTTCTTCTTAATCTTCAAACTTCATCTAACGTTAGTCGATTTTGGGGGCTTCAATTTCTTCATGTCTCGTTAGTCGATTTGGGGGATTGTGAATGAGTAGTGTTTGGTTTGATGAAGCAGGTGAGTTCTAGAGTTGGGGCCGACATCGTTGTGGAGTTCGGTTGTGGAGTTGCGGTTGCTCACAGGTTTTTCCGTTGTGCCGAATTGCTTTTCTCATGTGTGCCTGGGCGATATGGCATCTCCAGAATTATCGTGTTTTCGATGATTTGCAGGTAACTAGTGACATGGTGCTTGCACTTGTTTGGGATGCAGACGAGATATAAATTCAATTCCGTCGTATGTCTTAGGGCCGGCTACTTTTCCATCCACCACGAGGACACCGCATTTGTACAAGTAATTTTTTTTTGGGGCGTTTGGTGTTCTACCCAAGACGGTAAAGTCAAACACAAATATACTCATCTCTTAAATATAACTACACTACATACTCAGGTTTACTAAAATACCCATACTTTTCAATAAATACAATCTCTTTTCAATGATTGTCAACTGTTTTTATAATTTTCCGTGAAATAATGATTGATTTTTGTTAAAAAAAAATAAGTATCTCGAAAATAGCAAGGGTCCGATCAATGTCCGATAGAAGGTTCCGATCACGTCCGACCGATCGGCCACAGCATGATTGGACAAGCATGATCGGCCCTGGCCGATCATGCATGATCGGACACATGAGCATGATCGGCCGTGGCCGATCGGACATGATCGGACGTGTCCGATCGGATCGGCCACGCATGATCGGCCGGTGCATAATTTGTCCGATCGGTCGGACACATCCGGTAAGGTCCGATCGATCGGACTTAGTTTATTAAAATACTAATGTGTCAGTACCCTATCACCTTTTTCAGGTGCCCTATCACGTGTCCGACCTATATGGCACACTCTTATGAATAAGTCGGACCTATATGTACGATTGATAGGGCATTATGAGAGTGTACCTATCACTTTTTACAGTATGCCCTATCATGTGTCCGACCGACAGGGCACTCGTGAATAAATTCATCAGTGTGCCCTATCACCTTTTACAAGATGTGCCTTATGACATATCCGATCGATACTACACACTTTCACGTGAATAAATTATACAGTTTGACCGATAGGGCATAGTTTATCGTCAATAAATTCATTACAATTCGTCTCATCACTTCACTTATTTCTCACCACTTCTCTTCTCTATTCCTACCATCCTTCTTCATTTCTACTACCACCAAAGCAAGAAAAAAATATGGAGAATGATTGGAAACAATTTGTTGTCAATTTTAACGGAGTTTTCGATAGTGAATCGAAATATGTTGGCGGCCAAGAGACAATGGTTTGGATTCCGGCAAACAATATTTGTCTTGTAGTACTACGACAATATATTCAATACGCTCTGGATGCATATTCAGTTCCGCCCGACTACCACATCTATTATACTGCAGAGTCTCGTAAAAGTCATAGAACGATCAAGGCCGTTATCGGGAGTGATCTTGATCTACAACGTATTTGTCTTCTAGACGTAGAGCTGCAAGATATTTAGTGCACCCCAATAATACCGGTGTAGTAAATCGTGAAGCTCGAAACTCAACATTCGTTGAGTCTTATCAATTCGGAGGTGATAACCGGTATGAAGGGCCAAACAGTAGGAGCAACCCAGGTGGGAGTCGAAGCAACCCCGGTGGAAGTGGTCAGGAAGAGGAGATCCATGTCGAAACAGATGAAGATGAAGAAGCTTATCTCGACACTTCATCTGAGGATGAAGATGAAGGTATTCCTGAAGCATTGATCAATTGTTCGCTTGGTGACTTTGCTGCATGGATCCGACGAGAGGGCGGCGTCAACCAACTTATGTCAATGCTTCTTCCAATCACTCGTCCAAATACCGATGATGAAATATTATACAAAGAACATGGAAGCGAGCAAGTAATTGGATCATTCCAATTATACCTCTCGATACATCTGACCTACCATTCACAACGAGCTTGCCTCTTATATTGGATTGTGATTTGCGGCAAGGAGCGTTTTTTTCGGGAGAAAGATGAATTATATGCTATGGTCGCACTGTGGTATATGGAACATGGAGTGGATTTCATGTGCCGACGTTCGTGCACAAAACGACTCGAATACATATGCAAGCGTAATGATACGTGTCCTTATTTTCTTCGTACTGCTTGTAGGGCCACGAAAATTTGGGAGGTGACCGTATATAACCCCGAGCACACCTGCAACCGCGATCTATTTGGCTTAGGATCGAGAAATGTGCGGGCAAAGGCCGTAGCCGCCTATATTGCGCAGAGAATGCACCGCCAGAGCAAGATACTGAAACCCGCCGATATTCAAGCTGATCTTTTGGATAGGTTTGGAATCCAAGCGAGTTATAGTGTGGCGCTGCGAGCACGTAATGCTGCGATATCAATGATTTACGGTGGCCATGCAGAGTCATATAAAAATTTTCCGAAGTATTTGCATTTGCTCCGTATGCAAAATCCAGGCTCTTTGACCGATCTAGATGTTGGTCCTGATGGTGATTTCCGACATCTATTTTTTATGCTTGGTGTTTGCCGAAGTCCTTGGTTATTCCAGCTTAGGAATGTGATTGAGGTTGACGGGACACACCTGAAGGGGAGGAATAAGGGAATCCTATTTGTCGCTGTTGGTATTGATGCTAACGAACAAATATTCCCACTTGCTTTTGGTGTTGGTCCGATTGAAAATGATATTTCTTGGAAGTGGTTTCTAACTCGGCTCCGAGCAGCACTCTCCTCCACTAGTGATCTAGTAATTGTATTAGATCAACACAAAAGTATAGCCAACGCGGTAAGAGATGTTTATCCGGAAGCACACCACGGTCTTTGCTACTACCACATCACAAATAAGATTGCTCGATATGGTAAGTGGATCGTGCAGATGTTCCACGAGGCAGCATACACATATCGAACATCAGTCTTCAACCGCGCGTTGAACGCGATACGAGAGGCACAACCCGCATCGTACGAGAAGTTGATGGATATCGGTCCCGAGAAGTGGGCCAGATCATAATGTCCTACCCGACGTTACAGTATGTTAACATCCAACCTGGCTGAATCTATTAACTCTCGACTTCTGGCTGCAAGACGTCTTCCAATATGTGCTATGATCGAGGCAATCCGACATCTGCTCGAAAAGTGGTTTGATACTCGTAAACAAAAGGCTCATGCGAGGACTGATATTTTGACTGAAGCTGCAGATATGAGAATGAGAAATGAAAGAGATGCCGCACTCAGGTATGTTGTTACATCCGTGACTGCTGACTTATTTAAGGTGGACACTGGAAAAAGACAGTGGAGAGTTGATCTGAGCAGTCTTTCATGTGAATGTGGAGTATGGCAACTAGACGAGATCCCTTGTAAGCATGCAATTGCAGTTTTATACAACCGCCGTGAGAATTTATATGATCACATCAATTACTACTATCGGACGGAAACATGGAGGGAGATATATGCGGGTGTGGTGAATCCTTTACCTCCACGGGGCGAGTGGGGTGTCCCAGCAGAGATTGATGCGATGGTGGTACTACCGCTAATTATCACGCGTCAAGCAGGACGTCCGAGGAATAGCCGACAAAGATCCGCTGTAGAGGCCGGTACATCTAGCAGCAGACCTCGTGCGCCAAAGAAGTGTAGCATTTGCGGGGAACAAGGTCACACAAGGCGTAAGTGTCCGGCGCCGTCAAATTATGAATAATCTGCTCTAGTGTTAATAATTATGTACGTAATATTTTAGATCATATGGTCTATTATTTTCGTAATCTATATAATCTCATGAAAAATCGAGGAATGAAACAAAAAAATCTATTTTCGTATTATTTTCGACCGATTTGACTTATCCAAACAAAGAAAATAATCGATTATTTTCATATTACAGCTGTATGACATGAAGTGTATGACAGCTGTAAGAGAAAAAACCGGTCGGACCGTACTACAGAGATCCGACCGGTAGGACCGTTATTCAAAACCCCAAATACTATTCATCAAAACCCCAAATACTATTCATCAAAACCCTAAAAACCCTTAATCAAAACCCCAAATACTATTCATCTAAACTACAAAACTTCAGATTCGAGCGACGAAAAGTGATATACGAAGGGGATATCGAGAATATCATAAATAATTTTGAAATATAATAATAGAGACATAATTAAAAAAAAATTACGACCTCTTCACCTATTTCGAAAAATGAGTTCGTTTTCATAAAGAGTGATAAGTACTTCGATGATTAAGAATGATTCATATTTAATTTTGCTAATGTATAGTTATATATAAAGCCTTATTACACCATTTCATATAATTACTCTCAAATATTTAAAATAAAATTTTTATTTTAAAGTTTATAATTTTTATAGAGTCTATTTGAATTATATTGATTTTAAGTCTTATTAGCCGACAAATATAAGTCTTATTAGATCATTTCATATTATAATTTTGAATATTACAGTATTATTATTACAGTATAATTTTGAGTATTACAATTACATTTTAATTTTGAGTATTACATAACTACTAATTTATTATTACAGTATAATTTTGAGTATTAACCCATTTCATATTCTTATTTCAAACAAATATAAGGTTATAATTTAGACACTTTAAAAAAAATATAAAATTAATTAATGGTCCGATCGATCGGAGTGGTCCGATCGATCGGACCAGTAGTAAAAAAAAATATTTTATATCTGTGCCGATCGGTCCGAAAGGAAATTAAAAAATAATTTTTTTTAATATTTGGTCCGATCGGTATGAAAAAAAAAAAAAAAAAATTGTCGATCCGATCGATCGGACTATGCCGATCGATCGGACTGTGCCGATCGATTGGACAAATATAAATAATTTTTTTTTCTGTGCCGATCGGTCCGAAAGGAAATTGAAAAATAATTTTTTTTATATTTGTTCCGATCGGTATGAAAAAAAAAATTAAAAAAATTCCTTGTGCCGATTGATCGAACTGTGCCGATCAATCGGAACAAATATAAATTTTTTTTTCTGTGCCGATCGATCCGAAAGGAAATTAAAAAATAAATTTTTTTTCTGTCCGATCGGCACAATCCGATCAATCGGACCAAATGAAAAAAAAAAATTATAGCCTTATTTGGTCTGAGAACCAAGTCCAATAAAAACATTTCATTTCATAAGAATAATCAACCGATACATTTGCATGTTTACCTTATTTCATTGATACATAAATTCAAATTATATTACACATTTCAAAATATTTTACAGCCATCCAATTACGATACTTACTAATGTTTGCCCGATCATTACCCCATACCCGAGTCGGAAAACCGGTGAGGAGACGCTCGATAGTCATGCATGTAAATGCCCCACAACTATGCGAATCCAATTGCATGTACTGCTCTTCATCATCCATAAGCACAACTGAGGGCCTCTGTCCTCCTGGGAATGGATAACCATATGCATTACACGCCCAATAATTCCCATGCCATAAGAACCGCGCTATAAATTTCCGGAAAGCTCTAAGGCATTTGACGCGCCAATTGAATATACCAGCATCTCTAAATTGATTTTTCGAGTCATACATCTCGAGTCTCCAATCTGAAATACATAACCGCAACACGAACCAATGGTGTGCTGCTAAGATTGGAAATATGATCTACAATAGACAAAAATATATAATTTAGAACCTTAAGATTATTAAATATAAAATATATGAATAGTACTCACATATTTGGCGGAGTACCAATCGCTTATCCCAAGTTCTCGAATCCCCTTCACGCACTGCACATCGTCCTCTTGAGGAACCCATTTATAATCCTCATCATTCTCGTGTCTATTACTTTGTGGATCATTACAAAACTTGAGCCACTCTTTCATAATAACCATCTGATAATTAATTATTCAACGATAAAATTAAACCAAAGAAATAAAATATTTTCCATAAAATACTCAGATATGAAATATACTTACAAAGACTGTAGAGTCCGCTATGACTGTGTGTTGGGCATCTGGAGTCACGGGTAGGTTACCTTGAACTAGCCTGACCCGCAGTGACTGGATGTAGCAGTTTACCATCTCACAATCCATTTCAGAATCAATCTTCTTAAAATTCTGGAACCATTCTCGTTCAAGTGGAAAATCATCTGGACGTCGAAAGGCCAAGCTTTCACCGGACAAATACTGCTCAAAACTCTCAGCCAACGAGTTACTCGGCTCAAACATATCCTACAAAAGGCAATTATTAAATTAGAAAAAGAAATTAAATTAATTGAAGAATTCTCTTACCAACTCGCCCTCCTGATTTTGAGTTGATGGATCACTATCCCATACATTAAAGGTCGGTGGTGCGGGCTCATCCCACCGGGCCACCGCATAGCCCGAGCGTGCCGGCCTATATCCAGATCGAAATGGCCTAGACTCCTCCTCGTGATCGAATATGATGAATATTGTCTTGACCTACTACTTCTATCCAGAGACCTCCTCACACCTACTCACTAGCTCCTCACTGAGAGTCCGATGATAATCATCAATTCTATTCATCATAGCTTGCTCGCACCTTTCAAAATTCTCTTGAATAGATCGACTGATCATGACCTCTATTCTTGGGTCCAGAAAACTATATGTCTCACCAACTGCTAATAATTATCAAAGAAGGGGACGATTATTAAAGGAGGAATTGACCAGAAAATTTTCACTTAGAATTTAAGTTTATTACCAGATGCATCTCTCGCTGCTGATGAAGATGCTTGTGTACGGCGGGCCCGCCTCTGAACTCTCCTACTATCTACCACAGTTTGCTCCTCCTCTTGCTCCTCCTCCTCACCGACAACTCCTCTGGTCGTACTACGTCTGCTCTCCTCGGTGCGCCTGATCAAGATACGCTGTCCATCTTGATCATACTGCACCGGCTGTAGGGGGTTCAAGGGCACAGGAAAGTGTATCCCAAATGGACTACTACCGACTGCACTCTGCCAATATGGACACCTCTCCTCAAGCTCGGTCGGTTCTAACACTTCAAACACTACCGAGTCTCTCATCTGAAATACATAATATTTGTGCATTAAATATTAATAACAAAATCCATAACATATTCATTGTAATTAATAATAAAAATATTTTTACCTGGCGCTTAAAAAACCCGGCTATATCACGCTGATCGGCGTCATTAAACGACCACCGTAAATAACGAGGGAAACCATTGGGATGTAGAAGGGTCGCACAACGAGCTCCAAAACTAGGAATGGCCTCATATGCCCACACCTATATTACAATATAAATATATCGAGTTATTTAAACTAATAAAAATTTATAAATTAGTAATAATTAAGTTGTGAACAAATATTATACCTGTAGTGCCCAAATCGGCCCGTAGAGATTATACTTTGATCCTACGAGGTCCAGG
Source organism: Lavandula angustifolia (assembly GCA_028984105.1). Taxonomy (NCBI): domain Eukaryota; kingdom Viridiplantae; phylum Streptophyta; class Magnoliopsida; order Lamiales; family Lamiaceae; genus Lavandula; species Lavandula angustifolia. The sequence continues at coordinate 30,566,394 of CM054810.1, read as the reverse complement.
GAATTTGGTACGTAACTGAGGTAGTGCAACATGGCCTCGTAGGTAAAAGCACCCCATGGGAACGCATTCCATTTGTTGATATCATCAGCCAATACCCATATCCATGTATCAATCTTCTTAGTCTCTGCAGGAGCATAGAACCAGAAGAAAAGAGCCAAAATATTCGACAACTTAATCAAGTCATCATCTGAAACGCCACCGGGCTCATATTTTGTAAACCAGCTTAACAAGTTCTTTGCTTCAATCGGTCTCCCACCATTGAACCTGCCGTAGACCCCAGACTGAGTAGGCTGATAAGATGCTGCCATGTCGAAACTACACTCGCCGAACATGAGCCCAGTGACCAATGCGAACTCCGGATGAGAGAAACGGATGTTCTGACCAACATAATTAAACCAAACCTCCGAAGGTCGTACCGAAATCTCATAGCATAATAGCTGGTGAAGAGCCCGCATAGCATTCTTACCATCCGCCAACCCACTATGCCCCCGAACTGACCACAAATAAACCGATGGACTAGATCCATACCACCCTGACTAGATAATTTCTCTCTAATCAATGTCCCTAAAGTATGCTTATAATATGTTGTGATCCTCGGGAAAACGTCTCGTAGTGCTAACCGTTTAAAATTGACCTATATATTACAATTAATATTTAATAAAATTATAATTATTACAGTTATAATATTTAATAAATAACATTAATTAAAAAAAAATGTGCCGACCGGTCGGCACTGAAGCTCAATTGCCGGCAACAATGGCGATTTCTACCTCATTTTCCAGCGATTTCTACCTCATTTTCACCAATTTTCACCCAATCCAACCACATCTATGTTATACTCACTAAACCTAACATATATATTTCATAAAAAACCACTTTTAAACATGCAATCATACATTAATTTCAACATCTACAAACTAATTTACAAACTAAGATTTCAAATAAATACTAACATCTTCCATTGTTTCCGACCGGTTTGGAAGAAGATATAGTGTTCTGGGCGTGCCGATGAGCGTGCCGAGCTTCCGTGCCGATAGATAAATTTTCTGTCCGATTTGAGTGTGTCGATCGATTGTGTGCCGATAGATAAAAAACCACTTATAAATATGTATTTATGCTCGATCGATCGGGCAGTGCCGATCGATCGGCACAAAAAAAATTTTAAGGCCTTGTGTCCGATCGATCGGGCAGTGCCGATCGATCGGCACAAATCTTTTTTTTTAATTTTTTTTTTAAGTCCGATCGATCGGCCCTTTCTTGATTTGAGCCGATCGATCGGCATGATGTGTTAAAATAGTGCATTTTTCGAATCTGACAAGTTTCAGGTTAAAAAATTGAAAAAGTGAGGGTAGTTTAGTAAAGTTGGGTATTTCCTACATAGTTTTTAACAAAATGGGTAGTTTTGTACTTATTATAGTGGTTTTGGGTAGGATTGTACAATTCCACTTTTTTTTTTTTTTTGTTATGTATATGTTCTTTGATAGATTCATTTGATGTTATTATTAATATTAACTTTCAGATTCTACTTAATTGTTGTAGAATGTTCATTTGTTGTATGGATGATTTGCAATGGAGAACAAGATACATTTGGGAGTAAAACTTATTTCTTGGTCAATGAAGATTACGCCCTTTTGCGGTGATCTTTTTCTTTGTGGGGGGGGGGGGTTGATCTTCTTTTTTGTTTTAGCGAGGTTAGCAATCCGAAAGAGCTCATGGGTCTGAAGTTCACAAGAACATGAGACTATCTTTATATTTTTGTCATACAACGAACGTGCCCAACTTCCGATTCCCTTTACTGCTTTGGCTTCGAAGTCCCCGTCTGAAATCTCGGGAAAGAGCTCGGGTCACTTTCCCAAAAAGTCTAGTTCTAGGGTGTGCTATTAGATTATTAAGTATTGTTTTATTGTTATTGTGTAATTTTTATTTTTTTATGTAATTTTAATTTTGTAATTCTTATTTCCATAATTACTACTGTAGACTTTTAATCTACTCCCTCCGTCCCGCTATTTGTGGCTCACTTTCCCGAAATTGGTGTCCCATTATTTGTACCCGCTTTCCTAATTTGGTAAAAAATTACTCCTACTCTATCATCTTCTCTCTCCTACTTTATTACATTATCTCTCATACTTTATCATCTTTCTCTCATACTCTCTCATTATCTTACTCATCTTCTCTCTCATACTTTATCATCTACACTCTCTCTCATACTTTATCATTTACTCTCTTACTTCCCATGCCGAAACCAATTGAGCCACAAATAACGGGACGGATGGAGTATTTAAGATCTTCCTAATTAATCGTCAATCTTGGTCAAAGCAAATCCAATTTACACGAAGTGGGATAAAGGGCTTTATTGTTGGACTAGCCCTACGGGAAACGAAGTCGTCTGAGATTGAAGTATTCTTCGGAATCGTGATAGCAAAGGCAAAGATCATTGGGTGTCGTACGTAATTTTTGAATAACTTTTTCCATTTTTGCAAAATATGGTAGTAATTAATCCATTTATTAGTAAAATAATAATTGATATTAGATTTTTCTGCAAGAAATAAATCGTTGTTATTACTGCTAAAATATTCTAACTGCTAAAATATTCTTGCTAATTAGTCTCAAATATATAATAATATTAAATTATATTAAATTCTTTTAATTGCAATTGTATTTTAATAATAAAAAAAATATAAATATATTGCGATTGTAAGAGCTTCATTAACAGACCTCGGTTCCCCATCTAAGAGAAACACCACATAGTCCGGACCAAAGTCCTTAGCAGCAATTTTTGCTCCTACACATACTTCACATCTTTTATTTTCATTAAACTCATTTACACTTAGTAAATCGAGATTAGCTAGACGTTTTATCACATTTAGATTAACATGTCCTAATCTACAATGTCATAAATCGGAGCACTCGGTCAAGTAAGAAGAAGCAGAAGCATTATTATTATTTCCTTCATTCTTGGGCACTTGGTGAAGTGCCGCTACATTGAGCCTAAAAAGTCCATCCATCGGTAAGATACCCATTACCAAGAAATACACCAAACATAGATAAGATAAACTTATCAGCTTCAAACACTAGTCTAAAACCCCGTTTGACTAGTACGGAACCCGACACAAGGTTCTTCCGAATATCCGGAACATGAAGCACTTCATTTAAAATCAATTATTTGCCGGAAGTCATCCTCAACACGACGGTTCCAACTCCAACTACGTCAGAAGACGCTTGGTTTCCCATGTTCAGCTTCCTCCCTTGACAGGGATGGTATTTCTTGAAGCGGCTTCTATCACCACACACATGTGCGGTTGCAGCAGTGTCGACGAACCAAAGGCTGGGGTTCTCGACAATATTCGCCTCTTCTGTGATCACAGCTGCTAGGTCCTCTAAAGTGAGGTCATTTTCCATCAAGTTGGCTTGTCTCGCCTTCTTCTTCTTGGGCTTTCGACAGTCCTTAGACATGTGACCCGCTTTGCCACAATTGTAGCAATCTCCGTCAAACCTTCTAGTTTGACCTTTACCTCTTGCACGTTCTTTGCCGTTGGGACGCCCTTGTTTGTTAGAGTCACCACTTTTCTCCAACAAGTTGACCCTGGGGTCCATCGGGGCTTTGGACTTTACGTCTTGAACTCGGACATCAGCCTCGATGCGAAGCTTTACAGTCAAGTCTTCAAGCGACATCTCCTTTCGTTTGGGCTTGAGGTAGCTTTTGAAGTCCTTCCAACTTGGAGGGAGCTTCTCGATCATGGATTCCACGGTAAAAGCGTCGGGCAATAGCATCCCTTCAGCATGAACCTCGTGCACAATTACTTGGAATTCTTACACTTGGTCCATGATAGGTCGGGAATCCACCATCTTATAGTCCAAAAATCGGGCTACAATAAATTTATTTGTACCTGCATCATCAGTACAATATTTCTTGTCTAGTGCCTCCCATATTTCTTTTGAGGTCTTCATGTTTGCATATACAATATACAAGCTATCCACTAGACCACTTAACAAAAAGTTTTTGCACAAATAATCGGAAGCGCGCTAATTTTCGTAGGCAATGGAGACTTGCATGTTCTCCTCATTTGCAGTTGGAGGTGCGAGACCATCTTCCTTGATGATGTTTCAAAACCCTAGTGTTATTAAATAAAACAACATCTTTTGTTGCCAACGTTTGAAGTCGGCCCCATCAAATTGTGGTGGCTTTTCGGCGGGGGCAATGCTCTCGAAGAGTGCAACGGTGCCGGTAAAGTTGGGGTCGACCCCCCCACCCCTCCAAGGTGGTTCAACGTCCCAAAGAGGATAAACGGTGTCGCCGAAGACGACATAATTGCATTTGTAGCCTCACGAAGGTTATTCAAGATACGATCATTTGTTGCGGACGACATGGCGGCCAAGGTGGAGATGGCGGCCATGTTGGATGATGGTAATCTAGCACTTGATGTTGAAGAGGCCACAAACGAAAATGGAGGTGGTCCACAAAATCCGGCAGCGGAGATGCCGACGGAAGTGACCGTGGGAAACGGGACTCCGGTGGAGGATGATGTCGCGGATGAAGACGCCATTTCCAAGCTAAGGTAAGTTTAAGTTTCGGTTTTTGTTCCCGGCAACAAGGTTGATTTATCTCTTGCGATTGTTACAAAATAATAAGTGTAATCTGCCGAAAACAACCAACAAAACACGTATGTAGGAAATGACAAATACAACTTGAATAAAAACTAAAACAATAACAAAATATCAAGCCGAGTCGAGAAAAACTCTCTATCCGCAAAAGACAAACGCTCCGGTAGTCCTCTCGGTTTAGGCGTGATCTCCCCAAAGATGAAACGGCTTTCGTCTTGTTATAGGCAGCACCGCAATATAACAAGCTCCGACGAACTAGACGAATGGCGATGACAAAGCTTCGGACTTAGAACAATGCTAAAAGATGATATGAATAATTCTTGTGTGTGTAATATGCCATGCTTCTTATGTTTATTTATAGGGGCTTTTCCACCTTGGAGATTAATGACAATTCATCACCATAATCATATGGAATTAATGGATGGAAGTTACACAATCATGATCTTTAATAGCCACGTTACACATTCATGGGAGGAAAACAATTGAATTTGAATCCCTTTAAACACTACCAGAAATTTGCTTATTAATGACGGATTTTTCCGACACTATCCACATATATTCCGTCACTATTTCTCTTCAATGACGAACTAGTGACAGATTGTGTTCGTCAAAATAATTTCGTCACTAAATATTTGGTGACGGAATATAGCTTCCGTCACCGTTTGGTGACGAACATAACAACGGAAAATCCGTCACCAAGATCACGTCGTTCATCGCGTCCCATGTCTATGGGTGACGGTATGGTGACGAACAGTCCGTCACTAAATAGTGACGGATTTGGTCTGTCACCCTTTAGTGACGGACATTCCGTTACTATTTGCTCAGGCGTATCGGAGAAAAACTGTTTTGTTGTGACGGAATATCCGTCACCATTTTGTTACAGATAGTTTCCGTCACCATTCCGTTACCAATTTACTATTTTTTTTTACTTTTTTCCGTCACTATTCCGTCTCTATTTTTTAGAATTATTAGTAGAATATATTTTGTTTTCTAATTCCTCAATTCATAAAAGCATAGAACACAATATTCAACTAAACTAATAAGACAATACACAGCTGAAAGCAATTTACATACCAATAACATCAATTTTCAATAGATGTAAAGATAATAGTAGAAGTTTTCTAAACAACATAACTAAAAATAAAAATGCATATTCTCATAATGCTAATGTATCAAGAAATACATAATAATCAACCATTGGAAGACCGGACACAGCCTAGTAACAAAACTCTGAACACAAATTAAGTCCGAGCAGCAGCTGGAGGAGGACCACCTGGGCGAGGAACTTGGCCTGGCTTTGGCATATCATCCTGAAAAGGTTGCAAGAGGATTATTCATTCACTACTAATAAGTAATAACAGAAACTAAGAGATCACTAGTTCAAAACTTAGGTGAAGAGGTGTAATCTATAAAGTATTGATTGCGTAGGGCAAAAAAAGATAAGCCAACACATTGAGCAGGTCATAAGAGATCTACATTGATAAAATTAAGGCAAGATTGATATTTCCAGGTCATCTATGCCATCACTTCGTGAAACATGAAACGTTTGTGGAAATAAAATACCAAGCAATTATAATAAAATTTTCAACTTGAGAAAGAGATCCATAAATAGTACTTGTGCCCTTGACTAAGATAATAGCTAGTAATACAGATTGTGTGTACAGAGCACACAGTACTGCATCTTCAGGTAAAGCTTAGGAAGGGTGTAAGCTACACAAGGCATTAGAGAATCATGAATCTTGTTATAAAATTGGTTAAACTGTCATCATTTAACAATATCTACATAACAAGCCTAGTTGACACAAGCAAGGCCAAAGCTTACAATCAAAAGCACAAGCTTCACATCCCTCACTGCAGCTTGCTCAACAATGTTTCTCACCAGAAATCTCTTGATTGCCTTGTCCTGTCGAATAGGAAACACAAATTAAAACCAACCACTTTATCAAATAATCCATGTACTTTTAAGAGTACAAAAGTATAACAATCATTTCATCCTTACAGACTAATTCAAGAAGTAGTAACCCCAACTATATAGGTCAATAACTCAATATAAATATTAACTAATTAAAATATGCTCCCAGACCATATATTCATGAATATTAACAGTATCCACGTATTATACAAGCCCTGATCAATTAGTTGATGAGAAAAGCTCCACATTCAAGTCATCATAAATATTGAGATGTCATATATGAATTTTGTAACAGCAGAAGTATTAAATTCCATAGAGCAAGCTGAAATAAGATTACCAAAAGTCAGAAACTATTTAACATATTTTTAATTACCATGAGAATTGCCAGACTTTAAACAAAGTAGTTTGTCTTCAAGATATACCAACCTTGGAAAGTCTACATCGGGCTCATAAACATTAAGTTTCAAAGTATTCCGACACACAATACGTACATTCCATGAAAAAAAATTAAAAATAAATACATCTACACTACGAAGCGAGAAACCCATATACGAAAAATAATTGATACAAAGATCAGATTTCACCAAACTAATAGCAAACTCCAGAACCAAAATAAGATCCATTGCATTTGTAACAAATGTACAAAAACCTATGGAAACAAGCTACATCCATCCATAAAACGTCGATCAGAAACTTGGTAAGTTCATAAAAAAAACAAAATCAAATACCTTGGGGCAACATTTACCGCAGTTAGAGCAGCGGACGAATTTGGTGTGGCCGCGGCCGTGCTTGTTGCGTCCGCGACGGCGGCGGGCTGGGATGCGAGGGCGGAGACCCGAAAGTGAGGGCGTGAGGCAGAGGGAGCGAGGGAGAGGGAGAGGGAGTCGAGAGCGAGAGGCAGGGGGGAGGGAGTGAGTGATGGGGGGGTGAGGGAGTTAGGGTTTAGATTTTTTTAAATTTTATTGTAAATGATAAGATTTTTTTTTCATTTTTATTGTATTCATACATATAAATTATAAGTATGAAATAAAAAATATGTTTTAAATTTATATTTTGAAAATACTTATTTATAACATAGAAAATGTTAATTTTATTTTTAAATAAATGCTCATGATTGCAATTTTGAATATAATATATTGAAATCTAGAAATTAACATTTATATTTTATAAGCTATTTTTTTTGTTAGATGTATCAAAAAATTATTTGAGTGTCATATTTATTTAAATTTATATATATATAAAATCATAACAAATGTGAACATTAGCTCAAGTGGTATAAGTGTCTGTAAAGAAATTATTGATACGGGTCCCGAATGGGTCCAACAAGTCCGAGGCCTTTTGTCATCCCTACTATAAAGATAGCTAAGACTATGTCATGGTGCTATTGAGAAATTCACATTTAAAATAGTGATGGATATATTTGTCACTAAAATACTCTTTAATAAAATTAACAAATCGATATTTTAGTTAGTGACGGATATAGCCGTCACTATTCAATCTTAGTAGAACTGTTATTTGACATGTATTAATTTGCGACGGATGACTCCGTCACTATGAATTTCATTTAAAAAAATAAATTGATAATCTAGATAATGGCGGATATATCCGACACTATTCAAGCGTAGTCTGTTTCAATAAATTGGTGACGGATAAATTCCGTCACGAGGAAAAAAGAAAAAAATAAAATTATTTTGGTGACGGAATATGTTCGTCATTAACTAGAAATACCCACTACTCCAAAACTTCCCTCCACCAACGAGAGATACAGAAACTAGAAATACCCACTTCTCCTCCATAAACGACGAGCGTGAAGATCCTGTTTTCCTCCCTAACCGCCGACCGAGAAGAACCGACAGAAATCGAGTAAGAAATCGAAGATTTAGAGTCATTTTCCATCGAATCAACGACTATTCAAGTTTGTTTTACTTATTCTTGAATTAAATTATGAAACCCGTGGATTATTTGGTGTTGTAGAGATATGATTGTTAATGTGAATGAAACCCTATGCGAACCAAAAGAGATTTGTGAATATGGAACGGTACGAATTCGTTATTTGAAGTAATTAAGAAATATTTTCGTTCATGGTTAGCTAGTGTATTCGTCGGTAGTGCTATGGTGGATTTCTACGTTAAACTGATGTGCTTGAATGATGCAGCAAAGGTGTTCGACGAAATTCCTGAGAAGAACACTGTGTGCGTCAATGCGCTATTGTCAAGCTATGCAGAGGCTAAGATGTGGGGAGAAGGGATTGAGCTTGTTAGGAGGATGCCTAAGTTGTGTTTGGAAGCAAACAACTTCACTTTATCCTCTGCCTTCGTGCTTGTTCTGGACTCTGTTCGATAGAATTAGGCAAGGAGATTCAGTAGGAAGTAGATGTTAATCAGCGAGATTTTATTTGATTATTGCACAACAGCATTAAAGTATATCTATATTAGCATAAATATAGGAAATCGTTAGCATAAATTAAAATTTCTTTGGTACATATAATATATGTTGTTTCTGCATAAATATTTTAGGGTGGTGAGCATAAACAAACGTAATGGTTAGCATAAAATACGATATTCATATGCATAAAATAAAAATATTCTGAGAAGATTTGTGTGTTATTTGTATGCATAAATTGTGATACTGATATGCAAGAAATATGATAGTTATATGCATAAATTCAGTGAAAAAACTGCATGCATACTAAGTGAATATTCTAAAAAAGCAGGAACATCGCGAGGTAAAGGAAAGAGGAAGAGAACATAAATAATATAACTGTGTGCATAAATTTTGAGAAAGGTAAGCATAAATATTTTTGCCACAATACTAACTGAGTGTCTGTGTGCATGAAAGTTTTAATATTGGTATGCACACCCTTTTTTTTCCTGTGCCTTTTTTTATAAGCGTAAGCATAAAATATTTTATATATTAGCATAAAAATATGAAATAGTAAGCATAATTTTTTTGTCCATTGGTACATATTATTTTGGATTTTTGTGCATAATTAATATTGATGGTGTGCATAACTTGATCGAAAGGTTAGCATAAAAAGATTGAGTCAAATGCATAAAATGTGTGCATAACTTAAGCGAAAGGTTGGCATGAAATTATATACCTGTGTGCATGATTTCTGAGAAAGGTAAGCATAAATCAATTTGTAACGGTAAAATATGATAAATATGAATTATTTCTTTAAGGAGTGTATTTGATGAGACATATGGAGACGTTCAAAGGTGACATAATCAACTGGGACACGGGATTTTTGAGGAAAGGTGTGAAGCAAATTAAGCTTTTGAGGATGCGGTATTGCTTGAGCCTAGTCAATTTCAATGATAACAAAATGAAGGAGATAGTGAAACAAATTATGCATATATAAACTGTTTTTCATGCAAATCAAAATTGGGCACTATGCAGATATATAAACACACATGTACATAAAAAAGGGATATGCAAAAAAATTACATACCATAAGCATATAAATACACTACGGTATGCATGAAATATCAAACCTTGAACATGAATACGAAAAAACAGACAAAGAATACAACAAACAGCCGAAAAACACTAATAGGGAAAAAGAAAAGAGAAGATTACAAATTTACCCTTAATGAGGCTATTTATTCCTTTTTTTATTTAAATTTAAATGCTTTTGGGGATAAAATGAGAGCCTTCGATTTGCGAAATGAAGGGACGAGATCGGTTCTCGTATCTCTTTTAAGATTTGAATCTCATAATATCAATTCCCTATATATATATATATATATATATATATATATAGTATTATTATATGTATAATAGATATGACATATAATTTTATCCCAAGAAATGATTAAGCATAAGCCCAATCTCGTCCAAACCCACTTAGCCGGCTCGACAAACAAAGCCCAACGATTAACACTTAAACTCCCACTTCATCGTGCACCAAATTTCGCGCACCTATTTCTCACTCATCGAAAATCGGAATTGAGAAACTCCTCTATAATACATTTAAATGCAGATTTTCCAACAACAAGTTAATCCCTTGAAATTCTTGAATAGAGAATAGTACTCTTTAAAACAAACACAATTTTTTTGGTTTTTTTAATTCGTTGCTAAATCTCATCTTTCAAGAACTCCATATACTTAGTCAAATATATTTGGAATTTATGAATGTTCTTAAAGAACTCCAACGAAACAAATACAGTTAAATTTCGATAAAATAATAACATTGGGATCGAGAAAAAATATTCATTTAAAGAGGTTATTACTTTATCGAACATTATTTTAATGCATTGACCCATATCGGGACCGGAAGAAATTATTATCTTAGCGAGATTATTACTTTATCTAATACTTTATCGAGGTTTAACAAGATATTGGATTGACTGTGCGAATTTTTAAAAAAAAATCAGAAAAATTAGAAAAATAATAAAAGACACAAATCTTTTGGATTATTTGAGTTTAATTTTTTTAATTTTCTGTATATACTAAAATTGGAATAAGTAAATGCAATTATTAAAATATATTGTGATCGTGCACATAAATTTCCCTAATTATGAATTTTATCATGTTTCTTAATCGAAAGAATCCAATGTACATGAGAAGATTCAGAAATGTAGAAAAAAAAAACGATTTTAACAATGCTAAATCATTATGATAAAACAAGATTATCAAAATTAATTAGAATTCAGAAATTATCCTAATCTTCAACAATCACTCAATCAGCCATTGCAAGAAAGCTAAGTGCTCTCTTCCTCCTCTATATATTTTCATGATTTCATCATCACTTCATCAGTTCTCCAACATCATTGTAGTTTTAACAAATTCTTCCATTTAATTAATTAGAAGGGAAAAAAAAAGATGTTTCCTTACAAATGGTTCTTCTTCACACTTGTTGCTCTCTTCCCATCATATTCATCCATTGCTGCTAAGCAAATAGTTTCTAAGACGATTACCGTTGATCCATCGGGGCGAGGTGGTTTCAGAACAATCCAGTCTGCCATCAATTCAGTCCCTCCTAACAATGGAAGATGGATTCGTATTGACATCAAAGCAGGCGTTTATAAGTGAAGAAACTCATCAAATATATATATATATAAAAAATAAAATATATATATTTAGATCTCCTTTTTCTATTACATCTTCTTTTGTAATTAAGTTGTTGTTAGGTTCCTTATTTTGTCCATTTCTTGCAGAGAACAAGTTAAGATTCCTCGAGAAAAGCCCTTCATCTACCTCAAAGGAGCGGGAAAGAGAAACACACTCCTTGAGTGGAACTTTGTTGATGATCAACCAACTTTCACTGCTGAAGCTGATCACACCCTCGCCGAGGGCATAACCTTCATTGTAATAACCTCAAACACCTCTTTTCTTTTCTTTTTTATAATTAGGAGTTTTTTTTAAATGACAAGCAATCGCAGCTGCTATCTTTAATGTGCACAAGATAAACTTACACATACCTTAATTGGTTTTGAATCCACGACATTCAACCACAAGCTAAACGGCTCTCTTATTGTTGATAAATAAGTAATTAGAAATTATGTTCATGCATTTATCGATAATTAATAATATAACCTATATGCATTTATGCAGTTATTAGAGAGATAGTAGTGTTAGAAATGGATGGTTATGGCTTTTAATTAATTTATTTTAGTATAGTTTCTCAATTGAAACCTATAACTTATGATGAAGGGGCATGCAGGTGCGACCTTATGCCGGAACTCTTTATTTGAGTGTAATTCTTTTAAATTTTTTTTATTCCACTTCCCGAATTTCACATTTTGCCCCCCATTTATCTTGAAATTCAAATTTTGCCCCCTCTCAAACTTCTGGATTCACCCTGGAACACAATTCCACAAACTACAGAGTTTTGAAAGATATATATTCTTGTTCATTATTTTCTATTATTTCACTCCTTCACATTCTAACATTAATATCACATATATAACATTTCCATGCAGAATTCATACAATTCTCACAATAAAAAACCAATGGCTAAAGCAATGGCAGCAAAGGTACAAGGCAACGAAACGGTCTTCTACCGCTGCGGATTCATCAGCCTGCAAGACACGCTATGGGATGCGGAGGGCCGACACTACTTCAAGGGATGCACCATCCACGGCGCCGTAGACTTCATCTACGGCAACGGCAAGTCTATCTACCAGAGCTGCACCATGGACGTACCCTCTCTTAACGGAGGCGCCGGCTACATAACGGCGCAGGGAAGAGATGACCCCAACGATAGCAGCGGCTTCGTCTTCAAAGACTGCAGAATCGTCGGACAGGGGAAGGCGTATCTCGGAAGGCCGTGGAGGCCTTATGCTAGAGTACTCTTTTTATAATACAGATATGTCGGACGTCGTCGTGCCTGCAGGATGGAATGTGTGGAACAGCGCCGGAAAAGAGTAAGTTTGACGATTTTAGGGTTTGCCGGAATAGTTTAAGTATTGTCTGAAAGATGAGATTTTTTTTAAGGTAACTTTTGCGTTGTCGGGAAAAATTAGGGTGGGTGGGGATTGGAGGGGCGAAGGGGCGAAGAATTTGAGTATGGAAGAGTAAGAACTAAAAGATGTTTTATTGATAATGATGGATGGGTTAATGGCTTTTGGTTATGGGGTTGAATGTATAACTAATTAATAGAAGTGTATTAATAATTTAATTTTTCGATATAAAGGTTGAATATATAACATAGTTGTTTTTATATGAGATTTTCAAAAGATTTCATGTTTCACCTCCAAAATTCTACATCTCAAACAAAAATTCAAATTTCAGCCTAGTTAGATTGGGTGAAGCATTTTAAACATACCACATACGAGAGGCTTTAATTAGAGATGTACAGCTTTTTCAATGAGTGCATTTGGCAAAAAGGGATTTTTAGAATCAACCTAAACTAAAGTGTGTATGAACCAATTTATATATATATATATATATATATATATACACACACACAACTTCGGCACAAGATAACTTGTCCCAAAAATCTGTCCCAACGATGTCCAATAAGGATAGGCATCTAAATGAGGGTGGGGATCTTCTATCCCACTCTACATATCCCACTACATGTTCCACGGACCACCGCTATGGTAAGGACATATGTCTCTTTAACCTAACCACACTTAACCCTTAGTTAACTCCAATTTTCTATTCAATTTATAATTTTGAAAAAACTCAATTACACTTGCCGCTAAGGTAAGGTATAATGGAAGGTTTATATAGAATAATACTTATTTTGCTAATAAATAGTATATTTTTTTAGAAATATTTATCTAGAATTATTTTGCTAATAAATAGTATATTTATTTAGAAAATATTTATCTAGAAAATAGTATATTATATTTATTTATTTTTTTGTTAAAAATGGAAGTTTATTTTTATTGTTAAAATGGAAGACTTATTTAGGAAATTTAATTTGGACAGTTTATTCTAAATTTCCTTTTATGTCTGTAGTAGATTGAGAAGTAATTTTTTAGGAGTAATATTTTCAGAATTAGTTTGGTAAGTTAAATATTTTGGGAATTATTTTTTTTGAAAAATATTATTTTGGATATTTGCTCTGATTATCATGCAACAAAATATTAAAATGAAAACGATTGAAAACAATAGAAAATAATTTATAAAATTAGAACTTAAAATTACAACTACCAATATGTTATGAGATTCAACTTTACCTTAAGTAGGAAATGAAATTAAACTTGATATATGGTATAACTGAACAAACGTCGGTTTGTTTTTCATTCAAAAAAATGCTCAAAATCATTAGAATTTCATTCCTTTTTATCATCATATATGATTTGTTTCCGTACTACATGCCACATTTTGGCATTATTGTGATTCAAACTTCACTTCATGTGTGAATTTTTAGAAGGTAAAAATATAATTAAAAAAGCACACAAAAACAGTAATTAATCAAATCTCTCTTGCATGAAAAAGGAATGGATTTAGTCGCTAAACTTTCATGGTAATACAAAGATATGGAATTTATTCACTATGTTCTATAACAGTCTCCCTAGATATGGAATTTATTCACTATGTTCTATAACAGTCTCCCTCTCTCTATTGCTCCGTACGTAAATTATTTATTTATATAAATTCTTCAAAACTCCTATCCAACTTGCTAGCTAGTTCAACTTGAAGACTGAAAAAATGTTATGTTATAAATGGTGCATCTGCACAATATTTCTTGCTGTTTTACCAGCAATTCCATCCATTAATGCCAGATTACTACAGGATAGTAACGAAATTGTGTCGAAGACAATCGTGGTTGATCCATCCGGGCAAGGCGATTTCAAGACCATCCAAGCAGCCATAGATTCAGTCCCTTCCCAAAACCAAAGATGGATTTGCATAGACATCAAACAAGGCCAATATAGGTGCGCGCATATACTAAACAATTTATTATTATTATTATTATTATTATTATTATTATTATTATTATTATTATTATTATTATTATTATTATTATTATTATTATTATTATTATTATGTCCATTCTTACAGAGAAAAAGTCTCGATTGGTCTGGACGAGCCCTTCATCTACCTTAAAGGAGCAGGAAAAGACAACACCTTCATTGTGTGGGATGGCCATGACGATATTACAGACTCCACATTTGCTTCTGAAGCTGATAACACAATCGCCAAAGACATTACATTTACTGTAATAATTAACCTATATATATATGTGTATGTGTGTGTGTATATACTTATGATATGGTTTTATATATGTTTAATTTGATGCCAATTGCAGAATTCTTTCAACTACCCCCCCTAACAGCAACAGCAACCCCAAAGAGAGGGCTGTAGCAGCTCGAGTAAAGGCGATAAATCGGCCTTCTACCAGTGCGGATTCATCAGCCTGCAAGACACACTATGGGATGTTCAAGGCCGGCATTACTTCAAAGGCTGCACCTTCGAAGGAGCAGTAGATTTCATCTTCGGAGCCGGTCAAACCCTTTACGAGGTAGTGCTAAACCCTACCTAGGGTTAGGGTTTCAACTCCTTCATTCATTAGAAACCCTAGCTAGGGCTAGGGTTTTGACTCCTTTATTCATTAGGGTTTTGATGTTGTGCAGAGTTGCAAAATATCAGTAACTGCAGGTGCTCTGAATGGAACCCTAGGCTACATAACAGCCCAAGGGAGAAGCGTCCCTGGAGAAACGAATGGTTTCGTGTTCAAGAACTGCAACATAGATGGGACGGGGAAGGCGTATCTGGGAAGGCCATGGAGAGATTATGCAAGAGTTTTGTTTTATGATACGGAGATGTCCGGCGTTGTTGTTCCTCAAGGATGGGACGCTGCGGGGAGCACCGGGAAGGAGTATGATTTATTACAATCACATTCAAATTCACACACAATTATAAAATGGACTTACGAGTCCAACTTGTTCCGGGATTATTGAAGGGGAGAAAATGTTTTTTCCAATAAACTATAACATTTGTACAAATTTTTCAGGAACCAATTGGAGCTGTCGGAGTATAACTGTAGAGGTGCAGGAGCGCAGAGTTCGGAGAGAGTGAAGTGGGAGAAGAAGCTGAGTGAAGAAGAGGTGGAGAAGTTAACAAATATTTTGTTCATCGACGATCAAGGCTGGCTGCAAACTGCTCTCAAGATTTTGGGAGGTGGTTTGGGTATGAGATAAAATTCTCAAGATTTTGGGAGCTTGAGTGGTTCAGTAAAAGTCACGTGATTACCACGTGTATATATAGTAATGAGCCATACATTTTTTTTTTTTGATACGTGGAACCCGCAGCCGCTACCTTCGGTGCGCACTGGGTAAACCCCGCTCCTTGTGCGAGCTCGCAAACCACACAGGAGAGTTCAACCACCCTAGGCTAACCTTCGGTGCGCACTGGGTAAACCCCGCTCCTTGTGCGTAGAGCCCGAAACCACACAGGAGAGTTCAACCACCCTAGGCTAACCATAGGTGACAGGCCAGTGGGATTTGAACCCAGGACCTTTCGGTCCCGGGCCAACCACCTTCACCAACTTTGCCATCCCAAGGGGACGAGCCATACATATTTTGGATGATAGGGGTGTACGAACAAATATTTGTGTTCATCTTTTATTTATTTATTTAATAACTTGATCTAAACTTGGGATGAGTATTTCCGTAACGATTTGGTAATGATCTTGTTTTTTTTTTTTAGTTTAAAGATGTAGAAATAAATCATGAACTATTCTGAATTGATAATTAACACGAATTTTGTGAATTAATGTATGAGCTTTGAGATTTTGTAATTCAAGGCATGCTTCGATTCTCAATCTATTATGGTCAACCATCGAAACGTTGAGTTGGATGCCTAAGTAGATTGTAAGAGTTGTTTTGAGGTGGAAATTAATTAGATAAGAATTTTGCTAAAATAAAAGCGAAATAAATCGTAGTGTGTTAATTCACTAAATTCAAAAATAGTCCATATCAAATTTGCCAAATAATTTGTGATTTATTTGACCAACACACTTAATTTAAATAATGCATTAACAATCACAATAGTCCTTCACCTTTTTCAAAAAACTTTCAAATTTGTTAATCACCTTTTAATTGGTGAGAATCTTCTGTCTCGTTGGAGTCCACTATATGATTCACTAATCAAGTTAAGTAAACCTAACTTTGATATACACTCATATTTAATTTAATACTCTCTCCTTCCCATAAAAAGTGTTTCATTTCATTTCGTCATGATTGTTTAGGAGGTTGTCACTAAAGTAAAATTGTGTAAAGTTGTGGGTCTCTTAAATATATTATGTGGCACTTTACATAGTACCGCCTGAAAAGAAAAGAAAAGGGAGACACTTTCTATTGGGCATAAGGAGTAATAAAAAGAAATTCTACAAACTTACATGTCAGCTCCTGATTGGTGGGACATATAGTGGGACTATAATTGGAACAGAAATCCTCACTAGAGTCTATAAGTCTTAATATCCTAATTTCGCATGTCATATTCGTCCTCCCTTTCACCGCACCTTCTTTTTTTGTTGATATAGCTCCCCCTTAGCATTAACTCCGTTATAATATTGAAATACATACGCTTATTTAATTAATTTTTCCTTCAAATTGATTGTTTATTCTTAAATAATCCATCCTCATACAAGGCCTTTTACGGGGTGGGACGCAATTTGTCATAGTATTAACATATATAAATTGTTTCAATTATCGACAACACGTACCGTTGTTGATATTCTCATTTATGTATAAGTGATTAATTTAAAGTTGATTTAGTCGATATACAATTAATACAAAGTTGATCCGATGTTCAATAGGTTGATTTAAAATTAATTATATATAATTTTTTCAAGTGGGGTAAAAGCAAAAAAGAAAGTTGGGCTCGAACAAATAGTTAAGGGAGAGCAAGCCCATCTCAAATCAATGTCAATTGTCACTAACTAAAGTTATTGTTCCATAAGATATGGATTTCACATGCATGTATCATCATATTTTTACATGGTAAATAAATTGGAAAAGGGAAATAACTTCAACTTTCTACAGCTTTACGCCAAAAAAGAAGCAGAAACTAAACCATAAATCTTTAAAGATCTCATTTCCCCTCAACATATAACTACATTAACATATACATTCTTACTCATCATTCAAGCAAATTATGATTACTTTTCATGCATCCACTACAAAAAGGCCAGTCAGGCCACATAGTCTGCATCCTAATTTAATCAAAAACAATGGACAAACTGCTCTCCCTCTGCATTCTTATTACTCTCATCTTATTTACAAAAAATAAATAAAAGTAGAATTGACACATCTTATTAAGTATTGTTTTATTGTTTAATTGTGTAATTGTTAATTTTTTATGTAATTTTAATTTTGTAATTCTTACTTCCATAATTACTACTGTAGACTTTTAATCTATATAAGATCTTCCTAATTAATCGTCAATCTTGGTCAAAGCAAATCCAATTTACACGAAGTGGGATAAAGGGCTTTATTGTTGGACTAGCCCTGCGGGAAATGAAGTCGTCTGAGATTGAAGTATTCTTCGGAATCGTGATAGTAAAGGTAAAGATCATTGGGTGTCGTACGTAATTTGTGAATAACTTTTTTCCATTTTTGCAAAATATGGTAGTAATTAATCCATTCAGAATAAAATAATAATTGATATTAGATTTTTCTGCAAGAATTAAATCGTTGTTATTACTGCTAAAATATTCTAACTGCTAAAATATTCTTGCTAATTAGTCTCAAATATATAATAATATTAAATTATATTAAATTATTTTTATTGCGATTGCATTTTAATAATTAAAAAAATATAAATATATTTGTTTATTTAATTAGTTTTTCCTTCAAGTTAATTGTTTATTCTTAAATAATCCATCCTAGCTCCTACAAGGCCCTTACAAGGGTGGGACGCAAGTACCGACAACACGTACCAGTAGTTGGTATTCTCATTTATGTATAAGTGATTAATTTAGAGTTGATTTAGTCGATTTACAATTAATACAAAGTTGATCCGATTGTTCAATAGGATGATTTAAAATTAATTATATATAAATTGTTTCAAGTGGGGTAAAGCAAAAAGAAAGTTGGGCTCGAACAAATAGTTAAGGGAGAGCAAGCCCATCTCAATCAGTGCCAAATGTCACTAACTGAAATTATTGTTCCATAAGATACGGATTTCACATGCATGTATCATCATATTTTTACATGGTAAATAAATTGGAAAAAATGAAATAACTTCGACTTTCTACAGCTTTACGCCAAAAAAAGAAGCAGAAACTAAACCATAAATCTTTAAAGATCCCATTTCCCCTCAACATATAACTACATTAACATATACTACATTCTTACTCATCATTCGAGCAAATTATGATTACTTTTCATCCACTACAAAAGGCCAGTCAGGCCGCATTGTCTGCATCCTAATTTCATCAAAAACAATGGACAAACTGCTCTCCCTCTGCACTCTTATCGCTCTCATCTTATCAACCATTCCATCCATCACTTCCCAAGAACACAACCATTTTGATGAACTATTATCCGATACAATCTTCGTCGATCCTTCGGGCCCACAAGGCACTTTTAGGACCATCCAAGCCGCCATTGATTCCATCCCTCCTAACAACCAGAACTGGATTACTGTGTCCATCAAAGCAGGCACTTACAAGTGAAGACACTGAAACATTAATCTTCATACCTTTTATTTATCATGTATATATATCTTGAAGAAAGTTACTATTTCTGAATTCTTGCAAGGGAACAAGTCTTGATCCCGAGAGAGAAGCCATTCATCTACGTCAAAGGTGCAGGACAGAAGAACACCTTCGTTGTGTGGAATGCTAGCGATGACATCTCAATGGCGGCTACTTTCACCTCTGAAGCTGATAATACACTAGCCAAGGGAATTACATTCGTAGTAAATACACAGACTATATATCCTCACACTATAATTTTTTTGTATAATAACAAACTTAATTTGGGAAAATGCACTTCTTGTTCACAATGCTTTAATTGGAAATAATTATACTATATCAAATCTATAACACTAAGGAGATTTTGCTCAAGAATAAATGTGTTGTTTGATTCACATGTGCAGAATAGTTACAATGCCGAACGTAAAACTCCAATTGCAAGAGCTTTAGCAGCAAGAATACACGGCGATAAATCGGCCTTCTTGCTGTGTGGATTCCATTCACTTCAGGATACATTGTGGGATGCAACAGGCAGACATTACTACCAAAGATGCACCATTACAGGTTCAGTAGATTTCATCTTTGGTGCTGGCCAAACCCATTACGAGGTAAATACTAAATCATCTAATGCTTGTTTATATATAAGGCGAAAAATTCAAAAAACTACCTTGTGTTTGTGTAATTCTATCACATGAATTTTTATTTTTTTTTCACCAAATGCCTTGTGTTTTTAACAATATTGCAAGAAATACCCATGTGCAACCCTTTTGTTTTTCTGCATAACAAAATTTTGAAAATATATTTTAGGGTACGTCGTGTAATATTTGTTAAAGAATACATGACATTTCGTGCAACATTTTATAAGAACATGGGGTATTTCGTGCAAATTATTTAATAACACAAGGAATTATTTCGTCCAAGAATATGAATACATGGATATTTCGTGCAATATTGTTAAGAACACAATGTATGGTGCCAAAAAATAACAATAAAAATACGTAAATTAGGTAGTTTCACCTTTTTTTACTTTTCCTCATGTTTATATTTGATAAATCAATATCATTGCCGTTGAAGCCCATGTATGTTCTCCCACATCGACTATAATATATAAGCTTGAATAATCCTCCCGTTAAAAGTCCTAATTTATAAAGGGATGAGAGGCTCAATTCTAATACTTGCGTTGGGGTTTCAACGCAGGGGTGCACAATAGGTGTAGATTCACGATACGTTAACGGAACCGGCTACATAACAGCTCAGGGAAGAGGAACTCCCCAAGATACAAACGGCTTCGTGTTTAAACAATGCAAAATTGTCGGAGCCGGCCAAGCATTTCTAGGAAGGCCGTGGAAAGAGTACGCAAGAGTTCTGTTTTACGACACATTTATGTCCGACATTGTTGTCCCTGAAGGATGGAACATTTGGAACAAGGCCGGGAAGGAGTAATTAATCTTCTCTCTCATTTACTTATAAACTCCCATGCATGCATGCATCAAGAGTTTGAACGTGACGCTTAATTATGTGAAATCTTGAATATTGGATAATTTTTTTTTTTTTAGGAGTCAATTGACGTTGTCGGAGTATAATTGTACCGGTCCGGGATCGAACAGATCGGGGAGAGTGAAGTGGGAGAGGAATCTGAATGAAGACGAGGTGAACACGTTAACAAGTACATCCTTCATTGATAGTGATGGATGGCTTCAAAAAGCTCTCACCATTCTTGGCGCTTGAGTGGTTATGCAATTTTGTGTTACGGTGAATAATTAGACATCCATAATCACTGGCGGATCTACATGTAGCCAGGGAGAGGCGGTTGCCTCTCCTTAATTTTTGCTCCGAATTACCTATTATGCCCCTATTAAGTTTAGTATTCCAATTAAGAAAATTAGATAAGATAAATCCCAATTATTTTCTATCTACGGTTTTGCTCTTTAAAAAAAATCTCCAGATCTTAATTTTTAAACAACAATTTGGTGATTTATATTGGGAAATAAATATTTCGTAGTGTTACCATTGCAAGTATGCAACTATTATTGAGGAACTTCAGAATATGACAAATCGTCAAGGTCAATTATAGGTAAGATTTTTAATAAATTAATTGTATATTATATTTTGTTATACCACTTTTATATGTTATTGTACGCGTTATAGTTTGCCTCGCCTTCTAAAAAATTCTGCGTCCGCCATTGCCCGTAATCAAAACGAATAAAATGAGCTTGTAATAAGTTCTGATTGAGCAGTCCCATATTTAAATGACTTTGCCAATCTACAACTATGTTTCTCAATCATAACTAGTAAACTAGTAGAGGCATAAACTAATATGCAATATAATATAGTACTATATTTATACGAATGATGTTTTTTATTATTCAGTAAATTAAACAACAAGAAAAGCAAGATTCAAGCACCCAAAATCTTGAAAGGTAGCCTCCTCGTCCATCCACCATTATCAATGAATGAGAAGCTTATCAACTCCTTCAACTTTCTATCACTAAGCTTATTTGCCCACTTCACTCTCTTCGAAGTGTTCGCGCCTCTACCGCGACAATCATACTCCCCGAATGTCAGCTGATTTCTAAGAAAAAGGACCAAAAAAATTTCAAGATTTGAGCCAAAGATACATAGATTTTATATATGATGATATGTTTAGTTTATTAGGAGAAGATGATGATGATGATGAGTCTTACTCGCGGCCAGTGCTGTACCAAGCCACCCAGCCTTGAGGAACAACACTTTGAGACATGGAGGTGTTGTAGAACAAGACTGTGGCATAATCTCTCCATGGCCTTCCAAGATAAGCCTTCCCATTTCCAACTATGTTGCAATCTTTGAACACGAACCCGTTCGTTTCTTGGGCGTGTGATCTTCCTTGAGCAGTTATGTAGCCAGGGGCTGTGTTTAAGCCTCTTGAAGCTACTGATATAGTGCATCTCTTTAAAAAAAATTGAAAAAAAAGAAAGTTTCATCAAGTAGATAATTAAGTTAGGCCTAATAGATTTGTGTTTGTTTAATTAGTACCTCATAAAGGGATTGGCCGGAGCCAAAGATGAAATCAACTGCACCTTGGATGGTGCAGTGTTTGAAGTAGTGTCTGCCTTCAACATCCCATAGAGTGTCTTGAAGGCCGAAGAATCCGCATTTGTGGAAGGCGGATTTATCGCCTTGGATCTTGGCTGCTAATGCTGCCCTCATGGGATTGTGATTTGTGTTTGATGGGGAGTTGTAAGAATTCTGTTTAATTTCACACATGGAGTCATTTTTTTTTCAAGAATTATGACATAAAGAATTCAAGAAACATTAAACATGAGTTTATCTTATCATCTTACAACAAATGATATGCCATTGACTACTATGTTGTCTGCATAGGAGGTGAAGGTGGCACTTGTTGCAATGGAGTCATGAGCATCCCACACAACATGTGTGTTTCTCTTTCCCTCTCCTTTGAGGTAGATGAATGGCTTATCATGAGGGATTGTGACTTGCTCCCTTCAAGAACAAAAGAAAGTCACACAAAAAAAAGGAATAATTATATGGAGATTAATTCAAGAATGAAGAAAGCTCTTTACCTATATACTCCTCTTTTGATGTTTATGCAGATCCAATGCTTGCTGTGAGAAGGGGCAGAGTCTATAGCATCTTGGATAGTCCTAAAATGGCCTTTCCCCGATTGATCGACGTCGAATTTCTGATGAATCTTGACCCTCCAATGGTGTGAATGTGAATGTGAATGTGAATGTGATGCAGCATTGGTGGATGGAAATGCTGAGAAGAGAGCAAGAAATGCGCAGACAAAGAATTGACAAGAAAATTTCATTTTGGAGGGTTTAAGGTTGGATTAGTCCAATTAGAGGTTTTAGTAAAGATTTTGTAATGACTGAGAAATACTAATACTAATTTGCAAAATTTATACACACTGAATCATTACATGGGTTTTCGAATGAACTGCCTTGAAATAAGGCGGAATACTTCATGTAATGACATATGTGTGTTATATGTATGTATACGGACATAGAAAGAAATACGTAGACGCAAAGAGGTTTGAATAGATAGCCAAGTGAGTAGATAGATTTTGGTTGATTTTGTTCCATTTATGCTTTTGCTTGATATCACGGAGTTTAAAGAGAATTATATCGCATGTGACGACGAAGAAATGTGTTAAGAGAGTTTGGTGTGGTATCAATTGTTACGAACAAATGAAGGATATTATTTTCTAAAATAAGAAAAATATCTTGTGGGGGGGAAGGCAAATTATAACTAACGAACAGTAGAGACGCAGAAATCTCGAGTTGGGAAATGAGGGATGTGCAGTAACGTCCCCATAAATGAGGGGAAAAAAGGAGTAATAAAAGCTATCTACTTATTTTTGTATTCTTATTTAATGTTTTTAAAATGTTTTAATTTTTTTACTTTTTATTTCTTTGATTCTCTCACGAGTTTTCTTGATTCGTGTTAATGATAGAGCATTATTTATGATTCAAAATAAGAATCATTATAATTACACCAAAACTACCAAATCTCATTAGTCTGATGCATTTTTGTCGTACATGAATGAAGTTTAAGTGATTTATCCACATCATATGAATTTGTTTTTTTTTTTATTTTTCTTGTTTTGAGTTTGGAAAGAACTAAGAAATATTAGAATGCGATATAATAATCCATGCATCTTTTCAGAAAATATAACATTGTCATATAATGTGAGGATATTTTATTCCACGATTAGAGTCACATTATATGTCTCAGTGGTGGTGATATGTGTATTTTTATTTGATTAGACTTAATTTTAATTGATATTTATATATAATTTAATGCTAGAAAGAAATTTCACGAATATATATGACATGTAGTGAAACTTCAATTATGGGATAGAAAATCCTTAACCGTCACCGAAGAAGTTAATTTCATGAAGCCAATTATGAAGAATACATAATGAATATTGATGGTAAACATATATCCCTTACGTCGTGTTAATTAATATTGTCTTAATTTTATTTATTTTTTGTCTCGCTATTATTATCCTCATAAAAATAAAAAAAAGAATTGTGAATTTGTGGATCATAACCAATATAAATAGGAGAATTCACCACTTTAACACACATACACCCACTTTCTCAAATTCTGCGCCGAACACTAAATGGGACTAAGGGGGTATTTGCAACACTTAAGCTTTTTTAAATGCTTAAATTAAAGAAAAGTTGGTAAAAGTAGCTTATTAGAGAATTTGGAGTGTGTTTGCAAAAACTGCTTAAAAGCAGGAAAAGTTGAAAAAAGAGTGTTTGCAAACATTTTTAATTTAGTAGCTAATTTTGGGGTATAGTATCAAAAAGTCTATTTTACCCCTAAGATTTAAATAATCATATATGTTATGCCTTTCTTATTTTAAGCTTAATACATGCTTTATATAAAGTTCATCTTATATACATTTCTTATTTCAAGCTTACATGAAATGATTTATATAAATAGATTTTTGGTTTTATAGCTATTCACATATATAATTTAAATAAATAAATATATCTATTCACATATATAATTTAAATAAATAAAGCAATTAAATAAATAAAATATTTAACTACTTTCTACCTTAAAAATCTTGTAGCATTTAGGGAATATTAATTAATAATGAGGATAAAGTTGTAAATTGACAACTTATAAATATTTACAAAATTGTCATAAGTTGAAGAAGTTGGTAAATACCAACTTCACCAACTTCAACTTAAAACTCCTTAAAAGTAGAGATTTTCTTAGAATTTAAGTTGTTCCAAACACCCAAAAACAAACTTCTCCTTAAATTAAGTCGAAGTTGAATAATTTAATCTGTTGCAAACACCCACTAAGAGAGTACTAAAATTTTAACATACGACACAAAAAGAGTACAAACCACGAAATGAATTATTTTCTTGATGCAAAAATAGCATAAAATTTCAAATTAAACGATCACTTAGCAAATCAGAACATGATAATATGTGTAGATCGGTTGACAGAAATGCTGAAGTGGTTTATAGCTTGCAAATACCGAAAATACGTCATCCAATATCAAGAAATGTCGTGGATGCGCCAAAATCTGAGTATTCAAGACCAGAAAAATAACCAAAACAGAAGGCAACATTCCCCAGCAAAACTTATAACTTAGCAGAGCTATCTATGATGGTTCTTCAATACTTAATAGGAGCAATAACGTCGAGCTGTGAGCCGAGCTTCTCGACGGCCACCTTCTCAGCTTTCGCTCTCAGTTTGTTCAATTGCTTCTTCCTTTCATAGGCTGCCTTGGATCTTTCCTTCCTCTTCTCCTCCAACTCCTAAAAGGCCAAAAACCGCAATATTATCAATTTCTATTCACACAATCAGTCATCTATGTATAACAAACAATTTAAGCTCAGAAACCAACGGCGGGTCATACAGTAACGGGTATCAAATATCACAAATTGATATCCCAGACAGGAGGACAAGGTAGAAATCTATGTCCAAACAGTTGTCTAAACTACACAATTACAAATAAAAGTTCATGATGGGGAAAGAAGTTAACCAAACAAAGTCAATCATTGGCAAACTACACTGCCAATTTGGTTAAAACGGACTCCACAAACATAGACTTTACTAGTGAAATTCAAGAAATGTGGAATCACAGAAAGGTTAGCATTTGAACTTACCCTGATAGTATCATAGTGGTTCCACCCAACTTCTGATGAGAGTCTACCCAGCAAACAGTATTTGTGGCCGGCTTGAAGCCTCAAAACCCTATGCAAGAGAATAAAGGGTGAGTTGAAAGATAGATTGATTACACAAAAATCTCAAAAGAAGAGTGACACAGGAAAACTCACTTGAGTGCATCAGGAATAACCATTTTCTTAATTTTGTCATAGGGAGGTGGAACACCCTCGTACACCTTTAGACGTGCAAGTGCGGCTTCTCCTCTCTTAGTTTTGTGGGGAATCATCCTATAACAAGTCAGTACCATAACATAAGCACATATGATTACTTCAAGTACAGAAATTGTGCAATATAAACATCAGCAACAATATAGCTGCACGAGGACATGACACAATTACATATTACTACCATTTTGTCTACAAGAAGTATTTTGCCTTTAAAATAACTCGTTTGGTCTCAGGAAATGACTACAACACGAGCAGTTCTGCTCAATCAAAAAGAAAAAACCCAAAAAAGTATCAAATAGATTGCATCCTCTATGGGTTCAAAATTATGAAAGCATGAGAGCAAGGATATCCTACGCCATATACATCCACTTCACGCATTCTCAATTACCATAGAAGTTGTATCCCTAACATAACTACATAAGGCAAGAAACATGAACCTACACAAGAAACTCTATAAACATATAGACTATAACGGGGGTCTACTGCAATTCAAAAACGTCAATGTAAAGGTCAAGATTTTTCATCAGTCAACATAAAGGGATAAATTCAGAGGCCCAATGCGTTAATGGAGTTTTAGGCTTCAAGCTACACGTACATTCCCAATTTTTCTATAGCCACAACGGCTGCTACGCTATATATAAATGCAACAAACAACGCAACATGTAAAAGCACTAAAAACAATCCTACAATTTCAATCACAATAAGCACCACCAAATGAAGAAGCAAGCATACTAACGCAATAATATGGAGTCTAGCCTAGCATACCTAATGTACAAGACATGAGTATGAACAAAGATGCACCAAATGGGCAATATCGTATAAAACTAAGCTAACTCCTTAACAAATAGTATCACATTTTCATTTCAGAATCTACACAAAATACATAAATCTGAGAAAATTAAAATAAAGACAGGTAAGTAGAAATAAAGCATTACCCACGAATAGTTCTCCACAGAATCTTGGAAGGAGCGCGGAAATGAATGGGTCCATGGGATGGTTTAGTGTTCATCCGCTTTCTCAGAAACCTCAAATACTTCATCTTTTGGCGAACAAGTCCTCCGGAAAGGCAGATTTCTTCACACCTCACGACCACCACTCTCTGGCCGTTCAACAGCTCCTTCGCCAGAATGGACGCCAACCGCCCAAGCATGTGGTTCCTCGCATCGACCACCACTCTCTTCGCGCAGATCCCCGAACCCGACACCATCTCTCTCTCTCTCTCTCTCTTCTCTCTCACTCCTCTCTCAAAGAGTTAAATCGGCGACGCAGTGCAGCTTAGGAGATAGCTGATTTCTAGGGTTTTGTTTATATATGATTAGGTTGTTAGAGAAGGGTTGTAGATTTGGGCCTCAGAGAGAATTTAAATTTGGGCCTAAAGCCCATTAGTAGTTGGATCTAAACAATTACTTCAATAAGCGTTGTATCAAAATTTTCGGATTTCAAGTTTTTATTTAAATTATTATTTGTATTTATTAAACCTAAATTAATAATATTGTGAACATCAATCTTTGGTAGCTTGAAATGGAGAAGAGAGTACCATAAAATGATGACGATTTATGATTTCAATATAATCTTTGAGGAAAATTCCTTAATAAAACTATTAGGAAAAAGAAATAAGACTTTATGCTAATTTTTAACTTGTATAATCTAAACATAGACCTAATGTTTTGTACAAAACCATCCTATTAATAGTAATAATCTTCCCCTTGGCCTTATTTTAATTTTTGGATTGTAGATGAGATGGGAAGGGAAGGAAGTGCGAGTACAAATGGATCTAAAGCGTGGCCATTGGAACCACCATATTCATAAATTTCAAAAAAATATTACTCCCTCCCTCACATAGAAAGTGTCTCCTTTTTATGGGCATGAAAATTAAGAAAATGGGATTGTGTGGTGTATATTATTTAATTTTTTGGCTTGTTAATTTTGGTTCACTTTTTAAAAAACAAGACACTTTCTATGAAACGGCTCGAAAAAAAAATAAGACACTTTCTATAGGACTGGGGAAGTAAAAATTATCCTATGATGTTCGAAAGTGTATCATTTAACCCTCTTAAACATTCATGTTTGCACCTCAAAACAATAAATTATTAATTTCGCCCCCGAAATATAATTCTTGGATTCAAAACTATGTGCTATTCTTGAATGTAGAAGCAATAAACAAAATGACATGAGCTTGCCCCCACAAATCATGTCATATGTGATGCCTAACATCAACAACCACTCTTGACTTAACTCATCACCCAACCAATTTCTTTTCTCTTTCTGACAAGTCAACTCATGTATGTGATGTCAGATTGTATCTTGAAGTTTGACTTTGTCAATTCCTGTTCTTTTTCTGCTAAACATGCTTGAATTGACATTGCTTCTCTCATCATATACCCCTCCATAAAAGCCCTTTTCACTCCATTATGTGCACTGTGCAGAGAGAGAGAGAGAGAGAGAGAGAGAGAGAGAGAGAGAGAGAGAGAGCATGAAATTGAACTTGCATAGCATACTACTAGCAAATACCATAATTGAAAATTAAGCACCATGTTAAGACTTTGCAGTTGTAGACATGCTGCTATTTGCATGAACAGAACTTAAAATCTGCTGAATTGAGTTAGCTATATCTTCAGCTGTGAGCCTTGATTCTTCACTCATCTGCAAACAAAAAACAATTGACATTAATTTTTTGGCCTTATTTGAGATTAAATATATTGGACATAAGCATACCTTGACACTGAAAGAGCAGACAACATTGTGTTCAATTGTATGAATATTAGTCTGCAGAACACGAAGCTGCAAATGCTGAACTGCAGCAACGTTTCTGATCAGCTGGCCGGCCCGCCTTCCGGATACAATCTTGATCAGCCCAAACATTCCTGAAACCTTCACTTCAACATCTGCCAACCATGACTTGCTCTCTGCAGTTTCATCCTGCATCCGGGCTTCGCCTTCCACAACTTCCACTTGATCCTTTGCAGGAAAAGTTAATGGATCTTGATGAGACTTCTTTAGTGATTCAAGGCATTCAAGAAGTTGCTCCATCTCCCTCACAAACTCAATTGCTCCACCAACTATGGAAGCTTGATCACCCTAACAAAAACATATTCATGGATATTAAGACTAATGTAAAACAAATGTACAAGTTTTTTTGTTAAAAAAATAAAAAAGAAGACTTTTGAGTACCCTTTGAACATAGGAGGTTGGCATGAGGGACCTAAGGATTTGAAGATGCTCATTCATTTGCTTCCTTCTGTTCCTCTCCACTGCGATATGAGTCATCCTCTGCTTCTCAACTTCTTCACTAGTCTTTGTAGCTCTTGCCCTCTTCCTCTTGTTCTTCGCCTTCGTTGTAGGAATCTTCTCAAGATTCTCCGCAGAAAGATTCAGTTCAGTTCTACCTTCATTGGCAGAATCCACTCCATTCTCTTGATCACATCTTTTGGCTTCATTCAAGGCCAATTTGGAGCCAAACTCCTCAAGCTGCATAACTTCTGCTAAGTTGAATGAATTCGAGTTGCAGAAGGTGGAAGATGGTGGAATGCTCAGCATACAATCCATCATTAGATTCTGGTTATCAAGAGAAGAGTTATTGTGTTCAACATGAAACATGGCCAACAAAGATGCGTCTATAGACTATAGTGTTGAATCATGCATAATGAAACTACTCCAGCTGTTATATATTATTATGTATATATTACTCCTCCCTCCATACCAAAATTCTTGTTCACTTTGATGGCGGCGCGGTTTTTAAAGAGAATTGTTAGTTGTGTGTAAAGTTGTAAGCCCTATAAAAAAGTTTTGCGTAATAATTAGCCAAAAAAGGGAAAGAATTATGGTATAGTGGACAAAAATTTTGGGATGGAGAGGGAGTATATGTTTGTGTACGTATGTAAGAAAACCAACTACTCTTACTCCACACAGCTAACCTAGTTCAATTTGACAAAGCCTTTACTACTAGGGGCCACTGAAAATATGTAATAATATGAAGAAAAAATCAAAGTGAGAAACTCAACTGAAATGATTGGGCTGTACGTTATATAGTGACAAAAGCATTATTAATTACTGCGTGATATTCTTGGAAGTGAATCAAGGACATGCATGAGCACTGCATATAACCACCAATCTTGACAGAGAAAGTTGGCGTTGGGAATTCATTCACTCTTTTTCTTGGTTTTTATTTTTATTTTTATTTTTTTTAATAAATAAGTACGTCGGTAGAATTCAAACTTATAATCTTTTGATCAAGTTAGTTATAGCACCAGCACTAATGAAATACATATTGTGCTTCGCCTAATGAAATACATCAAAACGTTAAATTGGAAACGGTAGATATAAGAAAACAAAGAGTTGCAGAATCCATAAAGCTCGAGAGAAATGTATACATCTAGTCAAGATGACCATTTAGAAAGGCGTTATTCACGTCCAGTTGCCGAAGGGACCAAGCCCTCGATAATGCTAACTCAAAACAAGGCGAATAGAGGAAGGTTTAACGACCGGACTAAACATATCAAAATAATCAACATCGGGATGGTGATGGAAACCTTTGGCAACACAGACGAGCTTTTAATTTATCCACTGAACCATCTGGGCTTTGCAAACCAGCTTGAAATATCTCAAGAATTATCTGAAGTCCTGTAAAAAAGACCCCAAATTGGATAAATTATGAGGTATACTCAAACGGTTGAGGGGCTGCAGGCTCTTCATCAACTGCCATGGCTGAGGAGGAGTTTTGCTGTCCAGCAGCCGGTGCACCGCTATTTGGTGCTGTGGATGAGAGTGAATCAGTAAGAGCTAGCGCCTCGGGTTCACTCGGACGAAGATCTCTTAAAAGAACGAAGCCTGATGGTGCGGACTTCACCGGCACATATCTACTGTCTTCGAGGAACTTGATGAACTTTTCTTGGGCAGGAACCACTCTGGCAGGGTTGGTCAAGATTTCAAATGATGGCTCAGGTTGAGCCTTCTTTTCTGCAGCATTATCAACCTAACAACATAAGGCAAAGAAGAGCTCAAAATTAGCAGCTTTTTGTTCCCTCTATTAAGCAAGTCAAGCAAGATGATTACTTGTATATCAAGGCTAATTACACCACCCTTAAGTCTTAATAATTCATATCCCTTAACCAAAGTGGCAAAAAGTGTGACCCACATAATCAGTTTATTATGGGTCTGCAAGATATACAATCACTTTCCTAAGAGCAGTTTGGGGGGATTTTCAAAACCTATTAGGAGAGGGAAGTTCTATTCACCCTCTTACAAACTCGCATCACGGCACAAACATATAAAGAGATAAGTGCACATTATATGTCAGCATGGGCTATCCATATGTACCAGAGAAATGGTCAAGAAAAAGAAAATACTATTTTTGTCACCATCTTTTCAATCAAATAGAAATAGCAGCATACCTGCATGGAGTCGCCATCTTTGTCGCTTGTTTTGCCCTTACCAGAACTAGGTTCTGCCTTCTCCGCATTTGCTTTCTCTGCATCTTTCTTAGTAGCCCTGGCCTTGGCTCTAGCTGACGTTGATAAAACTGCTGTAGGTAACTTAACAGCTGAAGTAGTAGTAGCTACAGTTGTAGGCTTCGGGTACTCAAATAGTGATGGCTTAGCATGTGATAGGAAATCAAACTTTGGCGCTTTCAGGTCGGAGTTCAAACCAATGAGTGCGGTTGGTGAAAATGCCAGACTAATGAAATATATAAGAGGGTACCAGTACCA
This sequence comes from Lavandula angustifolia, assembly GCA_028984105.1. Taxonomy (NCBI): domain Eukaryota; kingdom Viridiplantae; phylum Streptophyta; class Magnoliopsida; order Lamiales; family Lamiaceae; genus Lavandula; species Lavandula angustifolia. The sequence continues at coordinate 30,534,207 of CM054810.1, read as the reverse complement.
GAACTGACTGAATACGGCCAGACCGACAATTGCAGTCATTTTATCATGCTTTGTTTTAGAAAGCAACTTGATGGTCACATTCCTTCCACCAGCATCAAGAATTCCGGAAGCTAAAATTGCACCCATCTTGCTTATTGTGTCTTCATGTTTATTGAGGATTATTTTCTCCAATTGCCGCCTTTGAGTAATATGACGTTAGCAGAAAGGATAAGACAGTAAGTATTATAATATGATAATGACAGCTGTACCTGAATGCACCAACACGAGAATCACTGGCTTCGCTGGTTTGTATCATCACCATCGCCATTGCAATTAGAGCACCTTGGCGGACGAAGTCAACGACGTCTAATGTCAAAGGCTCGAGCAACAATATGGCCTCGCTAAGACCAGTACCTGCACACGAAATCCCAACTGCTAGTGCAGCACCATACCTAACGTGTGGGTTGTACGACTCCGATAGCAGCGAAACAATTCTCGGAGTCTGCATTTGGACAAAGTACAATATCAGAAATCAATCGTGCTAGGCTGCTAGGTAACAAGATAACACGTGATAGGTAAGTTTAACATCTGACGAACAATTTTTTTTTCCCTTTTTCTCCTTGCGAACTTAATATGCATTATAACTATAAGCATAGATGTATAAACAACAGAGAACCATCAATTGACAAGCAGAAACAACATCAAAGAAGCACCAACCTGTTCGGGATCAGAATACAAAACAAACCCCAGGGCAAGTACAGCAGTCCTTCTGACATCATCACTCACATCTGACACGGCGAAGTGCAGCAGTTGACGTATGGCCTTATTGTTTGCCGTTCCCCTATATGCTAATGCTAGAGCATACATTCCACCATAGCGTAGGATAGGGTCTTGATCTCTAGTCATTTGCTCAATCAAAGTGTCTGCTTCTTCCTCTCTTCCGTAGACAGTTAGAGCAATACCCAGTGCCAAACCCCTGCCAACATGTCGAATATTAGGAAGGCTGAGGAACAGAATGTGGCAGGGAAGATTATCTATACCGCCCAGAACGGAAAGTCGAATATTACCTAATGATCTTCTCATGCTGTGTTTCATGTGCATATGCAAGCATTTCTCCAGCTTTCTCACTAGCAGTTCCAACCATCAATAGACCCATACTTATACCAGCAGCCTCACCAGCAACAGCACTGTCGGTGTATAGAACATTTTTTATCTCATCGAAGATATCATCATCAGCAGTGCCTAAAGCTGCCAAACCCAGACCTAGGCAGGCACCGTGCTGAATAACCTATACCATTTGTCGCTTCAACCATTTAGCTTCTGATTAACGGACAAATATAAAAATCATAGAATACTATCACTTTAAATTAAAAGAGCAGACCTCAACATTAGTACTATGCAAACTCTCACGAAGAAATAGTTTAATGCCCTCCCCATGATTTGCATGGATTAAACCAAGAGCATATAAAGCTCCACCTTCAGAATAAGGACTACTACCACTACCAGCCCCACCTTGTGGCAAGTAAGGTGCCATCAGTGATCTTCCTTGCTGCAGATGACCTCTGTGGATAACCCCAAGTCCTGCAGTAGCACTAAACTTAGCCCAATTCGTAGCCCTACTTAGCCAGTCCTGAACATACAATTAGGATAAACATTATTAGCAAAGAGCATAAATTACACATTATGAGGGAGAAAAAATATTAGCTTGGTCGAAATGAAGATACCAGATTCTCACGAAGAAATGTATCCACAGTTGTTCCAGCATGCATAATAGCATTTGCATAAATAGTTGCACTATGGCAAACACTGTTTCTTATTTCAACAGATTGTTTTATCGTCTTAAGAATGAGAAGATCTGATCTGAAAATGATATGAGAATACCAATGTTCATTAGACAATTTGATTCAGCACCGTGAGGTGAATTTAAAATAAATTGGAGAAATGACTCACTTGTTATGACTATATAAAAACTGCAGAGTCAGCTGTATAGAAGTCTCTCCAGACAAAATTCCTTTCATTTTTGCTAATCTCTCAGCATAAACAGCTTCTTCTTCAGTCTCATCTTCCATCTGAACATCCACCGATGTAGCAGCATTTTCACTTGGCACAGCATCTGGCTCAGAAGAGCCTAGCTGCTCTGACACTGAAGGTTGTGACTTCTTGGCACTGGGAAGCTGATCTATTACCTTCAAAAGGAAGGCTTGGTGTTCATTCTCCAGCAGATCAAATGCTATTTGAAATGCCAACAGTGCATCATCTGCATTTTCCGAGCGTAGGAGTTTCTCCAATATGCTTGCTACCCCTTTAGGCTCGTCCAGAAACATTAGCCGCTGGCAAATGCTCAAGTAATCAGGAGATGTCAATTGTTGATATACCTTGACAAGAAGTCGGAGCACCTGTTGAAGGTTGGAAATCTAGAATGTTAGTTTTATTATATTTTCATGAGAAAGAGGATATATGAGTTGGGAATTAAAAATAATACAACATCTGGTCGCTAAACACTTCTGTTGATTCTTCCATTTTTAACTTTTTGAGATTTATTTTTTTTCCTTTAGTTATGGTTGGGGTTTTATTGGTGTATGGACCAAGGAAACATAAAAAGGTTAATCCTAAAAAATCTGGTTATACAAAAACTTAAGGGGATAGCTATATAAAAATTGCTTCTTACTAGTTTTCCTCGTAACAAAAGTGATTAAGAGGTCAACCATAAACATAAAAAAGTTAAGCAGGAAACACAAATAAAAATGGGCTCAAAAGAACTCACCTCGAGACGATATTCTCTTCTGTATATAAAGTTATGAGAGACATCAATACAATAATTGATAGTAGCATGAACATCATCACTCTTTTTAACTGCTTCCTCAAGCTTATCCAATCGTCTGCATTCAATACTCATTCCTATAGCTTGCTGGTATTTTCCATCTGCAATACATCTGTAGAAAAAGCATAAGAGAACGCAGCAGAAAATGAAAATACCACATAAATATTCTTAGTAACATGAAGATGTGACTTTACATACTTATCAAGCATTTTCTCAACAATTGCCTCCAGTCTAGAATCAATAACTGCTGATCCATCATTTGCCTCAGCTGTTTTAGTCTTCAGACTAGCATACTCGTCAATTGCTTTAGCTGGGGAACACAAGAAGATAATAAAAATATTAACGTAGGGTACCTAAAATCTCAAATTATAATTTCACTATGAATTTCATATCAAGCAAGTACTCTGTTTTGACAAAATCAGCAAGAGAATTTGCATCATTAACCATTCAGAGGGAAACAACAATAATTAGTTTACTTACCAAGAAGGGTATGGACATAATCTGAATCCTCTGACACGTCAAACAGAGGACCAGCTCCCAGGGCATATGACAGCGAGTCATTAAGTTCACCCAGATAATAGAAAACCTGGTGAGAGTGTCCAAATTGTACTTTGTTAACTTGGGTAAAGTAAAACAAAAGATAGAATATATTATGGTCTCTGACAAGTCTTCACTTAACTAACTAGAATCTCGACAAGAAAGACTAAATTCCAAATAATACGATATGTGCATCATGGGCCAAGAAATAAAACAAGCAAGGAAACAGAAAGTTTGCATCTTCCAGAACAAGCAAGAGTAAGACTATAGGAAATTTGTACCAAAAAATGAGATCATATACCTTGGAAACAAGCAAGGCAGCTAGTTGCCTTTGTTCAAAGGCTTCATCTTCATATAAACTTTCTCTGCGCTCAAAATAGAGATTATAACAATCTTGCTTTTTACAAGTAAGCATACACATAAAAAGACTATCTTGATAGCATGAAGTCCCAAAACAAACTAAAAATGAACAAAATTGTGCATAAATATCATAAAAATATCAGCACAAACTCAAGTTAGCTACATGAAACTAATGGGACATACATCCCCACAACTACACAAAGATAATCTTTGGAAAGCCACTGGTAGTAAACAAGCAGGTTGCTGCAAAAAGGCATGGATTACAATCTGATTTCACTTCACCTCAGCACCTAGGGTACAAGTATAAGGCATATCGACGGCCAAATGAATAATTACAAGTTGGATATAATAACCCCTTTCTTTACCTCCTAACACCATCCTGAAATAGAATTTTTAACTTCACAAACAACCTAGTATTCTTCGGCTCTATATGCTTCTCTACTCTATTCCCTTTAATGACATTCCTTTAGAAAGAAAAAAAATGAATCAATCTAACATGAAGCTAAGCTCACGGAGTTTTTTTTTCTGGTATAAACAATTTCTAAAACCCCAACCACCAAATTCAAGAATTATAATACCAGGCCGTTGCAGAGATACCATTTTTTGGTCTCCAATTAGGGATCAAAGTAACAAGCCCCCAAAAACTGATAAAAATAACATAACTTCACTTTCTTTAAAAAAAATAAAAAATAAAAAATAAAAGCAACTCAAACGTCCAAAACAACCTAATTCTCAAACAATTTATGTGTGTTTCTCTTTTAGAATAATCATAATCCCGCGGTAGAAAGTCGCCCATCAGAAAACAAGAAAACTCAAACCGCGAAAATATCAAAATTCACGAAATGAGATAAGAACAGGATGAACAGAAGAATACATGATTGGGACAGAGGTGGAGATCTCCGGCCAGAAGTAGTTTACTAAGGCATTGAGATTAGACAGCGCGTGGAGCTGAAGAGCAGGGTGGCTCTCGTTAAGCATCGCCAGTAGCCCACCGGCGGAGCTTACCATCGTCGCCGGCGCCGCAGCCATTGTCCAGAACTAGGGCTTCGATCAAATGCAATTCGGGGTAAAAGGTTTTTATCCTTGAGATTCGACGTAATCGGAGGCGACAACGAAGTAAGAAATCGCAATTACAGCGGAAACTATTTGAGAAGTTATTTTCTTGGAGCGTTCTTGAATTGTTTCGGTTGATTTGCTTTTCTTTTTTTTTTTTCTTTTTCTTTTTACAGTTTCTTGTGAGATGGGCTAAAGTTAAAGACGCTTTTAATATAAAAGTTACTAAAAGTTGAAACCCAATATAAGGGTTTTGTTCAATGGAGAATATAGTATTAGAGTGAGAAGTACAAACACTCGTAAGAGTCGTTAGATCGATCTTGGGAGTAAGTGACCAATTTTCACGAGAATACACTTGCTTCAGAAAAATGATACCCCCCCCTGGCGATTTAGAACTCCAAATCTCACACCCTTCATCAACCGCGATTCAGAACTCCACTCTCTTTACATCGACAATCAAGCGAACACGAAGGTGAATTAGCCTCTGTCGGCCAACATGGAGGATGAAATCCCCGGCGGAATCGATGGGGAAGGTGTCTGTGGAAAAGATTGGTATTTTCGATTTTGGGTGTTTCATTTTATGAAGCTAGGGATTTGGCTGGTTATGACGAACTTGTATATTTGTTGTTCAATTGTGTCCGTATTCTTCTTAGCTATGAACTATTGTTCTTAAGAAAGTGCGTTGTTGTCCTTGTATTTCGTGTTTCATACAATTTTTATAGACGAGACTTGTAGCGAAAAAGTAATTCACTTGATTCTGTAAGCATTGTGTAATTAAATTTATTAGGATTCTTTCTGATATTGGTTGACATAAATGATACACTTCTAGTACATATTTAATACAATTTCTCTTAGTCGGATGTTTCTACAGAAACTATGGTTTTTATGAACAATATTTATAGATGATACACTTATAATGAAAAAGTAATTCACTTGATTCTGGCAGCCTGCTGTTGTTTAGAATCTAGGGTTCTTTTCGATATTGGTTGACTGTATAATACACTTCTATAACATAATACACTTTATGTACATTAAAGTATTACACTCACATATTTAATATACTAACTCTTCATTTTAATACACTCCGCATGGAAAATCTATACACTCTGCACAGAACATGTTGTGAACTAAGAAGGACGTTTGTCTGTTGTTTATTACAATTTAATATTGGTAAAGTATTTTTTTATATGCTGATAAGAATATGTTGTTATGTTTACTTGGATTTAAGATGAATGGGGGTGTTTTAGAGGAAGCCCGAGAAAAAAGATTATACAGTTGCAACACTACGAGAGGGTTCCCGGTGATGATGAGTTGGAGTTGGACAGTTGCAGCGCTATGGAATCGCGAGAAAAAAGATTGTATTTTCTTATTTTCGAGTAGTTTGGTTATGGTTTTGTTCGTGATACACTTTCTTCCGTTTCATGATGCACTTCCTTCATTTTGTGATACACTTTCCTTCGTTTCGAAACTATGGCTCAAATTTGGCGGGTCAATTTTCAATTTGTTGTCGTTGTACGTGCTAGGGGTAAAATGATGGTAGTTAATACATTTGATTAATTCATACACTTCCCTCAATCAATTAATATACTTGCATTATGTACATTATGAAGTACTGCCTAGAGTGACCAGCGAGAGAAGAGAAGAGAAGAGAAGAGTGAGAAGCTAGAGAAGAGAGATTAGAGAGAAAATGAGATATAATTAGAAAATAGAAATGGAAAATGACATAAACACCCTTAATGAAATGAGGAAATGGATTAATAAAATAAAAGACTCATTCAATCTCAACCACACATCTCATGATCTAATGATCTAGAAATGTTCTCACTTCTCACCCTAAGACCCTTATTCTCATTTGAACCAATACCCCCAATATAAATCATATATAATGTGTGTGTGATTATCTATCTAAATGTAGTAATAGTATATTTTTGTCATGCCCATTTTTAAATTGAAATCAGCTCAAGCCGGATTTGAAACCATAACCAAAACCGACATAAATCGGAGCTGATGCAAATTGAATTATGTGGAACTGTAAACCATCGGCTTGCGGTTTGATTTCGTTTGTTCCTTTTAAGAACGTGAAATCGTTGATTTCAAATCGTTCGTTTTAAATCGAGAGAAATCGGCAGCTTTAACCTATTTAAAACGTGAATGATTACCTCTCTAATGAATTGGATAAATAAATTTTAAATTAATAAACGTTCTTAAGATCTAGTTCTTCTAATTTTCAGTTATATTTAATATATACTTTCATTTAGATAAAAAAATCCTAACTATTTTAATATTTTAAACTGCTGAAATGTTAGAAAAGCGTCGTTTAATTATTGGTACACCGCGAAGAATCAACAATAAGAACATAAATTTTCTTTTAAATACGGTAATATTGAGAATCAACAATAAGAGTTATTAAATATATTTTATGTTGCAATTCTATTCATGTTATAGATTATATATTTTTATTTATAATTGACTTGACTTGTTTCGGATTCGGAAGTTTTTTTTGTAATGAATTAAATTAATTTAGTAAATATAAAATTAAAGAAATCGTGAAACCGATAAACTAGAACCGGAACCGACGATTCCAAACCGAAACCGTAAACCATCTATGATGGTTCAGTTTCAGTTTAGGTTTTTGACAAACCGTAATCGAAACCAAAACCAAAAATGAGCATGTTTATTTTGGGTTGGCATTCTAAATGTTTTATGATTTTATCGTAGAAAATACAAATACTTCAAAAATCTCACATACGATGCGATACGCATAGGGGTGTTTGGTACGGTATACCGTGTTATTTTTCTCATACCACATACCGTACTGAAAAAGTTCGGTATGGAAAAAAGCATACCGTTACTGTACCGATCATTTCGGTATACCGTAGTTTGGTATAAATAAATCTCCATATCATTACCGTACCGATCATTTCGGTATACCGTAGTTCGGTATAAACAAATCTCCATACCTTTGCCATACTGTTCTTTTAGTATACCATACCGCACTTCGGTATACTGAAAAGATAAAGTATACCAAATATGTAACGGTATACTGAAACTTAGTTTATGTTTTTTTTTATAAAAGTCAAGAAAGTTATTAATATTATTTTCCAATAAAATTAATTAATTTATATATTTTGTATGATTTTGTTAATATTACATGTTAATGTTTATAAAGTTGAAAAATATCAACTTTTTATCCAGTTCATGATTTAATAGATAAATAATACGGAGTATGATTGATATGAGTAACATATTTATAATAATTTTGTAACAACCCGTGTTTGAATCCTACAACCAACATTTTTGCACTCTTTTCTACAAGTTGCGATATGAACTTCGGTGTGCGGTATATCTCGATATAAAAAATTTCACACCGTTGTCATACCAAAAAACTTCGATACGGTATCATACCGTACCGAAAACTTGATATTTTACCGAAAATTTGATATTTTTCGATACAGTATGTGTTTTATACCGAAAAATTGATATACTATAACACCCCTAAATACGCACTCCAATTGTCATTGTCTACTACGTAGGAGTATACGTGGCTCCTAAATTAATAAAGAAATACATAAAATTAACCAATTTTACACTCTAATAGTCCAGTTATTATGTCCAAAAGCATTGTGTTATTATTATTATTATTATTTTATTTTATTTTATAAAATAACGCATCTCATGTCCACATAGGATTATGGCATGCCTCGTGTCCATGATCTAGGTTTTATCGCGAGAAATATCTAATATAATTATAAACTTAAAAAATTGAAAACATCAATCTAGAATTCCAATGAAATTATCGATTTAAGTCCCTTTTGAGAAACAACTTAAATAAGTGTTTATAACATAAGTTTATATGGTAAAATGTTTATATCATAAGCACTTAAGTTAAATAAATTGTATGCGTTTGAATATATTAATATATAAACACTTAAATAGAGAAAAAAATTAGTTTAAAAAAATTGTTGTTAGTGAGATTTGATATGTATATTTATTTTTATAAGTTGTTTTTAGTTTATTTTCATAAGTTATCCATATCACTTTATAAAAATAAGTAAAAACAACTTATTTTTTCGAATAAGCTACTTGGCCCGTTTGGGAAAATAGCTTAAATAAGTACTTATGATATAAGTGATTATGATAAAAGTGCTTATATCATAAGCACTTAACTTAAATAAGTTGTATGCGTTTGAATACATTAATATATAAACACTTAAATAGAAAGAAAAAAAACATAGTTTAAAATTGTTGTCGGTGGGATTTGAATATTTGATATGCAAATCTATTTTCATAAGTTATTCTTATCAACTTATGAAAATAAGTAAAAAAAAATACTTATTTTTTAGAGTAAACTGATTTCATAAGCTCTCTCAAACGCGCGTAAAAATGCTTATATTTACAATAAGCTAGAATAAACTGCAAATAAGCTCTTCTAAACGGGACCTTATTTTTTATAATAAGTTAAAATAAGTTGTTAATAAGCTCTCTCAAACGGGGTCTTACTTCTATATAACAAAAGTTAGCTAAAATCCACAACTATATATAAACTCTATTTCTCCAAATTTACATCAATTTAATCAAATTAATTAAACAAAACAAAGAATGTGATGTGTATATGTTAATTCCAAACTTGAGAACTCCACCCAATGTAATGATAAATTATGGTATTAAACCCTGCCGATGTCTAAATTATACAAAAAGATTCTCAAACTTGTAGCACTCGAAGATTCCTCTGACTACTCCATTTATATATAAAAACATATATGTCTCGATAAACAATCAAGAAATTAACTCTCCCCTACTCTCTCTCACACTCTCACTCTCTCTTTTGACTTAAAAAGTTTCAGAAAAATGGGAGCAGAAAGCAAAGTATTCACCTATTCAGATGTTTCTGCTCACAAAACTTCTGATGATTGTTGGGTCATAATTAATGGAAAGGTAATTATTATATATAGTTAAATATATAATTCTTTTTATATTATGTTATCTATATCACCAAATCTTCAACATAAACACAGGTCTATAATGTCACCAGCTACTTAGATGAGCATCCTGGAGGAGACGAAGTCATCTTGGGCCAAGCAGGTAGGATTATGCATCAATTAATTTAATAAAAAAAAATAGAAATATATTTAAATTTAGAACAATTATGATTTTTTCATAGGTAAAGATGCAAGTGAAGAATTTGAAGATGTGGGTCATGGCAGCGCAGCTAGATTGATGTTGGACGAATTCTACGTAGGGGAAATGGATCCGAACACGAAACCTATCGAGAGCGAATTGGATAAACCCTCCGCTCCGATTAAGGAACCAAACCTTAACTTGAAGGAGCCAACTAAGTTTCTCCATTTTCTACTAGCCCTTGGAGTAGTAGGCTTGGCATTGGGGTTTATCTTGTTCAACTTCTCAAGCTGAAAACTGTAAAGCTCTTGAAAAAATTAAAATTTTCTTGGACATAAGAGGAGATAAATATGGTATTTCCTCTGGGTTACATGTATCATCTTAATCATAATGAACTTTTCCAATAAATATCATGTCTTCATGTACCAATATGGGAAAAGTGTCAAAGACCAGCAACATGATCTCTAAGATGAAACATCAAGAACAGAACTAGAACAAATTGGCTAAGGGCCTTAGATATAGGTACAAATTCTTCGATGTTCGAAACCTAAACATTATCAGAGCATTACCAGAGTAGGGAGAAGCTAGGCGATACCACCATCGTTGTCTGAGCCACCAGTTTCATCATCCTCTGCTGATAGTCCAACTCCAAGGCTCGATAGCACCATTCGTAGATGGGATGCTTGTATAACCTCAAACTGGTGATCTTTGGTATGCTGCTGGTTGAATCGACCAGGAAGCTTGGAGGAACTTTCGTGGCAATTCTCACAAAGATCGAAGCCAATTTTCTCCACGCAATCTTTGCATCTGTATCTCAGTCCAATAATAGGATACATCTGCATAGAGTCATGGATGTTTGTGATATGGTAATGTGTAAGCAGAAAATGAATTCTGAAGTAGATACAATATTTTAAGAAGGTATAAAAGAAGCCAACAAAAATTAGCATGGATTCTTGGAAGTTGGAACTCATATACTTGAAGAAATCGACATTTTCTAACATAGAATGCAAAACTCTGTGTTCTTTTAAGGAAGCAATAAGCATAAATACGTATAGAATACCATATGAGATGTAACCAAAAGTTCCAAAAGATGATTGATAGTTCTAATGACATTTTCCACAAGATTTCCTATTTCTTTTCACGAAATTACATACTACACCAAATTTTAAACAAGCCCCAGCATAGCATGTCCATTTTACTAGAAATCTGAAAAAATATGTGAAGTACAATCCCCAAACAGCCAAGCCAATCTGCCAATGTACAGAAGTAAGGAGCAAGAAAAGAATATTACCCCACAGTAGTCACAACCAGCACCAGGATGAAAACTGGACCTGCTGTTGAGGAGATTAGCTAAACCATTGGGAGTTTGCCCCTGGTTGGCCGTTGAGCCAAATGGCAATAATGTAACAGAAAGAAGTCACAACTGGTGGAGTAAATTATTGAAACACAACATATAAGATAAAAAAATCTCACCATACTTCCAGATGGAGTATGACTCTTGAAATGAGCTAAAGACTCTTTTCTTGCCGAATATTCTGAAGGAAAACACTCCTCCAGGAAGTGGTGCAGAATTAAGCATACATTTGGGATCCCTTTTGGATGAGCACTTTGACACACTGAACATCTGTAGATACTGTCGTCTGGATGAATACAGGATTCACAATGAACTGCACCATAAAAGAAAACCAACAACAGCGATTAACTATGCACTCTCTGAGACATGCATGCAGGGCATATTCAAAATCACTTACCATGGCCGCAGTTGAGAACTATAGGACGGTACAATAGTTGTTTGCAACTTGCACATTGCAAGTCAGTTACAAGGACCTTCCTAGTACTTTCCGCAGTAGAGTTGGGATCATTGCTAGTAGTCTGAGAGCTTGTCGTTGTCTGGTTACTTGCATTATCTTCATGCAAGGTTACTTGCTCTGTTGTCAATTTCATGCCAAATTCTTCAATTAAGTCATCGTCAAACTGTGGCGATTCCTTTCCACATCTCTTTTCTTCTTCTACAAATATCACAAAAAATAAAGAGCATCTATTCAGTCATATTCAGTGTAAAATGACTTACAGAGATTATTGAAAATGAATAAACAAGAACACATGCAAATTAAGAAAAAGAGAACATAATCTTCATTTTAGAACAACCCTGAAAGCTCATGAGCGTACTTATCTTTTTATTATATCGATGATTAAGAACATTTACCCAAATAAAAGAGGAACAGGATTCGACAACAAATAAACTAAATCAATATTGGGCCATTCTAATCCAAGGCAATGGTTTTGGTTTTGCATATTGTGAGGTAACACTTTAAGGTCCATAATTTTCTAATTGGTTTACAAGTTGGTAATGTCAGGCATCTCAATTGCTTAAATTGTCCTTTTATGTTCAAAAGGCAAGCTAAATATTGCTCTTTATGGGTTTCAACACCTTAGCAGCTTATGCTTAATGCATGAGCAAAATACTATACTTTCCAGTCAGCATTATTAAACTAACCATGATCACTGAAACATGCCTAAGCCTGTTCAGTAAATGACAATGGAAATATACGTAAATGATGGTTGTAAGAGGCTCTGAGAAAATAGGTACACATATGCAGATGCTCGGTTTGCAACTGACAAACAGGGGAGAAAATCAAACATGAAGGCAAATCAGACATCACATCACTCATAAAGTTTTACGATGATCCAACTCTCTTGATCCTCTCTATCATAACCTCTACATTTTCCAGAACTAATCAAATCTCAACTTTACTCTAGATTGCTTCTGATAATCTATAGTATATTTGGAACATCTTTCTCAGTGTTCTATACTGAAAAGCATAATTCTGAAGTGACTTAAGAAGTCGAGGCAATTAAACTATCGAACAATAACAAATGATAGGATTTGGATGTGATAGCCCTGCTCTGCCCTTCAAAAACAATCTGAATATGACATACTGGTGAAGTAACCAAGGGTAATGTAAAAGATTTCACCTGCAACTTGTCCCGCCTTTCTTTTGTATGCCAATGGATACAGCTTCAGAAGTAAGAAATGCATCAAACCACATATTCTAGGAAAATGATTGTAAGTGTCCCGACATACGGGACAGTGAGACTCTAGGAAACTGTCCATTGCTTTGAATGTAAACCAAAAGCAAGAAATGTGACCACAAGCTGCAAGAATGGTAAGGAAATAACTAATAATAATAAAAATAATCCAACTACAAACTGCGAACATGGCCCCAAAAAAATCATTTTTCTTAAAGCTTGTAATACATAAGTTTTCACCTACAGAATCCATACCTAGTACCACAGGCTTGTACATGATATCCCTGCAAAGAGATCAGAATTTTGTCGATACCATAACCACTGCTCACAACATACATAATATAATCAATAATAACACATGCAATGCAAAAAATCTAAAGAATTCCGTTGATCTAAAATCAAATTATCTTTTTTTTTTTTTCCTGTTCATGTATTTTCAGAAATTTCTATTTTCTTCTTAAAAGGCCAATTGCTGTAAAACCTCAATCAACACCTTCGATTCATTTAAGCCCGGTTTCTGATAGATAATAATTTATCACGAGTAGATTTATATCACTCCCGAGTCCCGACCACGAAAATTTTCGTTCAGGAATTAATACTTACAGGCAGACGCAACACTGGAATTCGTCGGGAAATTCATCTTCCTCCGGTTCCTCGTGATCTTGAATTCCTTCCATTGCTAAAACCCTAAAATCAACAGAACGAAGATTTAAACGATTCTAGTATTTCTACACCCTCCTCTTTCTTTTCTAGAGGAATACTTCGCTGTTTATATCAGGGAATAACAGAAAGGCTAATTTGTTTTTATCCTAAAGAAGCAATTTTAATATAAAAGTGTGTTTAGTTCCAACAATCTGCATCAATTATCAAATTAAATACATTATTTTTTTACATAAATGAATCTAAATTGTATTTTAGTAACATTGTTTACACCTATGGCCTATCTTATCATAAGTTACTGCAAAATTACTAGAAAATATCGAACTTATAGTATTGACGCGTGTTAGAGATATCGTGACACGTTGATAATGCGTAAAATCTACTCTACTATAGAAAGATGCAAAATTGAAACTGCTTTATAAGTCACTATAAACGACAAACATATAATAACTTTCATAAGTTTCGAACTCTTGATATCCAAATTAGTGACTCAAAATTTTTCGACTCGAAACTGAAAGAAGTTGATTTTGTGTTGAATAGTGAGAGTATTAGAACATTATTAAAAAATATGGATTACTTTTAATGCCGACAATCCTAAGGAACACGAGTTGGGGCGGGCTTCAAGTTATATAAGCTATTTTCCGATCCGGCCCGATAGTATGATTTAATGAACATCCGGTCTTAGAATTGGATCGGGCCAAAAATGAATTCACAAGCTTAATTTGTCGGGGTGGATCCTTAATTTATATAAAAATGTGAATCTGATTCCAATACATCTGGACTTGTAGATAACCCGAGTTAATAATATTTAATACAGAAATAATTTTTGATATGTCAAAACAGGAGACAAATATTTCATTCTATCACACGATTGATAATTTTTTTTATATTAATATTGGACGAGTTCTAGTTTTCATATTAATTTTGAACGAATGCCCTGCTTGGGAGAGCTTATCAACAACTTATTTTAAAAAAATAAATATTTTTACGCGCTTTTTGGAGAGCTTATGAAAACATTATTCTAAAAATAAGTTATTTTTGACTTATTTTCATAAACTAATATGAATAGCTTATGAAAATAAGTTGAAAACAGTTTATGAAAATAGATTTGCATATCAAATCTAACTGACAACAATTTTGAAACTATATTTTATTTTTATTTTATATTTAAGTGCTTATATATTATTGTATCTACACACATACAACTTATTTAACATAAGTATTTATGACATAAACACTTTTACTATAAGCACTTATGTTATAAGCACTTATTAAACTGTTTTCTCGAACATGGCTGAATACTAGAATTTTTTGTTTGACAAATAAAAAACTGAGTTGAGAAAATGATTATTGAATGTCATATGATCAAATTGAAGATGTTAGCACCACAATAAATGTAACAAATTAACCAATGAATTAAATATTAAAACAATAATGTGCTTACAGCCCATCATATAATTCAATACTAATGCATCTATAGCACCACATTAATACTAATTAATGTAAAAAATGAATAAACTATCGAAGAAAGTAAACATAGTTCATAAATATGATGTAGCCTCTATATGAAATTATTCGACTAAAGAAAAGCTCAAAATCAGGTGCCTTTTACTCGTATTGAATATAAATTATAAATTAGCGCAGTGATGTTAAACCCCTCAAATTACTTACGTGTTGTATGCCTCACAAACTATTAGTAGATTATAACTACCTCATAAACTTTTTACCGATGTGCAATATGCTCTTAGAAGCTATGAAACCTCACGATTCTATAATTTCCATTGAAGATTCTCCAAACAATTAGGCTTGAAAATGTCTTTTTCAAGGGGCACATTGTACTTGTACAAAAAATTTAGGAGGTAATTATCAAACTTAGTAGAATTGAAGGGCATAAGTGTTTGATGTCATTCTCAATATTAATTAACCGACAATATTCAGCTTAATTGGTATCTCCATTTCTGTAAAAGTGGTTAAATTAGTATTCATTTTTTGTTAGGGTCAGTTTACTAATAACAATATTTGATATTATCGCCATAAATTATAAGAAATATTTTAGTTTGGATACTATTTATCACTACACATTAGAGAAATTGGCAATAGATCAAAATTATATTAGTACCAACATGATAATTAATGTTTACATTATAGAAATTAGCAATACATCGAAATATTAATGTGTTAGCAAGGGATGAATACTAATATTTGAAAAAAAAATCGAATCGAATCGAATCGGAAAAACTCTTTATTTGGAGGGAAACATAAAAGCAATACGATGTAAAGAAACCCTAGTAAATAATTGCATGCATGTGACCTCCTTTCCTAAATAATTGAGCACTTTGCAATAAATAAACATGAATGCCAACCACCAAACAATTGGAGAAAGTCTACGAAAATCTCAGAGCTAATTAATGAGGAAGTTCTGAAATTCTAGTGGGACAAATACCATAGAGCAGTAGAATATTAATGACCAACTTTATTCTTACTTAACACTGCAAAGTTTTATGTACGTTGTGTAGCCGTGGAGGCATATTATTTTAAACTACGGATGATGAAAAATAGTGTTTTGAGTTGTTTTTAACTATTTAAAAAAAAATTAATGAAGGCTCGTAGGCCCTGAACATGTAAAAAAAATAAAAATTGTTGAGGGCCGATGCATCGGTCATGAGATTGATGCCTTGACCAACATGGAAAGGCCTATTCATTATTTTTAAATTTTTTTTTTTAAAAAACATGTTGAGGGTCGACGGAGATCAGCCCTCCATCGACCTCTGAAAATTTTTCCGCCCGATCATTATGTCTGCCATAAAATGTATTTTATGGTTATATTTGTGTTTTTAGATAGTGATAGGCTATATTTGTGTTTAACTTAACTTATTTGGCTAAGACTAAAAATGCCTCTAATAATAAAGCATGTTTTCGTAAAGACACGACTTTCAGTCACCTGAGTGTGCAGATTACAAAAGCCCCAAATTCGACAGTGGTTGGATTAGTAAAAAAGTGAAAAAAATTGAAGTTTTTTATTTATCTTTTATTTATCATGAATGTTTGTTTTTCCATAATGTTTTTATGGAAGTAATTATTTTTTGTTTTAATATTTCAGAAATTACCTCAAGCAATAGTAACACGATCAGTAACTTCCTTGTACAATAATTGAGTTATAAAATCCAGCAGATGATTTTCAAATAATTAAATTCACTTTTTATATTTTAAGGTAGTGGGCGGTTTAATTAAGTAGCCAGCTTGGAATTTACAAATACGCGTGTACACATTAATGTTTCACGTTTTCTTTTTCCAACATTTAATTTGTCCAAAAAAGTTTGCCCATGTCAACGAGGATCTTTTAGTTAAGATTGACTGCGCGCGGAATTTAGTATTTTTATTTTCAATACACATTGTGGTTAGAAGAAATGTAACCTTAGGCATTTGCAATTAGGTTTCAATTAAATTTTTATATACGTAGTTTGCTATAGTAAAACCTTTATAAATTAATGCAGTTGAGATCATGAAAATTAGTAATTTATATTCCGTACGTCACGAATTGATATGCCTATTTCTTTTTTTATACATATTAAGAAAAAATTAATAGATATAAAGTTTTATTTTTCCCATAATGCTTTGATATTGGAATTTGATCAAATTGAAGTAAATTACTAAAAGGTTATGTGACATAATTATGTTTTCTATTAGAAAATTTGAATAAACTAGTCTTTTTACCTAATAGGCATATAAAACTTAGTGCAAAACATCTAATAGATACAAAAAATTCTAATAGGCATGTCAATTTGGGACACATAAAAAAGGAAACTAGGCATATCAATTCGGGACAGAAGAAATAGTAGTTATTAACTAATTGATAAAATAATAATTTATTAATTTAAAGAGGTTTTCTAATGTACATGGTTAACATAGGTGACTTTTTTTTTTTTTTTCTAATGTCTCGAGGCACAGATTTTAGAAGAAATTGTGGCCGATGTCACTGGGAGTTCGATTGAGAATGAAGGAGATATGATTCAACACCTTTGGAACTGATCACGCGAAAGGAAGCACTTAAAGCCGCATCGACTCTTCAAAACTTTTTGCTGCATTTAGAGAAAACAACACCAAAAGTCTTGAGTGCAATGAGGAAAGTTCAAGATGAATTTCAATAGATTTGAACTTCAAGAAGAAACAAGCAACTATGTATTCATATTTTTCTGGATTATCCTAGTTATATTGTAAATTTTTGATGAATTGTAATTTTATACTAATTATTAATTTATAGAATTGAAAACACATGTATTATGTAGGTTGGTTTTAAAAAGTTGATATCTTATTATTTTATTAAATTTATTCATCTTTTATACTGGCTCAGTTGGTATCCGAGAGAGTATTAATTTACACTAGGTTATTAATTTATAGATGGTTTATTGTATTACTATTAAAAACAATTGTGAATTGTTTTGACGGTGATAAATCTTAAATTCATTAATCCTAACTGTCTGTGATTTGGATATTAATCTTGGTACAAGCTAGTCAGAAGATTTAGTGTTACATCACTTATTTCAGACATGGGTAATTTGAATTTGACCAATAGACCACAAATCCTACTCAGCAATTTCAAAATTGTTGACCATGATATGTAGTTCTAAGCGAAACCGTTGACCATTGGTTCACTGTCCAATTTCATTTCTAGAATTTAGAACCATGAAATATAAGTTTAAATCAACAATTCAAACAATTTTGTAATTCGAGATTAAACGACCCTTAAAAATCAAAAGCCAAATATAAATTTGAATTATTGAAAACTTCCCGTATCATTAAAGAAAAACTAATAATATCATTTTCTACTAATGTTCCATCGATTCATATCATGTCTATCGAATAAATAGTAATTTTACACATATAGTATCATTTATTAAAACCTATAAAATATGATAAAATACAACTCTGATAATAGAAAACCCAACTACTTATTTTTTTTTTGTTCTTTTGCAATTTAATCAACTCGCTTTGACTCTCCTAACGCCAACTTATCAGCATAATTAATCATATTTGTCATCTTTACTTTTTCAATATACACAATACGTGAAAGCTAAATTATCAATATTTCATCACTAAATCATATACTAATCACGACTAATATTTAAAAAAAAAAATTATTTCATTGCACTCACATATATATATATATATTATTAAAAATAAATTAAGATATATTAGTAATACTATTTTAAATATAGGAGAGGTGATGGTTTTGTGCATGGTAGAGGAAAGCACTAAATAAAAAGTCAAATGCGGAATCCCTCGAAATAATTTGAGGCCAATTCAATCTTGAATTAGGAGGACAGTTGAATGCAATAAATCAGTTGTCCATCTCACAAACTGCACGCATTTAATTGGTGTAGAGTGAGAGACGTACTTCCATGTGCCTCTATTCCGACCATTATAAATAATGTGGATTATGGGGAGTGGAAGTGGAGTCTTCACTTTCTTCCTTGCATGCACTTTGGGTTTAATTAAGAATACGATGATGAGTGGTTTTGTTGGTTTGGTGGTTTTGGTTTTGGCTGCGGAAAGTGCTTTTGTGAAGGGAGATGTGAATGAGGAGAAGTTCTTGCCGAGGCCTTTTTTGGGGAGAGGGATTGGAGGGTTTAAGCATGGGATTGGTCTTGGCGGCGGTTTAGGTGGTGGTTTAGGAGGTGGTTTGGGTGGTGGGGGTGGTCTAGGAGGTGGTGCAGGTGGTGGACTAGGAGGAGGAGCCGGGGGAGGTGGTGGACTTGGTGGTGGAGGTGGTTTGGGAGGTGGAGCCGGCGGAGGTGGCGGACTTGGTGGTGGAGCTGGTGGAGGCTTGGGTGGTGGCGCAGGTGGTGGAGCTGGTGGAGGCTTGGGTGGTGGTGCCGGTGGTGGAGCTGGTGGAGGTTTAGGAGGTGGAGCTGGTGGAGGGTTGGGCGGTGGTGCCGGTGGTGGAGCTGGTGGAGGGTTGGGCGGTGGTGCTGGTGGTGGAGCTGGTGGAGGGTTGGGCGGTGGTGGAGCTGGTGGAGGGTTGGGCGGTGGTGCCGGTGGTGGAGCTGGTGGAGGTTTGGGCGGTGGTGCCGGGGGTGGAGCTGGTGGAGGTTTAGGAGGTGGAGCTGGTGGAGGGTTGGGCGGTGGTGCCGGTGGTGGAGCTGGTGGAGGGTTGGGCGGTGGTGCTGGTGGTGGAGCTGGTGGAGGGTTGGGCGGTGGTGCCGGTGGTGGAGCTGGTGGAGGGTTGGGCGGTGGTGCCGGTGGTGGAGCTGGTGGAGGTTTGGGCGGTGGTGCCGGTGGTGGAGCTGGTGGAGGTTTGGGCGGTGGTGCCGGGGGTGGAGCTGGTGGAGGTTTAGGTGGTGGAGCAGGTGGAGGCTTGGGTGGCGGTGCAGGAGGTGGTGGAGGCTTGGGTGGTGGAGCTGGTGGCGGCATAGGCGGTGGTGCAGGAGGTGGTGGTGGATTAGGAGGAGGAGGCGGCTTCGGTGGTGGTGGAGGTTTTGGAGTTGGAGGAGGTTTTGGTGGTGGAGGAGGAATAGGAGGAGGAGGAGGTGGTGGTGGTGGAGGAGGTGGAGGTTTTGGTGGCGCTACTGCCTGCCCCGGGTATTTTCCGGTTGGTGCGGCAGGATTCGGAGTTGGCGGAGGCCACTAACTTACTCCATCGGCAAAGGCATTTTCAAAGTTAGCGCGCAACAAGTGCTTGCATGTTTTGTTTACCAAATTATTGTTTAATTACGTCACTTTCATAATCTTAATTAAGACATATTATTATCACCAAATTGTTGTTTCAAAGTACTAATTATTTATACTGTTTCGACGCTTCCGATGTAATCTTTAATGTTACTCTTTATATATAAATCCTAAATGCAGTTTGCCTTAATTACATCTCCACTTTGCTACATAAATTTAATATGTATATACTCCAGCGTTTATCGTAACATCAATAATTAACTAGATTTAATAATTAATCACAAATTCAATCATGCATGTATACACTAACATGAAACAATCATAGATTAATACACGATAAGAGATATGATATCATCTAAAATAATGTAGAATATGTTGCTTATAAATGTAAAATAAAAATACTAGCAATAAACTCAACAACACTTAATCTAGAAAAACAACTAATAATGCACACATGCGTTTAATATATAACTCTAACAAGATTTATTTTAGAAAAAATATAATATCTTTTAACACGTAATGGAGAATGTCATAGAAATACCATATCATACTATATATAAAAAATATGAGACATAATACGTCGAGATTTTTCGCTAGCTTTCTAATCGTCAATTTTTCATCACACAAAGACAAGCATCAATAATTTGAACTCCATACAGCCATAATTATCAAATCATATCAAATCACCTTTTACCCCCACCCCACCCCCACCACGCTAGGCCCCCACGAAAACAACACACACGACGTTGGTGGGGCCCCTCCTCTTGCAGAAATCCACAAATCCTTACAGAAAAATTTAACTCTAAGCAGAAAACTCCAGTCCTATTCCCTTCTCACTTTTCTGCATCATCACGGAATCACTGCCATAACCAATCCTTCAAACAAGCACCCAGTTCAATTCCACACACAAATTCCAAGAAAATCGAGAGGCAAACAAGACTTCTACATTCCTCATTATATTTTAATAGTATAATTAATAATTTAAAGATTCTTCACATGAAATTTAGAGTAAATTAACATATACACTGAAACCCTAATTATTGTATAAGAAGATCAACCCCTCACGAAATCAACTAATTATACCATCCTTCATACAGACATACACCAAAATCAAGCTAACATACAAAAGATCAAACACCATAACAAATCCTACTTATAGATATATTGATTTACCTTCAAACAATTTGAATCTTCAGCAAGCATAAAAACCCTTCAACCAATTCATTATCCAGTTAATTCGACTCCGGATTCGGACCGCTCGGAACTTCATGTGCAGCAGCGACGTAGAAATCTTGACTCTTCTTGGAAGAAGAAGAAGAAGAAGAAGAAGATGCAGTAGTTTTGCTAGGAGGGTTGCTGAGAGCAGTACTTTCTCTCTCATCACTCATCTTCGGAGATGCATATGATGATGGATGAGAGAGAGTAGTCTTGTCTCTTGAAGCTGCCAAGAAAGATGCAAGTGTGAGAAAGAGCAGAATTACAAGGAGCGGACCATATTGTGTGCAGCTGGTTCTAGCCATGAAAGTTTGATGAGAGAGAAAGTAATCCACCCCCCAGTTGCCCACCGGAGAACAATATCCATTAACCAAATGGACCTCCAAATTTGTTAGAAACTAGAGAGATGGGAGATTCAAAACAACATGGGGCTGATAATGGAAAAAGGGTAAGGGTTTGAAAAATTAGGATATGGGGAAGCTAAGTAAGCATGGAGATATGATGTTTCTCTCTCTCTCTCTCTCTCTCTCTCTCTCCTGCTTTAATCTTTTTTGTTTTGATTCTTGCACAATATTGGTAACCAAAGTATACGTTAATGTCAAAGTTTCAGCCACATAATTCACATCCTTTGTCCACTATTCTTCGTCCTTTTTGTAATACTATATGCCGCAACATGTGCTACGTACACATGTTGGTCCGTCTGAAATCAGTTCGAAATTCGTATCGGATAACATATATTTTCGTGTTATATTTCGTGTTTCACTATTTTAACATGTACAGTATGTATATCTAAAGCAAAACATGGCATATACATATATGACTAATCTATTATAAAGTCAAGAAGCCCGAATCTCTCAATTTCTTTGCTGCCAAAAAAAAAAGACATAAAAAATAGATTAGACATAATATTAAGAATTTCATATAGAAGATCAAAATAAATAATTATCAACTAATTTCTAAGATTATGATTTGTGTCAATATATACTCTATAATATGAAATCGGGTCACATGTCCCCAAGCTTTTTGTTCATGGTACTCCATCAAAACTACGTTGTTTTGGATTATTAAAATTCCTAACTCTTTAATTTGAAATTTATGTATGATAAATGGGTAAAATAAAGAGTACATAGTTTTAGGTCTTAAAGGATGTACCAATCGACATCGATTTTAAAGATAGATGATATCATCCCTTATACTATATATTCTAATAATATATCGAAATCATATCATCCTTCAAAACCATACAATTTTGAATGATCAAAAGGGCTATTATCTCCAGTTTACGATGAGTAACAATTGATTGGTTATAATATCAATACACTCGAGACACGTACCATGAAATAATTAGTATTTTTCGGTGTCTCTTTGTTCTTATTTGATCAATTTTCACATGATTTAAAAGAACATGAATGACTACCCTCAATATATTGTGTGTTTGTTCAAGAATAGATTAAAACCAGGAGAGAGTCTTAACCCAAATTCATTTGAATTATTAAGCACAAATTAAGCTTAATTAGCTACCCTACCCTACTATAGATCATTGACGTAGACTTATATTAAAGCAAAGAAAAGCTCCTTTGTCAGACTAAAACCTTGAAACGACATATGTTTATCACACTGCGGTCAAGTTTGTGAAAACTATAAAAGTAAAAGTAGGATAAAAAAGTGGTTAAGAAAAGGGGGCAGAAAGACACAACTTTTGCTTCTTGGACTATTAAGAAATCTGTATTCTTTGACTGCGACTCTGCATTGGGAAATTTACAAATTAACAATGTTTTCTTGTGTAATGAGGCGTGCACGTCACATTTTTTGAATATAAATATTTATAGTATATATATATATATTTGTAATAAACAAAAGTCGTCACGCAGAAAGCAAAACACAAAAGCAAATCAAAGCCATGGATCGGTGGGGTTAGGGTTGTCTCCTTGATTGAATGCAAAGATCCCCACTTCTTTCAAATAAAACGGAAGAGTAGGTTTATCTATTTGTAATTAATTAAGGTTCCCACAAATTTATTGAGTGCTTATCTTATTACATAAATGTACATAGATATATTGTATGTACTTTATTATGTAATAATGTAGTCATGCATGCTATTGAGACGTAGCATATCGATCTTGTACACACATATCCTGATCCGCTTGTCCTTTGGGATGACCTAGTATGTGGTCGAAGTTATAGGTTCAAATCTCATTGAAGCTGTTTTGTTTGAGTTTTCGTATCAGTGCGTATCAAAAATAGCAGCAACGGATTACTCGTCATAAAAAAAAAAGAATTCTACTATGAGAAAGTTACCTTTAAGGATCGAGAGTATATGTGTTATTAGATAATTATAAATTAGGTGGTGACATGTATATTTTAATTCAAACAAATTAATATCTAACATAATAATTAAAAAAAACCAACATACATGTGACATTACTTGGTTGATGATTGAGGACACATATAGTGAAACTCTAAATTAAAGTGGGATAGAATATCTTTCACAATCTCCCACATTATTGCTCTCATTGAATTTATGAATTTGAAGTAATTATATACAAATATACTAAATTTATTCAATGCATACTTTGAATAACGAGTAAAGAGAATGAAGCCACTCGATCTAGAAGTAAGAGCTTTTCAATTTATCAATTTGAACTTCTAGTTTTTTTTCACCAATACAAGCATGGGCCTTTCTATTTAGGATTAGAATTCAAGAAGGCTAATCAACAAATTCCGTAAACAAAATATCAAATTTTCAAAATATATAGAAAATTACACCGTGAGGACGAAAAGTATGTTCAGAATAGAAATTCTCGTGACTATATTACGAAATTCCAACTACAGAGACAAAATCCTAAGTACAGTTGGGTGACGAGAAAAACCGACAACCGCTAGTACCAAGGGCGATGGTATCTTAGCATTTCTATCTTCTATACTTTCCCAAAAGAAATACGATCTGTAGTGTGATATTACATATTCACCCCTGGCTATAGGCTCGTCTTATGCTTACTAGGCGAAACGCGCCTCGTCACCTCCCTCATCGTCACGAACTCCTCGGCAGCAGAGGGATGTATACCAACCTGCCACAAGAAGAAATACGATCTGTGTTCAACCCTTGAGATGGTAGGGTTGTGCAATTAATCTTACACAACTCTTAGATCGCATTCGGTGCAGTGCTGCTCCGTCGGAAAGCACTGCATCGGATACGAGATCCAATCCACTTCGATAAAAACTCACCGTGCTGTCGAATTGCGCTTTGGTTGCTCCGCATTTGAGAGCAACGGCAACTCCCTGCATGATCTCGGGAGCGTCGGGCCCGCACATCGATGCCCCGAGAACCCTGTCAGTCTCGTCATCGACGACGAGCTTCATAACCGTCTTCTCTTGTCGTCTGTGGAATGAGACTTATAAAGATGGCATATTGGCATGTAAGCATAGAGAAGAAAGAAACTTTCGGAACGCGTACCCGGAGATAGCGTTCCTCATCGGATTAAACGTGGAAGTGAAGACTAAAACGTCGTTGCTTGCTTTCTCAATCGCGTCTTCCTCACTGAGGCCGACTACAGAGAGCGGTGGTATGCTGGCAAGTAAGAGAAGATCAACAAGCTTCAATCTTTAAAGCTCACAAAGCAAACAAACAAATGGAGGCAAGATGGTAATATATACCAGAAGACTGCAGAAGGGACATTGTCGTAATTGGGTGTGGTGGGCCGTCCACCAAAGACGGTTTTCTACAAAGTTGAAGAAAAGAACGAAAGTTTCAATCGACGAAAAGAAGCACATTTCTTGAATCTTACTTGAACAGATAGGACTTAAGAGGGTAAGAGAGAACATACTGCAAAGGAGGTTGCTTCCAACAAGGCGACGGGAGTGAGATTTAATCGGTTTGTAACATCGCCGACGGCCCATATGTTGGGAATGTTGGTGCGGCAGTAGTCATCAACCTGGCATCTAAGGTTAAGTGAAGTGTAGAGAAATCAAATATGAAGAACAACAAATAGCAGGAAGAATAGGCACAGTCAAGGCATTTGCAGCAGATTTTAGCCTCTTGTCCCGAGTTTTCGAGCAATTATAGGGAGTTCTTTTACTACAATTAATGTTCAAGAGATGGCAACTCACCTTCACAGCACCAGTTGTAGTATCAAGCTCAACTCCAACAGATTCAAGATTTAGCCTTTTTGTGTTGGGGACCCTGCCTGCACCCAATGAGAAGAGATTTATGCTTGGCCTCTCATTACGAGAGAAGATTATACCGAAAAACAATTAAGTTCGCTTCCAAGAACAAATGCAAATTAATGCTCAGCAAACTGTAAGAAAGACTACTGGGCCATAAACTCACCTAGAATACTTTCCTTTTTCTAATATGTTCAGATGCAGGAAATAGCTAGAGAAACTACAGTAATTGCAGTCGTATATAAATTTATTTGTCGACGAAGTCTGAAATACCTGTGGCAAAGAGCACAACATCAGCCATGATTTCTTCACCATGGTTGGTGTGGATTTGTATGCCCTCTTCTGTTTTAACAAGCTGAATCATCGTCCATTAATTGCGTTACATATTGGAACAGAATAGGTAAGTCATTATTAATAAAGTAATGAACTTAAATATCGACGATCTGATGAAACTGAGGAGTTCAATTCAGAAATATATGGCACCTCAGATATTGTTGTCCAAGGATGCATGGTGACTCCCCTAGCTTCCAGATTTCTTGCAACCAGCGCTCGCATCTCATTATCAAAACCTCTTGTAAGAATTTAGAATAGAATAGCATGAGATGCACTGGTATTTACAGAAGGATAGTTTTTGAGTTTGAAGTTAACTCAGTCACATAGATACAGTTATACTACAAGTCATCTATTGGGAAAGAAATAGGTAATCAAATATAGTAGAAGTAATAGGTGTAAACAGATATGGTAGAAATAATCACCTTAAAGGCAGTTCTCTTCGGAAAAACAGTTCGACTTCGACACCCATCCCTCGCCAGATTGAGGCAAACTCAAGAGCAATATACCTGCATTCAAAATTGAGATAAATGACAGCCACTTACATTCTGTGCAGGCTATATCAATTGTTAAAACAAAGAGCAATAGAGATAGTTACCCTCCACCAAGTACGACAACTCGCTTAGGCAGCTCTTCCAAGCTCAAAGCTTCATCTGAAGTTATGCCTAATTCCTGTGTTTCATGGCGAATGACATTGTGATAACATGAAGTGATCTTATATAACGGCCACAAACAGCACGGTCGAAACAAGTTAAAACCAGATTAGTAACATGAATCACAGTTATGACTTGCAGACACTTAATCAAGATGAACATAGACCTGGCCTGGAATATCTGGACGCTGAGCACGGCTTCCAGTTGCAATCAGGATGTGTTTTGCAGAATAGCCTATTTTTGTTCCATCCACTTGAACCACTTCAACTTCATTAGGACCTACAATTCTTCCTTCTCCTTGAAATAGCTTCACTCCAGCATTTGCAAGTAAACGCTTGTATATTCCGTTCAATCTGAATATTTCTTCTGTCTGCAAGTTATCAACAAAGATGCATCAGATAGATCTCGAGACCTGTGAATCTTATCATGGGAAATAGTTGCTGCAAATATAACTCTTGTCTAAGAAGCTCGGATCAATCAACAAAGTCGTGGAGCCACTTAATGGGCATCATATAAGGCCATTCAAGCACGAGCTTTCTTGTTCTAACCCTTGACATTAGCAGAAGATGAGTACCAATTACAATCTGATTTCCTTTCAATTGATCACTCATAGTCAGTAAGAAGTTGCTAAGGGTTCTTCTATGTGAAAACTCGATAGGCAGAGAAACTTGCTAGTTATTCTAAACCAGACCTGTAATTCTATTGAATATTTAAATCCATAGCAAAACTAACTCCGAACGATCAACAAAGAGGTATTTGTGGATGTATAAGCATTTTAAATTAATAAGCTCGGATGTACAAATGAAAATACTGACCTATAAATATCAAATAAACATATCCAGTGCGTTGCGCTTACCTTCTTGTGTAAATGTTTCTTCCAGTTGAATTCAATTCCCTCATTCAGCTCCCAACCGTAATTCCTAGCGTCCTGCAACCACATAGAATTAATTTAACTGATAAACATGCATTCTTCACAAGGTCACAAATAAAGATCCAATGATTTCTTGATAAAATATGCTGGGTAAGGGGCAAATAAGCCTCTAAACTTCAAGGACCAAAATTGTTAAAGAAATAAATAAACTCACCTCTAGATCAGTCCCAAAAGAAGCACCATAATATAAAATCTTTTTGGGAACACAACCACGAATGACACACCTGAAACATAGAAAAGTTGAGTTTTTTAGCTGCATTCCTTGCAGCTCATTTATACGAGACAAGCTAATTATATAAACTGATTCCAATGCAGAGAACTAGACTAGTTTACAAAGGAATGTCATCCTTCATGCACAAGCAGTAAGACCTACAACTTTGAACCACTTTAACAATGGAAGCACAGAAAACTGTGCATGCCTAACAAAGTCGTTTATTTCTACAGATATCGATATTATAGTGTCAGATTAGTTACTATTAAAACATACAAGTGCTTGCAAACCAGGCAAGCATTTCTAATATGACGCTTTCAGAGTAGTAGGATTTAAGTTTCCAAACGAAACAATCCAATAGTATAACAAGAAAAGGCACCTTTCTTCAGCTGCTATAGAATCAGAAATAAAAACGAGGCGAACAGATCTGTTAGCACGTGGGCAGATCGAAAACAACGTATTTATGTAGTGTTCCTACACACTATTTTCTAATATTGCCAGGAAATTGCGGACCTAGGCTGGATCATCATTTACCTAAAATTATATAAGAAAATGTTTTCATAAGTCTTGGCAGAGACCAAGAAACCGTGAGCTATATAAATGCATGAAGTCAAGGCGAAACTCTTGAGAATTAATCAACTGTTTAAATATCCAGCGAATACTGTTAGAAGTAAATGTATCAGATATAAACCTAATGAACCTAATGTATCTCTATACTTACGTTCCACCAACTCCTCCAACAACTTCAGAGCTGATAGGATGAAATGGAAGCTCACAGATCCCAACCTGGTAAAACAAAAATGGCATTACCAAAAGGACGTAAGCAGATAATAAAAACAATTCCACAATGTTATATCTGAAAAACCTTTAAAAAATTCCAAACAAGGACAAGAGAAAGGTGGGATAATGCCCAATCATAACAAAGATGTACATCCCACATCTCTACCAACATCCAATTTAAAGAATGACCCCTTGCAGCATTGCTGAGCCGGCAAAGTTATTTAGATTGAAAGAACGGATGTGAACATTCATCATCCACAAACCGGAACAACATTTCAACAATTACAATGTATAACAGCAGATACAGACTTGCAGAAATGGAAAAAAAATTATTGGATTTGATTGATAAAATTGAGATCAAGAATACATTGGGATAACATCAGCTGAAGGAAGTAAAGATTTCCAGCAATGTTTTGTGGCTCAATCATTGGATTTCACTCGTTCTTTATAAATTTGCACCAGATACATAAACATTTAATGTGAACTGTCTTAATATGTAGTCATAAGAAACTTAGAGTTTCATATTAAGTGGTCCGTACCTTAGCCCCATACTCAGCAGAAAATCTAGAGGCGCGAACTCCGCCACTTCCTGCCCCAATCACAAACAAATCGAAGTCATATTGATTCTCCCCTTCATCAGAGTTTTCCAGATCCCCATTAACAACCATCTCCCTCGCCATTTTGCCGACACTACAACCAACCAAAAAACCCACAAAAGAAAAGGACTAAAAACCAATAATATGATACGAGACCAAACGCAGAAGACAACCAAAAGATAAACTTCGGCGCTCCAATCCCAAAAAGTTTATTGCTTGTTAGAAACAATTCCAAAGGTTCAAAAACCCCGAAAGTAAAATTGCCAAGATTTAGAGGAATATACTGTTAATGCATTACTTCAACTACTAATCTACCTTTATCCCCTCTTGCATTCATCGAAAGAAAGGACATTGTGTTTTAATTAATTAAAAGAAGTGTTTGCCAAGATTACAACTTTAAGCATAAACAAACAAGAAACAAGCTAGAAATAAATCACCTGACTCAAATTTATTCTCTCTCCCTCTCTCCCACTCTCGCTCTCAAGAAGAACGTCCTATTTTCCTTCCGGGCAGGACACAAATCTTAAGGAAAGAAATGAGACTATGTAATACTAATGGTTATTGAAATGGAGTAATAACAGAACAAAAAGTAAGTATGTGAAGCCCAAGTTTAGCACTAGTATTTAATTTGCAAGAATGTGATATGGCTGATGAAGACAGCAATGGGCAGGACAGACGTTTGTTTATTTGTCCCAATTCAAGCTGTTGGCACTGAATTTTTTTTTTGGGCGTGGGGGGGGGGGGGTTATGTAATAATTACCGTTGTGCTTAAACATTTGATCGACTTGTATTATTACTCCAATCATTGATAATTGTAAACCAAATCAAGAAAATCTTTTCAAACATAGGCCCCGCATAATTCCACTATTTTACTTCAATCAAGAAAATCTTTTTCATTTCAAAAATTTAAAGATCAAATTTTTAAGTTTTATTACTTCAAATTTAGTGCTAACAAGTGTTTTCATATGGAGAATAAGTGGTTCATCAATCGTGTATATAGCACAACTGAAGCTAGAAAATGCATTAGGATGGACTTTCAGTGGCTTTATCTATTGAAGAATAAATGGTTCGATAGCCTTTTTTTTTATGACGAGAAAAATCGTATCACGACTTAACCCGTCAATAAAGCATATATTTGAACTGATTACAACTATACAAGTGAAAAATGAATGAATTACAGAGTTATACAAAATCTTTGCTAATACATAAGAGGGGCCATCAACACTTACAT
This sequence comes from Lavandula angustifolia, assembly GCA_028984105.1. Classification (NCBI taxonomy): domain Eukaryota; kingdom Viridiplantae; phylum Streptophyta; class Magnoliopsida; order Lamiales; family Lamiaceae; genus Lavandula; species Lavandula angustifolia. Next base: position 30,503,875 of record CM054810.1, on the reverse strand, counting down.
TAGGGCTCCCATTGTTGCCTTCCGACAAGAAGACACTTCCCCTCGAACCCTCTCCACCATTTTCCGTTCGAAGACGGACCCGAGGAAGCTTCTCCGATCGACACCGGCTAGCACGAGCAGTGGAAAACAGCATTGCCGAAGCACCAAGGTTTGTTTCCTCTCTTAACTTCATTACAAGAAGAATCTGCAGTATCAGAAGGTACATGAGTTCTGTCCATCGCCATAACCATGGGCACTGCAAGTACAGTTTTGGACGTCGATAGCGCCCACTGCATCGCCCATATCGACAATGGTCTCATATATATGAGGGACCGGAAGTGCCCGGTAGTCGTCCAGCCTTCCGGCGTCTGAAACGCGTATCTACATGAAAAGAAGAAAAAAAAACGACATTCATTTAACCATCACCATCTTCATAGCAATCAAAGAAACGTCTAAACGGAAAATCTTTTAACACATTGGCTTACCCGTATCCTTCGTCCGACCACCCGGCGAGGAAAATACCTTTTGCCGTCTTAAAACCTTGCTCCCTCATTCCGGTGTGGATCATCGTTGCAGCGGCAGCATATGTTACTCCGGTCCAAACCTCACGTGATTGCATGCACGATTCGTCCACCTTACCGTTCGGATGCATCCCATTAACCGCCCCAATCCGGCCTCCTTGGACTTTCATCACATTGAAATCGTAGATCTTCTGAAGCGCGCTTCGGATCTTGCACTCATCAAATAGGTCTGGTAATCCGGACGCAGCAGTATACCACTGTCCTGCGAGCTGATCCGCTTGGATTGATTTACTATTGCTGCTTGACCCCGAGTCGTAGTTGAAATACGACCCGTTCCACAGCTTCTCCTCGAATACGGCTTTCGCCTTAATGAATTTGTTCTTGCACTTCTCAGCAAAGGCTTGGTCTCCTAGCTGGATAGCCATTGTTGCTGCAGCTTGAAGAGCTGCTAACCATAACGAGCCGCAGTAGGCGCTTATCCCGTGAACTGTCCACGCGTCGTAGGTTTGATCCGGGAACCCATCATTCTCGATCATACCGTCGTTATCGCGATCGAATTGGTCCATGTAGTCGATAGCAGCGCACACAGCCGGCCAAACATCCGCTCCGAAGGAGAAATCCCCGGTCGCAGCGAAGTCTCGGTACACCTGAAGAACGAACTTTGGGTTCAGATCCTTCCACCGGCTCGTGTCGTGTATGTTGTACGCGTTCATCTCGTGCCACGGATCGTGAGTCCCGAGATCGTGAGGGACGGCTCCCTTCACCTTACGGATACCGTAATTCCCTTCTGCTAGAAACTTGACCTTTCTTCGGTCCTCAAACAGCACGGCGTTCGCGAAGTCTCGCTGGATGCTGAGCTCGATCTTCGGGAAAAGCTCGAGGAGCGCGAAAGAGGCATAGAAGTGTACGTCGTACGTGCACCACATGATGTATTCGACGCCTTCGAGATAGAGAAACCTGCCAACATCATCTTCATCATTCATGGGCTTTGTGAAGTTACTAGGCGAGGAAGTAACGGAGTTTTCTCCACCGCTCGCGCAAGAGCTCGACTCTTCTTCGTCCGAAGATTCTTTCGGAGGCGTATACCTGCCTCCGGTTGGATTTACATCTACGGAGGCATCAGAATCTTCTACAGCAGTCTCCTTTACAAGGCCAGCTGATTTGTGTATTCTGACTTTGTTCTTTTTGGACTTTTTGGTGTTTGCAATCACGGCCTTAATACTATCCGATTCCTCGACTGGTAAACCAGAGTCTGCACGAATAGCAAACTAAGAGTTAAAAGATTTAACATGGAAGTGGGCAGATTAGATTAAGTAGTAGTTCAAGAAGATTGATACCAATCCAAACTGTTCCACCAGCAACTAGAAAATAGAGCTCATTGAACAGAGTAAATTTGTACCTACAAAACAATGTATACCATTCAGATAACTCAACTGAAAAGACTATATATATTACACGCCAAGAAAGTGAAACTCATCTACCGAGCGGAAAATGAATCCTATCTAACGAGCACTATGAAAGAGAATCCAGGAAAGCAATGAAGAAAAGTTTTTATGAAAATTTATGAACATGAATTATATGTCTATTGCCAACATTATCGGTTAACTGCTATCCGTTAACCAACAATCGACTCCGCCTTACAGAAGAAAAATCGAATTTAAGACACTAAAAACCACCCATCTGAGGTGTCAATAGATAATACCGAGACATAATTGATACTCTCACATCAAGGCACATGAAAGAGCTGAAATTATTGTCGTACGAAAACTGTGAGAGATGAGTTTAACTGTTGCTTACCATTCCGGCAGTTTATCATCTTTAAGAATGGGGTTTTGCCATTTTTCAATCTCTTCTTCCCACAACATATAATCTGAAGCAGAATCAAACGAATAAAAGGTCATTGATGCAGCAACAACACCACCTCTTTCAACAATCTCCAAAAGAAGTAGTAGTTTGAAGTCTTAATTACTCTATTCATCAGTCAAAGAGCAAAATAATAATAATATTATTAATAATAAAGGTAACAAAATCACTTACTCGTTAGAGAATCGTGGACCAGGTCCTTGGCTGCATTTTTTGAAGTGCCATAGTATTTAGTGTACCTCCTGAGCACCCAAAGCAATGAAATAAGAAAGGTCAGGGTAAGAATATGCAAGAACATGATTGAGTTTGGTGAGACCCAAGCACCGATGTAGATATCAGAAAAATCTTCAGCAAATTACCTATTATAGGACTTTCCCTTGCAAAATTTAACTTTAGGAGATGACCATGCAACAGAAAATGCAATTGTGCACTTTCCATGAGGCTCAACCCATGCAGAAGCAGAAACTCCGGCACAATGCGTCTCCCCAGGCGAGGACGGCATGCTAGGCCGACTGTTGAAGTTCTCTCGATCAAAATGCCCATCCTAAAGATTAAGATAAATTAGCTTTAAAATGCAGAAACTATGAAGAGGAATAAAATATAAATGAGCTTATGCTAGGTAAGCAGAATCAAGCACACAAATATTCACCTGCACCATTTTACCCCACACGTCTTTTGCAGTTACATGGCTCTCTTCATTCAGGCCAAAACAGGGTAAAACTGACACGCTCACATTCTGAGTTTCACATGCAGCAATAGCGTAAGTTACAGGAGGGTTATCTTTTGCCGTCCTGTAAGAGATAAATATAATGGCAATAGATGTATTAGTCATCATTATTCATAAAGTAGTAAAAATTACATCATGCAAAAGTTTATTATACAATTTTTAGCATAGCAATTACATAAAGCCAGTCAGGCTGATTACGCCAACAATGCTAGAGTTGCAACTTTTATCTTATGGTGCCAGACGTGTTTTCTGTGTTTCAACAATTAACTTGTCAAGCCTCCAGAGAACAAGTTGACCGCTTTATACTAAGATCAAAAATTTATTGACGGGAAAAAGAAATCAGAATTCTCAATTTAAGCACCCTCTAAAGAAGTATGCCAACCGACCATCACATTTAAGTAAAAAGTAAGATGGCTTACTTGTGATGTAGCAGCACGCCAGATACTCCATCTTCACCTCTGCAGGAAAGAGAAAAACAATTACAAATGTCAAAATAGAAGAAAATTTGAGTGAGTAAACAATCCTCAGTTAAGGAATACTGACATGAATGGCTCATTTACATGATCCCCGGTTAGATGTGAGGTGCCTCCAATAGAATTCTGCATGGGAGAGAAAGATGCTACTAAATAAGTACTCATACTCAGTTGAACTTAAGAATGCAAAATCACAGAAACTATCAGCACATCAACAACTTACCGCCCACGTAAAAAGAAGGCTGACTTTTGCTCTCTCCTTTCCAGTGTTCACCAACTACAGAAAATGCAAAATCTAACATAAGAAAGGGCAGATCCATACTCCTCAATCATGATGTGGTTTTTCTAGGTAAATTATTATTTTTCTAAAGGTAAAATGATAAAAAGGCCCAGAATATATCAAAATAAAGCATTTCTATGTTCATATAGGCAATTTTCTTAGGCACTAGCAGAAAGAGCGTTGATCGGGAATTTAGTGCATCACATACATTATACAAAAAAGGATTGCGTTCTCTAGCTATTGTTCAAAACTAAGTCCTACATTAATTTCCGTAAGACAGCAGCAAGGAGAAGGTTTAGTCATCAAGTGGAAATATTGTGAATAACTGACCAATGAATCTAAAGAAGAAAATAAGGGATAAATGTCAGTGCCAAATTTACATACAGTGTACACAAATACGGCTGTTGGAAGGCTGCTCTCTCGATAATTATGTGGCATAAATGGTGATATCTGTCGACAAGATATTTTTAGTTCTGGGTCTGGTTCACCTGTTGGAACAAAACATTGTATGAATAAAATAGCATAAAAAGAAACAGAGCCAATTGGTACATCGAATGCCAAGCAAGTTACCATCATAAATTGTCCATGCCCTGGGGAATAGAGCATGATATGTGGAATGCTGACCATTCAAATTCCATCCCCATGATGATATACCTTGATCACTTGGCTTTCTGTCAAAAAACATATAATATTGAGTATGGGCTTTCATTGTATTCCATTAGCTTCTCCTTAAACATGAAGTTTACTATCATGCATAGGTCAAGCTACTAATTAGTCTGTCAAAATCCTTACCCCAAACCTTCATGCTGGCCAGGAGCTAAAACAGATGCATACTTCTTGTTTCCTCCTTCTCGAGATATGAAGATCTGTAGAACTAAATATATCAGGTCTTCAAAGAGATTTACCGCATTGTAGACAAAGAAATTTCTTTCGATCTTGTCAATTCATATCACGAAATCAAAGTCAGACAATTGCTAGTATCTGATGATGTCCATGTTTCATGGGGTTGCCCATTTCCACTTGACTTAACTACCAAAAAATCTAGCTGGATAATATCAAGTAACCTTGATTGCATTTTCATGCATCCCATGCACAAGCCAAAAATTGTATAAAGAATTGAAGATTCTCGAGTTCTATATAATGAACCACACTAAAATTTTGTATGAAGAAAAAGTGCAATAGTCCTTACATTGAGCTTTTTAGTCTAATGTCTATATGCATGCATTCATCAGATGGAGGAACTACATATTAACAATAAATTGGAGAGAAGGTTCTTACAGAGAATTGATTGGCCATGACAGGCGAAGTCTCGCATGTACCAGGAAGTATCTGGAAATGGCTGAACTCCCCCCTAAAGCCTCTAGATATACTACCGCTTCTGTAATGGTTCAAAGACGATAACACGTAAGATTCTGTTACATGGTTAGGGAGAAAGAGGAAAGGTAGCATATGAATACTACTTACCCCATCCCACCAAGTGGAACACCTTGTGATGCAGAGGGTTTACAACGTTCTCGTGTAAAGGGATCTATGGGTGCTTTCTGTACAAGGAGAGCAAACTTTCAGGAAAAACAAAAGACAATGCTCAATGCCTCAGCAGTTGTAACAGTTTTCCGTGTTTGATTATCGTATACAAAAACATAATTAGCTCTTTTATTAAAGGATGAATGGAGGGAACAAGTTCAAAAGGATGGAAATTTACTCTTCCATGAGATGCTTCTTCTCTTATGTAATGCCATAGTCGTATTCCAAGTCGAACCTATAATCCAGAACCAACGTGCCAATCATGAGTTAACAATTGGGAAGATATGGCACCATACACTCCCAATAAAGTGTTATGAGGGATAGTGGTGATTACCATTTGTATGGCTTCTTTAAATGTAACACTAAATTCTTTAAGAATACTAGCATGGCTATTTAATTTTCTTCTCAATGCTTGTTCAGGAGGAGCAGCACCGTCAATGTCAAACTGTTGTGGCAAAAAAATCTCAGATTACTAAAATGTGTAAATACAACTAATACTTGCTCATAATATAAAAATAGTGTAATATAGATGAGATGTCAAGCTCAATTAGTTGCAGCCTCTCCTCCACCTCAACAGGAATCAACTATCCCAAAAAAAGAAAGAAAAGAAAGATGAAACTGCGACAAATACAAATACAACCAGAAATTTCAAGATAATTTAACTATCCTGCTTAGCTCATATTTATAAATAAAATATAAAAATGTTTCTTCCTTGCGGAATAATAACGAACTCTACCTCTCATGTGAATGAAATAAGACAAAAGACAGATAAGAAGGAAAAAAAATAGTCCACTATCTCAAGACTGTAAAGACCCTAGTCAATATATAGTCAACAGTTATATCCATACAAGAAGAAAACGGATTTTAAATATTAATTTACTAAATTGTTTTCTTCCACACAATCCGTTCTCTTAGCACATAAATGATGAACCTTGCAGGAGATGCCCCATAATAAACCTATTACAAATCTACATTGCAGTATTCCCTGGTTTGTTTGAACATGAGAGAGCATCAAATATCTAATTCTTATTCTTTGTCGATATGCATCCAATTGAACGAACACGAAGAAGGGAAAGACAGTTATTAGTTTATTTACGTGTACCACAGAAACCAATTCTTAGTCCAAAAAACGATTTTCAGAAACAAAATACTACATATATTTTGTTCTTGGATTATTATATATAACTCGTCCACCATTTGGCTTTATCCAGTTAATCATAAAATGAGTTAAAACTATAACAAACGTTTAAGATGCAATGCAGAATAGCAAACTAGCCGATCATAAAATCTATAAACTTTAATACCGCAATTGCAGAGACTGAATTGACTTAATATAGAATCAAATTTCATAGAAGAAAATAACAAGATTATTACATTAGCAAGAAAACCACAATTGCAGAGACTGATTTGACTTGATATAGAATCAAAGTTCACACAGAACAATCAACAAGATTATCACATTAGCACGAAAACCGCAATTTCAGAGACTGGTCGACTTAATATAGAATCAAATTTCACACAAAACAATCATCAAGATAATCATCACATTAGCAAGAAAACCTCAATTCCAGAGACTGATTGACTTAATGTAGAATCAAATTTCACACAAAACAATCAACAAGATTATCACATTAACAATAGAACCTTACCAACTGCAAAGTTGTTCGATGAATGTACTCTTCCGGAGGCCATGAATTTCTTCTATAATGAAACAGATTTCCACTAACCATCTTCACCTTCCCAATAACTCACTAACCAAGAACTCAAGATTGGACTTAATCAAATATTTAGAAATCCAATCCCTCTGAATCCTCAGTTATATTCCGGTACAAAGGGGAAGAAAAAAAAATTAAAAATAGAGATTCTAAGAACAAAAAACTTAGGCGTCAAATCCTCCCGAACTCCGATCTTAAAGCAAACCCACTTCCAATTTCCCAATAAACCTACAGTTGAAAATAGAAATCTTCAGTTTTTCTCAAAAGTTTCAACCACTGATCGCTAAACCCCAAGAAAAGGTAAACGTAGAACGCAGAAAAATCCGGTTGGATAAATTGGGTGGTGGGCGACGAAAATCTCGGGATTGGGATATAGAATTTTTGGGAGAAACCAAAATAGATAAAAGGGGGAAATCTATTAGTATTATAAACGTCGATGTGTGTTAACTGGTTTATTAAAGAACATAGAATCGACCACCTGTAAATATGGAGGTCTGCGGAATTGCCAGGTGGTGACACAAATGAATTGATGCTACGTACAGTACCACCTCAAGCCTGCACTCCGTCTCTCTCTCTCCTCTCTCTCTCTCTCTCTAACTATATCTAAATAAACTACGCGAGAGTATCTTTATTACTTCGGCGAAAGACCTATATTGAGAGAGAATACAGATAACGACATTTTACGGATGTAAAAAGTTGACTAGTCGTAATTGATGGTTGTATCAGAATTCCACCATGAATTTGGAAAATTGTTGGGGATGACGACAAATTTAGTTGTTTTGCTTTAATTTTAGGCCTTCTTCCCCTTTTGGTTGGCGCAGTCCAACTAATTTCTCTCCATTTCTGTTTGTATTTGATAGATTTAATTTATACTCAAAACAAAAAAGTATATAGACATTGTCCATTATCTCATAGTTAATAGTTCATTAATATTTTTAGATCGAATATGTTATATATGATTAAGATTTTATCTTATGTGCAGTTTATTACTCTCTTTCGATTGTTTTTATCTTAGTTTTCTGTTTTGATTGTCCCTTTATTCTTGTATTCGTCTAGAAAAGAAAGTAAATTGTGAATAATAATATATTTAAACAATGGATCTTACAACTTTAACATAATTTCACCCACTTTATTCCATTTTAACATACCGTCATGGATCAACTAAGCCCTCTCGGAAACTTTCTTAAAGAGAAACCTCATGTAAATACCATGGAATAAGGTTTGATCTTGATCCTAGTCCATTCCAAAAATAGAAAGTTCGATACGATTGAGATTTTTTTTGGAAATTGGATGCAGTTATTAATTCATGATTTGACATATACCCACTTTCTTAAACCTCAAGCCGAATACAATTAAAACAAGAATTGTTGGCAGAATGGATTACATAACAACGAATATGAGTTATTCTGATAGAAAAGGTATTTGATGCTGCCTAATTTCAATGCTTGTTGTTAATTGGATGTCAATGCTTGTTGTTAATTGGATGGCCCAATATTTCTAGTAGTTTTACTTTTCAAAATGTGGAGTAGTAAGACTAGTAGTAAAATAATATTTGTGGGCGACAATGTAGATTATTTTTGTTAATATTAATAAGCATGCATTTAAAAAAATTAAATAATAATATATTTATAAAAAGTTAACCTACTCTATCACTAATTTTTTTTGTGACAAACATACAAAATCCAAAACGACAAATGTAAAAAATTGATTTGCCCATGTCACTATCTATCATTCAAACAATATATTTATAATTACCACCATTGGCAGGACATAAATAATTATGAACCAAATAAAAATGTTATCTAAATGAAAAAAAAAAAGAGTAATGATGTGACTTATTTCATTTTCTATCATTTTAAAAATAATTGTGGCTGTCAATTTGTTTTCAGAAAATAGTCGGTGATAATTTAAATGATGGTCGACATGCCAGAGTCACATTACCTTCGGAACTAACTTAAATTAATTGTAAGCTTTGATTTTGTGAGAATCCTAATCGATATGCGCAAATAAAATATATAAATAAATATATCAATCATATACTTGAATAGTATGTTAGGTCCACTTGAATTAACAAATACTCTTCATATTAAAAAAAAAATGTGGTGTCCTCATGATTGAAAATCTATATTCATATAATACGAGCGGACTGAAAAAATCTCGTGAATAAAGTTCCCAACTTATATGCAAGAAATATACTCCTTCCGTTCCATTATTTATGTTTTACAGGGATTCGGCACGTAAATTAAGGTAATTTGTGGAAAGATATAAAGACGTGGTGGAGATGTATAAAATAGTGGAATCCACCTATTTAGATGATTGTGGACCACTCATTTATGTTGACTTTTGAATGAGACATAAATAATATGATAAATAAATATAACAAATGAGATATAAATAATGAGACGGAGGAAGTATTTCGAATATGGCCTATATGGAATAATATCAATCCAATGAAACCGTCATAATTATTTTAAGCCAATTATATAGTCATTTTTGCCACCCATAATGTGTACGGTTTGGAAGTATCTCTTGTTGGAGAATCATTTTTTGGTTTTTATTTTTTATTTTAAATAATAGAACACATGGATACCAAAATAATTATTATCACGATCTCGAGAGAAATAACAACTCATCATATAAAAAAAATATATCATATTGTCATAAGAAAGTGGATAATGAAATATTTTTTATTTTCCGAAATATATTTGTAGTGACCAATCCCTGTCACATAAAACTGCCCAACTTTTAGGATTTTGCACGAACCAGGATTAGCCGACCATAAACGCCGAAGGCTGCTTTTTTATTGTAATATGTATAGAAAATGGATTATAGGTAAATTTAAAAGAAGATTGTGTAGGTATTACAAACTGCTATTACAAGTAAACTGTTAAATAACAAAAGAAAATAAACAACACAATAACCGTCGAGTCGAGGGAGTCCTCTCTCCGCAAGACGAAAAACGCCCCGGTAGTGCTCTCGGTTTTGGCGTTTCGTCCCCAAAGATGAAACGACGACGTCTCGAGGATTGCGAGACCGCAGATCTTCGAGCTCCGGCGAACAGGGACTTTCCCGGCGAGGGACAGCTCTTGGAGACTTGAGCTAGGAAGAGCTAAGTATGCAGCTAAGATGATTTCAGGTGTTGGTGTGTTGAGAATGAAATGCAACTGGCCTATTTATAGGCAGTTCCACCCAGGTGTTGATTGCAGGAATAACTCCTGCCAATTAAGCGAGCGCCGCATTACGGAGTGGAGGAGACATGGAAGGTTGGGAGTTCGGCCAGCCCACACTCCGGATCCTTCCAAAAGCTTGCCCAGGTGTGGCAGGTGCACGGCACCACGTAGAGGAATCCGGTGCGGCCGGTCCACCGCACCGCCCGACCCGGCACCCGACCCGGCACCCGACCCGGCACCCGACCCGGCGAACGACCCGACGGACCACCCAAAGGACCAATTGCCAAGATCCAAGTCCAAGTCCAAATCCACTGACACGGACACGGACCGAACGGAACCGAACCGAGCCGGAGCCGGAGCCGGGCCGGGCACGGGCACGGCACGGCGCGCGGGGCGCGGTGCGGCGCGGGCGCGCCAAGTGCCAGCTTGTGAGGCTGGCCGGGCGAAAAGTGCTCGCGCAGGATGAGCATATGTGGCCCAAGCCCACCACATGTCACTTAGTTATCTCCTACAATATTGTAGAGACTTAAATACCACACAAAAACATTATTCATTAATCGATGTGGGACATGATTAATGTAATTCTCTCCAAAACCCGAATAAGGTAAGTTTCTCCACTTTAGTGTAACATATTAGTTTTGTCCCCCCAAACTTCGAGCCACTATTTCTCACTCACCGAAAATCGGAATCGAGAAATTAAGAACACTATAATTATCTACTCGAAACGTAGATCGACGTCATATATCTCAAAATATTAATCGGTTAAATATCGAGGCTCGAAAATACGATCGAAAAGGGCCGAATTTTGCCCAAGCCAAATTAGCATTTAATGCTAATTGAATTTCCATAATAACTAAATAATTTATTTATATATATATAAATATATATATATATATATATATATATATATCGATTCCAACAATCCCCCACATGAGTGGAAATAGCCAAATGCATGCATGCGGACACACGTACTCGTCCTCAAGAGACAATAAAGCATCGGGATAGGTGGCTTGTGACCTTGAACCTTCCTTAGTCGGTGCTATCGAGCATACCGGGCGGATTAGTGGACACGTGGCCTTGAACTATTCCTCCATGGTGTATACTTAGACAATAGCACTAGCACTATAAAGTCTCAACCGCGTCCGTTCTCACGTTTGTGTCCTTTGCGGCCATGGACAACTTCTTTGGATTCATAAGTGTTACGTAGAAGCGGCCCTCACTTCTCACTTACATAGGTGATTCTTACTCGAGTATCCCGTCATACTCCACCTTCTTAAGGCATCCAAGAATCATTAAAAGTCAAAGACTTAACCTCACCACTGACAGTCACCAACACTCTCGAGCTCTTTTAGGGAATGGACTATTTGAGTGTGGTATCACCGCACTCATATAGCTTAGTTTTCCCATTGAACCAAGTTCATGGGATCTCCAATCTACAAGGTTGGGTATCCACTATAATCGTCTTTAACGTGTGGATTTAACTCCCATTCCCTCTACGAGCTTATACATTTGATCTCGATTCAAACTCTTAGTAAGCGGATCCGCTAAGTTATCTATGGACTTGACATAGTCTACGAGAGATAACCCCACTCGTGATCAAATGTCTTACGGTATTATGTCGACGACGAATATGTCTCGACTTACCATTATACAACCCACTCTTGGCCCTACCAATAGCTTGCTTGGCTATCACAATGAATCATCACAGGTGGCACGGGTTTCGTCCAACATGGAATATCTTCAAGAAAATTACGGAGCCATTCGGCTTCCTCACCAGCTTTATCTAAAGCAATAAATTCGCATTCCATGGTGGATCCGGCAATGCACGTCTCTTTCGTGGATCTCCACGACACGCCTCCTCCCCTATAGTGAACACATAACCACTAGTTGACAACGAGTCTTTAGTGTCGGATATCCAATTTGCATCACAAGCACCCCTTCAAGTACGGGGGATGTCGCAGTAGTGCGGTCCAAAGTTAAGAGTGTATTTCAAATACCTCATAACTCTTACAAGAGATTTCCAATGTTCTCTACTAGGATTACTTGGTATAGCGACTCGGTTGTTCACCGGACAAGCTAGATCGGGCCTCGTACAATTCGTGATGTACATAAGACAACCAACGACTCTAGCATAATCCTCTTGAGCAATAGGATCACCCCTATTCTTGCTCAAATGAACATTAACTTCTAGAGGAGTCTTTGCTTGGCGCACTATCAAAGGCATTAAACCTCTTAAGTACTTTCTCAATATAATGAGATTGAGACAAAACAATCCCTTTAGGAGTTCTTTGTATCTTTACTCCAAGAATAACATCGGCGACTCCCATATCTTTCATATCGAAAGTTCTTTTAAGCATACGCTTGGTGTCATTTATGACTTGAAGGTTTTGTCCCATAATTAACATGTCGTCTACATAAAGACAAACAATTACAAAGCCATTCTTTGTATTCTTTATGTAAACACACTTGTCACATTCATTAATCTTAAAGCCATTCGACAACATAGCCTCGTCGAATTTCAAGTGCCATTGTAATGGTGCTTGTTTTAGCCCATATAGGGATTTCACCAACTTACATACATTTCTCTCTTGACCGGGTACAACGAACCCTTCGAGTTGTTCCATATAAATTTCCTCTTCTAAATCTCCATTTAGAAAGGCCATTTTCACGTCCATTTGGTGAATCTCAAGATTGTGCAAAGCAAAGAATCGCGAGAAGCACACGGATAGACGTAATCCTCGTTACATGGCGAATAAGTATCGAAGAAGTCATATCCTTCAATTTGCTTAAAGCCTTTAACCACTAAACGAGCTTTATATTTATCAATTGACCCATCTCGCTTATACTTTCTTTTTTAGGATCCATTTACATCCTAAGGGCTTGCAACCTTCGGGTAAGTCCGCTAAGACCCAAGTGTGATTCCCGCATAATGGAATCAATTTCACTTTGGACGACTTCTTGCCAAAGTGGACCATCGGGTCTAGAAAGAGCTTCTTTTATAGATCGCGGCTCTTCATCCAAAAGAAAAACAACATAATCGGGACCAAAGTCCTTAGCAACTCTTGCTCTGTGAGCTACGTCTTGGTTCTAAAGTTTCAAGATCGGGAGCTTGCCTTTTTACGCGTAGCGGGTTCTACCCCCCACATTTCTAGAACTACTAGCAACTTCTCTTGCTTCACCACTGGAGCTTGACCCAACTTTATCATCCTTTTTACAAGGATAGATATGCTCAAAGAATATAGCATTCCTTGACTCAATAGTAGTCCCAACATTCATATCGGGCACGGCCGACTTATGAATGACAAATCGATATGCACTAGTATTCAGGTGCATATCCTATAAAGATACAATCGACGGTCTTAGGTCCGATTGTAACTTGCTTCGGCAAAGGCACTTCTACCTTAGCCAAACACCCCCACACTTTTGAGGTATTTATAGGAAGGTTTCCTTCCTTTCCACAACTCATAAGGAGTTACATCTCTACCTTTCGGAGGTATTTTGTTTAATAAGTAGTTAGCCGTCAAAACGGCTTCCCCCACATGTTCTCAAGGCGGTCCGAACTTATCAACAAAGCATTCATCATCTCCTTTAGAGTTCGATTCTTCCTTTCAGCTACACCCATTTGATTGAGGCGAATAGGGGGCGGTGGTTTGATGAATAATACCACTTGTCTTACACAACTCTTCAAAAGGAGCTACATACTCTCCACCTCTATCACTTCGTACCATTTTGATTTTACAATCAAGTTGGTTTTCGACTACGCTTTGAAGTTAGTAAAAGCTTCAATAGCCTCATCTTTACTCCTTAAAAGATAAAGAGTACAATACTTAGTGTAGTCATCAATAAAAGTAATAAAATACTTTTTCCCACCTCTAGTTTGTACAAACTTTAAGTCACATACATCGGTGTGAATGAGTTCTAGAGGTTTAGTGTTCCTTTCTACGAGAATGAAATGGTCGCTTAGCCAATTTTGCTTCAACACAAACTTCACACTTAGTTTTGTTAAACTCATTTACTTTAAGTAGATCGAGATTAACTAATCTTTTTATAGCATTTAGATTAACATGTCCTAATCTAGAATGCCATAAATCGGAACACTCAATCAAGTAAGAGGAAGTAGTTGCGTTTTCATTATCTTTGGCCTCAATGGCCTCTTGGCGTATCGCCATTACGAGCACGCTTTAAAAAAGGCCCTCGGAGAGAGGTAACCTTTTCCTAAAAACATTCCAAATTTTGTCAAAATAAACTTGTCGGACTCAAAAACTAGTCTAAACCCTCTCTTGACTAGTACAGAGCCCGGACACAAGATTTTTCCGGATATCGGGGGACATGCAAAGCACCTCACCCGCAGTAAGGTTCTTGCCGGAGCTCAACCTTAGCACCACGAGTACCATAACCAACCACCTCGACGAGGCTTGATTACCCATATTGAGCTTCCTCCCTTGGCGGCTCTTGTACTTGGTGAAGCGGCCGGTCACCACAAACATGTGCCGTGGCGGCGGTATCAATATACCACTTCCCCTCATTCTCCACGACGTTAGCTTCTTCAGTGACCACGGCCGCAAGGTCGGCTTCAGTGAGGTCAATCTCCAACATATTGGGCTTGACGAGCCCTCTTCTTCTTCGGCTTTCGGCGATCCTCTGGACATGTGGCCGGGGATTTGCCACGATTGTAGCGATCCCCCTTCAAACTTGCGGGATTGCACCTTGCCCTTCCCTTTGGGGTTGCTTGTTTGGACGCCCTCTCTTAGCATTGTTGGAGTTGCCACCTTTCTCAGCCAAGGTTGACTCTTGGCTCCACGGGTGCTTTCCCTTCCCATCTCGAGTCCTCATGCTCTGCCTCGATGCGGAGCTTAACCACAAGGTCCTCAAGCCGTCATTTTCTTTCGCTTGTGCTTCAAGTAGCTCTTGAAGTCCTTCCAGCTCGGGGAAGCTTCTCAATTACAGGGCCACGATAAAAGCATCCGGCAAAAGCATACCTTCGGCGTGGACATCATGGACAATGAGTTGGAACTCTTGCACTTGGTCCACGACCGGTCGAGAGTCCACCATTTTGTAGTCCAAGAACTTGGCGACTACAAACTTCTTGGTACTGCATCGTCGACATGTATTTTCTTTCAAGTGCCTCCCATATTGCCTTGGAGGTCTTTACATTTGCATATACACTGCACACACTATCATCTAGTCCACTAAGCAAGAAGTTTTTACAAAAGTAGTCGGAAGTTAGCCAATTATCATAGGCTATGCGGACTTCCGTGGTTCTCTTCGTTTTCACTTGGAGGGGCGGGTGCATTCTCCATCAACACAGGTGGTGAACCCTAATGTTGTCGGGTAGAACAACATCTTCCGTTGCCACCTCTTGAAGTCGGCTCCACCAAACTTGGCCGGCTTCTCGGCGGGCGGCAGCACTCTGCACGAGTGCGGAGGTGCCGTCGGGGTTGGGTTCGAACCCCCACCACTCCATGGTGGTTCACACTCCCAAATGGGACGTTGCTCGCAAGCGCGAGGACATAGCAAGTGAAGTTGAATGTCGTGTGAGCGGCATTAGCACGGGTTAAGTGCTATCCCCGGCGTCGTAGCGGCGGAAATGGCGACTAGGGTTGGATTAGCAAAGGCCGGAGCATGTGTAGGGACAGACGTCGGTGGAACAAGATTGCCGGAGGAGGCAATGACGTCGAATACTGACGGGGTTGGTGGCGGCGTAGCGAGCGGCGGTAGCATCGGAGAAAGCAAAGACTTCGAGGAAGACATCTTCTTAGTTTACTTGAAGCGTATATAGTTTATTTTTTCGTCTTGCGATTGTAGGTATTACAAACTGCTATTACAAGTAAACTGTTAAATAACAAAAGAAAATAAACAACACAATAACCGTCGAGTCGAGGGAGTCCTCTCTCCGCAAGACGAAAAACGCCCCGTAGTGCTCTCGGTTTTGGCGTTTCGTCCCCCAAAGATGAAACGACGACGTCTCGAGGATTGCGGCACCGCAGATCTTCGAGCTCCGTGGCGAAGGGACTTTCCTGGCGAGGACAGTGCTGGAGACTTGAGCTAGGAAGAGCTAAGTATGCAGCTAAGATGATTTCGGGTGTTGGTGTGTTGAGAATGAAATCTGCAACCGGCCTATTTATAGGCGGTTCCACCCAGTGTTGATTGCAGGAATAACTCCCACCAATTAAAGCGAGCGCCACGATTACGAGGAGTGGAGACATGGAAGGTTGGGAGTTCGGCGGCCACACTCCGGATCCTTCCAAAAGTACTGCTTGGGTGTGGCGGGTGCACAGCACCACGTAGAGGAATCCAGGTCATGGCCTGGTCCAGCTGCACCGCCCGACCCGCACCCGACCCGGCGAACGACCCGACGGACCACCCAAAGGACCAAGATCCAAGATCCAAGATCCAAGATCCAAGATCCAAGATCCAAGTCCAAGTCCAAGTCCACGGACACGGACACGGACCGAATCGGAATCGGAATCGGAATCGACCGAATCGGAATCGGAGCCGGAGCCGGAGTCGGAGCCGGGCCGGGGCACGGCACGGGCGCGGCGCTGCGCGGCGCGTGGCGGGCGGGCGCGGTGCGGATCTGGCGGCGCGGCGGCGGCGGGCGCGGGCGCGGCAGTGGGCGCGCTGCGCGCGCCGCTTGTGAAGCGGTCGGCGAAAAAGGCTCAAGGATGAGCATGTGTGGCCCAAGCCCACCACATGTCACTTAGTTATCTCCTACAATATTGTAGAGACTTAAATACCACACAAAACATTATTCATTAATCGATGTGGGACATGATTAATGTAATTCTCTCCAAAACCCGAATAAGGTAAGTTTCTCCACTTTAGGTAACATATTAGTTTTGTCCCCCCAAACTTCGAGCCACTATTTCTCACTCACCGAAAATCGGAATCGAGAAATTAAGAACACTATAATTATCTACTCGAAACGTAGATCGACGTCATATATCTCAAAATATTAATCGGTTAAATATCGAGGCTCGAAAATACGATCGAAAAGGGCTGAATTTTGCCCAAGCCAAATTAGCATTTAATGCTAATTGAATTTCCATAATAACTAAATAATTTATTTATATATATATAAATATATATATATATATATATATATATATATATCGATTCCAACAGATTGAGGGTGCATTCGGGGACGTATGCAGGATTTTAACTAAGGGGTGCAAGATTATAAAATGCTAAAATATATTATGATCAAGCTATAAAAATTGTTAGGCGAAGAAATTTTGCATAATTAAATTATATATACATGAATTTGAGGGTTTCTAACATAAATTTTCAATAATACTCAAGTATAATTTCAACTTTTTCATCAATTTCTATTATAAGATGTGATTAATTTTATTTAATTAATATACATAAAGGCATCATAATAATTTAATGTAAAAAAGAAAGGTGTTTGAATTTGATTTATTGAAATTAAACTATTAGACTCAAAATTCAAAATTTTGAATTTATCAAAGTATAGCAACTTAATGAATTTTATCTAAAACATGTTGCGATCCAATCCTAAAGTGACTATCTTCAATTCTAAGCCAATTATAATTTTGTGGATTATATGTAAAGAGTATAAAAGGACAAACCAATTTGTACGTTTGTTATTTGACTTATTTCTTTTAGAAAGGGTGTGATGGTCATTGTCCTTTCCCCTTCATCGAGAGTCACCGAACAATTTAATTGTTTGCTTACACAATTTAATATGAAGGAAAAATATTGAAAAAGATTACAGGGACAAAGTTGGCAAATTGCTATAATTTGATGTCGATCACTAACACATATATATACATATACATATAGTATTTATTATATACAAAATACATCAAGTACTAACAACTTTATAAATTAAGACATCTTCTCATCCACCGTATATATAATACAGTTAAACCTCGATAAAGTAATAATCTTGGGATTAAAAAACAATATTCATTTAACGAGGTTATTACTTTATCGAACATTATTTTAGTGCATTGACCCATATCAGGACCGGAAGAAATTATTATCTTAACGAGATTATTATTTTATCGAATATTACTTTATCGAGGTTTAACTGTACGATACAAAGGTCCATTAATTATTAGTTTAACATGATTTTACTATGAAACTGAAAACGTGACATTAATTTTGTTTTACCAACATAAATTAATGAAGTGTTTTTTTTTTAAAAGATTCGAGAAAAAATCAGAGGTGTAGTCAACCTTTTGCAAGTCAACCTTTTGCAGCTATGAGGTATGGCTATCCCAATTCATAATCCCCAATTAATTAATATGATGTCTCCAAGACCAAAGACTAGGAAAATTAAAGATGCTTGAAATTAGAAGGCTGGAGGTACTTTTAATACTATTTTCAACACTTCTAGACAATGAAAGAGCATGAAGTTTGTCCCCTTGGGATGACATAGTGGTGAAGGTGGGTGGTCCGGGACCGATAGGTCATGGGTTCAATTCCCACTGGACACGCTATGTGTGAGCCTGTTACCCTGTCACATTAAGGGTGGTTTAACTCTTCCGTGTGGTTTGCAAGTGCATTGCACAGGAGCGAGTTTACTGCTCTGCGCACCAAAGGTAGCGGTGCGGGTTCCTCGTCAAAAAAAAAAAAAAAAAAAAAAAAAGAGCATGAAGTTTTTCTTATGCGCGTGACAACTTTTTTCTTTATTTTATGGCCTATTAACCTTTTGAATAAGATCGCAATTATTTGTTCCATTCATTAAATGTATGTTCTAATTTTCTTTTCTACAAGAGAGAACTGTAACCGTTGTCTAAAGTGCTTACTTTAGATATTTTGCTTTTACATAATATTCTTCAAATTCCAAAAAAGATACGAATCGCACAAGACTAATAATGTATTGAACCTGTGACTTTATACCACGAGAACTTTTTTTTAATTTTTTTTATTAAAGAGAATAGATTTTTTCTAGCATGTTAAGGGAAAAAAAAAAAAAGAAAGCTTAAAATAGATATTTGACAAAATTGGGTATTTTCTATGCTGTCAATCAATTTAGCCCATTATGGTTTGTTGGGCATCCGAAAGATTTATTTTATCGACAGCCCATTTCTTTTTCTTGCAACACCTAAGCAATAAATCTTGCTTTAAACCCAATGATGCAGGGAGAGATTATATGGTCTCTAAAATATTATATAATTCCCACTTTCAAAAATATATACATTCACTCAAAATTATACAAAATCAATAACAAAGCAGTCTCTGCTGTTTCTATCAACTCAAAAGGACTGAAATACTGTAAAATTCATTTCATTTACATCCCCTAATGCACTACATAACTCAATCTTCAACCTAACAGTCTTGTTTGGTGTTGATATATAGGGTGCATTTTAGTATTGTTTGATGTTGATTTTGAGTTGTAATTTTATTAAAGTATTTTACTTTTAAATATGATTGCTACTTATATTGTAAGAGAGAGAGGAAAGGGAATATGAGAACTTTGAGATTTGATGACAAGTAAGAACTAATCTTATTCGTAGATTTTCTTAAATTAATGGGTAAGATTTTTTAGATATTTATTACTACTATAATTTTTAAATTGGAATAATTTATAAAAGGTTGTAATTATAATTGTTGATCTAGGATTTAACAGAATCTAATAAATTTGCGGTACATGATCTCCTTCCATTACGGCAACTTATTATCGACATCCGATATTGGAACTTATTATCTTTTTTCTTAGTTAAAAATTAAAAAAAAAACTTATTTCATATTTTAAAGTTTTTCATATATATTTAAAATCTTTATAAATTATTAAATTTATTTTTATCGTACGCAACAGCAACATATTCATTTTTAATAAAAGAGTTTAAAATAAAATTCTAAATTTATTATGCATGATTTTATAAAATTTGTTTTAATTAGAAATATATATATAATAATATTCATTTATTAATTCTGTAGTCTTTTTCAATTATAATTACAACTAAAGAAATTGTTAAGCTATTGAAATGATATGCATTGTACGTAATAATGCAATGCATTACCAAAACAAAATAAAGATGTAATACTCCCTCTGTCCTTTTGAAGAGATGCGTTTCTTCTCGGTGCATTAATTAAAAAAGTGGGCAATCAAGTATGAGAGAAGAATATATGATAAAGTAAGAGAAAAGATGAGTGAGATAGTGAGTGGGTAGATGATAAAATAAGAGAGAGAAATGATTGAGATAATTTATAATTTTTTTGGAAAATTATTTCCTTTTTTGTAAAAGTGTCGTTTCAAATGGGATACCCCAAAAAGATAGGATGAAGGGAGTATTATATATTGTTTTTTTTTGTTGGTTAGTTTTTTTTTGATTTTTTACCTTTTTTGGTTGAACTGCACATTTACTTTTAATTATTGATTAACGATGATGCATAATCATCTTTTTAGCAATTTTTTAACACAATTGTGTTTTTTGCATAGATTTTAACATATTTTAACATTTCAAAATTCAATAAATTGTTATTATTTATAAAAGCTATTCCGAACATTGTTATAATCGTAAAATTTTGGATATTTGGCGCAAGTAAATAATAATCTAACCAAACTAACTTAATTTATTGTTTTCGTGAAGATTGTAAGATAAAAAACAATTCACAATGTAGAAAGTTTGAATATTAAATATCGCCAAATACTTGTAGGAGCTCTAAATCCATATGGTTGGAAGTGGAACTCGATTTTTTTCTTTCCTTCTCTTTAAACTATTTTGTTAATGTTTGGGCTAAATCGATTGGAAAGGCTGGACACAAAACTAAATGGAACCGATTTCCACATTCTATTTAGTCCAAATACGGTTGGTTTAGATGAACTGTGTACGGCCCTAACAGAGAAGTTTTCTATACTTGCAAACCTTAATCTATAACATCTCCCTGCTTTTAATTCGATAAAGGAAGATACTACTACTACTACTAATACAACTACTACATCTAGAACTACTACTAATGCTAAAGTAGCTGCTGCTGCTAGTGTGCATATAGACAGATGTGGAGCAAAAGAGAGGAATCATACCATCAGCTGCTAATGCCATTCGATCCCTCCGAGTGTGGTGCAGCCCACTCCCTCCCACGCGTCGGTGCAGCCAACTTCTTCATTGTCAACGCCTGCCATGTTCTCTGTCCACCAACCACCTCCATGCTCATCTGTTTCAACCCAAGTAACTATCTTTAGTTTATGTAAAAACAGAACTCAAAGGTGAAGAAAGAGGAATGTCACTTACAATGATTGAAAAGAGGCTTCCTTTCCTCTCTGGTGAAACGCTTCCTTACTGACCTTCTTTGTGGTTTTGAATCATCTCCAAGAACTGCCAACCGCTTTGGCCCAGTTGGCTTGTCATCATGATCTAATTATTGAGATGCAATAGAAAAACATAAATTTATATACTATGCGAGAGAGTTTGTGGTTCCACTTCTAATCACAAACACGATATATCAAAAATTCGCATTGATGTTTAGTCCTGATGAAGGGTTGCTAGACTAGCTAAATCTGAAAATATCATGTAATACATTATGTAAAATGGACTTCTATTTAGCTTCCAGACTTGCTTCGCGGAAGTATGAACTAAGAATCTAAGGGAACTCGAATTTACTTTAACTGAGAAGTTTTCAGAAGTAAAACTGTGAAGCTAGCCAACCTAAACTCTTGGGCAGCTACATACAAACTCAACTTCATCTGCCAACAATGTAGGCTAACAAATGAAAGAAATATGAAAAGTAATTCATTGATATATTAAAAACAGACACTCTGTACACGGGCTTACGGAGATATAGAGACTCCACTCACAGTCAAAAAAGGATGCATCATTCTAATTGTCCCTAGCAAGCATCACAAGTTGTGCCTAGCTGGACTGAACTTTTTTTAGCCTGTTCTAAAAGGTTGTCCCATGAGCAACAAGTGTGACTCTTGTATTTCTAGGCCACAGGTTCAGAAGTGTACTGTTATCATAAAATGATTCAGTAATAAAGGAAGAACTATTGATGGGTGATAATAAATAACATATAATTTTAACTGCTTGAAACCTAGAAGAAAAGGATGCTCTAAACTACATTAGATATTTCTGGTTTTATGAACTAGTTGTTAAAAGACAATCGCCTAAGAAACACAAGCAACACAACATGAAAGAAAAACTTCAATTATCGTTATTAGCTAATGTTTTCGCGGCTTCAAGGGTATGTTATAAATAGATAGAATCTACAAACCTTCAAAAAGGCACTTGACCTCTTCTTCTCTTCCTTCATTTTTCTCACTTTCTCCTTTCACACCTCTTGATGGAGAGGGAGATGTTTTCTCATTCCCCTGCCACAACAGATTTCAAGCCAGAAATTGGTTTCTAAGACGTCAACTTGCATCGATTTTACTGTAGTTCATCAACAATAAAATTCCCAACTTCTAGATAGTCAAGGCTCCAAGCCAACTATAACCAAAACATTTTATAACCATTACAAGAAATCTTTTGGAGGCAGATTTTACACGCAACGACGCATCATCAAATCCCTATATCTATACTTACAAGTAACCCTAGACAAATTCTTCTTCTTCTCCGGGAACCAAATAGCAACAGTTCAATAATAAGCCGTACATCGCCACTGTTATTCAATTTCGAGAACACTGTAAATCAAAACATCAATGAACCGCAGCATCGTTTGCTTTATATATTCGAGCAGGATTTTAAGAAAGGAAATAAAATACCTCAACTGATGTGGGAAGCACGGAACCCCGGTGCAGCTTCCTGTTGAGGAAATCCGAAAGCGAGATGCGCGGACCCTTTCCACTGGGAGCTTCAGTTTCCACATCTCGGTTGCAATCATTAGACCTTTCATCGCGCAAAGCAGATGAATAAGCAAGTAAAAACAGAGAATTTAAAATTTAAAAACCCTAGATTCTTAGAAATTGAACGGAAATGAACTATTTGTAAGTTTTTAGCACTACTACCGATTGGAAGCATGGAAGATAAATGAAGATGTGATTGCGCGTTGGCCAACTGGCCTGAGAGGATTCTTGCTCGAATTCATTCCTTAATTTCTTCTTTTCGATCCCTTTTCTTAGTTTTTGAGTTTATCTTTTGAGTTATGAGCAAAAATATTGGCGCCAAAAGATTCAAAATAATTGCCAGCCAAAAAAATCACTATTTTACTTTTTGACTTCCATATAAAATAACCCAAAACAACGCGTTTATATGAAAAATATTGCGCCATCAAAGATAGTACTATAATTATTAAATCAAAATTTTAGAATATTACTCTATTTACAAAATTAGAGTTTCTTAAAAATCCTAATAATTGAATAAATTTTGTTCAAAGTCTATATTTATTCTTTGGATGAATGATTATGAACCAAACTTGATTTAAGTTGCGAACAAAATGTTATAATGATGACTTATTGCTAAGTTTTATAACTGTTCGGATATCGAGCTATGTACAACATCCTTTTAGCTGTGCGGTTTCGAGATAATGAGCGATGTCAACACTCGTCCTTGTATGGCGGAGCAGCAAAGAATAAAAGTTATGCCTTCAACACCAATAATTACTTTTAGTGTAGTGATAAATGTTCGAGATCCAAAAATAACTACCATTTACCTATATTTGTTCCTAATATTTTAATGAGGGGAATGTCAAATCTATACATTTCAAATTTGAAAAATGCAAAAATATACATGATTTTTCATAATTGCAAAAATATACAAATTAACCTACTTCACATGTAATGTGTGTGGTGTGTGTGCAGAGTGTGTGTTGGATTATTTCTCCTTGTTTTACTCACTTGCCTCGATAATTACAAAATAAATGCATGCATGCATGAAAATAAAAGCTCAAGATATTAAAGAAAAAAAAACTTCCCATGCATGCATGCATAAAGCTGAGAGCTGGAGATATTATTAAAAAAAATATATGCATGCATGAAAACAAAACCTGAAGATATAAAAAATAAATAAAATCTCATTCATGCATGCATGAAGCCAGAGAGCGAAGATATTAAAAAAAAAAAAAAAAAAAAAAGAAGCATCCATGCATGAAAACAAACCCCAAATATATATAAAAAAAACTTCCCATGCGTAGCTGAAGATATTATATATATATATATATATATATATATATATATATATATATATATATATAACTTCTCATGTATAGCCGAGAGCTGAAGATATTATTAAAAAAAAAATACAAGCATGCATGCAAGAAAACAAAACCTGAAGATATTAAAAATAAAAATAAAAAAATTCTCATGCATGCTTGAATGAAGCCGAGAGCTGAAGATATTATAAAGATACGTGTTGGGTTATGAGTCAGTAGATGGTATTCACTGATTAGTGGTTAAAATAATATTGGGGAAATCATAGTAGTACTATGGAATTGAAGATCCCAAAACCCAATGATATCGTTAGTGTAGTGTCGATAGGATTAGCCGATGTATAGGCTAGACTTTTCGTAGTTGTTTATCTTTTGTCTAAGTCCCGTACGGGTAAAGCTGTTGGACCGATCTTCTGACGAAGTTACTTTCCATAACCCCACGTCATCAGTGTAATCGCTTGCATTCTTCCGACTTCATGTATCTCGACCTCGGTAGGAGATACCTCATCGGTGATAGTTATCGGCGAAAGAACATAATGCAAAGCTCAGTACCTTCGCAGCCATCGTCGGTGACCCACCAAAGTCTTATCGGCTCGTCGGACGACTCAACCGAAAAAGACAGAACTGTCTTGAGTCTCATCAGTATCCGAGTAAAACGACCCGGTCGTATAAGCCATTTCGAAGTTCACGAGAAGATCATACGAGGATGTGGACTAGTCAACTCTAATCTCCGACACATTCTCACCTACCACAAACCTCGGCACGATGAGAAGCGGACAACGCTTTACCTCGCTCCGACCAACTAAAGGCTGCTCTCATGTACGGTGTCAACCGCCCGCTTGCAACAATTCGAACATTATGGCCGTTTTCTTTGGAAGCTTGTGACACGTGGCATCGTCTTCTCCAATGGACATATGCCTGCTCACAACTATAAATAGAGAAGAAATCCGAGCTCCACGCACGGGATTCACAAGGCAAAACGCTCAAGCTCACAAACACTCTAGCAAATTAAAAGATCATCCAACGAAGAACTTGCCTTCATAGAAAATCATTAGTTCTTCTCTACAGAGTTATCTTTAGATCCCTTTCTTCTCTAGCTAAGCTCATTGTCATATCTATAGCTTAGAAATTCGAAGGAGTTCATTTTTTGTGAATTATTCTTATTATAAGAACTCCTTCTTAGTTGGAGATTATTCCCCCCTTTCGAACTTAGGTTTGAATTGTAAAGTCGCTAAGGACTATAACTTAGAAGGGTCCGTCCAAACAGATGTAAATCCTTGCTGAGGCTTGCTCGAGAATAATCAACAAGTTCTCCCGCTTGTCGGGGCCGTGGACGTAGGATCTTGCGTATCCGAACCACGTTAAATTGCTAGTGTTATTTACTGTTTTATTGCATTGCATACAAACTGGTTTAAAATCATATATTTGCATAAAACGTATTTATAAAAGCGCACTAGCCAAAATACTTTAACTTGCGAAAACACGTTTTCAAACTGAGACGAATCTCCAAGCCCTACACTTATCCGCATAACGTCTCCGACTGAGTTTCAACAACTGACTTAAGTCAGTAGAAGAGCTCAGTAGCTGACACACTCTGACCCGTGATCGAAGGTTAATATCTGGCACTGTTCATCAGTCGCAACCTACAGCTCAGCTGTCCTTCACGTTCTGAGAAAAAGAAACTGTGATCAGGTGTATTCACCCCCCCCCCCACACCTGACTATCGTCTCCGGACCAACAATTGGTATCAGAGCATCGGTGTTCTTCTGATCGCCGGTTATGTATTACTGGTCTTCTCGAACAGATCCTGAAAACGTTTTCTCTGCACAAGCATCTCTTCATTCATCCTTATACTCGTTCACATAATGTCTGACATGTCAGGTATTCGGATGGTACCGATGTTCTCGATAGAGAACTTTACGGTATGGCGTGTGAGAATGGAGGCACACCTCACATCGCTGCACGACAGCATGACGGACGTCCTTGAGTCTGGTGTAGAATTTGCCACTGTGGGAGGTGTAGGAGCACAGACTGGTGCTAAGATCCCTAAAGAAAAATCAGTCTTCACGCCAGAAGAGAAAAAGCTGCACAACCTCGACCGAGTTGCGCGAAACGCAATCGACAACGCTCGGTGACTCTCATCTCGGGAGGGTGCAAGGCGCAAGACGGCAAAAAGAACTTTGGGATGCCCCCGCCCTGTACCGAGCCAAGGAACCCCGCGGATCAAAGAGAACAAGCTCGAGTTAGAGCTTCGGAAGTTCGATACCTTTGCAATGGAGCCCAGATGAGACCATTGACGAGCTCGGCCGATTCACAAATCAAGTCAATGTTATCAACGAGCCCGGGGAGGTCGTTCACCAATAAGGAGATGAACACCAAGATCTTGAGAGTGCTACCTCGACGAAGTGGCTTCCTTTTGCTACTTATTTACGTCGCTTCCGATCTTAATGCTCTAACTCCCGATGTTATATTTTCGAACCGAAAACGGAGGAATTTGAGCATAGCTTACCCTAACGATGTTCCAGGCGCTCCACTGACACTCGAGATTGACCATGCCTTCAAAGCAATCGGCAAAACGGAGCCAAACCTGTTTCCTCAAGCAAGGCAGTGGCCACAACAGTAGCAAAGTCCCCTGAGACGTCAGGCCCTGACCAGCTAGCACTAATGGCTCTCAAATATCAGAGAGAAAAGGAGAGAGTCAGAAAGCTGAGGAAATACAACAGAGATTCTCCCTCATGTAAGAAAGATTATCAGAAAAGGGAAGAATCTAAACCTTCTACTGAATGCAGGACATAGAGCCTGCTGCTACAACTGCAAGAAGGAGGGACATTATCAGTACGACTGTCCCAAACTCTCAGCTACTCAACGAGCAGAACGGCAGGCCAGACGAGATAAATTTGCCAAAAGAAGGCAGGCTTACATAGCCGGAGAGATATCCAACAACTCAATTGAGGAGGATACATTCATGTATTCCCCTAAGGACGAAGCTGCATTTGTCGCAGTTGAGATCGGAGAGACGATTCCTGAAGATACGGTTGAATACTGTCTGATGGCCGGAGAAGAGGCTGAGGTAAACTCCAAACTTAATATAACCTCTTCTTCACACGAGACACACGACACGTGCTCGGTCACGAGATGATCCTCTAGGACGTTGTACAAGCCTATGACGATCTACTAGAGGAACGATTCGGTGGCCGAGCAGAGTTCGAAGAACGATTCGAGAACTGGAACAGGTAAAAGTCGGGAATTAGAGACTTTCTTCGATTGTCGAGGTCTACCGAGTCGAGAAATGCGTAGCGAGACTCGAGGAAGAGATTGAATCTCTTATGACTAAGTCTTAGCTTCAAGAGACTCGAGATCTCGCCTCGATTAAGGACAATTCGAGAAAGGAGACCGAAATAGCCCAACTCGGTCGAAGCTCACCGACGTGCAAATGATTATGACTCACTCAGGGAGGAGTGACGAGGTCCGGCGAGGGCCGATGACGAACAATACCTAGGAGCTAAGGAGAAGCTAGAAAGTATGCTCAGAGCGCAACGGCCAACTGTCTTGAAAGAAGGTCTTGGCTACTCACAAAGCTACCACTTCGAAAAGCTCAGATATGTTGGGCGACGGGTTCGTCGGAGGAAAGGTGCAAGCTACGACACCACACCTCGGGCGAAGAATAAACAAAAATTAGTTGCACCTCGGTAGAGCAACAAGAAGCAATGACCAATGGTTCCACCCCGGGACACCACGATCAAACTCGGGGGGAACCAAGAAGGTCGGAGTGGGCGGAACAGCATAATGAACCACTGTATGAGCACCCGGCTCGAGTGCGGTTCGTACTACTATGAGCCCGGGGGTCAGGAGAAGGGCAAAGACTCAGAAGAAGAAAGCTCCCGAACCTAGAATCATCGAAAGTCGGTATCTCCGGTCCCGTGGAGAAGAAAACTGACAAGGTTCGAGACGAAGAAGTCTCGAGACTTCTAAGGTTCCTGGGCAGATATGGGTTCCGAAATCACCCGCTAACATGTAAGGACCCAATCGAACCAAAGGGTACCTAAAAATGCTTCGTTTTGTAGGTGCATAAGGACCTCTTGGATAGTGGACGGCGGTGCCTCGAGGCACATGACATACCGGAAAGCTTCGGCGACCAACTACGTACAAGAAGATGGTCCCGAGTGAGTTTGCCGACAACTCAAAAGGCTACACAAGGGGATATGGAACCTTGAACATTGGGGCCGCTTCGGTTCCAAGAGTAACATATGTTGAAGGACTTCAACATAATCTCCTTTCGTCGCATTCTGCGTGATAATCTTAATAGAGTAATCTTTGACATTTGGTTTACGTGATATTGTTGATAAATCTACAAGGAAAATAGTGTTATCGGGTTCGCGGAAAAAGAATATATATCTTGCTAACTCGGAATACCGCGGGAACCTCGAGGCTTGCTTGCTTCACGAGACGAAATCTAGTGACAAGTCGGGATGGCATGGCACAAGAGACTCAGCCACCTTGAACTTCAAGACTATGAACAAGCTCGCCAAGAACTCTAAAGTCGAGGGACTGCCCAACGAATCGTTCATCAAAGATAGAAATTGTGAAGCATGCTTGAAGGGAAAGCGGACAAAGAGTAGTAATCCGCCTTATTCCTTCACCTTCCACCGATGGAATCCTTGGACATTGCACATGGATTTATTCGGGTCGGTCTCTCCGGTGACTATAAGAGGTAAGAAGTATGCCCTCGTCGTTATTGACGACTACTCGAGATATACTTGGGTCATCTTCATCGCCAACAAATCGATGTCCAAACCGAGCCGCCCAATCTGCGAAGAAACTCGGTGTGGAAAAGGACATCAAGATTCAAAGAATTCGCTCGAACGGAGGAACATAATTTCTCAACTCGGTAGTTAAGGAGTATCTGCGATAAAGAGGGAATTCAAAGCCACGAGACATCGACAACTCGCACCCCTCGGCCAGAACGGACTTCTTTGAACGAAAGAACAGAACACTCAAAAGAAGCGCAAAGAACGCTCCTAGCGGACTCTGGACTACCCTCAAAGTTTTGGGCGATGCTACCGACACTGCCCGCTATACTCGAGAATCGTTCTTTACTTGCACAAAGAACACATGAAGACACCCTACGAATTATGGAAAGGGAGAATTCCTTCTATCTCTCATTTTCATATTTTTGGCTGTCCTTGCTTTATCCATAATAATGGGAAAGATCAGTTGAAGGTCTTTGATAGCAAATCTGATCAAGGAGTATTCTTAGGATACTCTCGAGTCAGTAAAGCCTTCAAAGTCTTTAACTATCGGACCCTTTGTGTGGAGGAAAGCCCTCATGTTGTTTTTGATGAGTTTGTTGCGAGAACGGGGAAAACTACGAGAGACAAATATGAAGATGTCAGCAGCAACTACAGGATCTCACACTAACTGACAAAGCTGAAAAGATCCAGCATTGTTGGGATGAGTCAGACGATGAAGAGATTCAGAACTCAATCCCCGATAAATTTAGGAAATTTTGTTAATTTAATTTAGGAAAAATTGTTAATTTAATTGAGGGAATTTCTTTAATTTAGGAAAATTCGCTAATTGAATTTAGACAATTTTGATAATTTAATTTAAGCAATTTCATTAATTTAATTTAGGCAATTTTGTTAATTTAATTTAGGGAATTTTGTTAATTTAATTTAGACAATTTCGTTAATTTAATTTAGGCAATTTCGTTAAGCTTTTGAGTGTACCTCGTGCCCTCCAGAATTTCGTATATGTAATTCACAGAGACACGACGCCCATGCGTATAAGCTTTTGAGTGTATATCGTGCCCTCTATAATTTTTTCGTCTCCTTTTTCTGACATTATTAAGATTTTCTTGACTAATATTGCAAGTCTATTAGTTACAAGATTCTCCAGTAATAAAGGGGAGAAATTAATTAAAATATAATATATATCGTCAATTTCGATAATTTAATTTATGGATTTTTTGTTAATTTAATTTAGGTAATTTCGTTAATTTAATTTAGTGATTTTTGTTAATTTAATTTAGGCAATTTCGTTAATTGAATTTAGACAATTTCGTTAATTGAATTTAGACAATTTCGATAATTTAATTTATGGAATTTCGTTAATTTATCTTAGTGATTTTCGTTAATTCTAAACTAACTTTTCGTGGTGTAAAATTAATTATTGTTAACGAAGAAGATAAACATAATTTATGATATTGATAAAGTTGTAATATAAAATAAGATAAACATAATATTTAAATGGATTAAACAATTACTTTTTATATGACAATTCTAATACTAGTTTGTGGTTCATGAATACATTGGAATTCGTTTTTGACTGAAGGTAAACGACATGTTTGAAGGGAAGAAATTGAATAAAATATAACATATATATTTCGTCAATTTTTCGGCCTACATGTTTCGTCAATTTTTCGGCATCCAGATTTCCAGTATGTTTGTATCGCAAGATTCTCCAGTAATAAAGGGAAGATATTGAATAAAATATAACATATATAATTAAACGTAGCAATTATATATAACATATACAATTAAAGTTTAATATTTAATATTGATAAAGTTTGATTTATTTTAGTAGTGCTAAGATAATTGTAAAAACACGAATTCATATTATGTATCAACAAGTTCTTTACTGGAGAATAGTATGATTTAATTGTATTATTCGTGTTCATATCGGCTCTATTGGTGTTTATTTCAAAAAACTAGGTTATTCATATTGCATTTGTAATACTAGCTTGTGGTTCATGAAAAATCACAACATGTAACTTCGAAACTGTCATATCAGAAATTTTCAAGTGTACTATGAGTCTGTGACTAAATATTAGTACTTTTTTGGGTTAGAATAGGTTTTGAGTTTTTTCTTTGTTCGCATAATACGTCGCATATTAATGTAACAGTTTAGGGAGAAGTGTGAACATGTATTTATGTAGTGCTAACGTTCTTTTAAAGCTTAATTTGTCTGTGTAATTAATTCTAAACTAATACAGGGTAACTGAAGATGGGTTAGGTACGAATCCTAAAGTCCGACTCACGGTATGCAGTGGCTGCTACTCCATGCTTGCTATTTATTTTTCATCTACTTTAAAAACAATATTTAAAAAGATATATTGTATTTTTTCTATTTATTTTTCTAAGAAAAGATTGACAATTAAATTCAAATGTTAAACCTAATAATATGTACATATTTACTTAAATACTGTGTAGATAATATGTAGATATTTTCAATAATTTTTGGATATAAATTTTTGATGGGATAATACGTACATATTTTCAATGATTTCCTAAAATCAAATTTTATACCTAATAATACGTAGATATTTACTCAACTAGAGATTTGGAGGGAGATTTTTACATGCTAATTATGTCCCTAAAATCAAGCAAAAAATATAACAAATTATGGAATATGATTACCTTTAAAGATTGTTTCACCCTAAACAAGCGCCCTCCACCCTCGGTCTCTCGCTCCCTCTTGCTCTCTTTAAATTCTATTTCATGGAAGAATATAACTGTGCTGCATGTGAAGACATCTCCCTCAATAGGAAAAGAATCAGATTCCTCTCCTATTGTGTATAGAGTTCTGTTCTTATCTGCATCTCTGTGTTGCATGTGACACTCTGGAAAAGGTAAGTGAACAATGGTGATCTCTCTTTATCTCGCTCTCTCGCTCTATCTCTTTTCATAATTTTTTTTTCTCTCTCTAAAAGTTCACGTAATGGTGAACTATGATGCTTCATTAAAAAAAATTAATTAAAACAACAACAATATTAGCTGGACAAAAATATTCTGGGACGAAAATATTTTGAGGACGAAAATGCATGCTGAGGACGAAAATGCATGCATGAAGGAAATTTTCACGTTGCAAAAATATTCCCTACAAAAGTAGGAGAGAGAGAATGATAGTTGCTCACCTATTCAAGTACAAGACAAAACACTTTACTGCAAAAGTAGGAGGAGAGAGAAAGAGACTTGCAGCACCTACTCACCTAGGCACCTTTATAGGTTTAAAAAGTAAAAATGTATATTTTGCATTTATGGAATGTCATGTACATTTTTACATTTTCACATGTTTGTTATGTACATTTTTGCACATCACCCTATTTTTATTAATAATGGGGTAAGATCTTATTCGAATAAATGTATTATTCCACAAAGGTTTGTGTGTACCATATTTGTATATTTTTGTGTGTATCAAACCATAAGAGTATTGACATGCGGTAAATGTGACTTGCTTATTTTAATGAAAAATCACACATGTCAATACTCTTGTAGTGTGGTACACAGAAGCAGTGGCGGATCCAGGATTTTCGGCTAGGAGGGGTGAAATTTATCGGGGATTGAGCCCCCGAAAAAAAAAATTTAGCACATTTTTCTACTTAAATCTAATTATATACTTATTCTTTATGGCTTATTTAAGGATTATATTTTTCTTTCATGAATAACTCATATATTTTTTATATTTATTCGAAAAATATAGCACACAATCCTATTTTGACATCACTCTAAATTTAGTTAAAGGAAATTATGAAGAATAACAATATCTAACTGAAGAATTAATAAGTATTTAAATGATAGTTTATTTATACTTCAAATGTTCTTAATTTTATATCAGTAAGTACATGAAAAAAGAAAACACAAACATAGTATATTAATTGTATCAAACAAAAAACATAGTATATTAATTGCATCAAGTTATATAAGTTTACTCTACCAAACTAGGTATCCAAAACTCAAAATCTACACCTACACTAAAATATGTGACACTTAATATACGTTTTTTAAAATTTTTCAAAGTTAGGATAACAAATTTAAAAATTTCAGGGGGACGAATTCGAAAATTTAATTGGAACAAGTATAAAAATTACTAGAAATAAAAGATAACTCGTAGTATTGCACAAAAATTCGGGGGGGGGGCGGTCGCACCCACCCGCCCCCCTTAAATCCGCTCATGCACACAAGGGTATACAAATGTGGTAAATAGAAGCATTATTCATACCTAATATATTTTCGTGTAACACGGCATGATATTTAAGAATTTAAGAGAATAGCAATGAGACTTTGTTAAAACGTCTAATCATAACTTTACAAAACCTTAGTAGGAAAGACAATTTCTTTAAAAAGAAATGAACAAATGTGAGTGGTGGGCCCCCACCCTTCGTTTTCATGCCACTAATCGTGGCACATATTTTTTTTTTTCCTAACTTACCTCACACGGAAGACTTGAGAAAGTGAATATGATACCATTTCAATGTCAATCTCCCCAACCAAACGCTACTCTCTCTCTCTCTCATCTCATATATATATATATATAGAGAGAGAGAGAGCATATATTCATACATTATTACATAATCTCTCTCTCTGGATGGAGAAAAAGGGTGAAGGAGCGGAGTGTTGTATGTGTGGAGATCAAGGCTTCTCGTCGGAGCTCTTCACATGTAAAAGCTGCGGGTTTCGATCTCAACACAAGTAAGTAAAATCACATTTAAACGTCGTCGCTTTTACGAACGGTAATAACACATTTAAATGTTGCAGGTATTGCAGCAGTGTGTATCCAAGAGCTGAATCTTACAACAATTGCAATTGGTGCCTCACCCAGAAAGATGACAAGAAAGGAGAAAATATTCCAAAATCGTCGCAAAATTTACACAAAACCGGAAGCGATCAACGCGGTATGAAGATCAAGAAGAGCAAAGTCGATAATCTTGGAGATAGAAGAACAGTCGGTGAGCAAGTCAAGAAGAATAAGGTACCGGTTGCGGCGGCGAATCGTGCAGCTCCGCCGCCGTTGGCTGGGCGGAAGAGGGTGATGAGTGACGGCGGCGGGGTTATCAAGAGAAGTAGATCGGAAGAGGTATCCAACGGTGGGAATGGGATGATGGTGAAACCAGTTTTTAGAAATAGGGTGAGAATAAGGTATAAACTTTTGGAGGAAGTATCAAGTTAATTAATTAATTCGTCTATTTACAAAGAGTTCCTCATATAATGATCCCAACTACACATTTCGAATTGCACATTCTCGAATAACGAGTGTAGATTTTATTGTCGAAAATATGTATTATGAGGTTTCGTGCAAATCGTATTCTTATCATCTTCATACAAAATTGTTCGTGATTATTATGAGATAATCGTACCTAAGCAGAATTTATTCAGTACACGCCTCAATAATAAGTATCGCTTATATATCATTAAATAATGATAATAATCATCATCATTGTAATTGTTAGGTAGCTACATATTTGGCTGGAAATGAGTAATGAGCAAATTAAGTTAAGAAGTATATTCAATTATTTTAATCCCGTTTCACAAATGGAAAAGACTATGAAAGTGGGAAATTACTAAAAGAAGTTAAAGCTGAAGGGGACCTTTGATAAGGACTAGTTAATCAATTAAGTTGGATCCATCATAATTAAAGGCTAATGGAAGGAAAATATATCCCCAAAAGTAGTATTTGATCATCATTATAACGTTACAAGTATTAATTTAAAACAATCAATTTGGAATTCTCTTTCATCAAAGACCACAAATCCAACATGATGAGTGAGAAGCTGAAGAGAAAACAAGGAGAAAGCATCAAATAGATACATACAAGAAAGTGCATTTCTTGAGAAACAACAATACATAATTTATATAATCAACAAATGATATTCACTTGTGTGAATCTGTGAATCTGGAGACAAAATATACAGGCTAATTTGTACGAAGCAAAACTCTTACTAAGAATGCTGGCAGGCTGTGGCTGAACAAACCACTCCGGCTTGCTGCGTAATTGTATCTAACACTTGAACTTGGGGCACACAGACAACGCGACTAGGAGAGCTAAAAGAGCGACTATACCAAACACTACCAGTTTGATCTTCATATTCTCGACCCACATATTTCTCTTGATCTTCGTCCCTTGTTTCTTGAAATCCTGTGCCTGCAAATCCCATGTGGAAATCGAAACCATCGTTCATTATCAATGCACATGATCACATCAAGCCATGGATCCAAACATGTTTATTTTACTAAGTAGGTTGTTTTGTGACTTAACAAGGTTGCTGGAAGATTTGCTAGCTCAGACTAACCTGTGACCGAAGATTGTCAGTCTTATCAACAAGAAGTTCAATCTTCTCTCCACGGTCAAGAACCTATTTGATGCAAAAACATGTAAAACACATTCAAGAACAAGAAACACAAGTGCAATTTGAAATTAAAAAAAAAAAAAAAAAGTAACAAAAGCAATCAATGCTAGAGGGAAGATTTTCATACCTTCTCAATGTTTTGCATCATGACACCTTTTACCTCAGAGACTTGAGCCTTGACTTTAGCAATCTTGTCGATTTCTTCAGGATGATCGACGCAATACTGCATCTGATCTTTCATTTTGGGCCTGCAATGCAGAAAGGAGTTGGCAAATGTGACAAGAAAACAACAACAGAAAATGCACTTACCCAAACTCCTTCTTCAGGCTGTTGGGACCTGCAGTTGAAGCTTTTCCGCCTCCATATTTCTTCATAAAATCATCCTTGAGACGCTCCAGATAGGCTATTGGTAGTTGTCTACCAGCAGATTCAACAGCAACAACACAATAGGCTATGAAAAATTAAGAAAAACATGTTACAGATTCACACAATGTCATATATCCTTCAATAAGATCAAAAAACATGTTACAGATTCACACAATGTCATATATCCTTCAATAAGATCATCTAAGTTCGAGTTCTTCACAACTGTATTTATTAGGTTACAGTTGAATATTAATCAATGAAGATCTTCATGGCCCTCTTATTCACTTTTTTTAAAGATGGATCTGAGATAATTTCAATTCATTTCCTCCAAATGAAGTCCATCAATCCAAGTATAACAACAGGATAGGGTATGAAAAATTTAGAAAAACAACAACCATGTTACAGATCCACACAATGCCATAAATCCTTCAATAAGATCATCCAAGTTTGAGTTCTTCAAAACTGTATTCAGAATTCAGATTATGGATCTGGCTATCTTAACTTGAGATTATCTGGAAAAATTTCATGTTTGGTGAAATACAACTGAATATTAACTTTCTCTAAAGATGAATTTGGGATAATTTCAATTCATTCCCCCAAAATCAAGTCCAAATTAGGGCAAACAATGAACCAGCGCACACACTCAAAACAAATAATTAGACAAATTGAAATAGGAATTCCAAACAATGAAATCAAAAGTAATCGTACTGAATCCATTCTCCACAAGGAAATTGAAGGTGTGGCCATCACAGTTGTAGGTGAATCTGTTGTTGGAAGCAGAGAGCTTCTGCAGGCACTGAGACGCGACGGTGGCGAAATTCCCCTTGAATTCCGTGTAATCAGCCAATATCACAGTTCCCCTCGCCACAAAACTGTAGATCAATTTCTGCTGACCCATTGCGCACAGGTAATTGCGGCTGGTGCTCTTTTAGATTGGGTTTATTATGATTGTGAACATGCAAAATAAACCCAGAAAAGCAATGCGCAAGGGGAAAAGAACGACAAGGAGAAAACAGCTGAAATTGGAGGAGAAATGGAAAATTGATTTGCAGCATTGCAGAGAAAAGGTTAAAAGAGGGCAGGCTAATGGAGGAGCGGGAACAACGGGAATAACGGTCGTTTTTGTATATATTAATAGAAACGGTTGGAATTAAATTTGTTGCGGTGATGTATTGGACTGCGGAGAGGATTACTCATCTCTATCGAAATTAATATTTTAAAATTATAGTAATAATCAAAAATTTTATTCCAAATTTAAAAATAAATAATTTGAAATATAAATAAAACTCAATGCGGTGAACTAGACCCTTCCCTTTAATGCTAAGAATTTTTATGTCCCACATTTATATTTCCTTTTATGTTAAGTAAGGTGATCAAATCAAAGATTACTTAAAGTACTGCATTGATAATATTATGATTTCTATTATATGTAGAATGATCAAAATAAAAAATTCCTTAAAGTATGAAATAAAAATAAATTTAGATTGTTCACCCATAAGCTCTATTATAAACTAATTAATTCGCAATATATTTTATAAGTTAATTGAGCATGCATGATTTATAATTACAACATTACATTAACTATTATAGTGGCATACATAAACTGAACTTTTTAGACTCAATACATTTTCAAACTTCTAATTTTGAAATTTAATTCAATTTATTTATTTGGTATTCCGAACTTATGGGTCGGACCCATTTTACTGGCTCTTATATCAATAAGACTCGGGTCCACAGCTTTAAAATAATAAAAATTAGAATAGGAGTGTGGTCGACAGCTTCGAAACCATCCGTCCCAATATTTTTCTCCCGGTCTCGACCATCCCACATTCGAAAGCGACGTCGACGCGCATACAAACACACACGCCCTACCCCGATGTCGATATCTATCTATCAACGCTTTATTTCATTATTACTCGTTTCTGCTCTAATAAAATAATACCATTTCTTCAACACGGAATTTATACGAAATTCTAAACCAATCATTGAATATTCTTTTTCTATCACCCCTATAAAACGAATGGAGCTGGATAAATATTTTCCAGTTCCTTCTTCCCCTCTCATCCCAATTTCTGAAAATCCATCGACAGATTAAGAATCAGATTTGTGAATTAATTCTGTTTTGTTATGACTATGCAAATAAAAAAGCTGGCGAATTCGCCTTCTCGCTGCGGCAGAAATCTGCAGCGATACAATCGAGGGTTTCGTCTGGTCGTTGGGTATGCATTTCCTATCCGATTTATTCTCACGAATCCTCTTTGATTCTCCGATTTTATACTTTATTTTTGTAATTTCTTTTCCTAAAGATGTTTATGGTGTTGTGATTTCTGGCAATTTGCTGCAGATGCATACCGTACAGAGTAAAGCAGAGCAACAAGACATCCATGGCTCATGGAGCCCTAATTCAGGATTTGGAGGTGCTTTTGATCAGCTCTCAGAAGAACGAAAGCATGATGTTCCCTAAGGTAACATTTTCCCCAAATTATCTTCAAAAAACATACAAATTAGACGAAATATAGTTGTGATTTCACAAAATTGTCTGATTCGGAACGGATTACGATGATCAGGGCGGTTGGGAGCTCGACGAGGAGATCGAATTGGCTGCTTCACGAGAGACGTTGGAGGAAGCCGGCGTGATCGGATCGTTAGGGCACAAATTAGGGGAATGGATTTTCAAGAGCAGACGGCAGGAGAAGTTTCACGAGGCCTCGATGTTCTCTCTTCTGGTGACGGAAGAGTTGGAAGTATGGCCGGAGAAGGATCTCCGGCGACGCGTTTGGATGCCGGTTGATGAAGCAAGAGAAGTCTGCGCACATTCATGGATGAAGGAGGCTCTGGACGAGTTTGTTTCCCGGTTCAGAGCGGAGGAGGAGTCGCAGTCGCCGTCGCCGGCTTCTAGAAGGTTCGAATCTTGCAGAAGTGGAGAGCTGAGACTCAGCATTGGCACTCGTAGTGCTTCGGATGAGGATGCTGACTGTTTCTTAATTTAAGTTCGGACAATTCTTCGTCCGTCAGAGGTCGTGTTTGGGGACATCCGATTAAATTGGAACGATACGGAGAATGTAGAGGTGTAGGGATTGATTCTTTTATTGGTTTATTCTTGATTTCTTCTTCTGTTTACATTAGCTAGGTTGTTACATTTCCGACGTGAAATTCACGTCGGATTGAAGCTTGCTTGGAAACTTGTAGGTTGCACACCATTGCTGAACGAGTAGGCCATTCAAGTTGACTTAGTTTTTTGAATTCTTCTATAACCCTATTTGATGAAACTACAAAGAAAAATTGATTGATTTCTAAAAATTACCGAGTAATCGCGGAAACTAGATCACCTATCCCATAAACATTGTGCCAAAACTGTTCCATAAGGTACGCATTTAAATGATTACCGTACAAATCGTAAAATTATACGGGAATCATCTAACTGTCTATTTTAATGGGACAACATTGAGACATGATCGAGAGATACAATCATAGTTCCGTTCGTTGTTATGCATATAAGTACGAGAAATTGACGGATAATGAGGAGAATCGCGATCTTTTAAATTCAATCCAATGAACAATGATCTAATAAGGTGAGTCGTTTTGACCGTTTATTGAGTAAATACAATTATGGATAAAACATTTATGATTAATCTACATTTGGAGTAGATTATGCAGTATCTCTGATTTTCTTCCAAATTAAATTTAGTTGAGTGAGAAGTTATAATTTTAAATAATATGAAATGGGGTTCTTTGTGCACGAGCCCAATTTGATCTAATTAAATGCATACAGAACTTCACCAGTGGTCGAAATGGACTGAGGCCCTTCCTCTTGAATGTGGGCTGGTTGCTTTTCTCTCACTAAATTTGCTCATAAGAATTCGTTGATGTTTTTTTTTATATATTTTTTTATTTTTTTAGGGGGTATTTTAGAAGTCCTCCGTCCATCACATTAGTAGTGTCATGTTATTTTCGGCACATTTTTTTAAGAAACTTGTGTTTTGTATATAAAGTAGTATAATCTACTAGATTAAATAACAGAGTCGTCACGAGACACTTTTAATGTGTAAATATCCGTTGTTTGGTATAATCCACTAGAGGGGACAGGTAGAGGTGCATGAAAAGCAATTGATGGAAGAATTAGAACAAGAAGCCTAATGCTTTAGAAAGAGACAGATAAACGACCACCTATGGTGTGGTCTAGGTTTAACTTTCTCTCACTTCCTACCAAAACCTCTCTCTCTCTCTCTCTCTCTCTCTCAAGCTCGTTAGGACAGAAAACATGGGTTGCTCCACCTTTTCTTCTCTTCTTTTCATCTTTTTTCTTTTAGTTGCAGAGTTTTCAACTTTTCTTGGAAGGAGACCTTTTCTAGTCTCCATGTGCCTCTATCAACTTTACCTCCACTAATGTATCATTTCATATGAAAGACAAAAACAATTCTACCAACAAAATTCACAAGAATAGACCACATATACCTACAAATTCAACACAATTAATTAAACAAACTTATTATGATTTTCGTCTTTTAATTTAATTGGTTATGAATTTTTAACTAAAAAGATGAATACAAAAAGTAATTAGAAGAAGGTAGTGGTAACATGTCACACACATGCAGTACATTGAAAAAGGGATATAGAGATGGGATACCAAAGGGACCTCTATAATATATATATATATCAAGAAAAGTTTATTTGAATGACTTGTGCTTTGGTAAGAAGGATCCAAAGAGAAAATGGGGTCACTTTTTATCTTTTACATAGATGTAAAATCAAACACCCCCAACAAACCCTAATCATCAATCCATGAACAACATGGGGTCCAAATTTTTTGGATTCTATCAATTTGTTTTTTCTACCTTTATTGCCTCACACATCTAATCACAAACTTTACCCTAACTAATTACCCTACTCTAACATGGTATGACTATCTACCCATATTATGATTAAGATTATATCATCATTTACAATCGATTTTAATTTGTCAGAACTCGCTGCACAGCGCAATATTTTTCTATATATTATTATTATTATGTCTATAAGCCCACTATACTATCAAATTTTGGATC
The DNA here is from genome assembly GCA_028984105.1 of Lavandula angustifolia. NCBI lineage: Eukaryota > Viridiplantae > Streptophyta > Magnoliopsida > Lamiales > Lamiaceae > Lavandula > Lavandula angustifolia. Next base: position 30,463,029 of record CM054810.1, on the reverse strand, counting down.
GGGTTCCGACAATCTAATTTATAATAGTATTTGCTTTTTGAATAAAGTTTGAACTTTGAGAGGCATTAGGGTATTTGGAATGGAGAATGTGATTGAAGAAACCAAGCATGTGAGTGGGGGTGATGGACACCTTTTAATCCAAAAAGAGGTGGGGTGGATGGGGTGGGTGGGTTGAGTCCATTAGTCAAAGCATCAAATCTAAAGGATGAAAAAGCTTCTTTGCCCAAAACGTGCAATTATACGGATTCTTGGCTTCTCTTCTTATCACGTGGTCCAACCACTTAACTCAACACACTTTCATTAGAATAGTATTTTCTAATTATTTACTTATATATGCATAGTTATTATCCTTTGGGATTTCTAATATAATCTTTTTAATCACTTTTTTTTGGCAAAATTGAGATAAATGGTTGATAAATTATGCTAGTTTGAATAAATTAGTATATAATAATTTTTTAGTTAATTGATCCCAAACTATGCTAATTTGAATGTGTTAGGATCTTTGGACCCTCAAAATGTGACGAATGAGTTATTGAAACTCAACGGAGACAATAACAAAGAATAATACAGAGAAAAAAAATAGACACAAAGATTTTAACGTGGTTTGGTCAATCGACTTACATCCAGTGCATGGAGAAAGCAATCCATTAATAAAGGGGATAATACAAATGGGCCTCCGAATGTGGTCCTGGCACCCAAAAGCATACCCAAAAAACCATGGTCAATTAATTCAACTAACTATTCCTATAACATGTGGGCTATGATGCGTAGAAACGCACTTAAAAAAATTAGAGAATCTATTTATTTATAGGTGAAATTAATGATAAACTTCATTATTTATCCGATGTGAGATATGATTTAATTTCCTTTACACATTGAGCATCCCATTAAATTTTTCATTAGTCAAAGAATTTTTTAAAATAATACTAAAATAATAATATAAGGCTTTCTGAAATAATTTTTTTTGGACCAATTTGTCAACTATTGAAATAAACTCTATTTCATTTATTGCAAAATTATAAAATATAATTTAAAAATAAATTAAATTCTTTTTTAAAAAATGGACAAGTTGTATTATTTCAAAAATGATTTGTTTTAAATAATAAAATAAATTTTAAAATTTGACAAATAAAATTATTTTTTGGAATAAATTTTCAAAAATAATATTTGGAATTGAAACCGTGATTAGGTTAAAAATAATTTAAAATAAATTTAGAAATTTAATGATTCTAATATTTAAAAGTTAAGCTCCTGAAATTTAATTCCGATATTTATTCGTTTTTCCATTTTTTAAGTATTATTCTAATTTTAAGAATTATTTCGAAATATATATATATTTTTTAATTTCAATTTGTTTTATTCTATTATGAAACAATACAGTTTGTCCATTTTTTAAAAAAATTCAAATTTTATTTCATTAATTAAATTCCCCCCCCCAAGAATTGGGCAAATTAGTAAAAAGAAACTTATTCCACAAAAGCCTTATGTTATTTTATTATTATTTAAAAAGTCCATTGACTAACTGTTAAATAACAAAACTACTTGGAATGACCAATTCATTCAAATTAAGCATAGTTTAAGGGCCAATTAACTTAAAAAAGAAATATTAGGACTCGTCCATCCAAATTAACATAGTTTGAGGACCATCTAGCAAATCTACCTTTTACTTTTTACGTAAAGTCTTTTCGTTTTCTAAAGAAGAATATGTTTTATATATTGTGCATTCTAGTATTGTATAATTGTCTACACAACCTATAATGAAAATTAGTAAGTAATCATCCCTTATGATGACATAGTGTTAAGGTACTTAGCTTCTGATCACAAGATTATGAGTTGAAAAGCCACCAAGATCGTTTATAAAATCTAATAATTGCGGTAGCTTTTAATTTAAAAATTAAACAGTTAAATTTCTTAAAACTTTAAACATGAATTGAGATATTTTTGATGCATAAAGAAATATAATTTTTTTAAATTATCAAAAATATATATTTTTTATTAATACAAAAATTTCCTATTTTAACTTAAAAATAATTATTTTTAACTTTAGACAAAAATAAATAAGAAGGCTTGTAACAGTAATTGAGAAGTTGGTTTTATGGCCTAAGATAAGACATATCAATCCCACCATGGCCGCAAGTGAGAACTTTTATATAAAAACCGAGAACTCCTCTAAACCATAGATTACATAATAATATATTGTTGGATCTCATATACATTATTAATTATTTCTTTTCATCTATTATCGTCAAAAGATTATAATTGAAAAAAAATATACTGAATTATGGATCCGTAATTTGGAAATCTCATTTGATTCGTTCTCTATGTTAGTGTATGGAGTGTATAAACACATATAATTCGAAAATACTTCTCGTTCAAAATAAAACACAAATTTGATTTTTTGTTCGGTATTTGAAGTGAAAAACATCACACATGAAATTTGTTTCCTAATGATGCGACTTTGAACACAATAAATATTATGCTTAATATTTACCGCAGCTGGGTGTCAGGTTTCCCTGACAAAAACACCCTTATTTGCATAATTGTGGTAGAAATACTGGCTTGTAGTACAAAATAAGGCATTATGAAAAAGGTCAGGAGTATAAGTATGAGAGAACTTTTTATCTAGCCGATAGGAAAAACTAGATAAGTTATCTAGCCAGGCCGAGATAAAAATGTAAGTTTTCTAACCGATATCTTAATTTTTGTTTTTTTAAGTAGTGTGGGCCCATATTATTTACTTTTGACGAATTATATATTCACAAATTCGAAAAGAATTTATAAGTAATCGGTAAGACATAATCGTTTAGTGTAATCGGTAAGATCCAATAGTTAAGTGAAAAATTGAAATAATTGTTTAGGTATAATAATTGTTTAGTACCGAGTGCAAATAATTGTGAATCATTTTTCTCATCCTCCAATTTTCGACTTGAGGGGAAAAGAGGCGGAGCCGGCATCGGAGATTGATTTCGGAGGGGGAAAAGGCGGCGGACGGAGGCACGAGATGCGGGCGGAGGCGCAGAGGCGGGCGGGCGGAGGCGACGGACGGGCGCGAGAGGCGGGCGATTTTTTGCGGGAGGCGGAGGAGGTGCGAGTGGACGGAGGCGGACGGGCGGGCAGGCGACGGACGGAGGCGCGAGAGCGGGCCGTAGGCGGACGCGCGCGGGGGGGCGGCGGACGGAGGCGCAGAGGCGGACGGAGCGGGGCGAATTTCAAGGTGTAATTCCATGGATCCCGATTTCCGAGATGAGTTTCCCGAAATTTGACGAAATTAGGCTTGAAATTAGACCTTGAAATTCAATCGATTGGAACTAATACTTCCATGGATCCCGATTTGATGGGTCTTGATCTTGATAATGATTGCGATTGATTTGTTCCACAATTTCACATATACGTTCTTTGTATTTGTTTTGTAGCGTAATTGGTCATGGAAGAGAATCTTGTCGGGGATCTAAATGTGTGTTGAATTACTACTATAGACAAGATATAATTGATGATATAATTAAGATATTAGGGGGTGTTGGTGATAAATTAGACGTATTTAGATCCGGTTGCTTTGGTGATTTATTGCGATAAGCGTAGTGGTCTAATAGTCGTAAGCGCATCGCTGCTTTGATCACCCATGAGGTGTTGATTCCCGGGGTTCCTTGGTATGATATTTGGTTAAGTGTGGGTTCCCGAAATATTCGTTTCTCACCGGTTGAGTTTGCTTTGGTTCTTGGGCTACATTTTGGTGGATCGACTTTGATCCGAACCACCACGATCATGAAGTTCCGGAAGATGGCTTTATAGACCGTAATTATAAAGGGATTTGTCCACCGCTATACAAACTATATGAAGATTTTAGGACTTCAAAATTGTAAACGCCGGATGATTATCTTAAGGCATCGATTATACTAATGTTGTATTATATGTTGTTTCGCCTATGATAAGACCCGTACTATTGATATATGGGTATCCTTCCTTATCGAGAATCTCGATCAATGGAATAGTTTTCCTTGGGGAACACTATCATATCAAATCTTGTGGAATTACGTGGGAAAAGTCCCCACATGTGAATCTCGTTTGGGCAATGGGAAATCGTATCATACGTTCGGGCCGATTTGGGTTCTACGGGTAATCAACTTATAGTTTATATTTATGTTATTAAATGTGTTATATTATTAAATTTAATGTTGTATTTGTTTTCATAAAATTGTGAAAGACGTGGTCCTACGAGGCTATTCCGCAACTTGCCAACGTTGCGCTAAGATTAACAACTCGATCGCCAATGTCGTTCCTCGTATCTTTGCGGTGGACCTTTGTATCATCTTCGGCGACATTTACGAGCTATTTTCATAGTCGGTATAATTAGTTTGTGGTAATATAATTATTTATTAATGTATTGTAATTATATAATAATGATTATTGAATCATTTACTAATTAATATTAACAAACTTGATTGCGATTACACCCTCACCCCGACAACGCACGGAGGCGGCCACTGCGTATTGGAAAAGTGTTGACGTGGATAACCCAATAGGGTTTGTTTATAAATTTCGGCGAGAGGAAAGCACCCGGCTGTTGGAGGACCGCATTGTCCTTCTACTTCTCTTCCGTCTCGCATCGATCCGCACTATTTAGTTGACGAGGAGAGAGCGAGATTAGTGGGGAGCAACGACCATCCAGCGTTCACGTGCTCAATCCTCGGGTGGTCGTGAAAGCGGACCACCACCACCAACATCGTCGCCCGACACTTTGCCACCTAGTTCCCTTGATGATGCTACTTTTGATAGGCTTGCCACTCGACTTGAGGAAAGACGATGGCTAGATTGATTGAGCCCCTCCTCGAAAAAGTGATCGATAGAGCACGTAGTATTTCTGTCGGCATTTGACTTGTATTACTACTTGTACTAGTAGTGAGCAAGTACATCGGGTGCGACTCACTACCAAAGGTTTAGGGGAACCTTGTCGGATGAGTTTGTAACATGTTCCGCTTCATCAATGAACTTTGCACAATCTTTTTTTGTTAGCCTCGAGGACCCGGTGCAACAAATCGACGGTCAAGTAAGTAGATATTTTTCGTTTGATTATTCTTTTAAATTCAAGTTTTATGTATGTGAGTAAGTCGTAATTTGAATTTAGGCTATGGAGGTTTTCCTAAGGTACCAGCTTAAGAGGCTCTACCAACGGATTAATGTGGCGCAAGGTGTTACATGGGATACCACTATAATTAGTCCATTAAGCTTATTTGTAAGTATTACATTAATTAGAGAAAATTTATTTTTTTAAATAACTAAAAAACATTAATATTTGTTGTTGAACGAGGTAATTCTTAAATCGAGTGGGATAAGTTGCATCCCGATAACAAAGATGGTCGGACTAAGATTGATGTGAATCTTGAGTATAAAGATTGGATGGTGCCTCAGTCGGTAATTGAGATTATTCGCTCGGATGTCCGCTTTACACAAACTTGGATTGGAGCTCGACATGTTAGTATATTTTGTTGATTAGTGTAATTAACTTTGAATATCGTTTGCAAATTAACTTGTTCCTTATTTCGAGGTTATTGTAGTTTCTTTGTCTCGGAGAGTCCTCGCATTGGGTTCTTGTTCGCATGGATCTCGTTTATGGGTAATTGAGTTGTATGACTCGTTGTTGTGGAAGTTGACGGGTGATCCGGCCAGACACCGAGATATATATGTGGAGGGAACGAGAGCTTATTTGCCTTGCAAGACTCATACCGCGAGCACCTGGATGCTGCTGGGTACTGGACCAGTGTCCAGAAGCCGCCAATATTTGATGAGCTTTGTATTGTAAAGATGTCGGAACAGTTTATGCACGGGATTCCGAAGAGTGTGGTTTATACGCGATGATGTATGTTGATAGACTACTTTCTTTGTAAGCCGCCCATTCTGTTGAATAATGAACAATTAATGTCGTATAGATCTTTTTTAGTCTTAAGAATTTTTAGCATGTTTGGTCTCGATTCGGACTTATTGTAAGTTATTGTAACTGGATAATTAAGGATTTTTTTGTAAGTTATGGGTAATCTAATTCGATCGATTCCTATGTACGGGGATTTTTTGGTTGTTAACGTGTAGTGAATTCCTCAATCGTTAATCGTGTAGCTATAGTATGTAAATAACTATATTGAATATTCGATATGTCACTTAATCGTGTAGTCAATATTCGATATGTCATAATCGTGTAGTTTCTATAATATATAATCGTGTAGTCGATAGTTACATACTCGATATGTCGTTCAATCTAAGATATAATCGTGTAGTCGATAATGCCATAATCGTGTAGTCGATAAGCCATAATCGTCTAGGTTACATACTCGATATGTCGTTCATCGACTAGTCACTTAATACCATAATCGTGTAGTCGATAAGTTATAATCGTCTAAACCCCAAACCCCAAACCCCAAACCCCAAACCCTAAAACCCTAAAACCCTAAAACCACTAAATCCCATCGAATTCCCAACTTTTAAACAATATCTAATGATGTATTGATTATAATTGTAAGAAATATAAGACATATTTGATTTAGTCATGATATACTTGTATATATTTTCAAAATCTAAAAGTATAAGTCATATTTCATAGAAAATATACTCAAATCTCAAACTTGATAGATTGACTTTACTTCTATTTTATATAATTTCAATGATGAACCCATATTATATTTACTAATATATTGTAAAAGTGATTGTATAACCTGAAAATAAGTTATACTTAAACTATAAATCGATTTAAATTAACAAATATCATTTATAAGTCATAGTACATAGAAAATATATTCGAATCTCCAACTTCAAACTAACTTGATAGATTGACTAAACTTATATTTTATATAACCTCAATGATGAATCCATATTATATTTATTATATTGCAAATGCATTACTTTTTTAACACATAATAAGTTATACTTAACATATGAACCGATTTAAATTATCAACTTAATACTTGACTAGTCAACTTAATACTTGACTAGTCGACTATGTAGTCAACTCGATACTTGACTAGTCGAACCCGTGATCAAAAATACAACTCGCGAGAATCGAACCCGTTATAAAATAGTTATAGTTAGTTACTCTCGAGGATCGAACCCGTGATAAAAAATAGTTATAGTTAGTTACTTGCGAGTATCTAACCCGTGATCAAAAATAGTTATAGTTAGTTACTCGCAAGGATCAACTAAGTGCAAACACTATGCGTTAAAATTTAGAGGGCACCTTCTAATTGTGTGACCAATCGACTACAATTACGCATTTCTTGAACGTCGTGGTCTCCTATTCGGCTCTCCATCATTTGGAATTGCATTTATGTCAATATACGTAACAATCAAATATGTGTATTAGGATGAAATATATTTTATTATAAAATAAATCACAAGATACCTTCACTAGGAATATAAGCGGTGCAAGTATGTTTATTGTGACCACTTTGTTATGACATTTTACGCATATTTGTCGGGCGTCTAGAAGAGCTCTCAATAGCGGATCGAGCTCTACTCATCCTTGGCCGACCAACTTGACGCTTAATTATGGGAGCACGAACAACAAATGCGAAGCCTCGGGGGTACAATCCATAATCTGGATGTGGCATTGGCATGATCATTGATGAATATGTTTGCATCGAGATTATTTGTTACGTAGTACGATGCTACAAACTCGATTACGGATCGCCCGGCAAAGCTATCGAGCAAAGTTATCATCAAATAACGGATAATGAAATTTATAAACTAAGTATAAATAATGCTTAACACATCCAAGTATAGGCTGGCTTGCGTGTCGACATGGTATCAAATCAAAGTTGAACTCACGACAATCGCATGTACGTTCAATAAGGTCAACAATGTAGCACATTCCATCATGGTCGATTCGATACACATCGTGGCGATCCGCGTACGGTCGGGTGGCGTCCGAGCTCCACATTCTTAGCTAACTTCATTTTGGCAAACTCGGTTAACACATTACTCGTCTCGAGGTTGCATTCGCACGTCGCTCATCGAACCACTTCTCTACTATATATCTATAAATATCAAGCGGTGAGCATACGGGAGCCGTCGTGCCCATAACTGATCGAGCATTCAAAACCTCTGCTTGCATTCAAGGTCATAAAATCGAAACGACGGGTAGGGCGGCGTGAACGCGACCAACGATGAACTCCAATTCCCAAAAGCTTTGTTGTAGGCACCATGCTTGCTCGAGGCCTTCCAAACTAGACATGCAATCACGAAATTCTTCATCTCGATAACAATAGGCGGCTTCCCTATTATAGAGCGAATATGGTCGGTATAGCTTGTCATATTCTTTGAGAGGTGGTAATAGCATAATCCATGAGCGGCTTAGAAAATACCTCCTCCACGGCATTCTTGATACTCTTATCGCGATCCTGACACAATGAGGAGACCTTCACGAGATCCAAAAGCCTCTCGACATGCCTCAAAAACCACACCCACGACTCATCATCCTCAATAGGACCAATCCCGATTGCAAGTGGGAAAACTTGCTCATTGCCATCTTTCGTCACGGCCATAAAAGAATTCCTTTATTTTTTCCCCTTAAGATGTGTCCCGTCGACTACGATCACCGGTCTCAAATTTGATCGAAAGGCTTCAATGCAAGAGCCAAGTGCAAGAAACATGTACTTGAAAAGATTATCGTGCGTCGTTTGAAGACTAATTGATGTTCCGGCGATACTTTGTTGAATCACGTGGAGGTAGCTCGGCAACATCGATATGATTTTTCATATTGTCCGTAGCAATTTTCAATCGCAAGATTCCTAACACGTAGAGGCAAAGCGTAATCTATATCAATACCAAAGTCGAGACTTCAACTCCTTAATAATTTCCTTTGGCTTCAAAATAACACCTTCGCCCAGGTTTACGTGAGAAATGTGTAGCTATTACCTTGGAGGGCAAATGGCGAGGAGTAGTAGTAGAAAAATCTCGAATGGCAAGTATGAACCCCATCGAACTTAATCACCCGCCGGATACCTCCGGTGATGTGGCATGTAAGATAAAAGGGCATCCATTTCTATGCTTGCACGAGATAATTCAATCTTGTGGTGCTTGATCTCTCGACAACATATTGAACTCGATTATGCAAATGATAAGTGCCCACAACAATCTCAGTGCATATTTGCTCTTAAATAAAAGCCCCTACGAAAGTCTATTATTTGTGTCCACTCCACGGTTCATCTCGTTCTACGGCTGCCACAAGATCCAAATCGACAAGTGGAACATTCCGGTTTGGAATTTGACTAGTTTGTGCAACTCCTCTTTCATTATTTGAAGGACCAATCTCCACCGGTTGGCCAGAAATGAAGGTCACATAGAGCGATTCGATTCGAGAACTTATCAATGTTTCTTTGGATTTCGAGCCCGTGCACTAAATTCATTCAATAGCGATTCAAGGAGTTCACTATTATATGTCTCGTCCTCCTCTTCCTCCTCATCATCGAATAATCTGTTCCATCTTCATCCATCACATTATCATCATTATCACCATCTATATTGTGATACGTCGGACTCGGCTCATTATAATGGTGGATATTTCTTGTCGAGCTGCGCAATTCCAATACTTTTTCCAATAGTGTACACAATTGGAGAACTCCTATCCTCGAAAAGCATCCGGTTCAAACCTTCATCATCATTTAGAGGGACCTTAATTCTTCTACCGTTGGGAGTCCTTGTTTGATAAAATAAATCATACAATTGTAGTTGAAGAATTGCTTTTCAAGTTCCAATGAATATCGTGTACTAATTGATAAATGTTGCAATTCACTCATGTGTAGAATAATAATTCATCACCACCTTCATATTGATTTGTTCCACGACAAGCGTGTGTCGAAGAATAATAGGTTGACATCTCATCTATAATATGATAAAAGATATATTAATAAGAATTATCTATAACATGAAATTAAAAAATGCTACATATCCCTCGAGTCTTCTACTAGTCGATTGACGATTATGCTACATAATCGTTAATGGTGTAGTAGACAATAAGTCGTTAATAGTGAGTACTACTAGGCGATTGGCGATTATGCTTCATAATCGTTAATCGTGTAGTTGACTATAATATTAATCGTAGACAATTAACGATTGTATTATATAATTGTTTAGTCATGAACAATTATATCTATTTCCATGGAAACTTATAGTCGCATGCATATTAATACATTTGAATACATTTATACCACTTTTGAACTATATTTCGACTAAATGAAGCGAAAATAATCTAGATAAATACATTTAACTCCATTAGGATCTACTTATAATTTTTAGCGAGAATGGTAAAAATAAGGAAAAAAATATACTTATTTTGTTCGATTAAATGTGGAAAATGGAATAACTTACCTGGATCCATGTCTTCTTTGTACTAGAACTATAAAAATATGGATATGTTCTTCAATATTTTGGAGAGATTATTCGTTTCCAGCGTGTGTTGTTGTGATATTTGTTAGCTATTTTTATGTTCGGCTATTTTGTTCAAAATTACTTCAATTAATTCATCATTTAATTTTCTTGTGCGTTGTCGGAAAAGTGAGAGAGGGTAGTTGTCTTACCGATTACATCTAATATTTGATTTTTGATATATTAAATGTATATATTTTGTCAAAAAGTAAAGAAGATGGGCCCCATAGTTATTAAAAGAAAATAAAAAATAAATTATCATTTTAGAAAACTTATCTTTTAAGTTGGCGGTAGATAAGCTTATTTAGTTATCTCATACTCCGTCTACTTTAATACATTCACACTATAAGTATTAATATTCACATTCTGACCCAATTTATTTACTCCATCCAATCCCTAATGAAGTTGTTACTTTACATGAGGTACGGAGATTAAAAAAATGGAATTGTGTGATTTATATTGTTTGATTTTTTTGCATGCTAATTTTTGGTTCACATATTATTTGTCTTTTAAAGAAACAAAGATATTTTTTATGGGTCTGGTCACACAGGAAAACAAGACAATTTACTACATGGGACGGAGGGAGTATAATAGAAAAAAATAATAAATGAGGATATCTGTATAAAAAAATCCATCTAGTAGCAGCAGTAAACATAATGTGCTGTAGAACATTAAAGCTCGGACAATAATTCTGTAGAAACAGTTGTAATGTACAAGCCTCAATTAAATGTTCATCACTTTTTTTCGTGACATCATATATATACTTCGATTAAAATAAAATATATATGTTCCTCTAGCCACGTCCCATTATCTTCTTCTTTTTTATATTATAATGATAGTAATTCATAGCCGTTCCATAAAATGCATCGACATAAATTAAAGCAATTATTTTCGAATAAAAATACTTATTTGGTGCATTTCAAATAGAAATAATGGGGAGACCATATTGTAGTGTGAATTTTAGTGTTAGATACATATTTATGTTGTTTGAAAATGGACATAAATTTAGTTGATAAGATTTAAATTTGATGTGGGATAATTCATGTGTCCCAAAGGAAAATAATAGGCTGAATTCTTACCAACTAATGATGGCATGTTTTTTTTTTTTTCTTCTTTTTCAGTAGATGGAGCTTTTAATTAAAATCACGACTCGTACGAACGCAAGTTGATGTGAGTAATTAAAAGAGACGTTTAGGCAATAATAACAAATACAAAAAGTCACCAACTAAAATCAAAATCAAAAATTACATTTGTGGTCCAAGGGAGTTGAATATTGAAACAAATTGAGGGAAATTCGAACATTCATCTCCCAGCTAACACATTATTACAACAAAATGAGATTTGTTCAATGTTGTAATCGAAATATCATATAGCGGCCCCATATTAACATCGTCGCATTATTAATTGCTAGTAAAGTGATAGGAAGTTATAAGTAGTTGGATTGAAAATCTAGTCCTTTTCCTATTCTGTCCTGCAAATGGAGTCAGGGTGAAAACAACAGCATGCAGTAATTTAATTTCTTCCTACTCATAATCATAATAAATAGTAGTAGTAAAACACACTCTCTCTCTCTCTCTCTCTTGTGTAAAATAGTAAGTGGTCTCTTCATAAATGGAAGAAGGGTGTTGCCTTGCCAATGCTACTGATTCTGAGGGAAGAGGGTGAAAATTTGAAATCAATGGAGTTTATGTGTGTCTGGAAGGGTGAGAAGGACGAGTCGGCATCAACCATTACAACTGTGGCACTGAAAAACATGCTGTCTCTCATTCACATTTATGCCTTTGCAGGCCCATACCACCACTCTCTCTCTCTCTCTTCATCCTATTCCTGCCTCCTCTAGTACTACAAATTTCTCTCTCTCTAAATTAACCACCATAGATTGGCTACACTTGTCATGCAATTATTTTTTGGGTGCAGCCTTGTTTATTAATGCTAGCTTGCTCTCTGACCACCCTCACCGGGACAAGATCTCCTAATATTCAAAACACTATATCCAAATAAGAAGGTTGGTTAGTTGTATATCCAAGGAGATGTCAAATCCTCAAAAAGTATTTATAATAATTTATTATTTTTGAAAATGGAGTAACTATTGTGAGGCAGTA